>CM062810.1:186185075-187385075 GCA_031772625.1 Pinus tabuliformis | reverse complement strand
TTTATTGAATTTCTCCCATTCTTGTTCCAGGTCAATGACTGGAGTTTTACATGACTAAGTTGAAGTAGAAGCAACCTCTGTCTGCTTCTTTGCCAAGGCCTACTCGGCCATCTCCTCCATACTTCCAGTTGTGTCTTTCTCAGACTCTTTATTTGTGTTTCCATTTTGAGATTTTCGTTCTGAGAGCTTTGAATCATGGGTTGAATTCTCTTGGGTTTCTTCTTCAAAATTTTCTTTGGAAGTTCCCTCTAAGCTTACACTAGGAGTTGGTTCTCTTATTAGTTCACTCTGCAATAGGTCTAATGGGACATTTAACAGTCTCTTATTTCTTGACACATGGAAAGCATTAATATCTTCTGGGTTCAACAATAATGATGCCATATGTGAAAATGTTTATGCTTGTTGGAAGAGGTCATCAAAGGCATCTTCATGGGTAAATTGTTTGACTTTTACCATAGGAGTAAATTCCTTAGCAATGTGATTTGGGTCATATTGCCTTCCTGGAATTGTAGCCAATTTTAGAGACATAATAATCTCTACTTCGTTTATCGCACGTCCATAATCATGTAGTGCGAAAGAACAACATTGTAATGGGAAGATTGGACAAATGGCTTTCTTCTATTCTTTCAGTCCTCTGGTTAAAACGCCTTCCCATATGTTATAGACATATTTGGGCACTGCAACCCCAATCACATATGTCCATAAACCAAGGGCTTCTAAGTCCCTAAAAGTGTTGTTTCATACCCTAAAGGAACAAGGTTAGCTGATTACATCATCTCCCAGAGGTTCTCCATGAAAAACTACTCAGAACTGGTCAAAGCAGGACCATACAGACTGCCCAGTACTAAGGGTGTGATGCATCTCACCTGCCACATGCAAAAAGTGCGATGCATACTAGAAAGCCCTTCTGTAGGGTGCTATGAGCGAGAGTAGACAAATGGCACAAGCTGTTTGCTTGGTGGAGACCCTGAGAATCTTCTAGAAGCTACTCATTTGACACTTGCCTCTCTGAATTCACCCAAGGATGAGTAACAGATCATGAAATCTCCAAGTGGAACCAAGAACTATTAGAGAGATGACACTAATCAAAATCCTAGAAGCTGACTCACCCCCCTGCAAACATCTATATATGGATCCCTCATCCCAGAGATCCAAAGGCTAGAATTTTGTAATTTGCAAGGAAGTGTTGTTGGTTTCTCTTTGAAGACATTGTTGGGTGATCTTGATTTGTATGAGGTGAAGAGGGATTTCATGCTGGGAGGATGGCACTAGGTTAGACCAAGTGGTTGTAATCCTCTCTTCTACTACTTCTATCAATAAAGCTATTTGATTTTTCCTCCATATTCTTGTATATCTCTAAATATTGTGTTGATATATGCATTTGTATGGTCAATATATATCTGATCCTATGTTGTTTACGGTGATAGATCTCTATGCTTTGATGGTATTATGCTACTTTGACTCTACAGGTGCTCTTTGAAGCAGGACAAGTAAGGAAGGAGTGGCGAGATTCTGTCAAAGGGGAAAGGAAACAAGCAAGGAGCCAAGCGAAAGACTGAGGATTGTACTCTCTGCTTCTTTCTCATTTAGCTCTCGTAAAGGAAAACACAAGTGACTTTAGTTTGTTTTTTTCTAAGATAGCTACTTGTCTTAGTGGGACTAGCAGTTCTGAATAGACACTGGGACTAGCAGTTCCGAATAGACACTAGTTTTCCCGATAACAAAATGGCGACTCCACTGGAGAGTGAATAGTTTGATTGCGTGTCTCTATTTGTTTGATTCATAAAGCACAGATGGAGCCTGAAGTTAAGCCAACTAGCCTTCGAACTGCATTTGCTATGCAAGTGCAAAGTAGATCAACGTTGCTTCAGTCAATCTCCAGGTTTGTTTATGAACTGAACAATTGACTTGTAAACATTCTAAGTGCCCTAGAGGTAGCTCAAGTAACCTCATTATATCAGCCCCTATACTTTGTAGTTACTGACTACCATTAGCTTAGCTTAAATCCCTGAACTAAGCTGCAAACTATGACCAAAAACCAAGTTAAAGTCTCGTTCCTGGACCATCGCACTGTCTCCTTTTGGTAGATTGGATGCATTGCACCTCCCGTGTGCAATAGGTGGGATGCATCCTTGTTTCCCTGTGTTATAGGTGTGATGATCAGGTAAGACTATTTCTTCCTCCAAATTTTGGTTTTTTCTTCACTGTCTTCAGCTTTATTAAGGAGTTTTGCTGTCTGTGATCAGTAGACCACTGTTGAAACCCCCTTCCTTTGCATCATTCAACCTCCATTGTACAAAGAATTGTGAATGTTTTTATGTATTTTTCGCCATTTATAGTTCTCCTTTACAAAATAGTAGCTTAATCGAACTGTCGTCTTTTGATTTGAAAGTGTCGCAAGTGTTGTTTTCAGTCAAAGAAAAGAATCCTACTCTTTTTGATAGTCGATTACACTATTATTCTTGTTTTTGATCTGAATTAATAGTATTTCAAGTGTCAAAAGCAGTTTTCAATTTAAAATCGCAAAGTGTCATCTTGTCTTCCTTTCGTTTTTCGAAAAGAAAATCGTTAGTACTGTCACTTTGAAAGAAGAGAAAATTCAAATTTGTACTTAGCATTCTTTTTGTCATTCACACATTAAGAAAGCAAAAAACAAATACATGCATGTGCATTTGCATTTAGACTGCTTGTTGATTTTGATTTAGGACAGTGCATCTAGTGTGTGCTCTTTGCTCTATGTTGAAAGGATTTCGCTTTTCTTTCCTTAGTAGCTAGGATTTTCATTGCAAAAAGAAGAGTAAACGAATGTTTATCATCTTAGATTGCATATTTAGGATTTGTATATCTACATCACACGGTGAACCTTAAAGAAAAACTTCTTAAGAAAGATCAACTGTAAAATAAATCCAATGAACATAAAAATGCTTTGGAACCTAATGCACAACATCTAGAAGTCTAGGCTAGAGACGTATTCCGGCGTCGTAAAGCCTGGTAACTATCGCTTTCATTGTAGGTTGGGTGATTCCTCCTCTTTGAGACGACAAGTGCCAGTACGGACTTGTGCTCCCACGTACCATCGAGTATATATTGGGAGACCACAGTAGGCTATATCCTTTATCCTTAGGAAGCCATGTCTACCGCCCTATTGATCGCAATGCACTGAACACAACATTCAGGAAGATTGACTGTCGTACCGTAAAAAATATTTTGCAGTTTTGTGATTGGTTTGGTAATCCCTCTGTCTAGATTTCCAGAGTAGTCTCTTTCGTTCCTTTTCAGACTCCTTAAAGGAAAAGGTCCATCTGAGCACTTGTCACTTCAGGCTCATTAAAAATCGAAGGCGACTAGTCATCTTTAGCTTTTTCTCGACTCTTAAAAATTGAAAAAGCAAGTTGTGTCAAAGCGTCTAAAATTTATTTTAATCGGAATAACGTCACTGTTACCTCGTTGATCTTAGGTTGAGAAAATGGAGTCCACCAACCAAGGATTTCCCCTTGGGGGAAATCCTAGTCCTTTCTCCTCTTAGGGAGATGTTGGTGCACCTCATATGGCCACATTGTCCCTTCTAGGACTGACAATTGGCCTGCCAGTATGGCTTTTCTTGACCTCTGTCATTTGAAGCACCGTGATTTCTAAGAAATCAAATTAGCAACTAGATGAGACTAGAGTTACCCCCCAACCTTGTAATTCGTTTGTTTCTCCCTCTCCTTCTTCCCCTTCACTTGGTGAAGCTAGTAAGACTAAAAACCAAGTAACTGAGAAGAAGAAGAAAGGGAAGGAGAAGAAGAAGAAGGAGCCAATGACAAAAAGGGGCAACCGTACATCGTCTAGTGGAAATCCACACACTGCACCATCCAAACCTAAATCTCCATGTGTCATCCGCAAAGGGGACCATTATCATCGAGATTGTCCTTACATCCCACGGATCTTAAGGGACTGGTCTCCCCGCTTGCACAATCCGGTGTCGTCAACCTCTGACGATCATGTTGAGAGTACACTGTCAACTAGTGAAAACGAAATCACCGGATAGAAAAGAAAATCTAAATTTCCTTGCAGACTGTGTGAAAGCAATCATGTCCTCCACCGTTGTCCCTTCCTGGACAAAGCTAAAAGAGTCTTGGATAACCATCCTGCATCATCGTAGCGATTTCCTCCTGGGTACAAGAAACTCTCGCCAAGTCCATTGCTAGTTGAAAATCAGACTGACACACCTTTGTTGTCAGTCGAAGCTCCTATCATTGAAGATGAACCCTCTGAGTCCACGCCAAAGTCAACAGGTCGAGACGGCAGTTGACCTCGTCTTGTCTTCAGAAGATTTACCTTCAGATGATACAGTCACTGAAGAGAATGAGAACGACACCGTTCAAATTCTTTTCATAAACACAGACTCCGATGAACATGGGGGAAATATACCCGTTCCTTTACCGCAGGAAGGAAGTTCATCAGAGATATATCTGGCCATTTATTCGGTCCCACCTCAAAGCAACCTAGTCATCTCCTTCGATTGGAATCTACTAGGCAGACCCCGTCTACCATCTAATGTACCATTCCGAATCATAGTGCAAACTAACAGAATGGTCATGGTTGGTACCATCATAGATGAAGGGGCTTTTGTGAGTATCCTTTCCTCAACTGCTTGGAAAGCGCCTGGTTCACCATTGCTTTTGCCTGAGATACGAAATCTGATAGGCTTCGACAAAGGAACCAGTCGACCGTTAGGGATCCTTCCAAATTTTCCTATAACTTTGAGAAGGAGAACCGTTTATCTGAACGTAATGGTAGTCCAAGGACCCTTATATTACAATCTACTCCTTGGGTGTGACTACATTTATAGCATGGGAGCTATTGTTTCCTCACTCTTCCAAGTGATGTGTTTTCTGCATGAAGGCAGAGTGGTCCAGCTCATAGACCAGCTTTCATTCCCCGGTTCACACCTAGCTAATAGTCAAATGCCATCCCTAACAGGTCTTTTTGCACAAGGAATATCTCATCAATCTCCAGTCCATCCACCTGATGAGCGCGAGTGATTCAGTGGTTGTGACTGAAACCCAGGGGGCATGCACCCTGGTCTGCTTCGGCAGGAAAACTTCAGGTATAGGGTAGGTTTCTGCGAAGGATATATGACTAGTCTGACACACCCGTCCATTTAGGAAAATGGGATTAGACCAAAATAAGATACCTCTCTCAGAAGGTATGCCTTCCCGAAAGAACAAATGTTTTGTCTACAAATTGAAGGGTAACCTGGAAACTCTACTTCACTATACCTGGGGGCATGCAAACCTTTTTGCATGAAAGTGAAAAGCGACCATTTATTTTCCTAGTTTGTAGATTCTTAACCCTTTAAACTCGTAGGATTGGTCATTCCTAGCTTACACAATAAAAGGAGTCAGAGAAAAATTTCGAATCGTGCAAGCTCCCTAAAAAATGAACCTATCGATGAGACATCCTTATTATACGACTGGCACGAGCAGTTTTACGCAAAGTTCAAGCTCGTTAAAAATTAAACCTAGTAATGAGCATATGTTCCACCAGAGTTTAAACTCATTAAAAAATGAACCCACCTCCGGTAAATAACCATTGCAAATGCATTATCATCAACTTTTGAGCCTTGGTCGTGTTCTTACTATCACCTCCATTTTAGCCGATCATACGCCTCCATTTGATTGTTTACCCCCTTTTTTGAGGAACAGCTGCGAAGAGTGATTTTCTTAGCCATCTTCTTAACACTGCCATGATTAGAAAGTTCCAACCCTTACCTGGAACCAGCTGCTACCTGAATATATCACTTGTTCCTCAAAAAATGAGTCTCCTTTAAGCTCTTTTCATTTGACTCATAAAATATGAAAATATTGTCGAGCAATTGGCCTCTCCAGCTCGTTAAAGTGATTGGAAGTGCCATCCCTCCTCTATATTTTAATCTTTTTGGACTTGAGGGATTATTACACAAAAAGATCGAGCGTTTGTCTTGTTCGACTTGCTAAAACTATCAAAAAGTCATCCCTTTCACATTGTTTTATACTTTTTCGGACTTAAAGGATTATACTACGAAAAAGGAATATTGGAGTTTCCTTTCCATCTCTTTTCAGACTCTCTAAAAATGAAAAGGACCGAGTTATCCTTGTCGTTAAACTCGTTAAAAGAATAGCGACAAACTTGTCCATCCAGACAAGAGCGAGTTTCACTGTCGCTAGGTTCGTTAAAACATAGCGACGGGTTTGCCTGAAGGGAAAATTATAGAACAAGCATATGATATCCTCCTCAAGCTTGACAAAAATAAAGAGGTACTGGTCAGAAATGACTGGGGAAAATTGGGAATAAAACTTGAAGAAACTTTGTTGGTAGCAAGTCACTCTTGAACATGACACTTTCACTCCATCACCATGATTGAGTCGGGTTGGGTTATTCCGTTCGCCGGTCATATCGCCATTGGTCCACCGTACCATCCACTTTTGGGGTTAATGCTACCAATCCATTTCAGTGTCACCGATATGTTCAAGAGAAGTCACTCAGAGAATTCACCTACCCAGCTTGTGTCTCATCCGCTGCAATACCTTCATGCTTCATTCTTTCATGACCGCCACCCTGAACCTTGTATCATTAGATCATTTTCACCTCTACAAAATCATTTGCTCCGTTCCATGTCATAGATATGGGATTCATTAATGCCCTCCTACAATGGGTCACTTCTTGTCGACATCAGCTCATTATCCAAGAATCCAACCTAGGAACAACCCTTTTAGTACTTTGAAGCTTGCATGCCTCAATGGCAAGTTTCTCACTTCCGGCGACAGGTTCACATTAATGGCCTTCGACCGAAAGATTTTGCGCGGTGTTCGACATCGACTCATGTATTCACACCACGTGAATTGTACTACAGTACCTTGAGGGTCATCATCATCATCGGTGATTCCTCTCACGCCTGTTAACAGCTTACATCATTGGCTGGTAATCAGGCGATGTCTTTCCATGTTCGACATCAAAACATCTTTTCACATGGACCGACTTGTACTTTCGGGCGAAGATTGAATGAGTTTTGAAGACCCTGGATCTAGTTTCATCCATCCGAGCTGCGATATATTCAGGAAAATAAAGACATCAAATATACATCATTGCTGCATAGATAATCATCCAAACTAAGGGATGATGGCTTACCAGAATCATCAGTCTGCACATAGATGGTTGTCTGTCCTATGTACATGAAAATGAATTTATCAAAGCTGAGCATGGGAATGCCTGCCTCAGCTAGATCATGAAAATATTATGAAGATAATGTATTGTATTGTATCTTATTATAGGTCACCTTCTAGTTCGAAAAACCTTGGATCCTCATTATAAAGCATTTCACCTGACATCAAAAAGATTTACAACCTCATGCTTTAGGGGGCAACTATTATAGACATATTTGGGCACTGCAACCCCAATCACATATGTCCATAAACCAAGGGCTTCTAAGTCCCTAAAAGTGTTGTTTCATACCCTAAAGGAGCAAGGTTAGCTGATTACATCATCTCCCAGAAGTTCTCCATGAAAAACTACTCAGAACTGGTTAAAGCAAGACCATATAGACTGCCCAGTACTAAGGGTGCGATGCATCTCACCTACCACATGCAAAAAGTGCGATGCATACTAGAAAGCCCTTCTGTAGGGTGCTATGAGCGAGAGCAGACAAATGGCATAAGTAGTTTGCTTGGTGGAGACCCTGAGAATCTTCTAGAAGCTGCTCATTTGACACTTGCCTCTCTGAATTCGCCCAAGGATGAGTAAGAGATCATGAAATCTCCAAGTGGAATCAAGAACTATCAAAGAGATGACACTAATCAAAATCCCAGAAGCTAACTCACCCCCCTACAAACATCTATATATGGATCCCTCATCCCAGAGATCCAAAGGCTAGAATTTTGTAATTTGCAAGGAAGTGTTGTTGGTTTCTCTTTGAAGACATTGTTGGGTGATCTTGCTTTGTATGACGTGAAGAGGGCTTTCATGCTGGGAGGATGGCACTGGGTTAGACCAAGTGGTTGTAATCCTCTCTTCTGCTACTTCTATCAATAAAGCTATTTGAGTTTTCCTCCATATTCTTGTATATCTCTGAATATTGTGTTGATATATGCATTTGTATGGTCAATATATATCTGATCCTATGTTGTTTACGATGATAGATCTCTATGCTTTGATGGTATTATGCTACTTTGACTCTACAGGTGCTCTTTGAAGCGGGACAAGTAAGGAAGGAGTGGCGAGATTCTGTCAAAGGGGAAAGGAAACAAGCAAGGAGCCAAGCGAAAGACTGAGGTTGGTACTCTTTTCTTCTTTCTCATCTATCTCTCGTAAAGGAAAACACAAGTGACTTTAGTTTGTTTGTTTCTAAGATAGCTACTCGTCTTAGTGGGACTAGCAGTTCTAAATAGACACTAGTTTTCTCGATAACACCCTACTGTCTGGTAGGCTATTTCTCTGGCTAATAGTTTATCGGGGACATAATATGGGAGGACATGTGGAGAAGAAATGCTCCCAAAAACTCTAATGTAGGTGAATGCCTCTTCCCCGAACCATCTAACTACTGGAAAGATATCTACTTTGGCCACTTTAGAAAACCTAGGGTTGTTCTATCAAAAACTGCTTTATGAATAGGCAACATAATGCCCTAACATATTTTTATAGAAATGGGGGTAGAATTGAGATTCCCACAAAATTTTATGATTTATATGGATGGGGAGCAGGTTCTGTATAGTCCACTTCTATCCCATATTCAGAAACTTAGAACGAAAACAAATTGTGTCCATAAAAAAAGCACTCGTAAAGAAAGGGGGAAAAACCCTTGAAGAAACACTTCTCTTCTTTCTATATTCCATAATGGCCATTGCTAATTTGTCTGATAAAATTTGACCCCACTTCACAATTGTTGCATTAACTGTTGCATCTATTAATTGGAGCCACTCCATAGAAAATTTGGTGGTATTGTGTCTACCGAATAACCTACATATCATTGTTTCTATGAAGCTATGAGGGGGAGAGATGGATGCTATTGAGTACATACCTATTTTATCTCATTTGAGTTTGCCTCCACTTGACCTCTGATTCTATGTAAATCTAATGGGTCCTTGTTATCTTTGGAGAAATGCTCAAGGAACTCTTTGTTGTAGAGATTTTGAGGCTCTGGTATCTGGTACATTAGTTTTAGGTTGCATGGTGAGAAAGACTCCATGATTTGTTTCCTTTTATTCTTGAAAGCTCTGTCTGAGATGTTTGCCTCATAAATTACCCAGTTTACCATATCCTTGTATGGTATTATCTTTGGCCCCATAGCTATTCGGTATAAGAATGAACATGTTGTCTCAAAATAGGAGGCATCAAATGACTCCTGAGCATTAGTCGTGGCCTTTGTTACTAGTGGCTTCAGATTCTTTTCTTCTAACAGGTTATACATGGCTTCCCATGTCATGGTTCCTCCGTCCTTGTTACATGTGGTATCGGAGAAAAGCGGTACCATGTCTGATTTCTCAGATGCAGTCACCTTTCCCTTCTTCGCCATTATTTATAACAATGTTCTCTACAGAGGTTTCCTGAAATGGAGTAATAGAATTTATTAGATAAACAAAAAGTGAGAATGATAGTGAGAATTAATGGTACAGTTAACCTCAAAAAGTGACAAGAAAGGAGATTTTATTCAAAATGCAGATGAAAAGATATCATATCACGTTGAATTGCTCTTAACATAAATTCCATTAAACTTATTAAATACTCACTAAGGTCTTTTATCATTGTCTTTATTATTCATTTAAACTACCACATCGCAAACGGGAAGGGGAAAACTTTAAGGTGGTGAGTTTAAAGTGCAAAATTTCGATTATGTGATTGTGATAAGATTATCACAATATCGCAAATCACACTATCGCATTTTGGTTGTGCATTTTCCGGAGTTGTTTATAATTTTGCAAGATGCTAGGTGAGCGGGTTACTTTTCATTGTTTTAGAACATACTTTGCCTAAATGAATAATTACTTCATAAAGTGCCTTTTTACTAAGCGCTAGACTTAACTTATAGTTTATAACATTTATTTTTATCGGGTTCGAGTTCTATCGCACTTCACAAACTTTTGTAGGTCAAAAGATTTTCTTTTAAGTAAAGTGTCAAGATGCGATAAGTATTGGCTTTCTCTACCACAATATCGCAGTTCGCATATTACGATAAGCTTTATGAGATGTTTGTTTTATGAAAGCTGATATGTGATTGCGATAGGTAATTCATTTTACAAGAAATGCCTTAAGTCTTAGCTTAAAATGGAAAGTTTAATGATATCCTAATTTTATTTCGATGATCCCTTCCATTGCAACTCACGAATCCTGGTTGTTAATTAACCTTTGACACACTTGGTATAGGGATATGCAATAAAAGTGATATTTTATAGTCTTAAAGGGATTTTACTTAATATCTTAATATATTTCTAAAAATTTAAAAAGAAAGTACTTAAGTGTTAAGTTTTTCTTGGAGGATTCTTAATAAAGGATCCCCATTTATTAATAGAATATTAACTACTAAATCAATAAATGGGGGGGTTGTTGAATAGAACAACAGGTTCTATATCTTCTTTAGGAAGTCGCTAGTTGTTCTATGCTTTTGGAACATGTTTGGTTGATCATGAACTTGTTTATAACCAAGTCTTTGGATTTTTCTTGTGCAACATTGAAGTTAGCTTAGTTTTTTATTTTCTTTGTTTGTTTGTGAAATGTGGTTATAATTCTTGGATGAATGAGAGATTCCAGTCCTATAAAATCTTTCTGATTTGTAGAATCTTTAGATCTTGTTGATCAAATTATTTTGGGTGATTATGTCTCTTATTTCACTTTAGTATTTTATCCTTGAGATCATTGGTGACTGGAGGGATTTCAGTGTTTTTCTTGTTGTTGGTCTTGAAATAGATACTTGTTTTCCCTTTTTCAACTTCTTGGTCTTTTAAAATCTTTTAAAGAAAAATAAAACATTTGCTTTGTAATTCTTTTCTCTTGTTTTTGTCTTTTGAGTTTTGGCAAAGGTGTGAATTCTTTTTTTCAAGGTAAGAGTCTTTTTTCTTTGAGGAATGTTTCTTCTTTGAGATATGTTGATTTTTGCTTCATAAATTGGCTTTTGCTTTTGGGATCACATTTGTTTTCTTTTGAGCATTACTTTGAATCTTTCATTTTCATTCTAGTGTGTATTAGGGTAGATGCCTTTTAGACACCTTTTAGTATTTTTTTGTTAGGTGCTGAATGCGTGAGTGCTTAAAAGAAAAAGAAAAATATGTTTTTCTTTATTAGCTTTCTCATAGAACTCGTGTAGAAATAACTTTCATTGAAGAAAAAGAAGTGTTCCATTTATATGTAGCCTAGGTTTTATATTGATTTATTTTGCATTAGAACATCATGAGTCAGACTTTTGCTTCCCTTGTCTTAAATAAAAAATTAACTAAAATAAGCGCTTCAAATTAAATTGAACTAAACTTTTTGGTTTTTTCATAGCAACATCAACTAGTCTAGCAAATTTAGGCCCTTGGAATAGGTGTGTGGAGAGTAAAATATCCAAGGTCATGTAAACTGAAATTATAGTAGTTTACTAAAGAGTGAAAATACAATATCGTTAAGTTGTCCAGGAAAGATCCTATAACACACGAGTTAAGCATGAGGACGTGTGAAGATAAGGAAGGAGAGATACCCCGTCTCTTACTTGTTGGATCGTGTGCCCACGACTGGTCTGCCTAACTTTTGCCATGAGATGGTAACCTTAATTGCCTTTCCTAGGGACCACATAGGTGATTATAGGGGGGAACGCCCACAATATCTGAGGCATATGTTGCGTCACTTTGATAGTACTTCTAGAGGGTGCCCTTGCGAAGCTTAGGTACTTGCACTCGAAAAGGTTATTATCTGGAGGTCAGTGTAACTTCTTCTGATATCTTTTCTAGTAGGCTTGGACCTTCATCATCCCAAACTACCCTCAAGAGATACTTATCTTCACTTTCTTTTATTTTGGCATCCAGTCCTAATCACCCGGAGAGGAAATACCTGGAAGTTGTTCGCTTGGTTGTATATTTAGGATATTTTTAGTGATTTCTCTATGTTTCTAGCTTGCCATAACTGATTTGAATCTTTAATTTGTCTTTATATATAAAAGTGGTTGACCAACTAGTTTGTCGTCTAGAAGGCTTCATGGGCTTTCACATGCGAGTATCGAGATTTCACCTAGAAGGCGCAGGAGTAATTCAGCTGGTTCTTTTGAACCAGTGTTAGCTAACAAAACAGAGATAAATCCTTCTCTAAGGGATCCTATTTCACAGGGTGAACCTAGTCTAGTCCTTAATTTGGATGGAAATGATCTGGTGCTTGCTAGAGTACTATTCCAATTAGAAGACGAAGTAGAAATTAAAGACGTTTTGGAGCCTCCTGAAATGCCTATGCCTTGGTAGACCCTCAGGTCTCACTAGTCCATGTTAGAAAATTATATATTATAGAGCAATGGAACACATAAAATATATATTGCAGAAATATCAACACAAAAAAAACATAAAAAGAGAGAGACACAGATATACGTGGTTCACCAAATTTGGGCTACGTCCACGGAGAAACAGCTAGTCCTTCCTTTTATATTATCCAACAAACTGAAGAGATACAACCTATAACAAATCTGGTGTAATTCCCTCTTCGCTGTCACACAATCTCCTCTCTCTTTGTCACTCAGAATACAGATCTACATAAACACAATACAATTCCCTCATATATTTTGAGGGGTTTCCTTCTAGGGAAAAAAACCCTAAATTAAACATAACTTCTACCATTAGATCTCCGCCTAATGAACGGCCTAGATTGACTACAAAATTACAACATTTTACAAGGCAATTTTACATCCATTTTTAGCTTTGGGGGTGCTGCCCCTGATACCCCACCAAGGGGGGGCTCCAAAAGATCGCAGCCACTCCCCTGAACCCCCCTTGTAGCGTACATTTTACGGGTGGCGTTATCGCCACATTACGATTTAGGGTCCAATGTGGCGATACCTATAAATAAAGAAGATAATCAGGCTCCACACCCAACAGTCCAATATTTGTATCATAATTTAATCTTGTAATATTTTTGTTTCACGGAAAAAATATTTTAAGTTTCTTGATATTATATTCAAAAATAAAAAAATCAAATATGTTAAAAAATCAAAACTTACCAATGTTTCCCCATGCAGCTCCTCTTCAAAGTACTAACTTCGGGTCCAATCAGAAGTGTAATCCTGCATAAGGGTAATCCTCTATGGTCATGACTTATTGCTCCCACTAGTGGAATAAATCATCGTCAAAGGCTGCATGAGTGACTTCGCCTCCACCAGCTCGCTTGATCAGATATGCCCATATGGCCATCCCATAATCTCTAGGACTGCTCATGGTAGTAGCTACTTTGGTTCGAAGCGTCGAAACCCACTCAAAGAAAAATGAGCAGAGGATGGTACCATAGCCGAAATTATTCATCTTTCCCTGTCTTACTAATGTTAACTATTTTTTCATATTAGTTAAGAGCGTTGTGCACAAGTCATATACTACGGGTTTCAGACATTCCACTACTAGAAACACATATGGTCGAGAAGCATGATGTAATGAAGAAGATCCTGCTATCCTGGAAATAGTAAAAAAAATTATATTGATAGGAAGGCTTGTGATTTCTTTGATGAGGACCTATGATTCGACCTTTCTAGCATCTGATGTGTAGTACACAACAATGTAGTTAGCAACATTGAGGTCTCCATGGGCCTTCCCTTTCAGATCTACTACTTCTCCCCTCTGGGAAAGTCCGGTTATGAAGTAGATATACTATACTTTTATTTGTAAGGGAATATCATTTATGATGAATCGTTCCTGCTCTAGATCCCAGTAATGAATCAACATTTCCAAAAATCAAGTCCGAGTTAACATGTTGGGTATCATGAATAATTTGAGAAATCCACAAATTTTTAATCCATCCAATGACTCTTAATCATTTAATACTTGATTGTCAACTTGATTGTTCTCTCTCTCTCTCTCTCCAAACGCTTGACATCCTAGAAAATAAAATGTTTTCATCTGCTAGAAATCATGTTTTTCGTCTTTACTTTGCACGTACATGACTTTTATAAGAGACATTCGTGTACATACACGACTTTCCCTTAATGAAATTACATATAAGTAATTTTATACGCGGCTTTCAAAACACCCAATTCGTGTACATGAAAAATTGATTTTTAAAATAAAAATTCTCTTCATAATTTGAGATCGATCTATCATTTTTTTTTATCAAATGGACAAGATTAAGGTTTTGGATTCCTTGGTCAATTTGACCGGACCAATTTGCTCAAATTTTCTCAAAGAGGCCTCTCCTCAACACTTGAATGGTAAAAATGAAATGGGGTGACTTCAGAAACTCTTTTTATCGCCAAAATTTAAAACCCACTTTCCTAAAGTTTATTTTTTTTAAACTTTATTATTTTAATTCATGATCTTTTGACCTTTTTCTTGAAGTGTTTGGAAAGGATCTTTTCAGGTTGTCGAAGATGTTTTATGACTTAGTCCTATATTTTCCACTGCTTCGACTCCATGATCGTTGACCTATTGTGGCAGGTATCATTTTCTAAATTGGCATACATGTTAAGACATATCGCTTTTCAATTGCAATATGCATTTTGACCTCATACTGAGATATTTAGCCATAGGTTCGACCCCATTATCTTCCGATTTTTTAACTCCTCTCACTTGCCTATTTCTAAAATAGTAACATAGTGGTAGAATCTTTCCTTCCATGGGATTCCTAGTTAGATCATCGCTAGCATATGTCGCCCATGATGCAAGTATTGTGTAGGCTAGGGGTCCTCTTTAGTCCTACCATGACTTTGTGTTGAAGCTTCATTCTTCTTCTTCTTCACTATTTTATAGCCTTATACCCTAGAGGCTCCCATGTGTTAAGTTGTACTATTGCATTGAAGTTTGACCATTTATCCCTCCTTTGGCCTTAAGTTGGCTTCATTTGGAATCATGTATAAGCCACTTTTGACCATGATGTTTTATAAGTTCAAACCATGCATTCATTAGCCTTTGAAACTTAACACCCATTTCTCCATGGAGAGAATATTTCATGAGTATCGATGACCAACATCTTCCGCCTAGCATTGTGCATAGGATTGTTCTAATCCAAAGAACTAGTGCACTTTGCCTTGACGCTCATTCTCTCCACTATACTATAGGTATTATTTTATTCTTTTTTAGGCCTGAAATATGAAAAAGAAAACAACAGAAAACAAATATTCCAAAAAGAGCCAGAATGGAACAATTTCTTGATCATTTGATGGCAGCAAGATTCAGTCATGTCGCCCTTGAATAAAGCACTTAAAATGAGTCTTTCCTCCATGATGATGGGACTTAGTTTGACTTTAGGGAAGCCATAACCTTTTTTTTAGTCAATCCTCCTCTTGTTGGTTATCTCTTCCAATCATATGGAGAGTTTGTTAATGCCCCTACATTGCAAACTTATACAAAGTTATTTCAATCTTGCCATAAAGTCACATCAAGTCATGTTTGCGTTCAAGGGAAGTAAACCTGTTGCCAGCCATTCTGCGATGTCTCTTCACTCATTTATGTTGGCCATACCTATTCTATCAATTTATTCTCAGTATCACATCAGCTACATGGTCGTTCACTCATGCTACTTAAGAAGGTCTCCATTGGCTTCTTCCTAGCGGGTCTTCTCTTATCAACTACGACAAATTTATCCGAGAGTAGACCTACAGTTGCACCCTAGCCCTATTTACATCTTTCATAGGTGACCTTGTGCTCAACATCGATCAATATTATGGGTATTTGACTGAGTGGTTTCACTTATGTTCGACATCATTTTACATTACCACACATTGGGATTCATGTAGTACCTTGGATTCATTTGACGCTATTGGTGGATTTCTCACCTCTATGTTATCTTTCATTATTGATTGGTTTAGAGGATTTCTATCATGCACTAGCCACATCTTGTGTACACTAGAAATGTACTTTGGAATGGTTACTTCATCTCTCTTCATCCTAGTTCTTCCAAACTATTGGCCTGTGGGTTAAACTCACGTTGGTTGATATGGGATGCCTTAATTCGTTCCTTCTAGTGGATAGTTTCCCATCAAATTCAACTCATTGCTCTGGGAACAAGGTCTAGAGTCTTTTTTTTAGTACCTTAGGGTTTGCAGTTATCAATGGCAAAATTTGTCGCTATCGACAATGAGAATACATCAATGTCTCCTAATTGGTATATTCTTTCAAGTGTTCTAATTCAACGCATTTATTCTCACTTGTTAGATTATACTAGGGTACCTTGACACTCATTATTATTATGGGTGAGTTGTCCCACATTTGTTGACAGTATACATCAATGACTGGAAATCAAAAAAATTCTCACATGGTCAACTTCATCTCATTTATTCCCATGGTGTGGAAATGTACCATCTGTAGTTGGGGAAGACCTCGAGTTGTGTCAACATCTTGGTTCACTTGACAACTCCTTCAGTTCTTTTCCAGTTACACCTCCCACCTTTATATGTTGTAGTCCTTCATAGCAACATATTATATGTTGGCACCTAAGTTTCTGTAGTACCATTATTCCACCTATATGACTTGGTACTTTTATGAGGATCCGTTATGCAACATCATTTATAAGACAATATTCTAGAATAATTTATTGGATATTCTTCTATATGTGATATTGAGACATAGCTTCATTGTGTTCCTTTGCGGCTATGATATGATGATCCATTACGTATTCTAAAACACCTTGTCTTCATTTATGTATACATTCTGGATCACTTTATACTTGGTCAATGGACATGCTTCATTATTTCTAAGCATGGGTATGCCCGCCTCAAACATGAGTTTTATTTCTGACTCCTTCCACATGTATTCGATGGGCTGGAATCTAGTTATCTCCTTCCGAGTGCTTGGATGATGCCTCTCTCTATACTTAATATATTTTGTTCATCATGTACCCCTTCTGACCTCATATATTAGGGGGCATCTATTATAGCATAATTTAGCACTCCTATAGACTTGATGCTCTTTTATGGTCCTAGGCAGTCCCTTTTTCCACACATACATGATCTTATATTAAAAAATAATAATTCAAATTCCATATGTGACTCTTGCCGTACTAAATCGCATACATAAGTGGTTCCTATAACACTGCACCCACATATACCTTTTAAAATATGAAAAAATAAAATAAAATGCTATTTTTCACGTGAGGTTTACGTGTTTTACCGAGAGCCCACCTACAGGAGCCTGTGGCACAAATGAATTAACTAATTTCACGTGGTATATATACATTCCTTGGGTATTCCTAATTAACACAAGAGAATGGTTTTCAACATTATACCCATTTTTCTCACAGATCAAGTTTATTTTTCCCATGCCTCTTGCACTCCCAGTCTTTAGGAACACCTGGTTTCTTTTGTAGAGATGTTTAACATCCTTATAGCATCCCCTTGCGCTTGTTAGAGAGGTTTGTCTTCATTGCTCAAGCTAGACGTATCTGGAGGAAGGCTTCATCGGTGCCTTTGGTCTAGATATGGTTGTACCTTTCCTGTACCTATTGATGCTAACCAATAAAGAAGCTTATGTCTTGTTCCTGATATGTTATTGTATCATGAATATTAATTTATATGCTTATATATGATGATCTAACAGTTATTTTATGTATGCACATTGAATTATCTATTATTTATATTCTTCTGTGAATTGACTTGTAGGTTTGTGGGTTATGGAGTAAGCAGAGAGTTTCGAAGCTATGGGAAAACCATCAAATGTAGGACGTCAGGATATGCTTCCAAATACATGTTTAGTAAATTATATGTTTGGCATGCTTGTTTGATTGCTCTTTGTTGATTATCTTGTTCTGCTCTGTTGAGGTTTTCAACCCTTACCTTAGGGAATTTTTCCTGCCAATAGCTTGCCACAAATAACACCTCAACATCAACCCTAATGCATGAATGTGATGACTCCTTAGGCTCAAATCAACAACATGAGGGAAATATCAATCTCCAAAAGCCAACCACGATTCTAGGGAAGGAAATAAATATATAGGGTAAGAGAGGTAGTTTAGGATTTACCATTATAGGCTTCAGATCCACATATGAGGGGAGGATGAGCTCAAGGGATAAGATATAACGTTTCCAAGATAGGATCAGAGTGGAATTTGAGATCTCTATCCAAGGTAAATGGTTAAAACCACCTTAGAAGATTCATAATTTATTTTTAATTTTCTCGAAATTCTAGAGTCTAAGCACCTACAGAATAGACAAACCTGCGTTTATCAGCGCAGATCCTCAATTATGAACATGCAAATAGCGTAGGTGGATGTTGGGCGTGGGATCCCCCAAGGAAAGTTTTGGTGCTTAAAGCCCAGGTTTTGACTAAATCCGATGTAAAGACTCCACGTTTTATGGGCTTAGAGTATGAACTTGTAAATGAGTCATAGGGTTGTCCGCCCTGATTTTTTTAATGTAATGTCGACTTTAGAGATCTACCCATGGTCCAAGGACCATGGGATTGTAAAAATAGAGTGAGGATCTAAGTTGTATGTAGACATCTAAGAAGAATAGATCGAAGATGAACAATTGAGTCTTATCTAAGTGTAGAGTTGAGTCTTTGGGTCGTAGAGTAGGAGAAGGCTCTGCAGCTGAGTGCGCAGAGGCCTAGTAGTTCGTAGCTGAGTGTGCAGTGTGAGTCGTGTCTGTAACCGACTGGAGAAATAATAAAGAAGCAGTTTCATATCATTTCTGTGTATCTTTTTCCTGTTTTGTACATTGAATGTGTTGGGTATAAATTGAATTTCTACTGTTTATATAATGCGCGAACTTATATGATTGTGTTGATTAAGTGAATATAAGATAAATTATCTGTTTACACGAAGTTAACTAACAGTTATAAGAAGATAAGTAAGATCTGCGGTGTAACTTGGGGAAAGAGTGTAGATCGCTGCCTTAGCAGTGCGAAAGCACCTTAGCCCCTAGTTAGGGCTGCGCAAAGGCAATTGTAACGGATCGTGAAGGTCTCACAGGTCAGGACAATGCGTGAAGTGAGTTGTGTGAAGCTATTCAAAGTTTGACTAAATCGACCCCTCAAACATCTCAAGGGTGCGGAAACTTGGTTCCAGCATCCCCATCCCCCCATACTGCTTCAGGTGAGACCTCAATCCGCGCTCTGTGGGCTATTGCCAAAAGGGCTAGTAGTGTAGGGATTTGTTTGGCTAATTAACTTCAAACCTAGGTTAGGCCCCATCAAGCCAACAAATGGTTCCGTTGCTAGGACCGAAATCTGTATAGAGATGTTTGATGTCGTATCATTGGAATCCAACTAAGAAGATAATTGAAGGTTGGTTGGACAAGAGAATTCACGAATTTGTGGCGCATGAGAACATGAATCCATGACTATCAAAGGAAGAGTGGTTATACTACTACCTATACATAGATATCCACGAAATATTCTTCGCATATTTCCCTACTGAGTTTTAGGAGTGGATCATGAAGCTAGCAGATAGCCAAGGAAGGTGGAAACTTGACAGTCTTATTGTATGGACCCCAGAGTTGGTGTGTAGATTGGAAGCATCGGAGGATAATATCATGCGCGTTGTTGATCACTGGCTCGATCAGATTATAGGAGGATTCATTATTGAGTTCGTGGTAGATATTTTAGTTAGTTATAGTGAGGCAGAGTGATGCTTTCTCAAAGGACCACAAGGTAAGTACGCAAAGTCTCTGAACACTTGGATTAAAATGCTATTGTGAAAAAAGTAGATTATTCAGTTACATTGATGTTTAGGGCTACGCGAAGTGGAAAAACTTACAAAAACAAAGGAAGTAAGGGACCAGAGAATAACCCTTTGATTTCACCTCCACGAGGGGATGAGGAATAGCTCACGAAGGTCTCTCCACAAAGTGCGATCCATTTGATGAGGCAGAGAATTTGGCGCATACCACCCCCACCCACACTGCCACCAACTTGACCACCACCACCTCCATCTTCGCCCATACCACCTCCGCCACCACGGTGTTTCATTATGGCTAGCATGATAAAGTTTTCTGTGTTCAAGGGATTGGGAAATGAAGATCCTGACCAGTTTTGGTTCACTGTAAAAGATGTATGGGAAGCGCAAGGAGTTACAAATGATAATATCAATAAAGTGACGCTGGTTAGCGCTCTACAGGACCACATGCTAACTTGGTACATTAAGCATTTGATAGATAATCCGAATGTGGGAATCGTAGAGATTCAAACTGGGCTAAATAAGGAATTTAGCCAACCAAAGTTAGGAGCACAGTCGATCATTGGATTCAAAGAAATCACAATGCTACCAGGCGAGACCCCTTGGGAGCTAGATCAGAGGCTAAAGTGTACGATTCATGAAGCTAATATGAATCTGATGGATGGACAGCACCACAAATGGTTTGTAGCATCATTAATGCCACATTTGAGGAGTGCATTATCACAACAGAAGTTAACAACTCAGGAAGAGGCTTTAGAGATCGTGATGAGGCTGTATGAGACTCCAATGCAGGATCCTAACTTGGGAGTTCAGCAGATCCACACACATTGAAAAACTTATGCCCGGAAATGCAGAGTTTGAAATAGGACAGGACATCTCGGCTAGAAGTATGCAAAGAGGTGTGGTGCGTAAAATGTAAGGGTCAGGGTCATGACAAGGACCACTGTCCGGTGTTCACAAATTACATCATGGGAGGAGGACCAATGCCATTTAGGCCGGAAGTGAAAGAAGGACCGAGCGTGGCACCTGCTCTGTGGTGCGCGATTTTTCAAATAGGTGGAATGCATGCTACGAATAACTACCATTTGCTACAGAACTATACACAAATTTCCCAATAGTTGTTCTGTAATTTCTGTAGGTCGGTGGGACACAATGAGCACAATTGTAGGAGTTATGAGTTAATGATGGATAGAACTCCCACCTACATGGTTCAGGCCGAAACGAGGCCCCTAGATCAGAGTTCAGGGATGGCGCAAACTGGATTTTAGGGGCCCGGACGAGGCTGAGGTGGAGGAGGACCTGGAAGTGGTCACAGACAACTAATATGCTACAATTGCAGAGGGCCAGGACATTATGCCCATGATTGTATGAACCCAATGCATCCATCATGTCTGCATTGTACCTTTTTTGATCATGAGATGGAAGATTTTCCTACGCTAATAGCTAGGATATGCGACAAGGGAGCGCTACCACCTCCCCCGACTCAGAACCTACAGATGATGAGGTCTAAGCCGCGCCAGGAAGACCCTAATGTGAACATTGTGCTCCGAAGTGGAATTACGATGAGAGATAATAAAGGCAAACAGCCAGAAGATAGTACATGGGTTTGCAAATCTCTTGCGAAAGAAGCGAAGTTTGATTTGGAGCGTGCTCGAGAAACCTTTATGGAATCTAAGAAAAGCTTCGCCGATGCCTCCACTTCAGGAAGCAAAGATAGACCGGAGCCGGAGATGGACCCATCTATGCTCATGATGTTCTTGGAAACATGTATGAAGCTACTGCATGATAGTAAGGATATAAAGGGATTACAGGAACTCATTAACAAATGTGCTGAGACCGCACCAAGAGAACCTCGCGTAGTCCGGAAGATTGGAAAGCATAAGACTAGGACAGGGAGGGAAATGAGTTTAACTGCGCAGATTGGAGAATATGAGATGGACCAAGTAATTTTGGATTTAGGATTAGATGTGAACGTTTTACTGAGGTAGACATGGGAGCGCATGGGGAGGCCTACATTTCAGTGGTCTCCTATTCACTTGTGAATGGCAAACCAACAGAAGATAATACCCCTAGGGCGATTGTAGGGAATCACAATCGATATTGAAGGAGCAAGCATGCTAGCCAACTTTGAAGTGATAGAGATTGTTGATGACAACAATCCCCACCCCGCGATCTTAGGAAATGATTGGGCCACTGACATGAACGGGGTGATTAATCTGAAGAAGTGCAAGATGATTTTTGAGAAGAAGTCTTTGTGCATAGTTATACCCTCGGACCTTGCTGAAGGATCGCACTACACAGAGCTAGTGCGCAACTATGAAAGTGATGACGATTTGGATTGCATCTACAAGATAACCGCATGAGAGAAAGATTGGGTAAATCCCACCATGGATGGACGAATTTCATGGGAGCGTGACAGCTCCTATACTTTGGATCCGGATGAGGAAATAGAGCGATGGTAGAACCGGTTACATGAGGTAACCACACTGAATTGTAATAGATGACAAGGTCACTGCACTGTGTATCAAAAAAAGTGAGAGATATACCTACTTATGATGGATTAGGTGAGGTAGATGTCTTCTTGGACAAATTTTAAAGGGAGGTGTTGGAAAAGCAATGTTTCTAGGCCTTGAATTGGGTACTATGTGCTACGCCCGCGAGGTGGTGGATTATGCACAAAGGAAGCCTTTAAGATTGGTGTGCATGTAGGAGGATGATGCGCACATGGTTTGGGAAGCCTAGAGTATGATTGACAAATACATACAATGGGTAGGATGATCCGCGTGCGCATCTAGCCAAGTGGACAGAGGCCTATGGGGAAAAGCCACAACCTGAGTGGGTGCACCTATTCTGCCACACCCTGGATGTTATACCAATGAACTGGTATATAGAGACAAAGCTCCACCACGGGACAAGTGAATGGGATGTCCTACGCGAAGGGTTCGTAATGACCTTAAACTTTGAGGATGGATGGGATAGTATTGATGAAGTGCTACAAGAAGTAAAAGCAACCATCTTTAGGATGCTATAGGAGTCAGTAGAGATGATTCAGACTGACTGGGTTGCTCAGTTAAGTTGAACGCTGGAGTGTTATAATGTAATTGCTGAGGAAGAGGATGAAGATCTGAGGAACATTGATATTCCCGAGACAAAAGGCCAGTGCAAGGTTCAAGGACCACAAATTGAGAACCCTGACATAACCATGTCGGTAAAGACTAAGCAGGTAGATATTGGTACAAAGGCGGAACCTAAATTTACGAATATAGGGGACTACTAGGATGATGTGACAGTGGACAAGGTCGCTGAACTACTCTGTGAATATCAAGACTTATTCCCAACAAAGTTTATGTACTTAAAGGGAATAATCAGATATTTAGGGGTAATGAGGATCACATTGAAACCTGATGCGAAGCCAATTAAGCAGAGGCCATATCATTTAAATCTGAAATACAAGGAAAAGGTCCACGTAGAATTAGACAAGATGCTTGTAGAAGGCATCATTGAGCCTGTGGAGGAATCTGACTGGGTAAGTTTGATGGTAGTACAAGAGAAGAAGTAGAAGGATGAAATAAGAATATGCGTGGATCTCAGAAAATTGAACGACGCGTGCGTACATGATCCATTCCCAGCTCCATTCACAGATGAGGTGCTAGACAATGTAGGTGGTCAGGAAGCATATTCTTTTACTGATGGGTTCTCAAGGTAGCATCAGATTAGGATCGCGCCAGAGGATAGGAGAAAAATAACCTTCGAGATGGAGTGGGGTTGCTTTCAATACACTATCATGCCATTTGGATTGAAGAATGCACCGACTATCTTCTCACACATAGTTGTTGCAGCATTCATGGAATATATTCATAAGTTCTTAGAGGTCTATCTTGATGACTAGACCGTGTTTGGGCTAGTTAGGTGCCATGTAGCAAACTTGCGCTTGATGTTGGATACATTCCAAAGATACCAAATCGCGCTTAACCTCAAGAAGTGTATGTTCCTTGTTCCTTTCGGGAACCTTTTGGGACATTTGGTTTGTAAACAAGGGATGATGGTAGACCCCATGAAAATCATGGTGATTCTGAATCTAGAAGCATCGCGTAGTGTGAAACAGTTGCGCACTACCTTGGGACATACGAGGTACTACAGAAAGTTTATCAAAAGTTACGCCCAAATCACCACACCAATGGAAAAACTATTGAAGAGGGATGTCATGTTCTGCTGGGACAATGACTGTAAAAGAAGATTGGATATCTTAAAGGAGAAGATGGTGATTGCACTGATTCTTGTCTTCCTAAACTGGAAGAAAGAATTCCATGTTCATGTTGATGTGTCGTGTATAGCGCTGGGGGCAGTTCTCACACAGGATGGCAGAGAGGGCTTGGATCACCCTATCGCATTCGTGAGTCACAGATTATCTAAATCAGAAAAGAACTATTCGACCACTGAACATGAAGGACTGGCTATGGTGTATGTGCTCCAGAAATATCGGCACTATTTGCTAGGGGGAACTTCAAGATGTATACAAATCATTCCGCGTTGAAATACTTGGTCAATAAGCTTGTGTTGGGGGGACGCATATGCAGGTGTCTTTTATTGTTCCAAGAATATTATTTTGAAGTTGTTGTGAAGCTTGGACGATTGAACGTGGGACCTGATCACCTGTCACGCATCAAGACAGGGAAGGATCCTACCAGCTTGGAGGAAGGACTACCTGACGCGTAGCTTTTTGCTGTGCGTGTAGCGGATGGAAATTTTGAAGATATAATTCACTTCCTAACAACTGGAACTGAGTCGGAAGGGTACTCTATCAAGCAGAAGAAGGAACTAGTGGTGCACGTAGCAGATTTTTCTGTCATTGTAGGGCACCTATACAAGATGGGGAATGATGAGATACTGCGAAGGTATGTACTAGAGTTTGAACGAAGTAGAATCCGCATGGACGCTCATGGGGGCCCTGCGGGAGGTCATTATGCAGGAAGAGCAACCGCGCAAGGTTGTGGTGGCCAACCCTTCATCATGATTCAAAAGCACATTGCAAGGCATGTGGTGTATGTCAAAGAATGGGTAATCCATCATGGAGGGACAATATGCCCTTGAATCCGCAGGTGACATTGCAGCCCTTTGAAAAGTGGGCAATCAACTTTGTAGGACCTATCAAACTATAAGGAAAGACAGGTGCGAGATATATTATTACAGTGACAAAATACCTGATGCAGTGGGCAGAAGCACAGCCAGTAAAAGATTTCACGACCGAGATGACCACAAAGTTTATGTTTGAACATGTACTGACACGATTCGGTTGTCCAAAGATCTTGATGAGTGATCACGGTACACATTTACTGAACGAAACGATCAATGCGTTGATGGAAGAGTTTCAGGTGTATCATCAGAAAAGCACATCGTATCACCCACAGGCTAACGGGACCATAGAAGTGTTTAACAAAGAATTGGAGACCGCGCTAACGAAAGTATGCAATGCACTACAAAGTGATTGGGACCTACACGTACTTGCAGTATTATGGGCTTATAGGATAACATGCAAGAAACTGACGGGACAAACGCCTTTTAGGCTAGTATATGGAGTGGAAGTTATAATGCCGATGGAGTATATCGTGCCTAGTCTACCCATAGCAGCGCTCATAGGTATGAAGGACCATGGAGCCCCAGAGGAGAGGCTCGCGCAACTGGAGGAACTCAAAGAAGAAAGGTTTTTGGCATGATTCCATCAGCAGGTACAAAAGTAGCGCGAAAAGGCCTGGCACGATCGACATATCAAATTGTGCACTTTTAAGGTGAATGATTTGGTGTTGTTATACAAAAGAAAGTTTCATAAATTCCCAGGGAAGCTCCAAATGCATTGGATGGGACTGTATGATATTAAGGAAATCACATATGGTGGCACGGTATAGCTGGTAAAACTAAATGGCGAACCCTTCCCAGGAAAAGTAAATGGTAGTCAGTTGAAGCCATATACAGGTGGCCTGACCATCTAACTAGCACGTCCAGGAAGTGTTGGCTTGTGTGGGACTGACCCAGGTTCAAAGGTGATTTAGCCATACAAATTCCATTATTACTGGCCCTTTCGGCAACAGTCCACGGAGCACGGACTGAGGTCTCACCTGAAGTAGTATGGGATAGTGCTAGAACCAGGTTTCTGTACCCTGGGGATGTCTGATGAGCTCTGGCAGTTCGCGCACCTTGCTACGCGCATCTATTAGTCCCTCATAACCTGTGATGCTACCTTCGCGCAGCCCTACTCGGGGCACGATCCATATTATTACCCAAGTCTCTTACTATTAACCTATTATTACCTGATTACTTAACTTATCTGTGTAAGTCTAGTTATAATTAACAGTATATCTAGCATTCATATAAGTGCGCATGATAAAAGAAAACAATATAAATGCATAGAAAATCATACAAAAACAGATACACAGTATTTAGAATCAAACTTATCCTTATTACTCTTCTTCTTGGGTTATAGACTTAACTCCACCCTATGCACTCAATTGCAGGGGTCGGCGCACTCAGTTGCGGACTCTACTAGGCCTTTGCGCAGTCAACTATAGAGCCTCTTTGTACTACTATGACCCAATGCACTTAGACTCTTACTCTATGCTCGAACCATTCATATTCATCTATCTCCTTCTTCGCTCTCTTTACAACTTAGATCCTCGCTCTATCTATACAATCCCATGGTCTGCAAACCATGGGTAGGCCGACATGACATTACATTACATTACAAAACTTAGGGTGTACAACCCTATGACTCAACCTATACTTCGCGCTCCATGCCCACAATTCGCGGAGTCTTACAATACATTTGACCAAAACTTGGGCTTTGAGCCCCAAAACATGTTGTGGGGGGATTTGATGCCCAATAGGCCCCCAACACAAACATCATGACTCGCCCTCGAGTCACTCTGTCAGTGCGGTGACCTTGGTGTGGAGTCCCTCCAGCTGGTCCCGCGCTGCTCGGAGGTCCGCATCGCACAGTTCTACGGTTTGCTGGACCTGCTGCATGCGCTCTTCCGATGCTTCTTTGTGAGGATCAAATCCCTGCCTTAGTGCATAGAGCCTCTGCATCTGTGTGAGCTTGGCCTCAATATCTGCCATAATGGTGAAGGCCTCGTCTATCCATGTTTGGACGTGCACTTTGAGAAGTGTCTCTTTCTATCTTGCGACATCCACCTGCTCTTTTAGTGCCCTTGCTTGCTGCATCTTTGTAAGCGGTTGAGTGAGGAAGACTGTCTGCGTAGTTCCTTGGACACTATCATACTGCTCCTGAAGTTTGCACCCCTCTGTTTCTAGGTGCTGTATGTTGGGGTCCTCTTGCAAGGATGTGAGGATGCCAAAGGCTTGGTCCAACATACCAGTATAGTCCTGCACTTTGTCGAGAAGTAAAAATGGTCTTTTTCACCTCTATATACCCTAAATTAATTATCAATCCAGGTACGATTTGTTATCTCAAAGAGTGTACTTAGTTTGAGATGGTCATTTGTCAGAGTAATGCTAGTAGTATAGTGCTTTTGCGAAAGTAACTAAATGCTGAAAACAACCTCTAAATGTAATGACAAGAACTGGAAATGCTTGTAACTAAATCATTCACTATCAATCAAGCGTGCAGTAATAATAACTCCTCCCTTTGTAAACTGATGTAATTGACGATCAATTAAGGAAAAGATCATCAACCTGGGAATTGGACAACAACTATCAATGTTCACTACAGTTTCAGATCATTTTGTGCACACCAAAGCAATGGTAATTCAAATAACAAGAAAAGGAACAACAACGAATCTATTTAACAAGATTGAACAGCAAAGCCTTAACCTACATAAATAAATGAAGCAGTAATTGTAATCTACAAGAATCAAGCAACAATCTTTACTTCAGAAATGATTCGAACAACAAATGGAAATGGAACAACAAACTAAAGGAAGTTAAGAAATATTGAACAAAAACCTGAATCAAATGTAAATGCACAACAAACCAAGTTGAATACTGCACACAACACATCTATATTGAAAGAAATAGTAATCTGAGTTTCGACATAACAATTATTAATCACGGTTATGAAGAAATAGCAGTTGCGATCATGGTGGAACAACAATCCCAAATGAACAGAAATCACGTTTGGAAGTAAATCGTAGATAAATACATAGGAGTACTGACTTATGAATACACAACACTGTTACTCTGTAAGCGAAAAGTAATGGTAATCTGTAAGGAACAAAAATGTTATACGATAATATCAATTTGTTAAAGGAACGACAATACGATATAACTTTAGAACGAATAGCATAACATTCCAGTTATAGAGAATAACCTTACTATTCAAATAAGAATGAGATATAGCAGAGCCAATATATGAAATAATAAGGAACAACAGATTATTGAACAAAGTGAATAAGAGAAATCAAACCACACACGAATCAAAAAATAATGGTACAGGAGTAAGTGATCCACCAGGGCCAGGCCCTTAGCCTCCAGGGACGCACTGCTGTGATTACTCCAAAATCAAAGACACAACAACAACAGAGTTTATATATTAAGCATGAAAATGGAGTTACAGTAATCACTCTTTTAAAGAGAGTCAATGATCAAAGTTTAAGTTACAATAGTGAATTTCATAAAAACAACAATAGTCTGCCCCTTGGGCTAGCAATGTTGTCCCTTCTTATAGCAGCCAAGAGGAAATATCAACGATACAAATAATCTTTGAGGTAGCAATCCCTCAGGATCAAAAGATCCTAAGGGATTCGCCAGATCATTATTTCTCAGTTATCTCTTCGTTCTCTTGCGCCGATTTGGTATCTCCTCTTCCTTTTCCTGGCTTGTACGCTTCAACCTGGATTGCCTTGTTTGGATGCGATTCCCTGTCAAAGGGACAGCAATTGATTTCATCTTGTCTTTTCCTTTGGAGTGGCGATTTTTCATTTTCCTCTTTTTCTGCATAGGAAAAGGTAATTATTAGTCATTTTACATTGCTCACAAATCTTCTATACTTTATCATAATTTTTCACCACATGCTCATTTCATAATGCAAGGAAGTTATGAATTTAAGGAAAAGATGACAAAATAAGTGGTAATTACATACCTTCTCTAATGCTCAACACACCCCCTGCTTACCCTTTTTCATGCCCTCATGAAAACATTGTAATTGACATGCAAGGCAGTTAGGGAATAGGCTGGAGAAGGGATCTCATTAGGTGGTCTATAACCATGATGCCTAGCTAGGAATTCAAAAAGATGTCCTATCTAACCTTCAGGCATTTCATATAAGGCTTGATATCCTGGTGCAGGGTGCCAAATGACTGGACTTTGGAACCTACAACCTAACCAAGATGGGCCTTCTCTCAAAATGAGGTCACCATATATACCCAAGCAGTCAGCAGCTAGCTTGATGTTCTCATAATTGAATGGTTCCCTGATTTTGATATTCCGATTAGAAGTCTAGTATCGGAATTTGGCTGCTCCTATGGCGAGGTCTTTGATAGTAAAGAAGTATTCTACCCCTTGCCAGATGACTACTGTGTGAATAGGTCCCAATGCCTCGATCAATCCTTGAGTTCTCATTAGGCTTCTATGTTTATTCCATAGCCGGAGTGGGTCTCTAGGTTCACCGCTCACCCATAAATCTAATCCATTCTCCTGTCTTTGAAAGACATTGTACGCTTTAAGCCACTTTATTTGATTAACACCAAAAGAAATAAATGCCTGTAGTTGGACATCACCCACAAAAGGGCTAGGGTTCTGCTCTGTTTCTCCATCTAATACAAGATTGTGAAAATAAAATTCACATAATAATCGCTAGTCTTTCACCCCGTAATGCTTACAATAGTTTATGAAGTCATCAATGGTTTTTATTTCTATAGGTACTCTTACCTTGACAACTTTAATTTTCAATTGTAAATATCTTTCCATTAAGAAAAAATCATAGTTTCTAGCAGGTGCCCTACACGTTAGAACGTCAGTATACAGAGAACATAAGGTATCCATTTGTTTGATGACTATGTCTAGTCTATGAGTTACCTTTTTGACTCTTTCTTTTGCCTTTCGCCATCCTTCAAAGGCCTGGCTTTCTGATGCATTAACGTTCTTCAGTTACTGTTGCAACTTTTGGTATTTCTCTTGAGGGACAGTCTGCTCTGTAAGTTTCTCTATTGTTTGTTGGGCTTGTGCCAAATCTTTTCGCAGCGTTATTGTCCTCGGGTCATTATCCAACATAATAGTTGTAGGTGGGAGATCTACTTGGATCTTCTTATCACAGGCCGATACGTTATTCGTTTGTACTTCGACATGGGTAACAGTCAGATGCTATTCCTTTCGGTTTTGAATGGCAGGTTGGACTTGAGTCCTCTTGATATTTTTCTTATGGGGTTTTGCCTGGGCAGTTGCATTCTTTGCCACAATGGTTCCTTTTGATTTCTTCCCCATTTTCAAAAATCTTATCTATTGTCGAAGTTTCTTGATCATGTAAGGCAATCTCTGTTGTTCCTTTCACAATCTTTTAATTTCCTTTATTTTCTTGAAAGGAATAGCCATTCGTTTACCAGGCCTGGGCTTTGTACCTCAAGTATTGTACCTTCGTCTTGGCCAATTTCCTTATTTTCTTCTTGGGGTGCTTCTTCAGTGTTCTACTGATCGGTTTTTTCAGGGGTAGAAACCCTAGTTTGCTCTGCTGTTTCCTGGGTAACTTCTTCTTCTACCCCTTCTTCATCGTGGAATTCTTCTGGTGTATTCTGACTAGGAACAGATTGTTCCTCTTCTTCATTCTTGTCACTCTTCTCCCCAGATACGCTCTCGTTATGAGCGGAGTGGTCCTCTTCTCCCTCCTCCTCATCACATAGTTCCTCGGATGCACTTTTGTCATGAGCAGAGTGCTCAGGCGGTCCTTCTTCCTCATCACACAGTTCCTCGGATGCAATTTTATCATGAGCAGAGTGCTCTTGCAGTCCTTCTTTGGTGTGAGGGTCAAGTGGGTTGTGAGGTTGGACATATTCACCCATAGTGGCCAGAATTTGGGCCAATTAATCTTCTTGTAGTGGGTTTTGTAGTGGACTTTTACTGCATTGCTCTGCTTCCTCTTCCTCCTAACCAGATTGCTCAATCTCCTCTTCCGGTTCTCCTTCATTGTTTTCCTCCAATTCTTTTTCATTCTCCCCTCCTTCCAATTGTGGGGGTTGTTCGTCTCCTAAATCATGTATCTCCATAGGTTGACTATTATTTTCCTAGCAATTTCTCAGCATTCCTCTAATCCTCGCCAATCTAACAGATTTTCTTCATTTCAGTGGTCTGCTCGATGTACTGGCAACATGTTTTCATTTTGCCAGTCCCCTGTCTATTGTGAAAATCAGTTCTTCGCAATTGCTCTATTATTGGGCAAGACTGTGGCTGACTATCAGTCATATTAACCCATGGTGGCTTACTACTAACTCTAGATGGCAAGATTTCTTCATACTTCAGGAAATATCGTGTAATAAATAATTTACAAATGCAGGAAAATTCACAACACTATTTTGCTTTAACATAGATAAAAGTTTAAGATGGCGTGGTCTTACCACGTCATTCCTACTGTCACAAGTGATGTAGCTCTAGATAATTCTCACTAATTCTACCCACAGCTCTCCCAAGGTTGCTGGTAGAACTCCCTTCCCTTTTACAGTTAGGTTCTGCCCTTCATCCTGGAAGATTTTCATGGCATCTCGCAGTCTCACCTTTTTCAGAGTCCACACAGGTCCAGTGGCTAGCAATCCCGAAACTTCTACAATTATGTCATCAGTGACTACTATTTGTCTTCCTCTCACCATGGAATGATGTTCTTGCAAGTTTTGCAGAAACTCAATTGCTACTGTCTCATTGGATTGCTGCAGATGGTTAAGGTAAGTTATCCATCCTACCCTTGCTAGGATTTCTCATGCAGCATCAGAGACCATCAACACCTGTGGCTCACTGCGAATTGATCTTCCTCCCATCTTATTTCATGCTTAGCACACTATAAAAAAACATAGAGACGATAATGGAACAACAGGCTGTTCAAATTTCACTGTTAGGAAAGCACAGAGAAGATGATGGAACAACAAACTATTCAAATTTCTAACTTACTGCTAATTTTTGCAGAGAAAAACACGGAAATAACTTCAGAATAGCAAGCCATGCATATTGGGAAACAAAATACTTTTAAGCTTTGCTATTCCTGAGTCATTAATTCTTTTGAATGATGAGTTGACACATATGCCAGTGAATTATGGGGATCACCTGTGGCCCCCCTGCAATGTGATAGGCCGTTCTCAGCCATCAAATGAAGGAGCAGCGTGTTGAACTGCCATAGTACAGAGTCATAAAGGAACAGCGTATAAAGATATGCCATGTTTACAAAAATGAGCAGATTGCCGAAATCGAGGTGTATAATAGAATCGCTAATAAATAAGGAAATTTCGTGATATGATGCGAGAATTGGAGGATAGGACAGCTGACGTGAATAAAAGGTCTCATGCGATCATTATCGACTTTTACCGTCATAATTGATTTGTAAATGATTTTCATGTATCAAAGGTTCGTAAGGGTTATATACATAATCTCGTTTGAACCATTTATAAAGATATAAGAAGAAGGGTTTCATAATTGCTATTGCTGTATAAGAAATATGACTTCAATACCATCAACAGAGCTATGTTGCCCATAGGTGTCCATAACCTTGACAGAGTTGTTTATTTCACCCTTGGAACCATAATCCTTTGTGTATGCCTAGGAAAGTGCTGTACAAAGTCACAATGGAGGCCATTATGCTAGCTTGGTAACCAGATAAATCATAATGCCATTCACCAGGAAGGAGTGAAAGGTGGGCAGGCCGGCTCGTGATGAGACCTTCTGTTCCAAGGACTTTTTATTTTTCTGATGTGCCTCTTGGATCATATCCCTAGTGTGGTGGCCATAGTGGGAATGCCACTTCACTTTCTTCCTTATGATCATGGTAGGCTGGCTCTTGATGAGACCCCTTATCCTTCATCTGACAAATCATGTTAGCAATCATATAAACATTTTTTATTTTTCTTCTTTTTTCTTTTATATAGCACTTTTCCTATTTATATACAGAGGGTGGTTCAACACTCCTTAAGAGTAGGGATGGTGGAAGAAGTCTTAACATCTCAATAGAGAAAAATATACCCTTATTCTTATTTAATAATAGTGATCAAAGAGAATTATGGGGATTTAGGAAGAACCATCATGATAAAAATAATCAAATAATGACAACAAGGTGATCAATAGTTGTGTCCTCTCCTCTTTTCTCTTATCAATTCAAAGCAATTTCTTTTAAAGATAACGATTTTTATGTAATTTGTTGATTTCAGTATCCTCTAGTTTTTGTATTCGTTGCATAAATGTATAGCTATGCTTTAAATGACCATGACTCACAAAGATGATCTAAATGGTAAAACATACAAAAAAAAAAGAAAATGCACTCTAAAAATTTTGTTCTCAAGATAGAACAGCTACTGTACACAAAAACCGCAAGCAAAAGGAAAAACTTGCTCGAAACTGTTGTTCCTTGAGAGGAACAATAGCTATCCTTAATCAGAACAGCAAAGAAAGCAAGCACAAACAAAAAATTGAAAATTCTGTTCCTTGAAAAATGAAAGTGTTGTTCCTTCGGAAAGGAACATGAGAAAAATGAAAGTGTTGTTCCTTCGGAAAGGAACAGCAGAAAAATGAAAGTGTTGTTCCTTCGAAAAGGAACAACAGAAAAATGAAAGTGTTGTTCTTTTGGAAAGGAACAAGATAAAATGAAAGTGTTGTTCCTTTGGAAAGGAACAGAAAAAATGCAGAAGTGTTCTTCCTTCGGAAAGGAATAGCAAAACGTAAAAGTGTTGTTCCTTCGGAAAGGAACAGCAGAAAGATGGAAATGCTGTTCCTTCAGAAAGGAACAACAAAAATGCAGAAATTCTATTCCTTCAGAAAAGAACAGCAAAACATGAAAGTGTTGTTCCTTCGGAAAGGAATAGCAAAATGATGGAAATGATATTCCTTCGAAAAGGAACAACAGAATGCAAAAATGTTGTTCCTTTGGAAAGGAACAAAAAAATGGTGGAAATGTTGTTCCTTTGAAAAGGAAGAACAAAATGAAAAAGCGTTGTTCCTTCAAAAAAGAATAGCAAAGCGGTGAAAATGTTGTTCCTTTTGAAAGGAACAACAAAATGCAGAAGTGTTGTTCCTTCGAAAAGGAATAGCAGAACGGTGAAAACATTGTTCCATCTGAAAGGAATAGCAAAATGCAAAAGTTACAGAAATGAAGAAATCTGTACAGAAAGTAATTTACACAGAAAACAAAATAATTTTGTACAAAATTTAAAAGAAATCAAATCACTTAATGAATCAAAGGTGAGGAAGAGTTCTCTTCCTCAACTAGAATCTGCATGTCGGAGTCTTCCCAGAGTTGTTGGTAGAAGGATTCTCGAGTAAGTGGTTTGCAGTACAATCGAACTTGGTGGCCATTTGCCTTAAAGGTATGTCCCGATCCATCAATGGTGGTTAAAGTAATGGTGCCATTATCATGTACCTTCTGGATTTCGTATGGTCCCAGCCAGCGAGTCTGAAGTTTCCCCAGAAAATCCTGAAACCTGGAATCGTATAGGAGCGCCCAATCTCCTTCATGGAAGACTTTATTTTTGATGAGGGCGTCGTGCCATTTGGCTCTCTATTGTTGGATTAATGTGGTGTGTTGAAGAGTGGAGAGATTGATTTCATCTAGCTCATTGATCTGCTGTAGTCTATTAATCTGGGCCTTGTTTAAATCTAGATCGACTTGTTATGCTATTCTCAAGGTTTGTATTTCAAATTCTATAGGAAAGATGGGTTCCTTTCCAAATACTAGCTGATATGGTGAATAACCAATAGTGCTTCTCCATGTTGTTTTGTATTCCCACAAGGCTTTTATCAATCTTGTAGCCCAATCGTGTCTGTGTGATGCAATGGTTTTTGTCAGTATTGCTCCTATTACTTTATTCGTGCTCTCTACTTGGCCATTTGCCTATCGGTGGTATGGAGTAGAAATTTTATGCTGAATATGATAGTTTTTTAGTGTTGCAGCAGTTTTATTACCAGCAAACTATGGTCCTCCATCCATGATTATGTCTCTTCGGAGGCCATATCGCACAAATATCTGGAACAGGAAATGAATGACGGAATCCTCTGTAGCTCTTGGCAGTGCCTCTACTTCAACCCATTTGGTCACATATTCCGTTGCTACGAAATATATTTTTTCTAGTTTGATGATGGGTTGATTGGGCCAACAAAGTCGAGTGGCCAATGCTTAAATGGTTCAATGACTAGCTGAGGGTTCAGAGGCATTTCATCGGACTGTCCAGGGTGTCTTGGTCTTTGGCAACTGTCACAAGCTTGAACAAATTTCTTTGTATCTTTGGAGATTGTGGGACAATAATACCTTATTTGCAGAACTTTGTGACCAATTCTTTGATCTGAAAAATGTTCGCCACATGGTCCGTCATGACAGGCTTTCAGAATGTCAAAATTTTCATCCTCACGGACACATCTTCTAATGTGCATATCTTCTCCTGTGTGAAATAGGTAGCCCCCAATCCAAGAAAAGCAGGCACTACGCTGGACAATCTGCTTTCGTTCATTGGGAGTCAGATGTTTTGGTAATTTGCCTACTGCTAAATAATTCACAACAATAGCATACCAGGGTGTTTTGACAGTAATAGCGTACAAATGTTCATCTGCAAATTGGTCTTCGACTGTTGCTGCGTCCACTGGCTTTGGCATTCGTGAGAGAAAGTCAGCTACAGGATTTTCTTTCCCAGATCGGTCTTTTATTGTGATGTCAAATTCCTACAATAAAATCAGTCATCTTGTTACTCTACCATTTGTGATTGGTTTATTTGCTAAATATTTTATGACAGAGTGATCTGTATATAAAACAATAGGATATCCAGTGATGTAATGCCTAAATTTATTTACAACATGTATTACAGCTAAAAACTCTTTTTCAGTAACTGTATAGTTCAACTCAGCAGGAGACAAATTCTTGCTAATATAATAGATTGCATATGGTTTTTTGTCTTCTTCCTGTTGTTGGGAAAAGTATCCAATACGGAATGACCATATCCCACTCTAAGGGTGATAGTACCTCAGCAACAACTGAATACAAAGCTATTCAAGATTACTTCTTTATGAGATGTAAGAGAGAGGAGGAAGAGATCCACTAACCGTTATCTTCCGCTAATGATTGATCCAATCTTTCCTCTTTGCTGCTTGCTCCCAGCTCCTTGCTCTTTCACTGGCCCAGCTACACAAAGATCCTGCAAAAGCACAAGAAAGGGAAACTACAAGAAGCATACATCCATAACTGATTCAAGGATTAGAATAAATCAAATATACAAGCATCAATTCGCCATAGAGCACATGCATATAGAAGAACCTCAAATGCTTTATTAATGGAAGAAGTAAAGTTCTGAGAGTGTTACAACCATAAGAGGCCCAATCCAGCAACACCTCCCAGCAGAAAGAAATCTCCTCTTCACCTCCTTCAAAGCAATCACCCAATAGTTCTATACACAAACCAACAACACTTCCTTACATTCACAAGATTCCAGCCCCCCTAGACCTCATGAGAGAGCTCTATATATAGGAGATTTGGAGAAAGGATGAGTCAGCTTGAGTTTGGCATGAAGCTTACTAGTGTCCTCTCCCACTTTAGTTATACTTCAGTTCTTGAGTCCACTTGGAGTTTCTTGCTTCCACTTGGAGATCTAGATCCTCTTACTCATCACAAGGCGAATTCCCTGATCCAAGTGTCATTTTGGAAGCTTCCTGGGCATTTGACACCTTGCAGAATGACTGTGCCACTTGGCCAATCTCACCCAGCGCAGGTAGCCTTCATTGCTTTTGACATTCAGCGCAGGTACAGAGTGGAGCAGTTGACATTCAGCGCAGATGCTCAGTGGAGCAGCTGACATGATCCAGAAATAGCTTGTTTTTGAGTGCTTTCAGGTGGAGAACTGATTTTTAGTGCTGTGGTTTGCTGACCTTGTTCCTCTAGGGGTAGGAACAACATGTTTAGGGACTTTGGATCCCTTAGATTATTGACATTTCATTCTTCATGCTGTAAGGCACAAAAATGTCTATAACAGTTGCCCCCTAAAGTATGAGGTCGTTTATCGGGTGAAATGCTTTATCAGGAGGATCCGAAGTTCATTCAATCGCTGAGAGGTGCCCTGTAATAAAATACAATACAATACATTATTTTTCATTCTGCTTTCATGATCTAGCTGAGGCGGGCATTCCCATGCTCAGCTTTATAAATTCATTTTGGTACATAGAACAGACGATCGTCTGGTGGTAGACTGATAATTCTCTGCTGAAATTATCATCCTTTGAGTAGGATGATCATCTGCTGCAATGATGTACATAATAAATGTCTTTATATCCTGAATATATATATTGCAGCCCGGATGGATGAAACTAGATCCGGGGTCTTCAAACTCGTTCGATCTTCACTCTAAGTACAAGTCGATCCATGTGAGAATTGCGCTGAAGTCGAACATGGAAAGACATCGCTTGATTACCGGTCAATAATGTAAACCGTTAACAAGCGCGAGAGGAATCACCAATAATGACAATGACCCTCAAGGTATTGCAGTACAATCCACGTGGTGTGAATAAAGGACTTGGCGTCGAACACCACGCAAAATCTTCTGGTCGAAGGTCATTGATGTATACCTGTCGCCGGAAGTGAGAAACTTGCCATTGAGGCATGCAAGCTTCAAAGTACTGGGGGGTTTGTTCCTAGATCAACTTCTTGGATAATGAGCTGAAGTCGACAAGAAGCGATCTATCAAAGGAGGGCCTTAATGAATCCCACATCAGTGACACGGAACGGAGCTAATGATTTTAGTGGAGATGAAAACAATCTGTGAAATATGATTCAGGGTGGCGATCATGGGTGGATGAAGGATAATGTATGGCAGTGGATGGGACACAGTTGACTCTTTCTGAACACATCTCTTGAACATATAACGACACTGATGTGATGGATCGGTAGCATTACCCCAAATGTGGATGGTTTGGCAAGGACCATGGTGATGAGACCGGTGAATGAAACAACCCAACCCAATGTGATACGGAGGACAAAGTGTCATGTTCAAGAGCGACTTGCTACCATTAAAGCTTTGAGGTTCTCCCAATTTTTCCCCAGTCATTTCTGACCAGTACCTCTTTATTTTTGTCAAGCTTGAGGAGGATAACATATGCTTGTTCTATAACCTGCCCTTCGGGCAAGCCCATCGCTATGTTTTAACGAGCTTAGCGATAGGGAAACTCGTTCTCGTCTAAAGACAAGTTTTCGCTATTTAATCATTTTAACGAGTCTAACGACAAGGAAAACTCGGTCCTTTTCAATTTTAGAGAGTCTGAAAAGGTACAAAAAGCTAACTCCAAAATTCCTTTTTCGTCATCTAATCCCTTAAGTTCGAAAAAGTATAAAACAATACAGAAGGGATGAGTTTTCGATTACTTTAACGAGCCGAATAAAACAAGCGCTCGACCTTTTTGTGCAATAATCCCTCAGGTCCAAAAAGATTAAAATCTAGAGGAGGGATAGCTCTTCCAGTCCTTTTAACGAGCTGGAAGGCCAAAACTCGGCAAACTTTTCATATTTTACGAGTCAGATGAAAAGAGCTCAAAGAAGACTCGTCTTTTGAGGAACGAGTGATAAACAGGGATAGCAGCAGATTCTAGGTACAGGTTGGAATTTTCCAATCACGGCAGTGTCACAAGGATGGCTAAGTGAAATCACTCTTCGCAGCTGTTCCTCAAAAAGGGATAAACAATCATATGGGGGTGAACGATCGGCCAAATGGAATGGAGGTGGCGGGTGCAAACACGACCAAGGCTTTTCATGGCTAATAAATTTACGATCACAATGGTTATTTACCAGAATAGGTTCATTTTTTATTTAAAAATGAGCTTGAACTCTGGGGGAAACATTGCTCACTGCTTTTATTTATTTTTTAACGAGCATGAAGACCGCGTTAAAACTGCTCGGATCTTGCGTTTATTTTTTAAAGAGCATGAACTTTATCCTAAAACTGCTCGATGATAAGTTTGCATGCCCCCAGCATAATAATGCAAATCGAGGTGCACGCCCCCCAAGCTTCATTGCATTCAACTCGGTGGTTGGAATGAAGGTTTTCCTCGGGGATTTGTTTCATTTTTTAATGAGGTTGACACAAGATTAGAACCGTCCTCAGAGTCCAAATCCATCAGACATAGAAGGTTTCATATTCCACTGTGGCCACTTCCACCAGATTACTTGGGGGCGGTAGGGCAAAAGTACCCATTAAGGCAGGGTCTTTTAGGAGACCTACTCCGATATTTTGGAGCGAATGATTCCTTCCATGGATCATTGGAATGCTTCCCGTAACTTGTGAACTGTTGTGGAGAAAAGTTTGTTGGTCGACGATTGTAATTCCTCCTTGGAAGGGAAATGTAATCTTCCTGAAGTAGGTCGACACAACTGCGGCCATGGCATAGATCCATGGTCTTCCGAGTAGGATGTTGTAATCGAGGTTTCCATCAATTACTTCAACATCAATTCCTACTGTTTTGCCCCCCAGTTCAACTTGCAAGTTACTTAAAATCCCATATGGAGTGTATGATCGTCCATCAAATGCTTTTAACGTCGTTGACGATTTCGACAGGGGTGGTGAGCCTAAATCTTTCCAGCAACTCATCGACATAAGACATGTAGATGCCCCCTCATCAATAATTGTTCGATGAACAGTTTTGTTGAGGGCTTTCACTTGAATAAGGAAAGCTAGTTGAGCTGGTAACTGAGGGTCATATCCTTTATGATCAAAGGCGACAAGATTGGAATCCATTGGGTCAATTCCACCTATTGCTGATAATAAAGCTTGTTCTTGGGAGAAGCAATTTTGCGGTACCTCAAGTGTCGACATAACGGACGGCGATTGGGCCAGGTCCTCTATCTGTGCTATTTTCACACAAGGATTAAATGCCGATTTGTGTACTGCTCCCTTTTGCGACTTTATTACTGGCTCAGGGACGATGGGTGGCACAACTTCGGTCAAAGTTGTTGTCGAACTACTAGGTTGTTCATTAGCCTTGTTGTTCAACAGCTTTGGATTCCTGTAATCCTTATTCTTCGTCAAAGCATTATTTTGCTGCTTTGAGGTAGACAACATAAGCACTTGGGATCGGGAAGCATTTTGATTAGCAACCAGATTTTGACCTGGATTAGGAAACGGATTAATCAATACTGCTGGGGTTTTTGAACTCTTAAAGAGTTTCTTAACTTCAGCTATATGTGGACAATCTTTCGTCCAATGATCCTCATCGCATATATGACACCCTGCTGGGGGTTTCCTTTTTCTCCCTTTCTTTTTCTTCTTGCCCCCTGGTTGCTTTAGTTGTTTGCCCTTGTCGGTCGACATGGCATTTACTTCTGAGGCAAGAAGTTCTTCATTTGCATTTTGATTATAAATTTTGTGCTTGCCAATCACGCCATTTCCGGCGTGAGAGTCATTGTTTGATTTAGGAGGAGGAGGAATTGAAAATTCCGGTCTAGGAGCGTCGGGTATTTTGTCGTAGAGCGTGCCGGACTGAGTATAAACTAAGTCCAAATACTGTGCACGAGCGATAACTTGCTCCTCTGTTACGACTCCCCCCTTGGCCACATCTTCTGTTATAGCAGGAAGTAACGACTTTATAAACCATTCAGCTAACAGCTGATCGGGAACATATGTTTTCACCATCCTACGACGACGACGCCACTCATGTATATGATCAGATATGTGGGTGGCAGTTGTCTGTTTGAAGTTGGTAAGGAGTTATGTTCCCGTTTCATACCTTATCGGTAATTGAAAATGGGTTAAAAAGGTTGTGGCTAAGGTACTGAAGTTGTCGAACGAAGCTCTAGGCAATTCAATGTACCATTTTGCCGCTGGACCCATTAACGTCCTCTGAAAGAGGCAAAGTCTTATCGAATCATCATTCAGAGTGTTCGATGAACACCATAGATGGAATGTCATCACATGATTCGACGGATCTTCACCCGGATTTCCATTAAATTTAGGAATATCTGACGGAAGTTTATGCGGAATCGCTGGCCACCAAGGGGCATAAGCAATTGGATCATTCGTCAGCCGGTTTAGATCTGGTAATTCTAGAGTTGCTACAAAGGGCAACTGTTGGTTCAGGTTAGGCGAAGCATATCCAGGATAAGATGGTATCGCCTGAGCAATGGGTCTTTGCAGACCAGCATAATGCTGGCAACTTTGACAAGTTTGATGGGCATAACCGTTATTATACGGTTGCCCATTACTTACAAAGACTTGTTGCTCGGGTCCTTGATATGATTGCTGGAATTGTGGTTGTTGAGTTTGAACCAGCTCCGGTTGTTGGACCGTTTGCTGTTGTCCAATACTGGATGATTGACCAAGATGAGGAGTCATAGTACTTGTTTGAGCCTGAGTCGCTCCAGATAAGGAGGCACTAACCGGAGGTTGTGATTGAGTTGTCGAGACAAGAGGCTGTTGTATGGCAACCTGAGAAACTTGGGGTTGACATACAACATGTAGCGCTTATACTTGCGACGCAATCAACATACCAGGTATAGTGGCAACATTCGACACAGGGTGGACTGGTTGCATTGAATATGCAACCTTTGGTTGCTGAGGCAGTATTGGTACCCATCCGCTGGATGTAATTCCAGTTTGACCTGAACTTTGTTGTAAACTCCCATATGGTTATTCTCCGGGGGGAAACAATGAAAAGGCATACTGCCCTCCATATGGTGGCAATCCAGTGCTTAAAGGGTAGATTGGCCTTTGAAGACACATTGGATCAAGTTGTTGAGTTTCAACATAAGAAATACCAGATGATAATCCGGATGAAGAAATAGGAACTAACCATGTCGTCAAAACAGTCTCTGATTGGACTCTAGCTTGTTGTTGAAAATTTGCCGGGACAGATGGTATACCAGCGAACATCGTTGGAGTAGCAGCAGGAGGCTCTGCCGCTGCTGTGTCGGATGACACAGTCTTGGATGTGGATGGTTGTTCAGACATATTTAGTCTATCCAAAAGATTTCTTAGCGATTCTACAAGAACTTTGTGATGAAAGTAGACTAACTTCGAAGATCAACGCAGGAATAAAGGGTGATTATGTTCCGTTTAAAATAAATTTTTATAACGACGCTTTAGACACAACTTGCTTTTTCACTTTTTAAGAGTCGAGAAAAAGCTAAAGATGACTCTAGTCTCCTTTGATGTTTTAACGAGCCCGAAGTGACAAATGCTCGGATGGACTTTTTCAGTTATAGAGTTTGAAAAAGGCCAAAAGAAACTGCTCTGGAGTTCTAGGCAGACGGTGTGCCAAACTTTTCGCAAAACCACAGAATACATTTTACGGTACGAGTGGTCGATCTTCGTGAATGCTGTGTTCACTGCATTGCGATCAGTAGGGCGGCCGACACGGTTTCCTATTGGATAAAGGCTTTGTTCCTATAGGGGTCTCCCAATATATACGCGACGGTACGTGGGAGTACAAGTCCGTATTGATACTTATCGCTTCACCGTGGAGGAATCACCCAACCACTCAACGCTAAGATATCACGTTTAACGACGCCGGAACACGTCTCTAGCTTAGACCTCTATGTGTTTGTGTTATGTTTCAATGCGTTGTTATGTAAATTCAATTTATTTTAAGGTTGATCTTGTTTAGCAGTTTGCCTTTATGGATCACCACGAGATGTTTTGATACAAATTCCTAAATGCAGTCTAAGATGAGAAGCAAGCTTTTTCAATCTTTTCGACTTATGAAAATCTTAACTACTGAGGGAAAAGAAAGACAACATCTTTTCACATAGATCAAAGAGCACACACTAATGCACTTTTTCCCTAAATCAACATACAAACTTATATGCAAAATGCAAAATGCAGGTATTTCTTTTCTCTTTCTTAATGTTGATGTAATACAAAAAGAAAGCTGTTGTATAATTTCGAATTCAATTTCAAGTGAAAGCAAACAAGCTTGTCCAAAATCAAAAGACACCTTAAGATTCACTTGTTTCGACACTAGAAATATATAAATTCAAACCATATGACGAAAGCAAAAGCTCAACCAGCTATGAACAGCAAACAAACTAACTCTTAAGATCAGAACGACACTTTATCACAGGTCTAGATCTAAGAGGCCACAGCAAGACTAGTTCACTTTCGTTATGGGAAACTGTAAATGATACAAGAAATACACAAAGAACAAACACAGTTTCTTTATACAACCGAGGCGAAATAGTGGCAAGGAAAGTTGGTTTCAGATAGGTACATTGACTGGTAACAGGCTGCAAAAACAAGGGTGAAAACAGGGCAAGAAACAGCAGGAAACCCCAGTAGCACAAGGCAAGACTGGTTCAGCGCAGGTGGTACACTGTCAGTTTGACATTCAGCGCAGGTAGCCCCTTCGGGAATTGCACTGAAATCCAGACTGCCTTCACAGCACCTGCACTGAAGATTCAAACTTTCGTTTTTCTCAGTTTCCGGGTCACAGATTGCTCAAAAATTCACGGTTTTTGGCCAAATCAGAAGCTATCAGTCAAGGAAACACTAAGGGATGAAAAGGAGGATGAAAAGCTATCACTAAGAGCTATTTAGAGTCCTTGTGGATCAGCTCTTCAAATCATAAACTTTGCCCAGAAACTGAGCTAGAGTAGCTGCCCTCTACTTTGCATTTGAAAGATCCAAATGCAGTTCGATTCGGTACTCCCTGTGTTTATGAAATGAATAGCAAAAACACAAACAACCAACAAGATACGATCCCCAGCGGAGTCGCCAATTTGTTGTAGGGAAAAGTATCCAATACGGAATGACCCTATCCCACTCTAAGGGTGATAGTACCTCAGCAACAACTGAATACAAAGCTATTCAAGATTACTTCTTTATGAGATGTAAGAGAGAGGAGGAAGAGATCCACTAACTGTTATCTTCCGCTAATGATTGATCCAATCTTTCCTCTTTGCTGCTTGCTCCCAGCTCCTTGCTCTTTCACTGGCCCAGCTACACAAAGATCCTGCAAAAGCACAAGAAAGGGAAACTACAAGAAGCATACATCCATAATTGATTCAAGGATTAGAATAAATCAAATATACAAGCATCAATTCGCCATAGAGACACATGCATATAGAAGAACCTCAAATGCTTTATTAATGGAAGAAGTAAAGTTCTGAGAGTGTTACAACCATAAGAGGCCCAATCCAGCAACACCTCCCAGCAGAAAGAAATCTCCTCTTCACCTCCTTCAAAGCAATCACCCAATAGTTCTATACACAAACCAACAGCACTTCCTTACATTCACAAGATTCCAGCCCCCCTAGACCTCATGAGAGAGCTCTATATATAGGAGATTTGGAGAAAGGATGAGTCAGCTTGAGTTTGGCATGAAGCTGACTAGTGTCCTCTCCCACTTTAGTTATACTTCAGTTCTTGAGTCCACTTGGAGTTTCTTGCTTCCACTTGGAGATCTAGATCCTCTTACTCATCACAAGGTGAATTCCCTGATCCAAGTGTCATTTTGGAAGCTTCCTGGGAATTTGACACCTTGCAGAATGACTGTGCCACTTGGCCAATCTCGCCCAGCGCAGGTAGCCTTCATTGCTTTTGACATTCAGCGCAGGTACAGAGTGGAGCAGTTGACATTCAGCGCAGATGCTCAGTGGAGCAGCTGACATGATCCAGAAATAGCTTGTTTTTGAGTGCTTTCAGGTGGAGAACTGATTTTTAGTGCTGTGGTTTGCTGACCTTGTTCCTCTAGGGGTAGGAACAACATGTTTAGGGACTTTGGATCCCTTAGATTATTGACATTTCATTCTTCATGCTGTAAGGCACAAAAATGTCTATAACACTTCCTGCCCAAGGACTACTCCAATAGTTGTGTCTGAAGCATCTGAAGAAATTTGAAATGGCAAGTCCCAATTTGGACCTCTGAGTATTGGGGCTGTTGACACAAGATTTTTCAGATCCTCAAAAGCACGGTCACATTTATCTGTCCAAACAAAGTCAACATTCCCTGTTAGTGCATATAGAGGTGTAGCAATGTGAGAAAAATGTTCTATAAATCTCCTATAGTAACCAGAAAATCCAAAAAAACTGCATACCTCTATTTGTGTGGTAGGAGTAGGTATTAACAAAATTATTTGAATTTTGGCTGGATCTACCTGTATTCCAGCTGCTGAGATATAATGACCTAGGATGAGGCCTTCGGTAATCATCATATAGCATTTTTCATGGCTCAGGAAGAGCCTAGCAATGATACATCGTTGCAGCACCTTTTCCAATGTGTCTAATGCTGGGTTGAAATCATCTCCGTATGGTGTGAAATCATCCATGTATACTTTGAGCCCTTCATTTATTAAATTTGAAAAGATGCTGAGGATAGCCCTTTGAAATGTGGTAGGGGCATTGCATAGGCCAAAGGGTAAAAATTTGTAGGCAAACGTTCCCCAAGGACAGGTGAAAGTAGTTTTGTCTTTGTCTTCAGGGGAAATCTGAATCTGATTGTATCCACTGAAGCCATCCAGGAAAGAAAAGAATTTCTTTCCTGCTAGTGTATCTAATACCTGGTCAATGAAATGGAACGGGAAAGTGGTATTTCTGGGTTGCTTTATGTAATTCACTGTAATCTACACAAATCCTCCACTTTCCATTCTTTTTCGGCACCACTACAAGTGGAGAGACCCATTTTCTATCGGAGATAGGATAAATAAAGTTTACATCTAAAATTTTTTGTAGTTCAGCTTTCACAATGTCTTTTAGATGAGGGTTAAGTCTTCTTTGGGGTTGGCGAATAGGTCTTGCATCCTTTTCTGTATAAATGTGGTGTGTACATAACTGGGGATCGATTCCCTTCATGTCCGGATAATCCCATGCAAATGCTTCCTTGTATTTTCTCAGTAGTTGGATCAGCTTCTCTTCTTGTTCAGGAGTCAGGTTACTATTAATGTTTAAAGTTTTTCCTGGCTCAATCTCTACAATTTTGCTATTTGAAACAGAGGTAGTAGGTATTGTTTGATCATGAGTGTCTTTGAGAGGATCTTCTTCTAATTCATTATCAAATGCTGCCTCTATCATGTGACATTGTACGTGGGATCTGGATTCAGCTTGGTTAATAAAGTTGTTAATAACATCATCCTCTGTTTGATCTTTGAAATCGAGGGCATCTTCTATAGTTAATGGGGATCTAATGTTTTCGGTAAGGTATGATACAAGATGTTTGTTAGTTTTTATTATCGTTACACTTGGCTGGGTTGGAGGGTATAGGGCTAGATTCTTGATATTACTCCCTCTAGTTATGGTCATAATACCTTGTCGGCAGCCAATGTAAGCATCAGTGGTTGAAAGCCAAGGTCTGCCTAAAATTAACGGATGTCCATCAAGTCGGGTTTTGGGTTTATTATCAAAAAGTTAGCAAGATATTCCCAGGAATCAATGGATACCATGACATCATGTAATGTGCCTTTCGGCCTAACCACTGACCAGTCAGCTAGTTCTAATAAAGTGGAAGTCGGTTCTACTGATGTAATTCCCAGTTTTTGACAAGTGGTGGTTGTTAAGATATTAATTGTAGCCCCTAAATCAACTAAGGCATTTGAAAAGGTTTGTCCATTGATTTGTACTGTCACTATTGGATTTCCTGGGTCTTCATATTTGATGGGTGCTTCTCTTCCTGATAACAAGTTAGATAAGGTGCCAACTACTTGGACTGTTGGGTTATTTGTTATTCTCCTTCTTGGTTTTTTTATACATAGCTCTTTGATGGTCTTTTCATATATTGGGATATCTTGGATGGCTTGGAGGAGTGGGATTTTTATGTACAAATTCTTAAGTTCTCCCAGAATATCAAAATAAAGCTGTTCTATAGGTCGTGGTATAATTAATCGTTCTGGGAATGGGGGAGAAGATGTGGTTGCTTGGTCATGGGTCTGTTTTCTGACCACATCTTCTTCTTGTAATGGTTGTTCTACAGGTAACTGATTTTCAACTTGAACATTTTTATCTCCCTCGGTCTCTATAATGCACCTAGATCTTAATTAAAGATCGTTGCACTCCCTTAGATCGATTTCTAGGTCTGATGTTTCAATTATTTGAACAGATTGGACCGGTCTATTATTTGGGTTTGGGTTGGGTTGGGATGGGAGTTGCAGTCTTAAATTGGACTGGGGATTTTGTTGTAGTGCTGGCAGTGTAGGTTGAGGGAGTGGAATGGTTCCTACTGCCTGATTCATCAGTCTTTCCCAGTTTGTCTGCCAGGCTTGATTCTGCGAGGTAGGAGGGACCATTGTGCTGGATACGCATTGTTTTGCCATTATGGTGGGGCGTAGGGAAAATTTGGCCAATTAGATTGGCTTGCTTGATTCGGCCATGGTGATGATGAAGGAAATGGTTGTTGTGACCAATTTGAGAAGGGAGGTTGATTTTTCCACATTGTATTATATTGCTGAGCATGACATTGTGGAGGCTAGAAAGAAGAAGCTGGATCGGGGAACATGCCTGATTGTCGCGGCTGTCATTGATGGCGATGATAAAGTAGGTACACCGGTTTTGTTTCTTCTTCCACTTCTTTGTATACTGCTTTTAAACTAGGAAGTGAGGGATAGCTTTCTGTAGAGTGGTCTTTTGTACAAATGGTGCAAACTTGAACTGCATCTAATGGGCACTCTTTGTGGCTGTGTTTCTTTCTGCATCTGGGACAGAATATTGCCAGATTTTGCTCTGCCTTTGCCCGTTTCTGTTTGGCTTGCATAATATCGAGCTGCATTGTTAGAGTTCCCAATATATCAATTTTGAAATTTTCTAATAGATTTCCAATTTCCGCACAAGTTACTCCTTCTCCAGTGATCTTGTTGTCCCTTGTAAACCTGTCATATTCCACTGGTTTTAGCCTTGTACTTCCTCGTGAGCTCCTGATACATAAATCAATAATATTAGCAAAATCTTCTTGATAAATGTCTCATTTTCCCATAATATTCAATGTTTCAATCCATTGTTCCTTCATACCTTTAATTAATGTTGTTTTTAATACATTGTTACGTAAGGGTAATGATGCATAAGGATATCTTTGAAGATTATACTGAAAACGTTCAACATATTCCTCTAGTGTTTCATTAGGTCTAGCTACCATCTGAAATATTTCATCTTTTAACTCTCTGGATCTACAATAATCCTGATATTCTTTTAGGAAAGCACCTTTCATTTGATCCCAGTCATTTATAACACCTCCACCCAACCCCATAAACCATCGTAAAGAATCTCATTTTAATGTAGAGGGAAATAGTTTCAGCTTTTGGGGGTTGGTGGTATAGTCATATCCTCTACACAGCACATCGAATTCAAACAAAAATGCATCTGGGTCTTCCAATGTTAGGCCATGAAATGTAGGGATATGCTGGAGAGGAATTGCCTTCATAGGTGCATTGGCTGCAGTATCTACAATGGGATATTGCAGTGTGGAGGTTTGGGTGTTTGGCTGGTTTTGGGCCATTTGGTCAAATATGTGCCAATAGCCTTCCAAGATTTCTAGGAGAGTATTCCTAGGTTGGTTAGATGGAGCGGGGATGGCCTTAACAGGAATGGCCTTAACAACACTTTCTTTGTCTGGGATGATGAAAGTTCCTAATGTCTGGGGAGATTTTGGCTCTTGAGGTTCTTCAACTTCATTCTGGATGATTTTTGCAGCACTTCCCTTATTCGAGCTACTTAATGGCTAAATTATTCCAAGTGGAGATCTTGGTTCTTCAGTTTCCCCTGTTTCTCCTCTCCCTTCGTAGAGATTACTAAGGTTCCCTTCTTGCAATGATTTTGGGCTAGAATTCTCAATTTCTTGAAAATCTTGCTCCTCAATTTGGTTGTGCACCTCAGCAAAGGCTACAGATGGTGATCCTATGGCCTGAAGGGAACTAGTAGTTTGTCTAGAAGCAACTTTTCTAGGTCCTACTAAAGGCTGAGATTCTTCTTTTTTAAGGATTTCATCTATAAAGGTCAATCGGCCAAGGGTCACTGGCCCCTTAGCTTTATCAGGCTTGGGTAGTGGTTTAGGATTCTTTTCAGGCTTTTTCTGTTTAGTCATGCACACAGATCAAATACTGATTTCTACCGAAAACAACAACAAATCTGCAGGAAAGCAGGTAGGGGCACAGGTCTATTACATGCTCTGTATGCAGGTTCTTACCTTCCGTTTTCAAAACCCAATTCTCTCCTAGTAGGTACTTACACTACTCTAAAAAGAAACAAATGGCTACACTCTTCCCCGGCAACGGCACCAAAATGTTGAGCAGTAGAAAGGGTCTTTTTCACCTCTATTTACCCTACATTAATTATCAATCCAGGTACAATTTGTTATCTCAAAGAGTGTACTCAGTTTGAGATGGTCATTTGTCAAATTAATGCTAGTAGTATAGTGCTTTTGCGAAAGTAACTAAATGCTGAAAACAACCTCTAAATGTAATGACAAGAACTGGAAATGCTTGTAACTAAATCATTCACTATCAGTCATGGGTGCAGTAATAATAACTCCTCCCTTTGTAAACTGATGTAATTAAGAAACAATTAAGGAAAAGATCATCAACCTGGGAACTGGACAACAACTATCGATGTTCACTACAGTTTTAGATCGTTCTGTGCACACCAAAGCAATGGTAATTCAAATAATAAGAAAAGGAACAAAAACGAATCTATTTAACAAGATTGAACAACAAAGCCTTAACCTACATAAATAAATGAAGCAGTAATTGTAATCTACATGAATCAAGCAAAAATATTTACTTCAGAAATGATTCGAACAACAAATGGAAATGGAACAACAAACTAAAGGAAGTTAAGAAATATTGAATAACAACCTGAATCAAATGTAAATGCACAACAAACCAAATCGAATATTGCACACAGCACATCTATATTGAAAGAAATAGTAATCTGAGTTTCGACATAACAATTATTAATCATGGTTATGAAGAAACAACGATTGCAATCACAGTGGAACAGCAATCCCAAATGAACAGCAATCACGTTTGGAAGTAAACCGTAGATAAATACACAGGAGTACTGACTTATGAATACACAAAAGTGTTACTATGTAAATGAACAGTAATGGTAATCTGTAAGGAACATAAATGTTATATGATAATATCAATTTGTTAAAGGAACGACAATACAATATAACTTTAGAATGAATAGCATAACATTCCAGTTACAAAGAATAACCTTACTATTCAAATAGGAACGAGATATAATAGAGCCAATATATGAAATAATAAGGAACAACAGATTACTGAACAAAGTGAATAAGAGAAATCAAACCACACACGAATCAGAAAATAATGGTACAGGAGCAAGTGATCCACCAGGGCCAGGCCCTTAGCCTCCAGGGACACACTGCTGTGATTACTCCAGAATCAAAGACGGAATAGCAACATAGTTTATATATTAAGAATCAAAACGGAGTTATAGTAATCTCTCTTTTAAAGAGATTCAATGATCAAAGTTTAAGTTACAATAGTGAATTTCATAAAAACAACAATAGTCCGCCCCTTGGGCTAGCAATGTTGTCCCTTCTTATAGCAGCCAAGTAGAAATATCAATGATACAGATAATCTTTGAGGTAGCAATCCCTTAGGATCAAAATATCTTGAGGGATTCGCTAGATCGTTATTTCTCAGTTATCTTTTCGTTCTCTTTCGCCAATTTGGTATCTCTTCTTCCTTTTCCTGGCTTGTACGCTCCAACCTGGATTACCTCGTTTGGATGTGGTTCCCTGTCAAAGGGACAACAATTGATTTCATCTTGTCTTTAGCTTTGGAGTGGCGATTTTCTGTTTTCCTCTTTTTCTGCATAGGAAAAGGTAATTATTAGTCATTTTATGTTGCTCACAAATCTTCTATACTTTATCATAATTTTTCACCACATGCTCATTTCACAATGCAAGTAAGTTATGAATTTAAGGAAAAGATGAAAAAATAAGTGGTAATTACATACCTTCTCTAATGCTCAACACACTGCCCATCCAATTTCTTCCAACCCTATTTGGATAGTGCTAACACATTACTCTCTAACTTCCGGGGGAGTGGAAGGCTGCACCTTCAGCCGCAGCTCAACAATCTGGAGATTCAAATCTAGCTGCACTCGCGTTGTTTCCTCGAGCGCCTTTCGGACTCCACTTGCCAAATAGTGGATCCGCACTTTTGTTGGCAGGTTCATGGTGACGAAAAACTCTAGGACGCACTGGAATGCTTCATCAACTATCTGTACTAATTGCTGGTTTTGTGACACCATTTCATCAAGCTGCAGGCTGAGCTGTTCGATGTTGATCTTTTGCTCACTTAGCAGCTGTATTGCGCGGCCCTCCCTGGTGCAAAGTTCTGCGGTTACTCCATCTTGTAGTTAGTATAGTGTGTCTCGCGGAAGGGCAGCCAAGTTAAGGCCAAGTCCCTTGATCTTGCCAACCGTGGCCTTGTTGATCTCATTCTCTGCTGCTAGCACCCCTTTTGGTAGCATTATGGTATTGACCATCCTTGCGTGTAGCATCTGTTCTGCTGCTGACGTGCCTGCTACGACATAGGTGACTATGGTTCCTTCCTATGGGGGCCGCACCTGTAATTCCTAAAGCTGCGCCCTTAGGGCCCTCAACACAGTCTGCTACTCCGACATGACTTCTTGGAGCACTTCCTTGGTGACATCATGAACCATCTTGCCGATGTCGTAGAGGTCACCTTCCGTTAACGTGATTGGGTCAATGGCCAATTTGGAGGCCTTGATCTTTTTCTGTAGACCCGATCTCTCTGTGACACGCGGCATTTTGAGTTGGGTGGAGGTTGTGCCTAGGTCTGCGCCCTCTTCTGTAAGGTTTGTCTCGTCTACCTCGTGTCCTATAGACAATTCCTGGCCCTCCTCCTCCTGTGTTGTTGTGGCCCCTATTGTCTGCGCTGCTGCTGCTACTTCGGTAGCCTTTGTCTGTTCCACGGCTACCTGTGCTACCTCGCGGACTGCCCTTACCTCTGCTACCGCTTTTTCATTGTGCCTCTTCTCGGCCAACTGTGTGATGCGCAACTTGGCCTCCTCCTTTCTTTTCTGTGCTACAACCCTTTCCAATTCTACTAAATCCGGGGCGCACCACTCGAGAGGCCATGTCTCCAACACTGTAAAAATTGCATCATCAGTGGCAATGAATGGGTGCTTGGTCCACTGCTGTGTCAGATATTTCTGCGCCCTGATGTAGATATTGTGCATATCTGCTTTGAAGGCTACGAAACTTTGCAGACTGTTGTGCACTGTGGGGGACAGGCGCGGCTGCCTATTGATCCACATGCAGATGCTCGCCTCAATGAGCACCCAAAAGATCTTTGTATCACGAATCCTCTTTGCATCCTTGGTAGCCCAGAGCGACATGTACTTTATGGCCTCTGGTATGTCACGCTCAATGCTCGGGAATTGATTGTCCTCCGGTAGTTCTCTTGCTACCAACAAAATGGACAAGAGTAGCCATGCGTAGTGGAAGGTATTACCCTGCTCCTGGGTTTCCTTGCAATTCCTTGCAGAGAAACTCGACCCAATTGAATTGGACCCCCTCTACGCATTGTTTGGCCAACGCAACTACTGGTGCTGGTACTTCATCACCGCGGCATTTTCTCATTGCCTTCCCAGCCAGGAGTTGGGTGTCTACGCACACCCCTTTATCCTTGATACTGTTGATGGTGTAACCCCTCTTTTTCTTCTCGAGCTTATATTTTTTCTTCATTTCTTCCATGAGAGCCGAATTTCCACTTTTTCCTGCTATCATCGCAGGGTCCTTTCCCTTATAGGGAAGTAGAGAAATTCTATGGATGAGAGTCGCCGTGATGGGAATAGGCTCCTCCAGCCATAAGTACCCATCATGCACCAGGCAAAGTAGCTACTTGATGATGAAAATGGTGATGGGCACGTGATGAAAGTGTGGTATCCACAACAGATGAAGCAATTTGGCCTTCTCCACACTGCGCAACCATTTTCGCGGCTCTAATGTCAATACTGGCCCCTCCGTGCTCTACTTCATGAGGCTCTCCATCTCTAAGTGTGGGAACTTCTCGTTGTCCACGAGGTCCCAATGTTCGAACTTCATTGTGGGCATGTGTCCTAGGTGCAAGCCCTCAAACACAATTCCATTAGGGAGGAGCTGGGTTTGGAGTGTGCTCTTTGTGGCATCCAGTTCATTAGGTATCTTAGTTTTCCCTTTTCACGGAGGGACGTACTTGGGCATTTTCGCTGCAGAGCGTACCAGCTAGATATCCTCTTCCATGTCCTCTGCTTCCTCTACCTCAGCAACCAGAGCCTCTAGATCCTCCTCCTCTTCATCTGTCTCAATGGTGATAGCCTTGCCCTTTTCTTCCATTGAGAGCTTATCGAACCGCAGATTCCTCAGGGACATGTGGACTGGTCTCGCTCCCTGCTTATATTTTTTTAGTCTTAGCGTTCGAGGTGATTTCTAAATTTCTGGTGCAACCCCCATACCTTTGAGAACATCAGGTACCATGGGGTTCTATGCGGCCTCGCTGGAGGTTCCTTCTTCAAATCCGAAACATCTCCTGGTAGCCGCCATCTCTTTTGAACTGTATGTGACTTTTCGTGAACTTAGGGGTTCGTATATCGCTTGGCGCTTAACACTCTGTGCTCTATTCAGCCGCTCAAGTCTCAAGTGAACAAGTGTTGTCTCGTGGCTAACCCCTAGAGTTTTATAGCACCTTTTGAATTCAAATTCGACCATTCCCCCCAATTTCGGGCCATGAATGCTTTCTTGGCAGTAGATTTTCCAAAATCTTTCCCATAACTATTGTCTTAAATGTCCGCCGCCTGCTCCATTTGGCCTCAAACCGGACATCCCGTCATGAACAGTGACACCAACAGTCACTTCCTAGCCTACCTGTGCAGTAGCGCAGCCCTCCGTGCACGGGTGCGAACCTTGTGACATGCTGATTTTGTGCGCACCTCCCTTATCGCGCAACTCCCAAATAGACTCTTTTATAGTCTCGTGCTCTCTTTCAACTGCCTGGAGCGTTGAGACTGTGCTTCCTATGGCTAGTCAGGTGGTCACACCACCTGTGCGAGGCTTCATCTCGCCTTCCAGTATAGTCCACGGAAAATCCTCAATTTCCCTCGCAACAACCGACACTGCACATTCTATCATACGTAGTGCGTTCCCCTGGTTACTACATTTAGTGAGATGCGGTTGTAGCCATGGCAACAGAGTCATAAATTCTCGGCGATAGTCTTCTAATTCAGTGTTATGATCATCTGTACCTTGCCTTGCCATCATTGATTTATCGACGAGATATGCTTGCTTGATCTCGTTTTCCAGCCTCTTGACCTCTACGTCCATCAAAATGCTTTTCTTCCTCAGTCGTACCCAATCTTTTTTGAGTTCGCGAAGTCTAAGGTTCCATCATCGAATGGCTTCCTGAAGCCTTATTTGTTTGACCTCGTGTAGCTATGTGATTTCTTCATCCTGGGCTTCGCACACTGTCACATCTGCAGGCACAATTTCATGTGGATTCCCTTTTGCATTCTTTTCAGAAATTACAGTCCCTACTCTGTTCTGCACCTTTGGAATCGTTTCCACGGTCAGGGTTTTACACATGGTCCTATAGGCCCATCGAACTACTGGTACGAACAGGTCCCAATCAGTGCATCTCGCCTGGTGAACCTTGTTCAATAATTTTCACACTTTATCGAATGCTTCTTCATGGATAATTGGTATCGCACGTCGCCTTTCCTATTGCTATGTTTTCTTTTGATTCTCTATTCTGGGAGTGGTGTGTGCTGGTGTGGGTTTTATGACATATGTCCGTACCCATCAGGAAAGGTGGGCGCGCAAGTTTTTCCATCCCTAGTGACTTGCTCTCATCTTGAGCTAGGGTTTTCCAAATCGTAGGGGCATCATCCTTCTGCATTCGCGCCAGTCCTCAAAACTTCCTTGATGCGTACCCCACCATCGTGCAGGCGTTGCATGTAGTGCCCACTTCAGAGCATCGAACCACTGTTGTTCTGGTATTGTGCTTTCAAATTTGTTCAAGAATTCATCAACCCCTACTAACCCATCATATGCAGGCAGATCCCTTGACTCTGTTTTCATGCAACGTAGTGATCTAACCATCATGTTGCAATTAAGCCTTGTTACTTCGTGCAACCAATTCTGCCATCGCTTTATCTCTTCGTTTGAATCTGAAGTACAAGAGCTTTCGCGCTCCCACGAAATCCTTCCATCTGTAGTTGGATTCACCCAATCCTCTTCTCGCGCGGTTATCTTGTAAATACAATTGAGATCATCATCACTATCATCGTCGCGCACCGGTTTAGTGTATCACACTCCTTTGGCTGGATCTAGCGGTACTACTACGCGTAGTGACTTTTTTCAAAGATCATTTTGCACTTCTTCAGATTTGTGACTCCATTCATATCGGTGGTCCAGTCTATTCCTAGTAGCATGGGATAGGGATTACTATCATTGACAATCTCTATGACTTCAAAATTCACCTGTGCACTTGCACCTTCAATATCTATTGTTACCCCTTGTGATCTTCCCATGGGCAAGATCTTCTGTTGGTTCGCCATTTGTAACTGAATAGGAGACCACTGTAGCGCAGGTTTGCCCATGCGTTCCCATGTTTGTTTTGGCAATACATTCGCATCCAATCTGTGATCCAGGATTACTTGATCCATTTCATACTCGTCGATTTGCGCAGTCAACCTCATTTCCCTTCTTGTGCACAATGCATGCTTTCCAAGTTTCCAGACCACGCGTGGTTCTCCTGACCCCGCGAACCTAGTGATAAGTTCCTGTAGTCCTTTTACTGCCTTGCTATCGTGTAGCAGTTTCATGCATGTCTCCAGAAAGGTAGTAAGTGTTGAAGGATCTATCCCTGGTTCTAGTTGATCCTTACTACCTAAAGTGGAGGCCTCCATGAAGCTCTTCTTAGCTTCCATGAATGTCTCCTTCGTGCATTCTAAATCACATTCGGGCTCCTTTGTAGGAGCCTTGCGAACCCACAAAATTTTGTCTGATTTCTTACCTTTATCATCGCCAATGGTCATACCGCTCTTGAGCATCATGTTTACATTCGGGTCTTCTTCGCGCGGCTCAAACCTCATCATATGCAAATTCTGAGTCGGAGGGGGCTGAAGTACCCATTTTTCGCGAAGTCTCACTATCAATGTAGGGCAGTCTTCTAGCTCATGATCAAATTGATTACAGTACAAACATTATGTCCTCGTCAGGTTTGTACAACAGGTAGCTGCTCAGTGTGCTTCCGATCTTGCGGCAATCCGAGTAGAGTTGGCAGGTCTCCGCGTGAATATCTTCACACCGATAGAGTGACTCGAGGGCGAGTCATGATGTTTGTGTTGGGGGCCTGTTGGGCACGGGATACCCCAAGGCAAGTTTTGGGCCTTAAAGCCCAGGTTTTGACTAAATCCGATGTAAAGACTCCGCGTTTTGTGGGTGCAGCACGCGAACTTGTAAATGAGTCATAGGGTTGTCCGCCCTCATTTTTGTAGTGTAATGTCAGCTTTAGAGATCTACCCATGGCCCGAAGACCATGGGATTGTATAAATAGAACGAGGCTCTAAGTTGTATGTAGACATCTAAAGAGAATAGATCGAATATGAAGAATTGAGTGTTATCTAAGTGTAGAGTCGAGTCTTTGGGTTGTAGAGTAGGAGAAGGCTCTGCAGCTAAGTGCGCAGAGACCTAGTAGTCTGTAGCTGAGTGCGCGGACCCCTACAACTGAGTGCACAGGGTGAGTCAAGTATGTAACCAATTGGAGAAATAATAAAGAAGTAGTTTCATATCATTTCTGAGTATCTTTTTCCTGTTTTCTACATTGAATGTGTTGGGTATAAATTGCATTTTTTCTGTTTATATAATGCGCGAACTTATATGATTGTATTGATTAAGTGAATATAAGATAAAGTATCTGTTTACATGAAGTTAACTAACAGTTATAAGAAGATAAGTAAGATCCGCGGTGTAACTTGGGGAAATAACATAGATCGCTACCTTAGAAGCGTGAAATCACCTCAGCCTCTGGTTAGGGCTGCGTGAGGGCAATTGTAATGGATCGCGAAGGTCTCACAGGTCAGGACAGTGTGCGAAGTGACCTGTGTGAAGCTATTCATAGTTGGACTAAATCGACCCATCAAACATCTCAAGGGTGTGGAAAATTGGTTCCAACATCCCCCCATACTGCTTCGGGTGAGACCTCAGTCTGTGCTCCGCAGACTGTTGCCGAAAGGGCCAGTAGTCTAGGGATTTGTTTGGCTAATTAACTCCAAACCTGGGTCAGGCCCCATCAAGCCAACAATTGACTAAAGGTCAGGGTGTGTTGGAGCCAAAAACATGTTTTTGAGATAATTAATCCATAAACTTGGATGTTTTGGACAGGTGATGCCTCGATCTTTACAAAGGGATAATGAAAAATTGTTTAAGGATGTTGATTGATCTGGTTTTCAAACCTTTTGAGTGGATGTGACAAAATGACCTGTAACACACTATTACACTAGTGTTGTCACTGTCATCACAAAGTACATCCTAAGTGTCGCACTTGGAGGAGGTTGTGTACTCAATGTTCAATGTTGTGTCATCAATTGTTTTGAGTGTGTGTGATTGCTCATAAATAAATTCCTGGTCTCACATCTATATCACTAATCCCACACTTAGTCAAATTCTAGAAAGTTCCATCCCGATGAAATTGACTTCACTTAACCTCTTGGAATTGTGCATTGCGTAATGGCAACCCTCAATCTCGTCACTTGCCTCTTGTAACTATGCAATGCATAGTTCCTCCCTCCAAGGACTGTGCATTGTGCAATATCATTGCTCAACCTTTCCCTTTTAACCTCCACAACTATGAAATATACCTTTCCATTCAGTCTCCTACTACACATTGCATAGTGGAAAGCCTCAAGCTATCTCCTTAACTCCCTGAGCTATGCAATTCTATAATCCATAAGCCTCTCTTTCTCCTATACTACGCATTAGGAAACTTCGAGGCTCAAGACTACTTGATTGAGCTCCTCAACTGCATAGTCATATTTCCCAAGGCTCCATAACTATGGATTATGCATTATTAAGCTTCAATCCATCATGCATGGCCCCTGGAAATATGCACTGTGAAATCCCTAATTCTTCCTCCTTATGCAATGCCCAATCCTAGCTCAATCAGTCATTTTCATGAAGCAAGCTAGATTAGGAGATCTCAAGACCGATGTCATCTTGTCATGAGTGGGTTCCACTTGCAGGTACTACATATTGACATGACAAGATGATGATCAGAGAGGAATATAAGGAGATAATATAAGAAGACACTTTTGAATCTGGAACCATGAATAAGTCATCCACCAAGAAGATGAAGGGACATTATCTTACCACAAAAGCTCAAAGATCTAGATTCCATGCAGACTCCCATTAGGGGATTTTTGAGATCTAAAATGGGCCTCCTAAGGAAATTATAAAGTAATAGTGGAAATAATAAAATAAGATTAGATGACATCATCAAATTTTAGAGGGAGAAAAGGAAAAACTATTTTTTCAACTCGTATTTTCAACTTATCTCCCTATGGATTTACTCAAATTTCGAGCGAAAACACTCGTTGGATGCATAATTTTATTTCTAATCTAAGGAGTACCCATTTTTCATACTTACAATGGACCTTGCTACACAAAAACTGAGAAATACATGAAAAACGTGATTGCAATCACGTTTTTTCATGTATTTCTCATTTTTCGAGTAGCAGGGTCCATCGAAAGTATGCAACATGGATACTCGTTGGATGAGGAATTGAATTTTGCATCCAATGAGTACTCCCACTCAAAATTTGAGTAAAAACGTAGGGATATAAGCTGCAAATACGAGTTGAAAAAGTAGTTTTATTATTTTATTATTTTTTAATCTTTTTACTTTTTACTCCAAAAATGGTGAATCATCCCCCATGGTTGACATCATCATCTTGAATCCTATTGGCTCTTATAAAGTTTATTTTGGTTGTACATTTTTCTTAGGAGAACCATTTTAGACCTCAAAAGTACCCTAATGATATCAATCATCCCCTTGGAGGATGAAGATGAAACACATGCAAGATCCATTATGAAGATGTAAAGAAATTAGCAAAAGGAGGAGCTTGGAAATGCCACATCATCATGAAGTTCCAAGTCATAATTTTCACAAGTCATCTCAAGATTCACATGTGTCATAGTGTCTTGCCACATCATTTTTGGAATGTAATTGTGTAATTTCCTAAAATGAGAAAATGTAAATATATGGAAGAACAAGGGCCCTAGATGAAATATGAAGAGTAATTATTGAGTTATAATGTTGTAAGAATTTGAAAATTCATTGTAGAACCTCAAGAGTCATGAGAGTGATGAAGAGTCACATGGGAGGTGGAGAGTCACCACATTTGTTATAAATAGACCCTGATAACTCAAGAAAAGGGACTTTTTGGACTTGAGCTTTCACCTTGGCTTCTCTTGCTTGGCATAGGAGAGAAGATATTTCTTTGGAGGAGAAAGTTGTGACTTAATGTTCCACTATTGGGGCTAGTGTGGCAGTATTTTACTTGTATATCTTGGAACTTCCACTTAATATATAAAGCTCGATGAGCCAACACATTTTCTTGCATGTATTGTGAATATAGTAAGTCTATTCTTTATATGTTTACGGTATGTGTTTTGTTCACATGTACTAAGGAAGTTGAACTATTTCGGTGGCTTTGGTACTTATCTTGTTAAAGATGTATTGTATTTGGTTTTATGTTCGTCTTTGTCTTCTGAACTACTTTATAGGTTAACTAACAATCATATTATTCTCTTGTGTGTCTCTTTTAAGATAGTACTATTACTTTTTTTCTAGAAGTTTACTCTCTTTCTCCTTGTCATGAAAGTACCTTATATACATCACAATTGTATGCCTCATAGTGTGATGGCAGTCTGGGTACAGGCAGGAGTGTTAATCTCCCAAACTGTGAGATTATATCTTCTACTTCTGTTTCTGGGTGTGATTGCTGGTTCAATGGGATTTCTGTCATACACATATAACCTTAGAGCTTCCACTAAGTTGGCAGACTCCTCCGAAAACCATAGAGTTCCGATAAACTTCCACTAGTCCAGACCCGACGACAATATAAACCATAGCTTAATAAAAATTTTAAATCCACCTTCTAAAACCCATCAACACCTCTTCATCATTGATTTATTCAAGATCTAACGGGCACACCTTTCCCCGACTATGAACCTGCTCCATGTCTGTCAACCATCGATCTCGCTCCATCAGATCTAACGGCTCATACGCATATCGGCCAGCTAAGTTGCGCACTCCAAATCCACCTGAAAATGTGGTTTCTCTCTCTCTCCTTGCTGCTACGTGTCATCATCTATATGGAATTGGATCCAATGAGGGAAATACCACTTACTTCTTTGGCTCGTTAACAGTCGGTTAACTTTTGCGCTTGAAGACCGCTGATCTGTCTCAACCGAGATCTAACAATCCAAATTAAATCTTCACATGCTGCATCCTTGGTCTCCCTCCGCTGATCTCGACCGTCTGTTCCACACACTTAGGGTTCACGAGAAACACAGTTAAAAAACACAGAATTTAACACATTCAACATCATTTCCTTCCATCTCACAGAATACCAATTAACCCTTGAACTTTACAATAAACACAGAGGTTTCAAAGGAGACTATCCTTCGGGATTTGACAGGGAATTTATCATTCACATACACAGAAACTAAATTTTCCCAATCTACTAGATTCGCTCTAGGAAAGCTAGATTTCTTTAACAGTCAAAATCCCTTTATAATAGTGTGAAAATTACATAAGTACTAGTTCATCCTAACAACCAGATCCTAATTCAAAGGCTAAAATTTATTAACCCTATCTGTCCTGTGAGGCATTCTCCTTGAGAATCTCCACTACAGCTAACTAACTAAAACTTATTACATCATGATAAAATCCTATATTCTAGCTCTATGCTTAACTAGAAAAACATGGAAATTGATGGCTAAAGGATCCCACTCCTTTGCTTGTAATATTTTTTTGTATTTTTGGAATAATTCTTCGAATTTTCCTTCAAGCCTTATGCTACTGCATCAGACTCCTAAGGACAAAATTCTTCATGGGCTCCTGTCTATGAACTCTTCTATAGAACTACCCAATTTCTGTAGCATGTTTTGTGTTACCCAAGTAGCTTCAGCAATTGGTTGATCCTTCCATTTGACCAAATACTGAAAGTACTCCTATCCTTTAGTTTTCTTGAACACTTCCTTGTCCAAAATCCTTTCTGGCTGTAATTCCTCTGCTGTAGGTAACTGTTTTACCCAATCAATTTCCTGTGTCTCTTGGTTTTCTTTTGTGTCATTTGCAATTTCACCTTCATACTTGTACAAATCAGCAACATTGAAAATTGGAGATATTCCAACATCAGGAGGTAATTCAATTTCATATGCATTTGCAGAAAATTTCCTTAATACTCTGCATGGTCCAATTTTCTCGAACTTCAATTTGTTATACTCCCTCTTTGGAAATATTTCCTTCCTTAGGTGTGCTAAAACCAAATCCCCAACTTAAAAGTTCACTTCTCTTCTTCTCATGTCTACTTTGTTTTTGTACTTGATGTTACTATCCTGCAGCTGTTGTTTCACCTGTTCATGTATTGCTTGTATTTCTGAAGAAAAATCTTCTCCCTCTGCACTTCTCATCTCATCTTTTCCCAAGTTTCTTAACTCAGGAACTCCTCTTGGATGCATTCCATAAACTATATGGAATGGACTCTACCCTGTACACCTGTTAGGTGAGTCATTATATGCATATTCAGCCTGTGCTAGTATTTGATCCCACTACTTTGGATTTTCTGCAGTAAGACTCCTTAAAAGATTACCCAAACTCCTGTTCACAACTTTAGTGTGTCCATCAGTCTGTGCATGAAAAGCAGAACTGAAACTTAGTTTAGTTCCAAACTTTTTCCATAGTGTCCTCCAAAAATGTCCAATAAATTTGGAATCCCTGTCTAAGACAATACTCGTAGGCTACCCATGCAATCTTACAATCTCCTTGAAAAACAAATTAGCAATTTGAGTAGTATCACTAGTTTTATAACATGGAATAAAATGTTCCATTTTTGAAACTCTGTCCACTACAATAAAAATTGAATCATTTCCTCTTTGAGTCTTTGGTAAGCCTAAAACAAAATCCATACTTACCATATCCCAAGGCCTATCTGAAATTGGTAATGGAACATACAAACCTGTGTTTTGGCTTCTTCCCTTTGCATATTGACAGACTTTGCAAGTTTTCACATACTTTTCCACTTCAGATCTCATTTTCGGCCAGAAATAAAATCTGTTCAACTGTTCATAAGTCTTATCTATACCAAAATGTCCTGCAAGTCCACCACTATGTTTCTCTTTGATTAAATTCTCCCTCATAGAACAATTTGGTATGCACAACTGATTTCTCTTAAACAACAATCCATATTGTAAGAAATAATCCAACCATTTATTCCTATCCATCAAAACAGGATTCTTACAAGCTTCAAATGCCTCTTTAAAATATAAATCTGTCTCATACAATTCTTTAAGAAAATCAAAACCCAACACTTGAATTTGACTCTCTTGAAATAATGTATTTCTCCTACTTAAAGCATCTGCAATTTTGTTTGATTGTCCATTTATATGCTTCAAGACAAAATGGAAACCCTGAAGATACTCTATCCATTTGGCATGTTTCTAGTTAAGCTTTGGCTATTGCATAATATACTGCAATGCGTTGTTATCTAAATAAAGTATGAACTCTTTTGACATTAGATAATGTCTCCACTTCTTCAATGACTGCACAACTGCATAAAACTCTTTATCATAAGAAGAATACTTCTTCTTTGAATCATTCAACTTTTCACTAAAATAAGCTATAGGTCTATCTTCCTGACTTAAAAAACCTCCAATAGCTTCTCCACTGGCATCACATTTCACTTGGAAAGGTTTACTAAAATCAGGTAGAACCAAAATAGGTTTTTCAATGATTTTCTTCTTCAATAGCTGAAAATTCATTTCTGCTTCAGCAGTCCATCTAAATGGTTGTTTATCCTTCTTTATAGTCTCAACAATAGGAGCATTGATCTTACTAAAATTCTTTATGAATTTCCTATAAAAACTAGAAAGACCATGAAAACTTCTTACCTCAAAGATACTTTTAGGTGAAGGCCACTCCATAATTGCCTTGATCTTCTTTGGATCCATCTTCAATCCTTCAACGGAAATAACAAAACCCAAATACACTAATTCCTCTTTAATGAATGAACATTTCTTAAAATTCAGCAATAATTTCTCTTGCTGTAACCTTTGTAAGACATAGTTTAGATGTCTCATGTGCTCCTCCTTAGGCTTGTTGTAAACTAATATATCGTCCAGATATACTATTACAAATTTTCCAATAAACTCCTTAATAACTTCATTCATGAGTCTCATAAACGTACTTGGTGCATTTAACAACCCAAAAGGCATTACTCTCCATTCATACAATCCTTCATTTGTATTAAAAGCAATTTTCCACTCATCCCCTTCTCTTATCCTTATCTGATGATACCCACTCTTAAGATCTAGTTTTGTAAAATACTTTGCTCCACTCAAACAATCCATCAAATCTTCAATTCTAGGTAAAGCAAATCTGTACCTGATTGTGATTTTATTGATGGCTCTTGAATCAATGCACATTCTCCAGCCTCCATCTTTCTTTGGACTCAACACTGTTGGTACTCCACAAGGACACAAGCTTTCTCTGATCATTCTTTTATCAAGTAGTTCCTGAACCTGCTTTCTAACCTCTTCATTTTCTGTGGGAGTCATTCTATAAGCTGCTTTGTTTGGTATATTTGCTCCACGAATCAAATATATATGATGGCTAATTCTTCTAATGGGTGGTAACTCATTAGGAAAATCATCAACAATGATATCACAATAGTTGTCCAACATTTCTTGAATTTCAATGGGTAAATTAGAAACTTTAGCAAAAGTCATTATTACCTTGGGCTTGCAAATTACGTCAAAATTTACCTCATTTTCTTCAAGCTGCTGTAAGTATTCCTTTCCTCCTAGTAATAGAGTTTTTGGATCAGTCTTCTTTCCTGATGCATCCTCTTCTTCCATAGGTAGCAATGTATGATTGACACCATCTTTACCAAACTTGTAGGTGTTTCTTTTCCCATCATGCATAGATCCTCTATCATATTGCCAAGGTCTCCCAAGCAATATGTGACACACATCCATGGGCATCACATCACATACAATTTTATCTTTATATTTGCCCAACTGCAACTCCACTTCACACTGTTCATTCAATAACAACTGATGTCCTTTTTGTAACCATGACACCTTGTAAGGTTTTGGATGCCTCATTGTCTTCAACTTCAATTTCTCCACCACTTTTGTAGAGACCAAATTATCAGTGTTGCCACTATCAATAATCATCTGACAGCATTTCCCTTGAACCTTACACACTATTCTGAACAAAGTCTTTCTTTGTGATGGTTCAACTATCTCCTTTGTTGACTTGAGCAAAACTTTATTGACTACCAAAGATTCTCCTCTCTCTGGTACTTCTTCTTCTGCCACTGTTGCTGCTTCTTCCTCAACTTGAGCAACAATTGAATTCCTATGACTTGTTCCTGCATTCCTTGGGCACTCAAAAGCTCTGTGTCCCAGTTTATTACATCTGTAACATCTTACTTCTCTTTCTTTGCCTCCTCTTCCTCTAGAAAAACTCCATCTGCCACCTACATCACCTCTTGTGGTTTCATGCTGGGTTGAGCTGTTGCTAGCTCCATCTCTAGGTGTTGTAGATCTTCCTCTACCACCTTGACTTCCTTTTCCTTGGAAACTACCTCTTTCTCTGGCAGACTGCTTCCTCATGAGTTTTTCTTTAGCCTTCAGTACCACCTGATAAGCTTCTTCTATTGTTTTAGGAGACAATATACTTATCTCATCTTGAATGTCCATCCTAAGACCATTCACATATCTAGCCACCTTCTCATCTGTATCTTGAGTTTTTCCAGCTCTTATACTTACCTTATAGAATTCCTCTATATATTCTCTCACTGTCATAGACCTTTGTCTAAGATTCTGCATCTGTCTGAACAAGGTTTGCTGATAATTACTTGGTAGAAACTTACCTCTTAGCTTTGCTACCATCCTATTCCAATTTCTGATTGGTTGCTTGCCAAGACTCTTTCTTTCTGCCTACACTCCATCCCACCAAAGTGCTGCATGTCCTTTTAGCTTGGTGACAACAAACTTTACTTTCTTCTCATCTTCTATTTCTTCATAATCAAATAATTTCTCCATGCCATTAATCTAGTCTATCAATTCTTCTGGATTCAATCCTCCTGCATATATTGAAACCTCAGTTTTTGGCCTAGCTGTGGATCTCAACACTAATTGGAAGAATCTCATCTTAGGAGTAACTACTATAGTTTCCTCCTCTTCTTCAGTTTCAACCTCAGGCTCACTAACATCTCCATCATCTATATTTCTCCCTGTTGTTAATGCTTCTAATCTAGCCTACATCTGTTGCATAGCTTCCATCACCTTAGTGTTTACAATTGGTCATCCTCTTCTACCATGTCCTCTTCCTCTTCCAACTCTGAAATCCATATTGGATTTCCTTCTCTTGCTTCTGAGATTCAATTCAGTGTAAACAGGTTGCTCTGATACCACTAATGATGGCAGTCTGGGTACAGGCAGGGGTGTTAATCTCCCAAACTATGATATTATTTCTTCTACTTCTATTTCTGGGTGTGATTGCTGATTCAATGGGCTCTCTGTCATCCATAGATAACCTTAGAGTTTTCACTAAGTTAGCAGACTCCTCCAAAAACCACAGAGTTCCAATAAACTTCCACTAGTTTGAACTCGACGGTAATATAAACCATAGCTTAATAAAATTTTAAATCTTCCTTCTAAAACCCATCGAAACCTCTTCACCGTTGATATATTCAAGATCCAACGAGCACACCTTTCCCCGACTTCGAACGTGCTCCACGTCTATCAACCGTCGATCTCACTCCACCAGATCTAACGGCTCATACACATATCGGTCGGCTAACTGGCGCACTCCAAATCCACTCAAAAAAGTGGTTTCCCTCTCTCTCCTCGCTGCTACGTGTCACCGTATGTATGGAATTTGAGCCAACGGGGGAATTACCACTTACTGCCTTTCTTCCGCCTGATATCCACTTGTGGGTTTCTCCAACCCGCTTCGGCTCATTAACTGTTGGTTAACTTCTGCGCCTGAACACTGTTGATCTGTCTCGATTAAGATCTAATAGTCCAAATTAAATCTTCATGCGCTACATCCTTGGTCTCCCTCCTCTAATCTCGACTGTCCGTTCCACACACTCAGGGTTCACGAGAAACACAGTTAAAAACACATAATTTAACACAGTCAACATCATTTCCTTCCATCTCACAAAATACCAATTAACCCTCGAATTTCACAATAAACACAGAGGTTTCGAAGGAGATTATCCTTCGGGATTTGACAAGGAATTTATCATTCACATACACAGAAACTAAATTTTCCCAATCTATTGGATTCGCTCCAAGAAAGCCAGATTTCTTTAACAGTCAAAATCCCTTTACAGTAGTGTGAAAATTACATAAGTACTGGTTCATCCTAATAACCAGATCCTAATTCAAAGGCTAAAATTTATTAACCCTATCTTTCCTGCGAGGCATTCTCCTCGAGAATCTCCACTACAGCTAACTAACTAAAATTTATTACATCGTGATCAAATCCTATATTCTAGCTCTATGCTTAACTAGAAAAACATGGAAATTGATGGCTAAAGGATCCCACTCCTTCTCTTGTAATATTTTTTTGTATTTTTGGAATAATTCTTAGAATTTGTCTTCAAACCTTATGCTCCTGCATCATAGTGTCAGCTTACTTTCTTGTTTCAAAGAATGTTTGTATGACCTCTTATGTTAATAATGGTAGCCCAGGAAAATTTGAAAATTAAAATGGAAACTAGACATATTTTCGGTTGGGGCTCCTACTCCAAATGGTGTGAGGTCTAATTGGTAATGCACATCACAGATACCCCCTTGGTTGAGGGATCTCTAGCACCATCAACAGGGTCTTTATACAGGCCCAAAAGCTTTTTTTTTTTCCAAGCTAAATTTGCAAAATTAGAATTGATTTTACAAAATTACAATATATTGTCTTTGACCTCTCGGTCATATCCTAACTACAGGAAAGAAATAGACATAAAATGACTAACAAGTCATCTTTCTTAAATTGTAGCAAGAAAGGTGTCATTTGACTTGTGCCTTAGCTAAATGGATAAATTTTAGTTTTGACATCAACAAGATGACTTGAGTTGCAGTTAGCAGGAGTGACATGGCTAATTCACTTAGTTAAATAAGTTAATTCAAGTTTGTGGGCAAGAAATAGAGTTGTGCATGGTTTGATTTCTAAGATCTAGCAATATAGTGGAGTTATAGTTAGTGAAACTTAGTTATATGAGCTCTAGTCATGAATATCATCATTAGGAGTTTAGTTGAGTATTTATAACTATTGTTATCCCACTAATCTCTCAGTTAGATAGTCAATTTACTAAAAATATACCTAGTCATGCATGCAATTCGAATTTATTAGTTGAGTGGAGGGAAAAGGCATAATTGAATTTATTATTGTATATTAGTGAGTGTACAGTGTTTTCATGTAGCAAGTGAACTCATTCTCTTTGGATTTGTGCAAGAAAGTAGGATATTTCCCTATTATTTAGGATCTAATTCCCTTGGGAATTGTGCAAGGAAATAGGAGAGTAGGAGGCATATATTTAGAAAAGTATTTACGAGAGCATATTCAAGAGAAAGAGAACAATATTTCAATGAATGTTAAGCTTCAGGGATTGAATTTGTCATTGTAATAGATCAATTTTATCATCTGATATAATACAAACAGAGGAGGGATTTTTGCCAATTAGGTTCCCTAGTAGGAATATTGTGTTCATGGTGATTGAATGATTCCACGTTTTTCTAATGTATGTTTTCCCTTACATAGATTGAGTAGAAGAAATTTGTGTCTATTGTTTTCAATATGAATTCATTAGAGAATGAAAATTTTGAGTTATTTTTACATCGTATTAGGGATTCTAAAAACTACATATAAACCAGGTTCTTGATCTTCTCTTAGAGAAATTTCAAATAACAGAGTTTTGTGGTGCAGATTTTCGTCAGTGCAAGAACAATCCCTTTCTATGGATTGAGGCTTGAGTATGGATTGGAGGGTGTTAGACTCAGTCTTGTCAGTCCTCTGTCAGAGTCAAATTCACCAAGGTTCATTTCTCGTCATTTGCAGTCATCAAATGCCATTTTGGTAAAAAAGAGTGATTTTAATTCTTGAGTCCAGGGTTTTGTCTCTAGAAGTGTGAAATAATGCTTGCAGGCCAGAGGGAGGTTCAGTAAGTTTTTATTTCAGGAATGTCATCGTCAATAATGCGAGATTGATTCTTCTTCAAAACCCTGTTTTGAAGAAGAAATCATCAAATGTGTTTTTGTAATAAATATGTAATTTGTCAAAGTGTTTCAAAGTTGTACAACTCTTCAATGGCAACAGCTTTAGCTGCTCCTATCCCTGCAAAAGCACAAACAGAAAGAACATCATTAGCACAAAGAGACAAAGCAAAATCAAACAAAATAGAGTTTGCATTCAAATGCCAGAATGCCAAAATTATACAACTTGGTTTGCCGAATCAGAAGAAATCAAAGTCATGTCTTTGTGAAAACATTTCTATGTGTATCAATGTCAGTTTGGCATTCAAAGGGTCAATTAACGTCGAGGTTTAGTGAAGAGAAGGCAAAGCTTGCAAATTTTCAAGCCATGACTGTGTGAAATCCTGGCGCGGCGCATTGAAGTTGAGCGTGGCGCACTGGGTGCGCGCGGCGCATAGAGCCGATTTTCTCAATGCAAATTTGCACTGACGCGGCGCACATGGCTCGCACAGCGCACTGGGCTTGTGCGCGGCGCACAGAGCCTCCAAAGATATTTTTCACCATTTCTTCCTCAAATTTCCGAAATGACTCAAATTTTTTGCTACAAGCCGGTTTTATGAGAGATCAGGTCACTACCTATTTCTCACGGACAATGTGAGGGGAAATTACCATTGCTTCGTCACATGGTGAATGACTGAGGCGATCTTCGTTTCATGTCTGCTTTGCAAGCATTCAAATGCCGAGTTGCCTATGCAGATGTGGTCCATGACAAAAGAGTAGATTGGAGAACAGTTTAAACATTTGCGTATGATGTCGAAAGAAGCATCTGGTTCTCTACTTGCTGCAGAGAAGTCCAATGATGAAATGGTTTCTGGGCCTAAGAAAGTTGAGTTGCCCAAGCTGCCCAGATACATCGATACTCGTGTTGCTGATATTTATCCTGTTACAAAGCCTGGTGATAGGCTTAAAATACTTAGCTCTAAAGACAAGTTTAAGGATGCTCCTTTGTTTCAGAAACAGATAAAAGAGACTTCTGATCAGTGCAGCAAAATGAAAGACACGGAGATGATTGAACAGTCAAATTTTCCAGAGGAATTTTTGGGTACTGGTAAAATTGCCTCTGAAGCTGAGACATCACAGGGAGATGAGTAAGGCACCTTTTCTTTGAACTCGGAAGGAAGCATGAAAGCTTCAGCTATCAGAAAGATGGGACATGTTGGTCAAAATGATACTGAGGGGTTGTCAAGTGTCTGGTCAGATGTAGATAGTCACCATTCTAATACACTATTGTTTGCAAACAACTGTGAAACCTCAGAAACAGGTGTCAACCATGATGAAAATTTGGTGGATCAAACAACAGGTAGTTTTGCCTTCATTCTATCCAAAGGCTCAACCTACGAAATTGAAGAGTGGCAGAAGGCATCATCATCTGCAGATTGCTCAGGTGCTTTCCTTCAGCAAGGATTAAAAGACATAGTGAATCACTCTGACAGGGCTTGTAGAGAAAGCGATCTTGATAGTACTCCACAACTGATGTATGACTCTTTCCTGGACACAAATTCAGCTGGTGATCCCAATGTGAAGTTGGACAGTGAACAAAAATGCGTAGTGGAACAACAGACCTCTTTTGGATGCAAGCTTGGCAATCAATCACAACGTGGCATACGCAGGCGCTGCCTAGATTTTGAGGCCTCAGAAGCTCAAAGGAAAACCATGAGTAACAGTTCCTGGAAGTCTACAAGTCTAATGCCTGAAACCGATCCATTGTTAAATTCAACTCATGATTCAGAGACAAATACTTCATCATCAGTCGCTTGTGAAAAAGGTGCGACTTCTGACTGCAAAGCAAATTGTTCCGTTAAAGAGAGAAACAGGTGCAGGCATTGGAAGAATTTCTCAGTCTACATCTAACGTACGGTTCTCCTCTTTCTCATCCAAAATTACTGAACTTACGTCAGATAAATCTGATAGTAATGTTCGAAATAATGGAAATACTCCTATATCAGTTAATATTCCCTCTGGCATTGGTTTACATTTAAATAGCCTTGCCACTACCATGTCACATAATTCTCGAGTTAATACATTAACGTCAACAAAGGTATCTGTTAACACACAGGGGATGTCGCCTTCATCTGGTGGAAAGGGGGTCTCATCTGATGTTGTAGGAAGCTCCCTACCTTCTGCAAGCTCAGGAGGAAATATCTCAGTAGGATCAAACTCAAACATTGCTCCTGGGATGGTTGTGTCAATGGTGGAAAAGACTAGAATAGACCAGCAAGAATTGCAGTCATCTGGAATGACGCAGATTGGAGTGACAAGATCGACTACCTGTTTTCGATCTGTAACTGTTGGAATAAAGCCATTGCAAAGTAGGTTACCTTTCAAATCTGAAGAGAGAAACTTAAGTCCTCTTGGCAAGAAGAGGCCGCCGCTACTAGACATTTCTCAACAATCTTCATTTGGTATGGGGGAGGAGTTCAGTCAAAGTAGTCCCAGGAAGAAGAGAAAGTCTACCACAACTGGGGATAAAGAAGGCTGCAAGCGTTGCAATTGTAAAAAATCAAAATGTTTGAAATTATACTGTGAGTGTTTTGCAGCTGGAGTATACTGCGTTGAGCCTTGCACGTGCCAAGAATGCTTTAACAAACCTGAATATGAGGACATGGTTCTTGGTACCCGCCAGCAGATAGAATCTCGCAACCCCCTTGTTTTTGCTCCTAAGATTGTTCGTGGTGCTGATTCTCCACCAGCAAATGGGGATGAGTGTAGTGAGACTCCATCATCTGCAAGGCATAAAAGATATGCCTTCTATGTTGGGCAAAACTAAGGCGCAACAACGTTTCATTGAGAATCTGGAGGAAGAGTTTGCGAAGGTGCAAAAGGAGTACCACTTGCTAGTTGGTGATTTTCCGAATATTCAACATTACAAGGAAGTTTTAAGTGGATATCAGATTGATAAATTTGAGAAGCTCAAACCAAAGATGATTCGAGTAGTGGATGACATGCTGGGCATTAAAAGGCAAAATCTTCAGTCAAAGTTATTTTTATTAAGAATTAGTGTCTATGCAAACAACAAAAGGAAAGCGAGCAGTCACAGATTGAACGCCTACATTTAAAACAAAGACACCTATCATAACAGAGGAATAGAAATAGATGGTCTATTCTGTCTTCAGCCATGATTTCATGGGACCCATGCTGCAGTTTTTTCATTTTAATTGGTCATCAGAGAAATCAAAATGTAACGCTGCTTCAGTTACTGATTGTTGGCTGTTCATTTCTGTCAATAATGATTAAATAATCCCCACTTTGGGTCGATCCATTTCCTAATGGCAGAGATTATTTATTGTATAAAAGATCATTTGTAAAGAGAGAGTTCTAAAAAACTGTGGGAGAGGTGTGAAGGAAGACTTCACTGTACAGTTTTTGACAGGGATTTAATGAAAAGATACAGCTCTGACTCCTTAGATTCTTGTGGTGTGAATTTAGCATTTGTCTTTTCTTTTGTTTCATATGTAGCTTGTTATGTTTCACATTTCATTTCATAATCATTTCTAAAATGAATACTTTTAAGGGGGAAGGGCAGAATATAGTTTACTGCTCTGCCTTGGGAAGGTATTCATGTTCTGTGTTTTCTTCTGTTTGATAAGGATTCATCTATTGCCCTTGTCAACCTCTCAACAGTCTTTTCATTCCATATAATTTCAAAATTGAATGCTAAATTTATTGCCTGTCTTGCCTCCTGAGATAATCTATGTCTCGGATTTAATCTCTCTGCTCATGCTGTTCTTGATCCCACGCCACCCAGAAAACCCAATCATTTATCAAATACCCTCTCTTATATATTTACTAGCCTAAAATCAGTTCCCATTTTAAGTCATCTCGCACCCTATTGCTCATTTTATCGAGATTGACTGGAGAGAGCCCTCACCTGTCCTCGTAGGGCTAGCTATGAGGCTGAGCTTGGTTTGATGTTGCCTCGAGTTTTGCCTTATTCAGCCTGAGGCAGATTCGAGTGCTAACATGATGGCAACTCCACTGGGGACAAAATGGTTTGCTTGAAGATTGTCTTGCCCTAGTACATCTATCAAGTTCAGATCTGATGGTTGATGGTGAGCAACGATCAGACATAAGAAGGCTGAAATCTTTCACCTGGCGACTCCATTCACTGAAGAATCCATCAATCAATCCTTCATGGTGACTCCACTGCAGAGAGATCAGTAGCTTTGATATTTTCAAAATGGAGTGGATTGCAAGAAGATACGCTCCCATGAGCCAAGATCACATCCCAGGTTTTCCAAATAAAATTCCCAAGGTAGATTGGTCAAAGAATTTTCCTGTGTTCAGAAATGTGGAAGGTAATGAAGCTGCTCTTCATCTGGTGAAATTTCACATTCACATGCATAAATTAAAGATCGATTTTCCTGAAGACTGTTTGATGAAAATGTTTATGGCTACTCTGGAAGACAAAGCCTGATCTTGGTATGAAAGTTTGCCACCTGCTTCCATTTATTTTCTAAAGGATTTTCATTCCATATTCTTTGAGAAGTATAAAGAATCTTATCCATCATTAAATTTAGTTCAGGATTGTTGCAAGCATGCTTATGGTTTTATTGAGAACCTTGAAAAATACTATGAGGATGATAAATTTACAGACAAAGAAATCATGGAAGCATTGTATGAAAATCCGTTTCAGCAGCCTACAGAACTGTTAGAGGAAACTTTGTAGCAGGATCAAAATCAGCAGGTTAAAGATTTCCATATGACTGAAAATGATGGAAAAAGAAGTCCTATTTCAGATTTGGTTGAAGTAAATGAGGATATGTAGGAAAATGATGTTCCAATCTCCGAAAATGATGATGATAAACCAGATCGAGAGACAGATTGTGATGAGGAAAAACATGTTGTTCCAGATCTCATAGAAGAGAATTGCATTGTTGAGGCTGTCGCAAATGAAGAAGACAGAATTACAGGCCTAACTGCCCTCATCTCATCAGAACACAGCCTTCCTACCAAGGTAATCCAGTCAATTCATGAATAGCAAGAGGATATCTTTGTTCAAGTAGGTGAAAAAGTTTCTCTGGATGAATTTATGATAGATGATAGAGATGTCATGCTTGAGTTTCAAGAATCATCTGAAGTTGCTTTTCTCATGATTGATGAATGTGATGAATGTAATGAGAATCTGGCTGTCATATCATGCCAAGATGATCAGAAATATATTCAGACTATAGCCGACCAGACCATTATGGATTCCATTTCAGATTCTTCTTCATATGTTTCGTGTTTTGAAACGTTCTTTGAAGAGGAAATCTGCTCACCTATTTGTTCAGAATTTTTTGAAGACCAGGAGCATACTCTTATTTATGAAGAAAGACCAGAATCAAGAGAAAAAGATACCTTGTTTTTTCAGCAGGAGGAAAGACTTCATGTTTTTCAGGATCCAATGGCAGATTTATTGCAGCCAGCAGTGAAGGTGATTATTGTAGTGTTCAGTGATGAAGGAGATCATGGTAAATTAGCTTTTTGGAGGCCCAGTTACAAGTATCTACTGTTGACCAGAAGATCTGATAGGAAGAATCAGTCAAGAAGCCATCTTCTTGATTGGTTGCATTGGCATTTTGATATAGTTTGAGGATATATTGTCTTGTAAGAAACATAGGTGGCCATGTACTGCCACCAAGCTTTAAGTTTTAAGTCCAGGTCTTTGCCATTTTGAGTTAGTTTGTTAGAGTCAAGTTTTTTAGTCATTTCAGTTTGCATTGAGTCAGTTTGAGTCGAGTTTCAGTCAATAAATTGAGTCATGTTGGTTTTTCGGAATAATTGACTCCATAACCCAATGGGCGAAGGCACTGTCTACTCTCCCAAAGATCTGATGTTCTTGGCACCTCCACGGAGCGGCAGCTGCCATCCCAATTGGAGCCAATGCTAGACTCAGTCTTGTCAGTCCTCTGTCAGAATCAAATTCACCAAGGTTCATTTCTCGTCATTTGCAGTCATCAAACGCCATTTTGGTCAAAAAGAGTCATTTTAATTCTTGAGTCCAGGGTTTTGTCTCCAGAAGTGTGAAATAACGCTTGCAGGCTAGAGGGAGGTTCAGTAAGTTTTTATTTCAGGAATGTCATCGTCAATAATGCGATATTGATTCTTCTTCAAAACCCTGTTTTGAAGAAGAAATCATCAAATGTGTTTTTGTAATAAATATGTAATTTGTCAAAGTGTTTCAAAGTTGTACAACTCTTCAATGGTAGAAGCTTTAGCTGCTCCTATCCCTACAAAAGCACAAACAGAAAGAACATCATTAGCACAAAGAGACAAAGCAAAATCAAACAAAACAGAGTTTGCATTCAAATGCCAGAATGCCCAAATTATACAACTTGGTTTGCCGAATCAGAAGAAATCAAAGTCATGTCATTGTGAAAACGTTTCTATGTGTATCAATGTCAGTTTGGCATTCAAAGGGTCGATTGAAGTCGAGGTTTAGTGAAGAGAAGGCAAATCTTGCAAATTTTCAAGCCGTGACTGTGTGAAATCCTGGCGCGGCGTATTGAAGTTGAGCACGGTGCACTGGGTGCACACAGCGCATAGAGCCGATTTTCTCAATGCAAATTTGCTCTGACGCGGCACACATGGCTCGTGCGGTGCACTGGGCTTGTGCGCGGTGCACAGAGCCTCCAAAGAATTTTTTCACCATTTCTTCCTCAAATTTCCGAAATGACTCAAATTTTTTGCTACAAGCTGGTTTTATGGGAGATCAGGTCACTACCTGTTTCTCACGGACAATGTGAGGGGAAATTACCATTGCTTCGTCGCATGGTGAATGAATGAGGTGATCTTCGTTTCATGTCTGCTTTGCAGGCATTCAAACGCCGAGTTGCCTATGCAAATGTGGTCCATGACAAAAGAGTAGATTGGAGAACAGTTTAAACGTTTGCGTATGATGTCAAAAGAAGCATCTGGTTCTCTACTTGCTGGAGAGAAGTCCAATGATGAAATGGTTTCTGGGCCTAAGAAAGTTGAGTTGCCCAAGCTGCCCAGATACATCGATACTCGTGTTGTTGATATTTATCCTGTTACAAAGCCTGGTGATAGGCTTAAAATACTTAGCTCTAAAGACAAGTTTAAGGATGCTCCTTTGTTTCAGAAACAGATAAAAGAGACTTCTGATCTGTGTAGCAAAATGAAAGACACAGAGATGATTGAACAGTCAAATTTTCTAGAGGAATTTCTGGGTACTGGTAAAATTGCCTCTGAAGCTGAGACATCACAGGGAGATGAGTAAGGCACCTTTTCTTTGAACTCGGAAGGAAGCATGAAAGCTTCAGCTATCAGAAAGATGGGACATGTTGGTCAAAATGATACTGAGGGGTTGTCAAGTGTCTGGTCAGATGTAGATAGTCACCATTCTAATACACTATTGTTTGCAAACAATTGTGAAACCTAAGAAACATGTGTCAACCATGATGAAAATTTGGTGGGTCAAACAACAGGTAGTTTTGCCTTCATTCTATCCAAAGGCTCAACCTGCGAAATTGAAGAGTGGCAGAAGGCATCATCATCTGCAGATTGCTCAGGTGCTTTCCTTCAGCAAGAATTAAAAGGCATAGTGAATCACTTTGACAGGGCTTGTAGACAAAGCGACCTTGATAGTACTCCACAACTGATGTATGACTCTTTCCTGGACACAAATTCAGCTGGCGATCCCAATGTGAAGTTGGAAAATGAACAAAAATGCATAGTGGAACAACAGACCTCTTTTGGATGCAAGCTTGGCAATCAATCACAACGTGGCATACGCAGGCGCTGCCTAGATTTTGAGGCCTCAGAAGCTCAAAGGAAAATCATGAGTAACAGTTCCTGGAAGCCTAAAAGTCTAATGCCTAAAACCGATCCATTGTTAAGTTCAACTCATGATTTAGAGACAAATATTTCATCATCAGTCGCTTGTGAAAAAGGTGCGACTTCTGACTGCAAAGCAAATTGTTCCGTTAAAGAGAGAAACAGGTGCAGGCATTGGAAGAATTTCTTAGTCTACATCTAACGAACGGTTCTCCTCTTTCTCGTCCAAAATTACTGAACTTATGTCAGACAAATCTGATAGTAATGTTCGAAATAATGGAAATACTCCTATATTAGTTAATATTCCCTCTGGCATTGGTTTACATTTAAATAGCCTTGCCACTACCATGTCACATAATTCTGGAGTTAATACGTTAACGTCAGCAAAGGTATCTATTAGCACACAGGGGATGTCGCCTTCATCTGGTGGAAAGGAGGTCTCATCTGATGTTGTAGGAAGCTCCCTACCTTCTGCAAGCTCAGGAGGAAATATCTCAGTAGGATCAAACTCAAACATTGGTCCTGGGATGGTTGTGTCAATGGTGGAAAAGACTAGAATAGACCAGCAAGAATTGTAGTCATCTGGAATGACGCAGATTGGAGTGACGAGATCGACTACCTATTTTCGATCTGTAACTGTTGGAATAAAGCCATCGCAAAAGTAGGTTACCTTTCAAAGCTGAAGAGAGAAACTTAAGTCCTCTTGGCAAGAAGAGGCCGCCGCTACTAAACATTTCTCAACAATATTCATTTGGTATGGGGGAGGAGTTCATGTCAAAGTAGTCCCAGGAAGAAGAGAAAGTCTACCACAACTGGGGATAAAGAAAGCTGCAAGCGTTGCAATTGTGAAAAATCAAAATTTTTTAAATTATATTATGAGTGTTTTGCAGCTGGAGTATACTGCGTTGAGCCTTGCATGTGCCAAGAATGCTTTAACAAACCTGAATATGAGGACATGGTTCTTGGTACCCGCCAGCAGATAGAATCTCGCAACCCCCTTGTCTTTGCTCCTAAGATTGTTCGTGGTGCTGATTCTCCACCAGCAAATGGGGATGAGTAGTGAGACTCCATCATCTGGAAGGCATAAAAGATATGCCTGCTATGTTGGGCAAAACTAAGGCGCAACAACGTTTCATTGAGAATCTGGAGGAAGAGTTTGCGAAGGTGCAAAAGGAGTACCACTTGCCAGTTGGTGATTTTTCGGATATTCAACATTACAAGGAAGTTTTAAGTGGATATTAGATTGATAAATTTAAGAAGCTCAAACCAAAGATGATTCGAGTAGTGGACGACATGATGGGCATTAAAAGGAAAAATCTTCGGTCAAATTTATTTTTATTAAGAATTAGTGTCTATGCAAACAACAAAAGGAAAGCGAACAGTCACAAACTGAACGCCTACATTTAAAACAAAGACACTTGTCATAACATAGGAATAGAAACAGATGGTCTATTCTGTCTTCAGCCACGATTTCATGGGACCCACGCTGCAAATTTTTCATTTTAATTGGTCATCAGAGAAATCAAAATGTAACGCTGCTTCAGTTACTAATTGTTGGCTATTCATTTCTGTCATTAATGATTAAATAATCCCCACTTTGGGTCGATCCATTTCCTAATGGCAGAGATTATTTATTGTATAAAAGATCATTTCTAAAGAGAGAGTTCTGAAAAACTGTGGGAGAGGTGTGAAGGAAGACTTCACTGTACAGTTTTTGACAGGGATTTAATGAAAAGATACAGCTCTGACTCCTGAGATTCTTGTGGTGTGAATTTAGCATTTGTCTTTTCTTTTGTTTCATATGTAGCTTGTTATGTTTCACATTTCATTTCATAATCATTTCTAAATGAATACTTTTAAGGGAGAAGGGCAAAATCCAGTTTACTGCTCTGCCTTGGGAAGGTATTCATGTTCTGTGTTTTCTTCTGTTTGATAAGGATTCATCTATTGCCCTTGTCAACCTCTCAGCAGTCTTTTCATTCCATATAATTTCAAAATTGAATGCTAAATTTATTGTCTGTCTTGCCTCCTGAGATAATCTGTGTCTCGGATTTAATCTCTCTGCTCATGCTGTTCTTGATCCCACACCACCCAGAAAACCAAGTCATTTATCAAATACCCTCTCTTATATATTTACTAGCCTAAAATCAGTTCCCATTTTAAGTCATCTCGCACCCTATTACTCATTTTATCGAGATTGACTGGAGAGAGCCCTCTCCTATCCTCGTAGGGCTAGCTATGAGGCTGAGCTTGGTTTGATGTTGCCTCGAGTTTTGCCTTCTTCAGCGTGAGGCAGATTCGAGCGCTAACAGAGGGAACTTCAAATTTCATATCTTGGAAATAAAAAAAGGAAGTTGTGTTGGATGAAAATGGAGTATTATAATACACAAAAATAGATATTCCAATACCAATAGTATTAGATGCACAAGAATTGGCTCATTGGAAGAAAAACACAACAAAATCCAGGAGGATTATCCTAGAGGGAGTCATAGACCATTGGTTTCTATTTTGCATGGCAATCAAACTACTTATGCAATGTGGAAAACTCTCAAAGACATATTCGAAAGTAATAGTGATGCTAGGAAATTGGCATTGAAAGATAAGCTTAGGAACATTTGAATGCAAAAAAATGAAACCATTATTCAATACCCGTCCATATTCATTCAGGTCAAAGATGATTTTTGAGGAGCTTCGTAGATTGTGCCACCATCTGAACTAGTGAACTTAGCAGCCCTTGGTCTTCTGAAGTCCTAGCATAGCTATCAGGATTCATTTAATGGAAGAGAAAAGCTCCCAAATTAGGAGAGACTTTGGTCCGACTTGGTGCAGGAGGAGATTACAAGAAACACTAGATATGGAGTCTCATCCAGAACTGATAAGGAAAAATACTTTGATCTAGTTGGAAAAGGAAATAATGGAAAAGGAAAGAAGTTCCAAGGTCGAGGTAAAATCTATCCAAAACCATGGCAAGTAGAAAGATCTCAGTAAAATTAAATTCTTTCACTGCCATGAGCATGGACACTATGAAACCAAGTGTCCACATAAGAAATCGAGTAAAGAACTTGAGGTAGCAGTAGGAGGAGATGCTCTCACAGCATAATTTGAGTTGGGTTTCACCCTCATTTCTTGCATGGAAATCAAAATAAGAGGGAGTGAGTGGTACTTAGACTCTGGTACTTCATTTCATATGACAAGAAATGAGGATTTCTTCAACAGCTTATAGGAGAAGGATGTACAATTACACATAGATATTGGAGATGATGGAAGGTATAGTACCAAAGGGATTGGCACTATCATCTTTAAGAGGGAGTAATGCTCCCATCTTCACCTAAAGGATGTAATGTATGTGCCTGGCTTGAAGAAAAATCTAGTTTCTGTAATTATACTTGAGGACAGAGGATATGATGTGGTGTTCAGTAGAGGAAAGGCATCTCTGAAGTGTGTTTCTACTGGACAAGAAAAACAAATTTGTGTTTGAGTTAAAAATATCTACAAACTAGAGGAAGATTTCACGTTGCATGCAGTTATACCTCAAAGAGTGAGGTGGGGTAATGTAGAGTCTTAGTCCTAGAGTTGAAAACATTTGGGCAGGGTCGATAAGAGAGCAGCAACAGTTACAATATACTCTTCTCATGGATAATTACCCTTGCTATAGGGGCCCAAAGTTTTCAGTAGCAGAAGGATCAGTGTTAGTTGATGCAATTAGACCTTGGGAGAGAGTTGCAACACAGAGACACAATTGATTCAGTTTTTCGGTGCTTCTCAGTTGCATTTGTTCTAGTAGCAACATCAATAGTGAAAGGGAGTATTAGTATTGTTGCAATACATTTCTCACGAGGATAAGTATTATGTATATGGAGAACCCTTTTCTTGTTAAGAGGGAGTGTTAAATTGTAGCAATAAAAGGCATCATTTGACTTATGCCTTAGTACTCAAATGGACAAATTCAAATTTCCACATCAACAAGATGAATTGAGTTGCAGTTAGCAGGAGTTACATGGCCATTTCACTTAGTTAAATCAGTAAATATGAGTTTGTGCACAAGAATTAAATTTGTGGATGAGTTGATTTCTAAGATCTAGCAATCCAGTGAAGTTATATTTAGTGAAACTCAGTTATCTGATCTCTATTCATGATTACATTCAATAAGGGTTCATTTGATTAGTTGTAATTGTTATTAACTCACAGATCTCTTAGTTAACTAGTCAATTTACTAAAAATAGCCCTAGTCATTAATGTAATTTGAATTGCCTATTTGAGTGGAGGTAAAAGGCATAATTGTATTTATTATCGTATATTTGTGACTGTACAGTATTTGCATGTAGAAGGCTCATTCTCTTGGGATTTTCATAAGAAAATAAGAGATTTCCCTATTCTTTAGGAGATATTTTCCTCAAGAATTGCGTAAGTAAATAGGAGGAGTAGGAGGCCTAGATTTGGGTAAGTATTTGCCAAATCAGACTCAGGAGAAAGAGATCATTATTGCAGGGAAAGTTGAGCTTCAAGGATTGAAGTTGTCATTATAATAAATCAATTTTCTCATATGATATAATATAAGCAGAGGAGGGTTTTCTAGGTTGGGTTCCCCAATGAAAATAATGTGTTCATTTTGATTGAATGATTGCATATGTTTCTATTGTATGTTTTCCCTTCCGCAGATTGCGTAGAAGAAATTTGTGTCTACTATTTTTAGTCTAAATGCATTAGCAGTTGCAAATTTCAAGTTATTTCTACAATCCTCACATAATCCAGGTTAGCTAAAAGCATCCACCATAACCACTTCATTGAAACCAAGGTTGTCATTTGATAAGCATGAACAATCTACCAGCTAATAAGGAAAAAATAATTAGAACTTTTATTGATATAAAAATAAAGGCTGCTACAAAATGAAGGTTTTGTAATGGCCTTTTTAAAATTAGTAAATGAAATGAAAACAAAAACATACCTCAAAAATATATTGAAACATAGATAAACATAAAGTTTTTATTAAACAGGATTTGAATCTGGAGATACAATGACAATGACATTAACATTTGAGAACTCAACGATTACATGAGTATCTAATTATTTATGTTTGTTTGTACATTCCCTTAATTGATTTAGGGCTTTAAGTTGGTTGTTTTCCTATAGAAATTAATTGATATGATGTTATAGGCAAGGAACTGTACCAAGAAACTTCTAGTGCTAGTACATGTTAAGAAGGGATGGATCAGAGCCAAAATTTCTCTGAGGGGTCCTTTTAAAATTATTATTTCCATCATGCACAAATTCATTGTTGTCAGGAAAACTAGAGTTGGCTTTAGCCTAAGGATTATTCTTTTCTAGTGAAGGATGAGGTGGCACTTCTAGATCGATGAAGACCTCCTTTATAGGGATGTTCTTCTACCTAATATGTCCAGCCTTTGATATCTTTCTTTTAATTTGTTTGAACTTCATTTTAAACTAATAATTGTACTCAGATTGATTGACTTCTTCTTGTTTTTCAATATTAAATTTATGGCTACAGTGTGAGGGTTTTAGCTCATGTTCTCCCTAAACTCTGATTTCAATTTGACATGGTGGAAATTGAAATTCTTAGCCATCCTCCTAGTTACACAAGCATGTGCAATTTCTGGGCTTTCCACTTTATGGTCATCAGAAAAATCCAATTTCTCTACATGAAATGATTCTTCAGGGTCATCCTCATCTACAATAAGAGAATCAGATTGAACGTGGTCAATTGGTGGAGAACTATATGAAACCCTAGCCATAAGGCCTGGTTGTTCAAGACTTTGGGGTTTTTTGATACCCATTTTGAAGGAGGAATGTATCCCACACATTCTTATTCTTTGTCAAATGATATCTCACCAAAATACAAGTAAGGTTGCGGTGAAAGAAGGAATTTTCAAGGTTCTTATGTTGGGCCTAGTAAAAATTAGCCATTTCGACCAAACTTTTGTATAAAAAATATGGAATATTAAGTTTATACCTCAAAAAAACCATGATAAAATGCATGTGATAAATAAACACTAATCCATAATGTGCTTCACATGTAATGTAACCAGAAAAAACCAACAAATATTTTGACTTAGGTTTGAAGAAAGAAACCAACATACCTTTGCCATGTTATGTGTACCTCTCATTGGACAAAAACTTCTTCCAGGGTTTTTCGCATACATGGAATTTCTTCTACTAGTTCTCACCTTCAGTGGGAAGATGGGTCGCTTCATTTATCAATTCCACATCCACTGACATCTCCAGGTTTCCAACCTTTTCCTTCTTCCCACTAAATGTTGAAGCAAAGGCTTTAACAGCTCCCTCACTATAGCCCCCAAAAATTTCAAGAAATTCCCACCATCAAACCTGTAGAAGAAATTCCAAATATTCATCATATGTCTCAATTATTTCACTTCCAATTTGATCTATTCTAACTACAAATGGCATGGTTGAATTTCTAGAGGAATTTTGATAGGGTTTCAATATGAGTAGGAGGTGAAATGATCAGAATGAAGGTAGAAAACCATAACAACATGCAGAGTGACATGCAAAGCCTAAACTAAGAAAAACGAAATGCATTGGATTGGGAAATAAAACCCTTTGACATGAATCATATGATTGGCATAATATATTTACCAAACAATAACTATGATAGCCCAAGCAGTACTAGGACTTGAAAATGTGAGTCATGGTAATGGTGAATAATATGAACCGATGTCAAAAACCATAATTAATAGCTCAGATGCATTATTCTAGGTCACTAGAAGTCACAAATTTTCCAATCAAAACAAATATCATCAGATCCGCTTGTGATCACTAGATATCATTTCAACATATTGTGCATCAAGAGGCTTTAATACCACAACTAATGGTGCAAAAAAACATAGGTTTGATATTAAATTGAACCATTCTATGAATAAAGCATTTTAAACAAAGTTTAATAGAAATAGGTTATGCAATAACACATTTCACGTAAAGGTAAATAAACCCTTTTCCAAAACACATAGACCAATGTTATGACAAGGTTTGCAACCCATAAACTGATATAATCCATGAAACTATATATGAAAAAACAATTATGACTAGCACATAATGTAAGCCAAAAATTGAAATAAGAGTACTTAAACTATTGTAGTGTTTTTGCAGCACAAGTGTACCAAAATACACCCCCTTAGTAGTTTATTGTTCCCTGCAAAGGATCACAGTCAAAATTGGTGTTGTTAGTGGACAAACTTAAATGAACACAACATTGTAAATAATGGAAATAATGCATACATAAACATAAACTAAACAAAGAGGCACATAAACACAACAATGCTCAAATGGAGCAAAAAAATCAATAATATATGGAAAAATATCCCTTTATTGATTGCTTGTGGTAGAGGTTGAATAAAATAGATGAGTCTTAGACACTTGAAGATAATTCTTTGAGCTATGGAGCTAAAAAATCCTCAGCGGGCTGATTTCTTTCCTCAATCTCTTTGCATGTTTCTCCTCTCTCTCAAAGAAGTGTGAAGACTCCAATGGTGTATCCCTCTTCTCTAACTAAGATGATGGGTTGCTTAGAATAAATATGACCAACATGTTAGTGCTCTTCCCTTATTTGGCTTCAACAATGAAATGGTGGTTTGATTAAACAACAATTTGGCTAGCATAACAATGTCTAATGTTTTGGTTCTCCCATGCCCTTTTTATATAAAAAATATTTGAATCCTTCTTGCCTTTCTTGGTATATGTGTGATAAAGACACATGAGTAGGAAAATATGATTCCATTGAGGGCTACATATCTCCAAGGCAACTCGAATCTGGGTGTACTGGACCAAGCTCATGTGAGAGAGCTGACCCCAAGTGTGTAAATTGGTCCCAGGTCGTTAAGTCATCCTTTTCTAGAACCACGCAACTTTTGGAAGTTATCCATGTGCACACGTTTATCGAAGAAATAGACGCATGACTTTAATTGTTTTTCCTTTATAAACTTTGGACCTGTTGTGCCATACAACAACCCCCCCATTTCATATCATTTATATTCCAAACATTAATGTATGAAATGGGTCCCTTTTAATTTTGATTTGGTATCAATGCTCTTGTCATCCAAAAAATCCAATAAATAAATAAATGCGCTTTTGAAAACCTTCGGGGCAAACCCTTAAAAAGAAATTATGAATAATTGGTCATTGCGATAAAGCGATCGCAAGATCGCATATCGCAATGACATATGGATTGTAATTAAGCACCCAAACGTTTTCCGCCGATGCGAATTCGGCGCATTCGGCGATCGGCAATTCCCCATATATGTTTTATATCGACCATGCCAAAAGATCCGACGCGATGCGCATTCGGCGATCGGTGAAGTGCTTCAGCAGTGGTAATGTTCCCAAAGGCTTGTCCCGATGCGATGCGAAATCAGGAATCGGACATCATTGCGCCCAAAGCTTTTCGCCGATGCGATATCACATTCGGCGATCGCTGATATTCAAAGCACGCCATTAAAACACGCTTATCACACCCCGATTGCGACCCGATAAAGCGCGGTTTTCAACAAAGAGCCGTTAAGTGATGGGATGGCGCAATTCAATTGTAATAAAAGCTTTATCTTTCACGCAGGCCTCCATCTATGCTCAACCGCCAAAACGTCCATCTGCATGCTTAAAAGGTTCACTCACCCAAATAACGATATTAGGAGCATTTAAGGAATGGCGGATTAAAAACGGCCAATTAATAGGAATTATGTCCTAAAATCTTTTTACAGATTGGATCCGCGCCCATGTTAAAAGCTAAATCCCTCAGTTACGCTTCTATTCGTATGTGCTGTTTCACTTAAGAGTTTTTATTGCCATCTCTGTATATTACGCCCAATTTCTTCTTTGTGCAGAATTCATTCGCAGAAACCAGGCCTGAGATGATGGGAAAGAAGTCCAAGAAAGCTGCAGGTGCTTCCTCAACACCAACAGCAGCACAAGCAGCCGCGAATAAGAAGAAGGGATTAATTTCTGATACCACTTGCACGGGGCTCACCAAAGCTACTTGGTCAGGCACTTATAACTTAATTGAAGCTGAGAAACCAGAAAAGACGGTGGAAGAAGCTACTGTGGACTTGACCAAGAGGTCTGATTTAACTCTCAAGGATCTAGCCGACTCTTTCCTGCATAGGATAGCGGCCAGAGAACAAATTCTTCCTTATACTGACATTGTGCGATGGGCAATTGAAGAAATTCTCATCACAGACAGAATTTTTAGAACCAGAGATGGGAGGATCTTCGGGTCATTCAGGCCAGAAGACCTAAGGCAAATGTATCATTTGCCCGAGCCAGAGAAAGTATATAACAAGGCCTTTTTGGAGAAGTTTGCAAGCGAGAACGAGATCGAATCTGAACCTATCAAGGATTGGAGGCAAAATCCCAACAAACACAAGCACGAATCCTCCGGTAAGTACTCGGTAGATTCTTTAGCTTCTCCTTATTGTTATGCGGGGATTATGATGTGTAGACTGTGGGGTTTGCATGATTCTGCCAATTTTACCATTGAAATGGTTCCTCTAATGGAGGCAGCAGTAAATGGTTGGATTATGGATTGGGCCACTATTCTTTCAGATAAATTAGCAGTGGCTGTTCGAGATTTTAGATTTAAGACTGTTGTTACAGAGAGGAAAATGCCCCCGTTCTACTATAGTGCATATATCATGGACGTTCTTTGTTTCAATTCTGAATTTCCTGTTCTAGGGTGGAGGTGGACTGCACAGGACCCTTCACCCATCCATATATATTATCAAAAATTGTGGAAGTCTTCTTATAAAGACCATCTGTACCAAATCTGTAATGGTTTGATGGTGCCCATTTACTATTCCATTTTTGATAAACCCATTCCAAGGATTTCCTATGAAGCTTCCTTCGACTTACCAGCTGTAGCAAGTTGGTTTGGAGAGGAGAATTTTACCTATATTAGGGTTTTCGGGAGCCAGGCCAAGCCGCATGTTCTTCCGTTATATGTTCCAGACAAACTGTTAGCCCGAGAGATCTCCTACCAAATTATGGCCGAGAGTGTAACCCAAACTCTGAAGAAAGAGAAGAAGAGGGGCTGGCCCCCTTTTCCCTTGAGGATTGGTGTTTATACGCTGCATGATCTGAAGCATGCAGAAAAGGAGGCAACAAAGATGCAGGCTTTATCCCTAGCCACTATCCCAAGCAGACTCTATGATCCAAACCAAAGGGCCTACACTGCCCTAGAACAGGCCAAATTAACAAAAGTTGACCATCAAGAGGATGAGTTTGATGACCTGTTCGTAGGTACCGATACAATAAGCCAAACCAAACAGCTTGCCAGGATGAAATACAAAGATGAGAATTTAACTGAGTTCAATAAACTTAGAGAGCAGAGGTTGCAAACTCTGCCTCTAGATTTATTGGCAACAACCCCAGCATCTTCCTCAAGCGAGCCTGATCGGCAACAAACGAGCCAACCTCCTGTTATAACTAAGGAACAAAAGAAACAACGGGAGGAAAGGCAAAAGGAGCTGCAGGCAGAAAAGCAAGGAAAAGAGCAAGCTGAGAGGCAGAAGAAGGATCAAGAACAGAGAAAGCAGAAAGAGATAGAGGAACGGATGAAGATAGAAGAAGAGGAGAAACAAAAGAAAGAACTGGCAGATAGGCAGAAAAGGGAGCAAGAAGAAAAACAAAGAAAAGAATTAGAAGAGAAGCAGAGGTTAGAGCAGGAGAAAGAGCAGCAGAAGCAAACCACTGATGTCAATGTGGACACTACTACAGACCCCAGTTTATTACAAGAATGGCAACAATTTCATTCCATCATCTGTGGATTGGAATGTTCAAAAGATGGGGATAATTCTAAGACAAACGATACGCAGGATGTTACCTCTCCTCCGGTTCTAAGTGGAACCAGCGGCCCACCAAGTTCAAAGGAAGTTGAAGTTATCCCAAAAGACCCCTCCGACCAGGTTATTCTACATATAGAAGACATTCCGCCATTGGATGTTTTCTACAGCCCAAAACATAGGGCAGTTGTAAGTCGGTCAAGGAAGAGACGAAGGATTGATCAACCTTCTATCTTCCCCGAACCAACGGTCACGGGTAAGGTAGTATGGAAGGAGGAATTGGATCCCTCCGATGACTTAACAAAGCTATCACAGTATGCAGGCGCTTACTCAGCGGCAACAATTGACAAAGCATCGGAAGTGAGCCTCCTATTAAAAAATAAGGACCAAGAAATCTCTGCGCTGCAGGCAGAATTAGTTGAGGCAAGGCAAAGGACAATACAGGCAGAAGAACAATTGCTGGCAAAACAGCAAGAAAATGATCAGCTGACTCAGGAATTGCAAGCAGAAAGGCAAAGGATCGATCAGGATGCAATCCAGAAAAAAGAAGAGCTGTCAAAGGCATTGGAGGATTTGCGAATGGCGAATGAACAAATGATAAAGACCAAGGATGAGCAAATCGCCCAAATGTCATCACAGTTGGAAAAAATGAAGGGAACATCGCATGTGAAAGAATTTAAGTCGGAGGCACTATTAATAAACAATGCATTGATAGCCCAGCTTAGACTCTTATGCCAACAGATCGATCGAGCTGAGCCCCTTTGTGAGCTAACTACAGCAGTGAATCAGCGGGTAGAAAAGGCCAGAGCTGAACTGGATCAAGCAGATGAGGACATTGCTGCATATATTGAATGGCAAGATACCGATTTGGGAAAAGCAGCAAAATTACCCAGGATTATGGAAACAGAGAGAAATATACTTTTCACTGAATGGCATACTCAAATGATGAAAGCAGAAAGGGCGGCTTCACGGTGTAAATCAACCGCCAGCAATCTAGTGGATCTAGTCAATAACACTCTTTACCTGGCCAATATGATTTCTAAATGTACACCGGGAAAGATGACTATGGCAAATGCATTACAGCAGACATGCTACCCTGTGTTAGAAGAAAAAGGAAAATTAATCGCGGGAGTAAAAAGCCTATCCTTAGAGGCATATTGGCTCTTTTTAATTAAGCCGCATACACAGAGATCTGCCCTAAAGTGCCTTACAGACGCAATCGGGTATATAATTCCCGAACTCCAAGATGCCACATATGCTGCACAGCTCACTTCACGCCTCAACAAACCTCCGGAAGTTGAGCCGATGCTTGCAATTAATCAGCTCAGATTCAAAGGAAAGGAACCGACTTGATGAGTCACCCGCCCGCTTGCCAGATCGCCAGCCGAAATTGGATCAGAAGTTATTGATACCAGCTTTAGTAGCTTTTCAGTTTCTTAGATATTTAGATTAGATTAGTATTTATAGACCCTTTCATTGTTTTGGAAAGGGTCGTAAAATTTTGTAATAGACTTAAAAGCTGAAGTTTGCACTACTGTGCTTCAGTCTTTATTCTTTTGTGAAACTCGACCAATAGTTCTTATTTAACGAGAAGGCTGTTTTATGCAATTGCGCACTATTGTCTATTGTTTGGAATGCTTTCTGGTTTGAAGGAAGGACTGCGACATAGCGATTAATATACTGGATTGTTAAACAGCTTACATGGTACTTTTATCTGCATCTGCCTTCTTTCCTCTTATATAAATTGCTGTGTTATTATTCTTGCTATCGTTGAATATATGTATGCGCTATAACTGCAAATCGTTATTTCATTCCACTATTGGATGTTTTATGATATGCTTTCTCTCTCAAACATGCATGTGACAATGATATAAATGATAAAGTGTAGCAATTTCGCTGTTATCGCTTTGCTTAACTATTTAGGCACAGCAGTTCCTAATGATTTAATATCTATGCTTTAGAGATAGAGTCATCTATATGCCTGTCTCAAAGCACAGACCATCAAACGCTACACTTTAGAAATCGATAACTCCCCGGGATAGATTATAGTTGTTATATTCCTGCTGATAGTTTTAGTCCATCGCTTATCGCCAGAGTAGTCTATAAGTCACTCATCCATCCCATTTATCTATATTTCTGGGAAACTGGTCCCATCATCCCCAGTCGGAGCCACTATTCCAAACGGAAAAGGAGCTGTACTAAGGTCCGGACCGGGTGGTTTCCCCAATGTTGTTGCAGCGATTTTCGAGGCATCAACAGGACCTTATGAGAACTTTTATTTTTGGAAATTCATAATGTATTTGGCTAGAAAATGTTCAACTGTGCATTCTTCTAGACACTTTTTGTGTCTTCTGAATTGTACTAACAAGTGTATGATTTTTCGGTGTTAATAGTTTCCCCCTAATGTATGAGGTTAGGAGGAACGTATAGCCAAAATACATCACGTTTTCTTTTCTTATGGAGAGTTTGATCGAATTTTTAAGAGAGAGGAAAGCTTGTTGCGGAGATGAGTAAAAAAACCCATTGACTGAGTATTAATTGTAACCATGCTCTCGTGAAAACATACAATAAAAAATGTGTCTATACAAGGCATGCATGTCCCATGCTCATTATGATGGCTAATTAGACTTGATTACAATTTTGAAAAAGTCTATTTGTGGTCCAATCAACATTGTGGTTGCTAACATGTTGATAGGTGACGATGATAATTGCTGACACCCTCAAGGGCATTTTCTGGTCAAATAGGTGAAATATGGTTCCCCTATGCATAGACAAATCTAAGCACTACTAACTCAAGTGTTGTGGTATGCATAGGTCTTTGGCTGCAGGTACCTCCCCCATATCATAATGTAAGCACTTTTGAATGAGATTCATAGTGATGTGGGGGTCTTCAGCTAAATGGATGAACTGTAATAGTAACTAAGTACGAAACCATCTTGACATGAATGCTTGAGTTGGTGTCGAATATCAAGGGACTAATGATATTAGTGGGCAATAATACTTCCCGTTGTGCCAGTCGCAAATATCCCTTTTGATGGGGGGGAGTATCCAAGGTACTACCTCTTTCCTGGAATACATTTTTTGAAGTCGACAGGAAAAGGGGCGTTAACCGCCTGACATAGTGAGTCAAGAAATCAATGTGAGATATGATCAGATTGTAATAACTCGGGTCAGATAGGCATGATAATGAGGGCTATCAATATAGGAGGATACGAATAACTATCCTTGGGTCAGAGCTTGATGCGCCAATTGCGGCGGTCAAAACATGTTTATTGATGGTGATGTTCCTAGAGTCGATAGGATTTCGAGGATGTGTGTGAGCAGGTTTTGACACGCATGAGAAAATGGAAGTTGTTTTCCTCGTGATATGTAAGCTTCAACCAAAGGTGACTAGAGACTACTACCAGGCGTGGGACATGAATTGTAAACACGAAATGTGGATGAGAGATTTTTTTTTCTTTTTGGAAAAATATTTGTACACTTGCCAAAATAATATGAGGGTGGTTTGAATGTACATCCACGGAGACGGGTGCCCCATGATGACGGTAACCTACATAGAGGTTTGGTGTATTTGCTGAGGGTAGGGTCCCCATTGGTTGGTCTCCATGTTGGGTTGGTGAGGCGAGTGATGTGAAAAAAATGGGCTATATAATATGGATGAATGATAGGCTAAATGTAGGACAAGGGGGTGCATCCATAGAGTACCTATGATGGCTCGGGAAATGGGATGTATGCATAATGAGTGTATCATAATGAGGCTAAACTTTAATATATGTACGTGAGATGGTTCTCGGCCTAGAGTGAGTAGTCATGGCTCCTTTTTAGTGAAGGAGGGTCTACAAAGATGAAGTGAGCCATGAGGGGGAGGGGTCTATCGACCGACACGAATGTTTATCATATGCAAGGGTGAGATGGTGATAAACATGGTCGATATGATGGACCTTATGGTTCCTTTTGGAGAAATGTTGTCAGGATATGTAAAGATTTAGGCGGAATCCTATCATCCTGAGTGGAGAATGATACCTGCTCTATTGTTTTCTTGTCAGGACGTTGGTTGAAGTGGATCATGCATGATATTCCTGCAGTGGATACAACCAATACTCCAAGTGAAAGAATTGTTCAATACATACATATATAATGAATGTCATGGATTTAGAGAACTGGAGAAGTACCTGACATGTGCGACAGGCCAAAATATGAGTTTGTACATTTACCGGAATGAAGGGTTCCATGATGAAGATGGCATGGTACTGATCCTTGCGTCCCTTTTGGTTTTGTTAATGGATATCCTAGGCTTCTGTAATGGATCCCAAGAGATGGCGAAAAGGGTGATAGAGAGGGTGAAGGGTCCCAAATATCACTCATTTGTTTTGCTGAGCTGTGGAGGTGGGACAACACCTTTGGAGCTTTTCTTGTCGTTATGGTCAGCCTGAGTACTGGATATTCACATGGATAGATCCAGGTAAGAGCTTGTACCTTAGCCTTTCTCAATTTGGTAGTTGCTAGGTTAGGTAGGCTGTATAGGGGTCCCCTATACGACCTTTTAGGGTTAACTTAGCTTGGCCATGCAGGAAACTCTTCTGGAGTCGTGTGGTCGCCACGCATACCTTGGGGTTTTGCGCGGTGACCCCATGGAAAATGGCCATTTAGACACACGCACAGTGCGTCTGAGAAGGAATAATATCGTGGAGTACCCCTTTGGGGTTTATCGCGTCTTATCCAATGGATTGCACAATGGGCGCATGACTATGTAAAATAAAGGCATGCACACTGTGTGTCTGTTTGGAAAATAAGCATGCGCACAGTGCGCCTATTTGGGAAACAAACGCGCGATGGGAAAAAACAAGATTTTGCATTGATTTTTTACCCTCTTTTTGTTTGCTTTTTTGTTTTGATAACATGGGGGGTTAATTTTTTGGTTTGACATGTGGTATCCTAGGTGGTAGGATGATCTGGCAAGAGAGAGATTGGGAGAGGCTACATATTGATGTGGCATAGGATCTTGCAACTAGTCATCTACTGGTGTAATGGGAGCTCATGAAGTTTCTTTAGAACCCCCTGATGACGTCACAGGATAGGTTCTTGCATTTTCTGGTGCGGTGTTGGAACTCAGACCGTCAAGTGATGGTCATCCATCTCATGGACCTATCGATATTGGTTCATATTGATATTTATTTTGTTATAGGTTTGATGCCTCGTGGGGAGGTACTTCCGTATCCAATTCCAGCTGGCATGTGGATATTCGACATTGGACTGAGCCGGAGGGTGAGGGTCACTATGGCCCCAACCCCTATGATGCAGGCTACAATAGGATTGCAGCAATTTTGGATTTACTCAAGCGAGAAACATTGGCTATGATTATTAGATTGGTGGGGTCAACATCCCCCCATCAGTGTTCGGGACCCCATATAGCAGTACTGCAACAGCTACAGTCAGGGAACTTTTTTTATTGGAACCAACCACTGCATCAGGGGATGTTGTCATAACTCACACAGGTACAGTAGGGGACCCTAAGGAGCTATTGATATCAGAATGTTATCTGTAGCATACTATATGAGTGGGTAGTCATGTTGCGCTCGATTCTTGTAGCAACAATGGGGCCTGCTAGGGACCTACCCAAGCACTGCTAGGGAGGGGCAATGTTAAGAGCTAGTGGTGGAGTGGTGGGGCTCTACTAGAGCACCATGGTAGAGGATTGGTTTAACTACAATTCTCATATGACCTTGGACTTCTCTTATCATGGAGTAGACTTTCGAGGAGATCCAGATATGGGGCTTCTTCATGGTTCTGCCTTGCGATTGGTAGGTATATTTTGTTTTCTACATTTGTATACATATGTGTGCTTTTATGTATTTTTTATGGTTTTTTATGTATGATTATGTTGACACTATGTTTTTCTTACTTTGCAAATGTGGGGTCGTGGGGGGGTCCATTGGCCTATCTAGTAGGCCATGATCCAAGGCACCTGGGCATTGCAAGGGCTTCCCTTGTTCCACAAAGATTAGCGGTGGCGAGGCCACTGACTGTTCCTCGAGGAAGTGTAGAGTGATCGATGCAGTAGCGCCAGTTTGAGATTGGTGGAGCCTCTAGAGAGGGAGGCACGATAGCGGAAGATGAGGATGCAACGAGATTTCTCATGTGTGTTGAGGATGCAAAGGCACGCTTAGCAACTACTAAGGTAGAGTTACGGGGTTATTGTGATTCTTGGGGGTGAGTTGAGTCCCTAACTAGAGGGTTTCTCGTTGATGGATGGGCCAACCTGGCGCAGGTCGTTTTTGAGATGACAATGTACCTAGAGTGGGCACACCAACCAGTTTTGCGCCGCATTACTATGGCTATGGCTGTGGCTGGTCCTATTTTGGCTCCATATGTAGACATTGGGCTGCCAGGACCCTATACAAACTCATTGGTTTTTTTCTTTTTGATGAGATGATGTATGTACTAGGGAAAGCACCCATCTATGAGGATTCTCCCCTATATTTTTTTGACTTATTCTTCCTGGTCGTGGGCCAATGATTTTTTGTACTCATATATTTTTTGATGTATATACGAGATCATTTATGGTGGCTCTCATGATGTGTTATATGCATCTATACTTTTGGTGTATTTCTGCATTTTTTGTTTTAAGATGTATCTAATGTTGATGTTTTATGTATCTTGATGGTTATATATATGTGATGCATACCATTCTAGGATTTGATTAGTGATGTGATCAAATATATGATTTTGACCCGTTGGTATATGTGTAAATGTGATTTGATCAAAATATCTAGCTAACCTTTGTGCATGTAGATATTTCCAAAAAAGACATGGATCATGGATTTGAAAGGTCTTGTTTAACTATGATACTACTAGCTGGGAATCAAGGAATACATGTAGATGATGGATACCTAGGTGGTGGGCATCGAGAAAGAGGCCTATTCCAATGTCGTATTCTACTTGATTGTTGGTGGCTGGCCCAATACAAAGTCCATTAAAGAGATGAGGTGTCTGGTCAGGAGAGTGTATGGCCCAAGCTACAATAGCGAGATTTTACGACCATCAAGATGCACCGTCAGCGAACCCATGGTGATAAGCTGGCAGAAGATCCATCTGTTGACACATGATGAGAGAATGTTTTTTAGAGTGAATCTATGATGAGGAGATCATCATAAAAAATAAGTCATGGTACATACATGTCTACTCTAGCATTTTATGGGTGAAATTTTTTGAGGTAGAGACCATTGATGAGATTTTTTAGGCAAGTCCTAGCGAGCTCTGATAGTATGTATGCCCGCTTGATGAGGCAATGCTTGATGATGTATGGGCCCTTCCAAAGGGTTTTGAACTTTCCAAGTCCTAGTGCTTCCTAGGTGACATTGTAGTGGAGGATTAACTGCCCCTCAGTGAATGTCCAAGGGTTGATGTGGCGGTTGAACGAGGCCTTGACCCTCTTTTTGTGGGCTTCATTATTCTATAGGGATTCTCTTTGGCATTCATCGATGACGTCTAGATGTAACAACCTTTCTTCCAAAGGTTTGGTGTCATCTAAAAGCTCAATGGCTGACCGCAAAGTGGGGATATCACACTCGATGGGAAGTACTGCTTCTATACAATATATGAGTTAAAAGGGTGTAAACCCTATGGATGCTTTGAACACTGTGCGGTATGCCCACAAGGCAGAGAACATGATATGGTGCCAATTGGTTTTGTGAGGACGTTGTAACATGATTTTGAGGACGTTGTTGACGTCTTCCACTTCTGCATTGGACTGGGGGTAGTATGGTGATGCAAACGCATGAGAGAAACCAAGATGTTAGGACAGTTCTTGAAATATTTCATTTTTAAAATGTTTACCATGATTTGACACCAATTCCTTGGTAACAACAAACCACATTATGACATGGTTGAAGAAAAATCATGCAGCGGTTTCGGTGGTGTTATTATATGTGGTCATTGCTTCCGCCCATTTAGTAAAATAATCCACAACGACCACAATGTGTTTGTGGTTACCGGATGAATGGGAGTTACAGGTCATGAATTCGATGCCCCATTTACTGAAGGGGTCGGCCACTATGACTGGATTTAAGGGAGTAGGTGGTTCTCGTACCTTATGAGCGTATCGTTGGCATTACTCACATTGTTTGACTGCTTGTATGCAATCATGGAAGAGGGTGGGCCAAAAATAACTAGTACGGAGGATTTTTTGGGCAGTGGTCATCCCTGATAGATGGCCGCCACATGCCTTGCTATGATAGTCATTTAAGGCTTTCTCAACTTGTTGGTGATCGAGGCATTGACATAGGATGGTTTTGATGCCTCGTCGATAGAGGAGATCCCCTGATAGGAGGTAGTGGGGGGCATGTTGGCATATGTGTATCTGATCGTCATGCATAAGTTGAGGTTTAAACTTTTTAGTCCGTAAAAAGAGGAGGATATCACCATATGAGGGGTTTTCTGTGGACACCAGAAATAGATCTTCGTCGGGGAGGGCCTCGTTAACGGGAGAGCCTAGGGTCTCTATTGGGAGGTCAGTGATGAATTTAGCAAGGATGAGTGATTTTTTTATCTTGGGGGTGTTAAACTGTAGGTCAAAATTTTGTAGGATAACCATCCACCTAGCATATTTGTGGTTCATCATACAATGAGTAAGCAGGTACCTCGTGAGGTTGATGGTTGTTATCACAGTCATGGTTCGAAGGATGATATAGTGTCGAATTTTTTGTATAGAATGTATGAGGGCTAGGATCGTTTTTCTTTAGGCTCATACTTTAATGCAGGCTTGGATAATTTCTTGCTAACATCATAAATTACACGCTCCTTATTTTCTGGTCCATCTTGGACTAATACCCCAGCAATGGCTACTTCTGATGCAGACAGGTATAGGGTATAGTCTTTGCTATGGTCAGGGGGGCTAATCAAAGGCGCTTGAGATAATGTATCTTTCAAAGAGTTGAATGATTTTTGGGCTTTCTCATCCCATTTAAAGCGGATGTCTTGAAGAAGGAGGCACAAGAAACCTTCCGTGAAAGTGGCATATTCAGGTACAAAGCAACGTAAGAAGTTGGCCTTACCCTGCAAACTTTGTAATTTCTTTAAGGTTTTTGGTGGAGCTACCTCTTTAATGGCTTGTAATTTAAGGGGGTCCACTCTAATACCGTGTTGGAAAACGATGAAACCCAGAAGTATTCCAACGTTGACGCAAAATACACACTTGAGGGGGTTCAAGCATAGGTTATACTCCTAACATCTCTGAAACACTAGGTGGAGGTCCTCTAAATGGTTGGTGCATTTTTGGGAACGCACTATGAGATCATCTAGATCTGCAAGGGTGAGATGCACTAGGTCATGGAAGATGTACTTCATGACCCATTGGAAAGTGGCGCCAACATTTTTAAGACCGAAAGGCATGACATGGTATGGAAATATCCCCTAAGGGGTGGTGAATGTCATTTTGTATTGATTTGTGTGATGAATAGGAATTTAGTTGTACCCAGAGAACCCATCCATGAATCATAAGGCCTCATGATTGGCACAAGCATCGAAGACTTGATCGATGAATGGTGTTGGGTAATTATCTTTAGGGCATGCTTTGTTTAGATCCATAAAATTAGTACAAACATGAATGGTGCCTTGTTTCTTCATGATGGGTATAGGGTTGGAAACCCAAGACGTGTAAGCAATTGGGTAGATAAATCCAGCTTTGTGAAGTTTATCAATTTCTTGTTTGATTACTGTTGTCTTATATGGATGCAATTGACATTGTTTTTGTCAGACGGGATGGACGTCTAGCCATGTGTCAATTTGATGTTACATTATGGTGGGACTAAGGCCTGGCATCTCAAAGTAGTCCCACACAAAATATATCTATATTCTTGGAATAGGGATGTATATGTGATCTTTTCTTAGGGGGAGCATGATACTCCCAGGGATATCTCTTTGATTTTGCTAGGTTTGTTTGAAATATTCACCTTTATGGTAGGTGAAATGTTGGAAATGTTCCCTTCCTCGAATGCATCAGGTGTTGGGATGGGATTTTTAAACCAATCCACTTTTCCTAGTGGGAGAAAGTATTTTGATTCAATGGCGCAGACGTTGTGGGTCTGCACACTGCTAGGAACAAATGTTTTTTCAGGTAGAAAAAATGACTAATGGTGCATGGCATCCCAAGGATATTCATGTTATATCATGGCTTTGAGAACATATTTGTCTGAATGAAAAATATTATCCAAATTTGACTTGGGGTGTGCCAGGTCTTGAAATTGAGATGTGATCTTGGTTGTGCTAAAGGATAGACAAGAATATGATTCAGCGGTTAAGGTCGTAAAACCCAGAGAGGTTGATAAAGTGCAGATTGGATGCTTCTAGACCATCAGAGTTGGTACCACCATTGATGTGGATTTTGTGGTTTCGACACCAAAACATGATGAGCAGACAACACTAATCATGGTTCCTATGGATGAGGAAATAAATCGTATATGATGTTGCATGTCATCAACATCAGTTGGTAGATGCTTCTGGACCATCAGAGTTGGTACCACCATTGATGTGGATTTTGTGGTCTCGACACCAAAACATGATGAGCAGACAACACTAATCATGGTTCCTACAAATGAGGAAATAAATCGTATATGATGTTGCATGTCGTCAACATCGGTTGGTGGTAGAATTTTTTTTATGGGTGGTTGCAGTTGTCTGGGAGGAAGATATTGCATTCTTGTTGGTGTATAAGGGGTGAGAATAACATCTTCCATAGGATTATCTTGTTGAATACTAAGATGCCGAAATGTATTTAACGTAGGGCATGCCTCATTTCTATGAGTAGTATTAGTAAAGATTCTACATACCCATCTCATAGTACAAGGTGTTGATGCCTAACTACCATATGTAAAATATGATCTTTATTTCTAGTAGTGAGGGGTGATAAGATGACATGGATCCTTCCTTGTTGCTAGTTTCTGTTTCTCCTCAAACACACACAGAACAGACCTTAATGCTCCATTCCTAGCAGGTGGTGAATGATTGGATGGTTCGGTCTCTACTCTGGCAAAATCAAAATTCTCTGTGATAAACCATTACATGAATACTAGCAATGGACGAAATTGAGAAAGATGGTGAGAGTGTCGCACATTATGATTTCCGGCACAAATTTGGCAAGTGTGATGCTTGGTACTTGATCTAATAGGTTGGGTGACGTGGGGAATTGGATATAATCAGTTGAATTCATGTAACTTGGGGCATTGGTTGATTAAATGTTATGGTGCATCCCATAGAGCATAAGTAGGTGACGTTGTGATATGTGTTTGTTGAGATCACCTCTGATCCTGATGGTAGGTTGATGAACCTGTTGAAGTAGAGAAATAAGAAGCTTCTTCTCTTACGTGTGAAAAGAAATTTTGGAACCATCCTCTATGGAGAGTAGTGGGGAATTGGATTGGGTGAGCACAACTAACGCATCCTGGTATCGAGGAATCTTGGGGAAATTATGAGTAAAATTCTCATACTCTACGTAGATGGCACATGCATGATTGGTGCATAAGGCTTTAGATGTGTAGGTGTGTTTTTCTTCCCTCTAGGGGGGGAAGGGTTTACAAGCTCTGTTGGGGCATGTGGAAGAGCTTTGAGCTATTTTAATTCAGGGCACTCATTGGTGGGGTGCCCTATGGTTTTAGACAAGGCCCAAGGTTGAGGAACCCTAGAGGGAGTGTTTAAGGCTTCTGCCTTTTTACCTTTTTTAACCCTTTTTTTGCCTCAGCTGGTGTTGGTAATGACACTGCTTATGGTGTAGGCACTACCTGGGTATGTGATGTATGAGGTGTCATATTATCCTCAGGAGGAATAGGGACTACCCCTGTTGCAATGTAACTTGTAATAGCTGGAGTGGCTGTGGGGGCCAAATACCAAACTGGTATTGCGAGGGGTATGTCAGGAAATGAGAGTGTGTGATGACTTGGTGTGAGACAAAACCCAATGGTGGATATAAGAAGGGTGTATTGGTGATAGAGTTAGGAAAGAGATTTGGATTGGTAACAATGTCATTGTTATCATCCAAAATTGGTTCTTTATTTTGGGTGGTGTTTGATGAAGTCATCATGCACACCGGTGCTTTGGTATTTGGGAAAAGCTATTTTCTTACTGAAGTGTCTCCTAGGAATGTTCCTAGGAAGGTTGATGGCTTGAAGTGGCCCGAGCTGAGCTCAGTGTAAGTAGTGATCACCTCATGGGAGGATGAGACTAAGGGAAACACACCATCTGGTATGGGTAAGGTTGCCTTCTCATAGTATGTGAGTTGATCAATAGTAATGATATTTCCATCATGGGGGAACATCATTATTCTGAACACCGATGAGGTGACTATGAGAATTTTGTACATATAACTTCGGCCTAGTAGGATGTTGTAATCCAACTGGGCATCTAGTACTTCAATGTATATTAACACAGTTTTTCCAGCCAACTTAACTGGCACACTAGAGTATAAACTGATGGGAATTGAAGGGCGTCTATCGTATGCTCTAAGCGTTATGTCAGAAGGCTTAAGTTGAAGGGATCCTAATTGTTTCCAAATGGATTTGAACATGATACATGTGGCATCCCCTTCGTCGATGATGCAACGGTGGATGTTGATATTTTGGACTGAGACAGGGATTTGGAAAGTGACAGCTGAGGGTAGTCATGGAGTATCTTTGTCCAAGTCAAACACCATTAGGTAGGAATCAGATGGGTCGATTGCACCTAGAGAGGAAAGTAAGGATTTCCACTGCATTGGGCATGTTTGCAAGACTTCCAACGCTAACATAGATGATGGTTATTGTGCTAATTCGTTGACTATGATATAGCTATGAGCTCCTTTTGAGTTGTGTCATGTGCGCTGTAAGGGTCCTTTGACCATTTTAGGTATGGATTCTAGAGAAGGTTGAGGGATGGTCAGTGAACCTATAGGTATTTCTGTAGCCGAGATGGAAGGATTGGGCTTTGGGGGAGCTTCATAACTTAGATTCCTTGTTTGCAAACCCCTGTCACAAAAAGATCATGATTAAGAGTTTTATGGAGGTTCCCTCTAGATGGATGAGGTTGGGGAGTTTGTTTTTGGGTGTTAACGACTCCCTAATGGGGGAAGGGGTCTAGCATCACTGCAACTTGTTGACTGCCTTGCCCCCTACTGTCTTCTATCCTTTTTAAATAAGGAAGTTGAGGACAGTGGTGGGTATAATGACTGTATTCCCCACAAATAATGCATGAATGATTAGTCTACAGACTTGTGTTCTTGCCTTGTTTATGTGAGTTATTGTTGGTCATTCCCTGGTTTTGATTCTGGTTGGGATTGTCCCTTCTCGGTGCCCTTGGGGGTTGCTCTTGATTGCTGCCCCCCCGCTCGGGTTCTCCCTTTGGCTTACTTTTTTTTTTCTTAGCAGCATTGGAAGGATTAACTGAATTCAATTATTCCTTTAATTATTGCTGTGAAGTGAGAGAAGGTTGCACTAGATTCACCCATGCATTATTTTGCGTTGGTGGGATGTTCTGTTGTTGTGATGGGAAAGGAGAATATTGGTTTCCTTGTCCTTGGTTAATGTATTGACTCATGGGAGCGAACGTCATGTCCATATTCCTAGAGGAGTACGAGTTCCCCTGGGGGGGAGATACAAGCCTCCTTATGGGGGTTGGTATTGGTTAACACTCTTGACTATGTTTTGCATAGGTGTGGGTTGACCTCTATAGTACCTTGTATGTTGAAATGGTGGTGCATTTTGTGTAGCATCATATGCTTAGCCATTGAATGAATACCCAGGGTTTTGGTAGTTATTGCTGTGGTGATTTTGGGATAGGGACACAATTAATCCGTTAGTAGCATTGGATGTGCCTGGGATCTCTTTATAATTTTGCAGGCCCAGGGTGTTTGGAAGCACATGACAAATGTACCCAGACTAGGTATAGATAAGCTCCAACTGTTGGCCTTTACTTATGGATTCTTCCTCGGTTTGTGGGGATGAACTTTCCACGTCCTTAGAGATTTTAGATTTGAGAGATCTCAAGAATATGTCCAACAGGACTTTATCTTCAAACTAGGTTTTGCACAGTCTACAACATTTTCTCCATTCATGGAGATGGTCTGAGATGTGAGTAGTGGGTGTTTGTTTGAAGTTGGTGAGGATTTCCAAACCCAAATCATGGTATTCCGAGGGCCAGAAGAAGGTGAGTAAAGCAATATCTAATGAGTTAAAGTCCTGTGTGATGTAAAGGGCTCGTCCACATACCATTTTGCGATAGTCCCAGTTATGGAGCATTGAAATAAATGTAATATAATAGTATCTTCTTTGATACTATTAGATGAACATCACAAGTGAAATGTCATGACATGGTTTCCTGGGTCTTCTCCTTGTTTTCCCTCCAACTTTGGAATGTACGAAGGGAGCTTGGTGGGCATAGACAGACAATTTTGGCCTTGGGTGATCGGTTCATTAGTTAGCTTTCTTAAATCCAATAGGTTTAGTGAAGCAGATAACGAGATCTGTGCATTACCTGCCATCGTAAAATGATTTTGGACAGCTATATGCAAGGAAGCCCTCTGTAGGGATGTCTCAGGAGAATTGTCTTGATAGGTATCTTGGGGACTGTCCGAAGGAGAGGTGTGTGCACTCCTAAAGGGGGTAGCATGTGGGGATCCTTTTGGAGTGGTGAAGGGTGTACTTTGCTAAGGAGGAGTTCTGAGAAAAGAAGCACCAAAAAAGAAAGACCCAATAATGGTGGCTGAGTGACGTCCTCGATGCCTAAATGGCGGGAGTCGTGGCACACCTCTCGATCATGGGGGGGATTTAAAAAATGTCTAGATCGATGGGGAGCCATGGGATCCCCTATTGTGTCGATTTAGAGTGTGTGCTACTTTGTGTATGGTGAGGGAAGGAGATAAATATCAATGAAATTAGATCACATACATAAAACAAAGCGAAAATATAAATGGTTTATTTTCCTTTAATAATTAAACTATGTGATCAAGAAAACAAGAAAAAGGTTTTTGTTTGTTGCGTATGATAAAAAGTCCTATGTAGACTTAATCACCTTGTCCACTCTCAAAGTAACTAGGCCTTGCAAAGATATCTTCTAATGGGTCCTAGGGCAACATCCCAAAAGAACTAGTGATGCCTTCCAACAGTTGAAGAATCAACCAAGGTAATGGTAATGAGGCTCAAGTGCTGCCTACACCATCACCTATAGGGAAAGGATGCCCTAGATTTGGTCACTAAGTACCTTTGTCCCACGTGAGCATTCAAGTCTTTAGATTATTGGTAGTCAGTTACCAGTACCAAGCAATAAGTGGGTCAGGTAGCCCCAAAGAGTACCTCACGCATTGGACCTAAGCCGAATCCCCTCTGAATCAGGTCTCTTCCATGCTCGGGTATTCTTTTTCATGGGATGATTGAAGGATTTTAAGCTCCCTAAAAAGTCAACAACTATGTTTCAATGGTGTAACATGACCATGGCGGCTTATGGGATGCCTACCCCCAATGGTCCTAACCTGAACTATAAATTTTTTGGTGGCCCCTGTGGGGAAATTTAATTGGTTCAAGTTATGGTTGTTTTTTAAGGAGTCTTAATTCACTTATGGAGTGATTTTGTAAGTGAAAATAGACTAAGTACCCAGAGCTCTGAAAACTAGATGACCCTTGAGTACAAAGCATATGAAGGCTTAGTGTGTGATGCAAGTGAACATACCAACTGTGATAAGATTAGGATATGTGATGATCCTTTTCAATATCCTTCTAATTACCCTAAGTGTTGGTTGTTCCTTGCATGGAAAAAATAAATATATTTGTGGATTATGGGCCACTTAATTCTTTCCTATTAAACTATATGGAGTCTAATAAGGGAGATGAAAATTCAAATGTTTTCGAGAAGTTTTTCATATGCAATCCCAGGTTCATCTAAGAGATGCAAGGGAAACATAGATTATTTACTCTCTCTAGTAACATTTGGTCCTAGTCCAAAAATAAATAAAAATTTCTTTGGTTAGTAGTAAGATTTATGGATCGTGGGCCACTTACTTCTTTACTAATTAACCTATGTGATTTGCAGAAAATTTAAGAAAAATAGTTTGAAAAACATATGTGGAATTGGGCCACTTACTTTTCTCCCTAATTAAGCTATTTGGGTATTCGCAAATGAAAATGAAAAATACTCTAATGGATTCACTAATTAGGGTTAGTAAAGCAACCATGGATATTAAACAGAAAATAATGAACGCAGAGGTGAAGGCAAATCATTAAAGGCTGCCAATCACCTGAGAAAAGAGGAAAATATAAGGTGGATTCCTCTTCTCTCACTAAGATGATGGGTTGCTTAGAAGAAATATAACAAAAATGTTAGTGATCTTCCCTTCTTTGGCTTCAACAATGTAATGGTTGTTTTCTCAAACATCAATTTGGTCAGCATAACAATGTCTCATGTTTTGGTTCTCCCTTGGCCTATTTTTATAGATTTTTTTCCTATCCTTCTTCCATCTCTTGGTACATGTATGATAAATAAACATGAGTGGGACAAGATGATTCCATTGAGGGCTGCATATCTCCAAGGTGATGCAAATTCAACTTTACTCGACTGATCTCATGTTAGAAAATCGGCCCCATGTGTGTAAAGTGGTCCCAAATTGCTGAGTCATCCTTTTTGTTGAAATGTGGCAACAAGAATATTCCAATTTTAATTTGTCCTTGAATTAAAATTGTGAATTAAAATTCAAATTTAGTCTCACCAGCTGCTTGAAAAATAATTAATTAATTCATCTTGAGTTAATTAGTTGGACAAATTCAAGTTAGATGTCTTTCTGAAGTCATGCAACAGTTATCCCTTAAATTAAGGAGAGTATCCCTTAATTAAGGCGATAAGATTGAGTTATATTTGAGTTGTAATTAGCTAGCTCAGTTTATTGAGTTAAGTCCAGTTAAATTAGTTCCAAACTGTTTGAGGAACTAATTATGAGTTATCAGTCAGTTGATGCATGCATGCACTCAACTAGTGTACTCCAGATAACTGAAGATTCTCTCATCATTCACTCATGCATGTCTATTATGAGAAAGACCCAGTTGAGATTAAAGACAAGGACAATGTACTATCAGTTGCATGTGTTTTCCTATAAACAAAAATCATGCATGCAGAAGGAATTCATTCCTTGAGGATTACACAGTTTTACAGGGTGTGAGATCAGTGTGAGTGATCAGTGTTCCACTTGGTAACAAGAGGATCACCCAGGAGAAATAGCACAAGGTAATAGGAGCTTGGAGGGCAGAGGAGAAGGCTTATGAGAAGTCTATTTTGCCTGTGAGCATCAGTGAGGATTGTACTGAGAGCTGGCTAGTTGTGAGAGCTAAGGCTTTGTGTAATTTTGAGATATTTCCAACTTGTATGATAATATACATAGTGGGGTTTTTAGCTGAGGATTTCCCCTAAGTATTCTTGTGTGTTTCATGTGCATTGATTCTTCTTCTGGTTATATGTGTTCAGCTTGATCTTGCTCAAATATTTTAAGCTTCTGAAAATTGATTGTAGAAGTAAGTTAAAGTATTTTTCTTTGGTTATATTGCATTATCAGGTTAATCTACAGTCATAATTTCTACATGGTATCAGAGAAAAAGTTATCGGAGCTGTGAAAAGTATACTGAGAAGAGAATTCAAAGTTTGAAGTTTGGGGTTGCAGGTACAAAATCAAATTCTTATCATACTTCAAGGTTGGACAATGGTGTTCAATGGCTTGAGACTTGAGTATGCCTTGGATGGTAGCTCGAATTACATAGCATGGAAAGATCACATGGAGGCTGTATTAGAAGACAACGGCTTGAAGGAATTCATTCATTAAGAAATCCAAAAAACAGCTTCAACTAATGCACAAGAGTTGGCTAAATGGAAGAAGTGTGTGGCGAAGGCGAGACAGATCATCCTTGAGGGAGTTTGAGACCATATTGTCTCGAGTCTCCATGGGAAGGATACTCCATTTTCAATGTGGAAGACATTGAAGGACCTCTACCAGAATAGTAGTGACCAGAGGAAATTGGCACTCAAGGATAAGCTTCGAAGAATCAAGATGGAGAAGGGCGATACTATTTCCACATATCTAAACAAGCTCACCACCTGTAGAGATGAGCTTAGCGGTGTGGGAATAACTACTTCCGATGATGATATGGTGAGCCTCGTTCTCCTTGGCCTTCCAAAGAGCTGGAATAGCTACTGGGACTCTGTGAATGGATGGGAGAAACTACCAGATTAGGAACGACTATGGTCGGATCTCATGCAGGAGGAGATTAGGAGGAGCACAAGAGATGGTTCTTCATCCAAGAATGATGATGAAGAAAATTTGGCCTTAGAAAGTAAGGCAAGGAAAGGGAAGGGGAAGGCTTCCCATTCCAAATCGAATTCTTCTCATGGAGGGAAGAAGGTTGACAAGTCTAAAGTGAGATGCTTTAATTTTCATGAGATGGGACATTATGCAACTAATTTCCCATCGAAGAAGTCCAAGAAGGGATCCTAGAAAGGATTGGAAGGTGAGGCATTAGCCTCTTAGTTCGAAATGGATTTTACCCTCATCGCATGCATGGTGTCATCGATGATGGGTTATGTCTGGTATCTTGACAATGGAGCCTCATTCACATGACCGGTGATAAAAATTTATTTAGTACCTTGGAGGAGAAAGACCTCAAGATGCGTATAGAGATGGGTGACGATGGAAGGTATAGTGTTTCAGGAGTGGGCATGGTTGCGTTTTAGAGGAAGCATGGAGCTCCTCTCACATTGACAGATGTTATGTATGTGCTTGGGCTGAGGAAGAACTTGGTATCAATTGTGATGTTGGAGGACAAAGGCTACGATGTTGTCTTCAGTAAAGGAAAGGTGTTCTTAAGACACATAGCCATAGGTCAGACCAAGAGGATAGGGATTCAGTTGAGGAATCTTTATAAACTAGAGGTAGAAGATTATGCAGCATTGAGTACGAAAGCAGAATTGGTGGCACAGGTGGTTGGGCCATTTGCATCATGGGGCATTGAAGATAATGCAACAGATATCTACAAGACTTCCCAAAGGTAAACTTGAGCAAGTTGACACATGCAAAGTTTGTACCTTGGGAAAGTACACCAAGTCTTCCTTTCATGATCATGACAGTCAAGCAGAGGCTATCTTAGAGCGAGTTCATACTGATGTGTGTGGACCATTCTCGACGGCATCCACATCGAAGCAAAGGTATTATGTGATTTTCATTGATGATTATTCTAGTAAATGCTGGATTTATTTCATGTAGAAGAAGGACCAAACCTTCACAAACTTTTGTGAGTTCAAATCTTTGGTCGAGAAAGAGTCAGGGTAGAAGATCAAGGCCTTCAGAAGCGACAATGGTCGAGAATACGTCTCTCAAGAGTTTAAGGACTTTTGTGCAGTGGAAGGAATTAAACGAGAGTTGGTGACACCACATAACCCACAGCAGAATGGGGTGACCGAGAGGAAGAACAGAACTATTGTAGGGGCAGCACGGGCGATGCTGCATGACCAAGGCCTACCACTTCACTTGTGGGTGGAGGCATGTAACACAATAGTCTATTTGCAGAATAGAAGCCTGCATCGCATACTTGGGATGAAGACACCAGAGGAAGCTTTCTCTGGTAAGAGACCAGATGTGGGTCACTTCAGGATCTTTTGCTCATCGGTATATTTCCATGTGACAAAGGACACACGAAAGAATCTTGAGACGACAGTAGAGTTGGGGATACTTGTGGGGTACATTGATACACCCCACAACTATTGGGTGTATCTGCCTACCAATCGGAGGACAATGGTTTGCAGAGATCTCAAGTTTGGTGAGCAGAAGGCCATGCAATTTTCTCTTGAGAGGGAGCTCGAACTACAGGCTGTGGAGGAACTGTTGGTTCCTAAGGAGGAGGAGCCTCAGACTGATGCGGAACAGCTACATGCAAAGGTTCCAGGAGCAGAGACATCCACTCAATAAGAGTCTTCTAGATATGGATAGAAGCGCACAAGAGAAGCTGAAAGATTGTTGACGGATGCGAGAGATAATGTGGGAGAACCATCTTCTTAGTGTAGACAGAGGAGGTCACCTGAGAGGTACACTGGATACATTGCCCTTGCTGGGGAATGTGTTGAGACCGAGCCATATTCCTTTGAGGAAGTAATGCGGCAGCCGATTTGGGTTGATGCTATGGTGGAGGAGTATGACTTCATAGTTCGTAACAGTGTTTGGGACGTGGTCCCAAGACTGGAGAACAAGTGAGTTGTGAGTTCTCGTTGGCTTTACAAGGTAAAGAAAGCTGTTGATGGTAGTGTGGAGAAGCATAAGGCAAGATTTGTTGCCCGTGGTTTTTCACGGGTCGAGGGGATTGACTATGATGAGACTTTTTCTCCTGTCGCAAGGTACTCATCTATCAGATTGATGTTGGCACTATCAGCATAGATGGGTTGGAAGATCCATCAGATGGATGTGAAGACTGCATTCCTCAATGGCAAGATTGAGGAAGAGGTGTACATATAGCAACTGAAAGGTTTTGAGACCTTCAATCGTGAGTCGCATGTCTTCCGACTCAAGAGAGCTTTGTAAAGGCTGAAGAAAGTACCTTGTGCTTGGTACACTAGGATAGACAACTACTTCATTGAGTTGGGCTTCAAAAAGAGTGAAGCGGATGCGAACCTGTACCACATCATGGTGAAAGGTAAGTCGTTGATCATTGTACTTTATGTTGATGATCTCATATTGATAGGTGATGATCAGTTGATCATGTCATGCAAGGAGGACCTTGCAAGAGAATTCGAGATGAAAGACATGGGTCTCATGCATTACTTCCTTGGCATGGAAGTGTGGCAGAAGGATGGGAATTTGTGTGTGTCTTAGGGAAAGTATGCCAATGAGATACTCAAGAGATTCCACATGGAGAAGTGCAAGTCCATGCAGACTCCTCTAGCAGGTAACTGGAGGAAGGAGGATGCTACTTCAGAAGAAGTAGTAGAGGCTACTGTGTACAGGCAGCTTGTGGGTTCACTGATGTACTTAGTGAACACACAACCAGATTTGTGCTATGCGGTGAACCAGCTTAGTCAAGCGATGGTTCAACCTACCAAGATGTTTCGAAAGGCGGCAAAGCATGTATTGAGATACCTCTGAGGCACATCTCAGTATGGATTATGGTAAAGACGGATAGAGAGAGTGAAGATACAAGGCTTCATTGATGTAGATTGGGTAGGGAGTCCATCAGAGCGAAAGAGCACATCAGGAGGGATTTTCAACCTTGGGTCAGCTACAGTTTCTTGGTACAGTAGGAAATAGAGGTCGGTTGCACCCAGCTCAGCAAAGGATGAATACATGGCTACAATTTAGGCAGTATGTGAGGCCATCTGGATGTGGAAAATCCTAGTTGGTTTGTTTTATTAGAGGATGGATCCAACTGTGATCTATTGTGATAATCAGAGTTGTATCAAACTCTCTAAGAATCCAGTATTTCATGATAGGTTCAAGCACATCGATATCTGGTACCATCATCTCAGAGACTATGTAGCGAGGAGGATCATGTTATTGCAGTATATTTAGACAAAGGAGCAAGATGTTGACATTTTGATAAAGGCATTGTCAAAGTGCAAATTCGAGTTCCATAGAGACAGGATCGGGGTGGCAGATAATCCCTTTCTTGTTGAGAGGGAGTGTTGAAATGTGGCAACAAGAATATTCCAATTTTAATTTGTCCTTGAATTAAAATTGTGAATTAAAATTCGAATTTAGTCTCACCAGCTGCTTGAAAAATAATTAATTAATTCATCTTGAGTTAATTAGTTGGAGAAATTCAAGTTATAAGTCTTTCTGAAGTCATGCAAAAGTTATCCCCTAAATTAAGGAGATTATTCCTTAATTAAGGAGATAATATTGAGTTATATTTGAGTTGTAATTAGTTAGCTCAGTTTACTGAGTTAAGTCCAGTTAAATTAGTTCCAAACTATTTGAGGAACTAATTGTGAGTTATCAGTCAGTTGATGCATGCATAAACTCAACTGGTGTACTCCAGATAACTGAAGATTCTCTCATCATTCACTCATGCATGTATATTCTGAGAAAGACCCAGTTGAGATTAAAGATAGGGACAATGTACTACTAATTGCATGTGTTTTCCTATAAACAAAACTCATGCATGCAGAAGGAATTCATTCCTTGAGGATTGTACAGTTTTACAGGGTGTGAGATCAGTGTGAGTGATCAGTGTTCCACTTGGTAACAGGAGGATCATGTTATAGACATTTTTGGGCACTACAACCCCAAGCATGAAATGTCCATAAACAAAGGGCTCCTAAGTCCCTAAAAGTGTTGTTCTAGCCCCTAAAGGAACAAGGTCAACTGATTACAGCTTCTCCCAGAAGTTCTCCATGAAAAACTGCTCAGAACTTGTCAAAACAGGATCATTTCAACTGCTCCATAGGCAAAGTGCGTTGCATCTCACCTAAATACACTGTGTGGGTGCGTTGCATTTCAAAAAGCCCTTCTATGGGGTGCGATGGGCGAGAAGTGACAAATGGCAGTGTCATTCTGCGAGGTGGAGAGGCATGGAAACTTTCAGAAACTTCTCCTGTGACACTTGCCTCTCTGAATTCGACCAAGGATGAGTAAGAGATCATCAATCTCCAAGTGGAAGCAAGAACTATCAGAGGGAAGACACTAATCAACTCACAAGCTGACTCATCTCCCTTACAGATATCTATATATGGATCCCTCATCCCAGAGATCCAGAGGCTGGAATTTTGCATATTGTAAGGAATTGCTGTTGGTTTCTTGAGACAACATCAAATTGTTGGGTGATCTAAGCTTTGTATGAGGTGAAGAGGGGCTTCCTTGCTGAGAGGATGATGCTGGGTCAGAACAACTGGTTGTAACTCCCTTGGCTCTTTCTTGTTTATCAATAAAATCTATTCAAGTTTTCCTCCATACTCTTGTGTCATTTATGTTTTCTGCATTTGTATGGTCAATCTACATCTGATCCTAGAATGTTTATGATTATAGATCCATGTTCTTGTATAGTGCTATGGTACTGTGATGTTACAGGTACTCTATGAAGCTGGGCGTGCAAGGGAGCAAGTAGCGAAAGACTATCAAGAGAGAGAGGAATCGAACTAGGAGATTAGCGCAAGACAGAGGTTGGTCTTCTATATTCTTCTCTCATCTATACTTCATAAAGGAAAAACGAAAGTAGCTTTACTTTGTTTGTTTCTAAGGTAGCTATCACACCTTAGTGGGATAAGCAGTTCTGTGTAGACACTTTTCCCTGTAACAAAATGGCGACTCCACTGGGGACGAATTAGTTTGTTTGTTTATCTTCCTTGTTGTCTATTTCATAAACTTACAGACGGAGCCTGAAGTCGAGCCAGGTAGCTTTCGAACTGCATTTGCTATGCAAATGCAAAGTAGATAAATGTCGCTTCAGTCAATCTCTGGGATCTGTTTATGATTTAAACAACTGATTCACAAACTCTCTAATTGCCCTTGTGGTAGCTCTTAGATCCTCCTTAGATCTACCCCTGATTGTTGCATTACTGATTACCATTTTCTCGGCCAAAACCCATGAACTGAACTGCAAACTGTGACCCGGAACCCAAGAAAAGTCTCATCTCTGGCCCAGCGCAGGTACTGTTCTGTGAATCTGAAATTCAGTGCACTTCCCGAGTGTAGTAGGTGCGCTGCATTTCAAATTCCCTGTGTTACAGGTGCGCTGATCAGACTAGGCATTGTTCAGTTTTGGTTTCTGTGATTCATTCTTTCCAGTTATATTCATGAATTTTGCTGCCTGTGATCAGTATATCTCTGTTTGAAACCCCTTTTCCTTGCTTTTATTCCACCTCCTTTATACAAAAGAACTGTAAATGTTTTTGTGTATTTGTTGAGTCATTTTCAGTTCTCCTTTGCAAAAGTAACGTAATCGTACTGTCGTTCTTTGATTTGAAAGCGTCGCAAGTGTCGTTTGCAGTCATAGGAAAGAGTTTGGTTGCTGTAGATAGTCGATTATCCTGTTACTATTGTATTTGGTCTGAATTTGTAATTTTTCTAGTGTCGAAAGCAAGTATTCGTTTCTAAATCGTAAAGTGTTGTGATTGTCTCCATTTTTGATTTCGAAAAGAAACTTGTTGGTAATTGTCACTTGAAAAGTAATTCGGATTTGTGCATTAGCTTTCTCTTTCCATTCACATACTAAGAAAGCCGAAAACAAATACATGCATGTGCATTTGCATTTAGACTGTTTGATTGGTTTGATTTAGGACAGTGCATATAGAGTGTGCTCTTTGCTCTTTGTGAAAGAATACTGTCTCTCTTTCCTTTGTAGCTAGGATTTTCATTGCACAAAGAAGATAAACGACTGTTTATCATCTTAGATTGAATTTTAGGAATTATACATTTACATCTCGTGGTGAACCTGAAAGGAAAACTTCATAAACAAGATCAACTATAAAATAAATTCAATGAATCTAACAACGCTTTGGAACCTAACGCACAACATTTAGAAGTCTAGGCTAGAGACGTATTCCGGCGTCGTAAAGCCTGGTAACTGTTGTTCTCACTGATGGTTGGGTGATTCCTCCACTTTGAGATGATAAGTGTACGGACTTGTGCTCCCACGTACCGTCGAGTATATTTTGGGAGACCACAATAGGCTTAATCCTTTATCCATAGGAAGCCGTGTCTGTCGCCCTATCGATCACAATGCACTGAACACAGCATTCGGGAAGATTGGCTTCCGTACTGTAAAAAGTATTCTGCAGTTTTGCGATTGGTTTGGTAATCCCTCTACCTAGATTTCCAGAGCAGTCCCTTCATTCCTTTTCAGACTCCTTAACGGAAAAGGTCCATCTGAGCACTTGTCACTTCAGGCTCATTAAAAATCGAAGGCGACTAGAGTCATCTTTTGTTTTTTCTCGACTCTTAAAAATTGAAAAAACAAGTTGTGTCAAAGCATCTAAAATTTATTTTAAATGGAATAATCGTCACCTTTCCTACGTTGGTCTTAGGTTGAAGAAAATGGAGTCCACCAACCAAGGAGTTCCCCTTGGAGGAAATCCTAGTCCCTTCTCCTCTTGGGGAGATGTTGGTGCACCCCACATGGCCACATTGTCGCTTCCAGGACTGACCATCGGCTTGCCCGTATGGCTCTTCTCAACCTCTGTCGTTCAGAACACCACAATTCCTGAACAATCGAGTCAGCAACTAGACAAAACCAGAGTTACCCCCCAACCATCTACTTCCTCCAATTCTTCCTCTCCTCCTTCCTCTTCGCTTGATGGGGCTGGTAAAGCCAAAAATCAAGTATCTGAGAAGAAGAAGGAAAAGAAGAAGAAAGAGAAGAAGAAGAAGGAGCCAAAAGCGAAAAGGGGCAACTAAGCATCGTCTAGCGAAAATCCACACACTGCACTGACCAGGCCTAAATCGCCATGTGTCATTTGCAAAGGAGACCACTATCATAGATATTGTCCTTGCATCCCTCAGATCTTAAGGGACTGGTCTCCTCGTTTGCACAACCCGGTGTCGTCAACCTCTGATGGTCATGTTGAAAACACACTGTCGACTAGTGAAAGTGAAGCCCATGGACAAAAAGGAAAATACAGATTTCCTTGTAAACTGTGTGAAGGCGATCATGCCGTCCACCGTTGTCCCTTCTTAGATGAGGCTAAAAGAGTTTTGGACGATCGTTCGGTTTCACCGCTATGACTTCCTCCTGGATATAAAAAACTCTTGCCGAGTCCGTCACTAGTTGAGAATCCGGCTGACCCGCCCAGGTGGTCGGCCGAAGCATCTATCATTGAAGACAAACCATTTGAACCCATACCAGACGAAAGTCAAAAGGTCGAGGCGGCAGTTGACCCGGTCTTGCCTTCAGAGGTTCCATCTTCAGATGATACAGTCACCGAAGAGAACAAGGATGACACCGTCCAAATTCTTTTCGTAAGCACAGACTCCGATGAACATGGGGGAAATTTACCCATTCCTTTACCACAGGAAGGAAGTTCATCAGAGTCGTACCCGGCCGTCTATTCGGTCCCACCTCCAAGCAACCTAGTTGTCTCCTTCGACTGGAATCAACTAGGCAGACCCCATTTACCAGCTAGTGTACCATTCCGAATTATTGCTCAAGTATATAGAATGGTTATGGCCGGTACCATCATAGATGAAGGGGCTTCTGTGAGTATCCTTTCCTCGACTGCTTGGAAAGCGCTTGGTTCACCATCGCTTTTGCCTGAGATGAGAAATCTAACAGGCTTTGACAAAGGAACCAGTCGACCGTTAGGGATCCTTCCCAATGTGCCCATAACATTGAGAGGGAAAACCGTTCAAATGAACGTAATGGTAGTCCAAGGACCTCTGGATTATAATCTACTCCTTGGACGAGACTATATTTATTGCATGGGAGCCATTGTCTCATCACTCTTTAGAGTGATGTGTTTTCCGCACGAAGGAAGAGTGGTCAAGCTCGTAGACCAGCTTTCATTTCCCTGATCACACATAGCAAATAGTCATATGCCATCCCTGAATGGTCTTTTCACTCAAGGAATGTCTCATCAATCCCCAGTCCGTCCACCTGATGAGCGCGAGTGATTCGGGGGACATGACTGAAACCCAGGGGGCATGCACCCTGGTCTGCTTCGGCAGGAAAACTTCGGGTATAGGGTAGGTTTCTGCGAGAGATATATGACTGGTCTGTACTCCCATCCGTGATTGGAAGAGGGAGTTATTCTGGAATAAGATTCTCTCGTCAAAGTTATGTGAGTGGATTGTCTCACCTTTGTCTATTTTGGTAGACATCGTCGAAGAAGTGTTTTGTTTGCGCTGTGAATAGAACAATCTTTGGTAACCTGAAAGAGGTATACCTTTCCTGATAAAACAAATGTTTTGTTGGTGGTTTGAAAGGTGACCTTGAAGCTTTATTTTATACCTGGGGGCATGCAAACCTTTTGGCATGCAAGCAAAGAGCGACTATTTATTTTTTTAAATTTGTAGGTCCTCTAACCCTTTAAACTCGTAGGATTGGTCGTTTCCTAACTTGCATAAAGAAAGGATGTGGGGCAAAACTCTAAAATTTGCCATTTTTATATGAGACATTCTTATTATACGACCGGATTAATCGAGCATTTTTAGCACATAGTTCAAGCTCGTTAAAAAATAAACATAAGACATGAGCAAATGTTTCCCCCAGTGTTTAAGCTCAATAAAAAAAAATGAACCAATTTCCGGTAAATAACCATCGTGAATGTAGTACTTCAACCTTTAAAGCCCTGGTCGTGTTCTCATCATCACCTCCACTCTGTATTGGCCGATCATTCACCTCCATTTGATTGTTTACCCCTTTTGAGGAACAGCTGCGAAGAGTGATCTCACTAGCCATCCTTGTAACACTGTCGTGATTGGAAAATTCCAAACCTTACCTGGAATCAGCTGCTACCCAATTTTATCACTCGTTCCTCAAAAGACGAGTCTCCTTTAAGCTCTTTTCAACTGACTCGTAAAATATGAAAAGATTGCCGAGCCATTGGCCTCTCCAGCTCGTTAAAGGGACCGGAAGTGCTATCCCTCCTTTAGATTTTAATCTTTTTGGACCTGAGGGATTATTACACAAAAAGATCGAGCGCTTGTTTTGTTCAGCTCGTTAAAAGTATCGAAAATTCATCCCTTCTGTATTATTTTATACTCTTTCGGACTTAAGGGATTAGATGACGAAAAAGGAATTTTGGAGTTTCCTTTACGTTCCTTTTCAGACTCTCTAAAATTGAAAAGGACTGAGTTATCTTTGTCGTTAAACTCGTTAAAACTTAATAGCGACAAACTTGTCCATAGCAGACAAGAACGAGTTTCACTATCGCTAGGCTCGTTAAAACATAGCGATGGGTTTGCCCGAAGGGCAAATTATAGAACAAGCATATGTTATCCTCCTCAAGCTTGACAAAAATAAAGAGGTACTGGTCAACAATGACTGGGGAAAAATTGGGAAGAAAACTTGAAGAAACTTTGTTGGTAGCAAGTCGCTCTTGAACATGACACTTTCACTCCGCATCCAAATCGGGTTGGGTTGTTTCATTCACCGGTCACGTCACCATGGTCCCATCACACCATCCACATTTGGGGTAATGCTACCAATCCATCATGTCAGTGTCGCCGATATGTTCAAGAGAAATCATTCAGAGAATTCACCTGTGTCTCACCCACTACAATACATTTACACTCCATTCTTTCATGACCGCCACCCTGAACCTTATGTCATCAGATCGTTTTCACCTCCATTAAAATCATTTGCTCCGTTCCGTGTCATTGATGTGGGATTCATTAAGGCCCTCCTGTGACGGATCGCTTCTTGTCGACATCAGCTCATTATCCAAGAAGTCGATCTAGGAACACCCTGTTCAGTGCTTTGAAGCTTGCATGCCTCAATGGAAAGTTTCTCACTTCCGGTGACAGGTTTACATCAATGGCCTTCGACCGAAAGATTTTGCGTGGTGTTCGACGCCAAGTCCTTTATTCACACCACGGGAATTGTACTACAGTACCTTGAGGGTCATTATCATTATCGGTGATTCCTCTCGTGCCTGTTAACAGCTTACATCATTGGCTGGTAATCAGGCGATGTCTTTCCATGTTCGACTCCAGAACCTCTCTCACATGGATAGACTTGTACTTCGAGTGAAGATCGAACGAGATTGAAGACCCCGGATCTAGTTTCATCCATCCGGGCTGTGATATATATTCAGGAAAATAAAGACATCAAATGTACATCATTGCTGCACAGATAATCATCCAATCAAAGGGATGATGACTCTACCAGAATCATCAGTCTACACTAAGACGATTGTCTGTCCTATGTACATGAAAATGAATTTATAAAGCTGAGCATGGGAATGCCCGCCTCAGCTAGATCATGAAAATATTATGAAGATAATGTATTGTATTGTATCTTATTACAGGTCTCCTCCCAGCTTGAAAGAACTTCGGATCCTCATAATAAAGCATTTCACCCGACATCAAAGATTAAACGACCTCATGCTTTAGGGGGCAACTGTTATAGACATTTTTGGGCACTACAACCCCAAGCATGAAATGTCCATAAACCAAGGGCTCCTAAGTCCCTAAAAGTGTTGTTCTAACACCAAAAGGAACAAGGTCAACTAATTACAGCTTCTCCCAAAAGTTCTCCATGAAAAACTGCTCAGAACTGGTCAAAACAGGATCATTTCAACTGCTCCATAGGCAAAGTGCGTTGAATCTCACCTAAATACACTGTGTGGGTGCGTTTCATTTCAAAAATCCCTTCTATGGGGTGTGATGGGCGAGAAGTGACAAACGGCAGTGTCATTCCGTGAGGTGGAGAGGCATGGAAACTTCCATAAACTTCTCCTGTGACACTTGCCTCTCTGAATTCGACCAAGGATGAGTAAGAGATCATCAATCTCCAAGTGGAAGCAAGAACTATTAGAGGGAAGACACTAATCAAATCACAAGCTGACTCATCTCCCTTACAGATATCTATATATGGATCCCTCATCCCAGAGATCCAGAGGCTGGAATTTTGCATATTGTAAGGAATTGCTGTTGGTTTCTTGAGACAACATCAGATTGTTGGGTGATCTAAGCTTTGTATGAGGTGAAGAGGGGCTTCCTTGCTGAGAGGATGATGCTGGGTCAGAACAACTGGTTGTAACTCCCTTGGCTCTTTCTTGTTTATCAATAAAAGCTATTCAAGTTTTCCTCCATACTCTTGTGTCATTTATGTTTTCTGCATTTGTATAGTCAATCTACATCTGATCCTAGAATGTTTATGATTATAGATCCATGTTCTTGTATAGTGCTATGCTACTGTGATCTTACAGGTACTCTGTGAAGCTGGGCGTGCAAGGGAGCAAGTAGCGAAAGACTATCAAGAGAGAGAGGAATCGAACTAGGAGATTAGCGCAAGACAGAGGTTGGTCTTCTATATTCTTCTCTCATCTATACTTCATAAAGGAAAAATGAAAGTAGCTTTACTTTGTTTGTTTCTAAGGTAGCTATCACACCTTAGTGGGATAAGCAGTTCTGTGTGGACACTTTTCCCTGTAACAGATCACCCAGGAGAAACAGCGCAAGGAAATAGGAGCTTGGAGGGTAGAGGAGAAGGCTTATGAGAAGTCTATTTTTCCTGTGAGCATCAGTGAAGATTGTACTGAGAGCTAGCTAGCTATGCGAGCTAAGGCTTTGTGTAATTCTAAGATATTTCCAACTTGTATGATAATACAGATAGTGGGCTTTTTAGCTGAGGCTTTCCCCTGAGTATTCTTCTGTGTTTCATGTGCATTGATTCTTCTTCTGGTTATATGTGTTCAACTTGATCTTGCTCAAATCTTTTAAGCTTCCGCAAATTGATTGTAGAAGTAGGTTAAACTATTTTTCTTTGGTTATATTACATTATTAGGTTAATCTACAGTCATAATTTCTACACTTTTTTGCAACCGCGCGCCTTTTGGAGGTTATTCTGCACTTGCACATTTATCGAAGAAATAGACGTGTGGCCTTAATTTTTTTTCTTTTATGAACTTTGGACCTTATGAGAACTTTGATTTTTTGAACTTCATAATGTATTCGGCTAGAAAATGTTCACCTGTGCATTCTGCTGGACACTTTTTGTGTCTTGTGGACTGTACTAACAAGTGTACGATTTTTCAATGTTAACATAAATGATAATGGAAAGTTTAACATGAACATGTTAGCTAGGTGAAATAAATTTATGACCGCATGAAGTGACTCAAAGCACATAGGTTAAATTGTTGTTGCAACAGAAAAGATTACACAACCTTATATAACAAAAATGATTAGTAACCATACTCAACAATACTTGATCTAAGTCTTCCAATTTGATGAAGGTCATAACACACCAATTATGAAAAAAGGAGAGAAAGTTCAATTACAAGCCAGATCGAAACCTATTCTTCAAAACATTATCAACATTTCATTTCAAAGCTACTTATAAAAATTGAAAACAAGCAAATAAATCAAAAGAGGGGCCCAAATCATTTGAAAATGAGTGGGGAGTCAGTTGGGTACCTAACAAGTTTCTCATGCACAAGTAGAGAAATGATTGTGAAAAATGGAGACCCGTAAAAGGTAATGATGGATCTCAATGGTTGAACATGTAGAAGGTAAGATAGAGAGGTAGACCTATAGATGATATGATAGAGAGACACTCTTATAGAGAACGAAGAAAATATTGGAGTTGTGACTAGCTTGGAAACCACTCTTGGGCATTATACAATGGAATAACTCCAAAATTTATTGCATTTCATAAACTGTAAACACTCAAATATACAAAATCTTGTGACCTTTGGTTTAATATTTGAAAGCTCAATGTCTCCTCCTATTCTATCTCTTTAAATTTCTACTATTCTAAATATTTAGAAAATATTAATTTATCATTATCCCTGAGGATTAAGTGTACAATGTTGATATTTTGGTTTTTAATTTTATATTTTTGATTTTCTACCTTTACAATCTTTGTATTATGTATGCCCCATCCATTGTGTGATTTCAAAAAACCAATAATAGAGTGAAATGTGTTTTTCTTGTGTGTCTATGCTCTCTTCGTTATAAAATATTAGTAAATTAGAAAATAAAGAGAATTTGTATTTTTCAAGTAGGCCAATTGAGATCTAATACTAATGTTGTTAAGTTTCGTTTTTTAAGTTGCTTTTATTTTTTGCTATGTTGAAGCCTTTTTGCAAGAAGAAATAAGAGTATTTGGGTCAAACACACATTTCCAAGTAAAGAGTAAAATGGAAAAGTAAGAAAAATACTCTTCTTAAATAATTATTATTTCCAAGTGAAGAGTAAAATGGAAAAGGTAAGAAAAATACTCTTTTTAATAAATTATTATGTATTTTGCATTAGATCATTTGGTTGAAATTTATATTATTAAATAAAGGATTTTGAGTTCATTTTTTCTATGTAGTTCAGGGTCCCTAAAGATTAGTGACCACTACATCCATGGAATATTTTAGCAGGTAGATTTACTCAAAGAGAACACTTCCTTCAAACTCAGTAACGGAGCCTAACCTAGAAGGTGTCGAAAGAATTGAACCTGTGGCCTCTCCATAACAAAAGTTCTATAATAAAGAAAACTCAACCAACTGATATTACCCTGAGATGAGTTCAAATCTTTCTTTTCATTAACTTAATTTTTGAAGAAAAAAATTGCAACTTTAAGTTATATCATCCTTTATTTTAAAGTGTAATTCAAATAAATTATAGAAGTGAATCATTATAAGATAACTTCTTTTGTAATTTTCAATTTTTTCTAACAAATTTTATTTAAAAAATAACATTATTATAAAAGTGATCCTCACTTATTTTATACAAGTAGATTAGCTCACGTAAAAATATCTTATTTGTAAAAGAGAGTTCAAAAGAAAAGTTAGAGAAAAAATGGAAACCTCTTTTTTTCTCAACAACATTAGTGTGCATAGTTGGCTAATCTCTAACTTCCATGTGGTACTTTACTTACATTTTATGTCTTTCTTAAAAGGGAAAAAATTCTACATCTACATACTTTCAACGTTATTTTTAAGAGCTTTCTATATAGACAACTATTTTTGGTTTTTAAAGTCATTTTACTTGTAATTTTATTATGGCTAAATAAACTAATATTTTTCTCATTAAACCCAATTACTTTTCATGGAAATATCAAACACATGAAGTAATAAAAAAGAACTTTATTAGATTAATCTGAGAAAAGAAACTACCCCTATTACTACAAAGAATAACAAATAAAATAAAAAAAATAAAAAAAACACATGGATTAATCTGAATATCAATCTTTATTTCCTAATGATTTCACCTTCAATGAATTGAAAAAACAACAAGAGATTCTTGGAAAAAGCTAGAAATTATATTTGGTAAATGTGAGATTTTATTCTAATAGTTCAAAAACCAATTTCTTGAAATCCCAATAATTTCTCATGTATTGAATATTACCTATCCAATTTCGAAACACTCACACTTTTACTTGAAAATTGTATGCTACTAAAGAAGTATGACCGATGTATATGATGTTCTCTCTAATCTTGGCAGTGCTTTTTTTTTATATCTACTTTTAACTTTATTAGAGAAGATTTAGGAATTACTTACAAAAAGAACCCCACTCTTGAAGTATTATGTGATTATTTTATTAGAGAGAAAGATAAGTTTTTATGTCTTTGAATGATTAATACTTCAGGTATATCTAACACAGCCTTAGTATTTGAATAGAAAGATAAAGCCAAATATCCAAAAAAGCAACATCCTTATAACAACAATTCAAATAAGGGACCCAAAACCTCTTAGCTAGTTCTTATTTTCAATAGTGGAAAAGGAAGAAAATAAAAAAATAAGAAGACTAAGAAACATTGTAATTTTTATGGCAAATATGGTCATCTAGAATCTAAGTGTTTTAAGAAAATGGATGTTTTAGAAGCAACAATGAATAAGCACAACATCAATCTATATTCCTCTTCATCTACACTTCTTTTCATGAGCATATACTCACTAATTTTGGTTTTTCCTTCAATGAAACATCTATTTTCTCTTTTAATAACCAAATATTTTATTCAGAATATCTTATCATATGGTTATGGATAAAGTCATTTTTTCTACTCTTAATTAATGTACAACAAACAAACAAATATTTAATAGTGATCATAGATATCTTAGTGTTGTAGGATCTATAAACTTTCAACTATGTGATGGTCATTTTAATGATGTATTATGTGTTCCGAGTCTATTCTATAATCTTCTATCAAATTATCAAATCACTCTTTCAAGTGAAAGTAAAATAATAATTTTTCTAGCTCACCAACTTGTAATTAAAGATTTAAAAGATTGCCCTAGCAACTAAAATTATTGATAATATTGCCAAATTATACATATTTGACAACTTAAGGTCTTCATATTTTCCATATGTTTTTTTTTTTTAACAAAAGTGGTTAAGTTTTATTCATAAGAAGAGGTTGGTCGTGGCCAAATAACATCGATTATAGTCAAATGTAAGATTTCTGACTTTATAGAGTCCTCAAATTCTGGCAATAATGTCAGAGAAGCGTTGTTACTTTTGACGCTTTGTCATGGCTTAGTGTTCCTTGCTTTGCTGATGGCATCTAAGTGTCCTGTCATGCATTTCTCTTTCCTTCGTTGCTTTGAAACTTTCCTGGCTTAAGTCAACTCCGTATGTACTTTAAGTTGAAGCCCTTATAAAATCAGTTGTTTAAATATGTACCCTGACCTCACCTCTGACATCAAGCATCTCAACCTAACCTGACCCCACAACAAGGTTAAGGCCCCACCTTAAACGACGCGCCATAACTGTCAGATCTTCCTTCCTTAGATCCGACACTTATCACGTCCATCACTGTTCGACCGTTAATTCCTCAAGAGCACGCAATATGGGCAGTTTTGTCCAGCCATGCGTCAGCCCCTTAGTGGAATCATGTTCGATTCAATCAAAACAGCCCAACAGCTAGGAGCAGTGTGATGAAAACTGCTTACCACTCCCAGCGTAAATATCTCCCCTCCACTGGCGATGCACGAAGGTCGTCAGATCAACCCCAGCCCAGATCCAATGCATTTCGCGTCCCTATCTATTCGGCTCTTAACCAGACCCCACCTCTGATATTCCATGCCACATCCGTGCCCAACCCCACTTCAAGGTTAAGTCCCCTCATTAACCACCGCGCGATAACCATCAGATCAAGCCCTGCTCAGATCCAACGCATATCATGTCCATCTCTGTCTGGCCCTTAACACCTCAGAAGCACACGATAAGAGTAGTTTTTCCCTGCCATGCATCAGCCCCTAAGGTACATCGCATCCATTTCATGGAATACTTCCCAGGGACCTAAAGCAGTGCGATGTATATCACTTACCACTCCCCACGCCGTTAACTCTCCTCCTTTTCAAGCATGCGATGACCATTAGATCATCTCCCACCCAGATCCTACACACCACGTCTTTCATAATATTCTGCTAAAAGAACTCAGTTATGCTCCATGCTAATACACCCAACAATGCTTTCCCATATGGAAAACCAATTACTTGTCGACTCCGCGCGATGTTAAACCAGCGAGGAGTATCCCACTCACTCTTGTCAATGAAAGTCAACCTGTTTTGCCCTGTGTTTTGCGAAGTTTTTCCCTTGACCTGCTCTCCTTGATTATTAAGGAATTGGTTGCCTTTCAGTTTCTCCATCATTCTTTACTAGAATACCTTGAGCTAAAAGACATCTTTTATTGGCCATTATATCAGCTTCCTTATTAAGAGAGCGCAGGACATGGTAGTAAGAGCAGGATGTGAAGTTTTGAATAACCTTTCTTACTATTTCAAGGGTCTTGTTTAGAGCCGAATTGTTAAGTTGGTCGCCCATGTTGAGAGTTTTAATCAAGATTTTAGAATCCCATATGATTTGAAGATTTTCCCCTTTGTTCCTCTAAGCTAGCTTACACGCTTTGATCATTTCGAGGATCTCTGCCTGGTTATTGGTGCTCTGACCTAGGCCCCAACTGAAGCTATCCTGTTTTTGTCCATCTATGGAGTAAATTATTCCTCCTGCCCCTGATATCCCCGGGTTTCCTTTGCAGGCTCTCTTGAAGAAAATCATGACTTTACCCTGACTTTTCCACCATTTTTTAAAGTCTGCCTCAGAGATCCACAATTTCCACTCTGGATTGTGGCTGGGTGAGGAAATATTCTTTTTTATGCTTGCTTGTTTCTGGGAATCCCCTAGCCAGCTGAGCTCTTCAGGGACGAGGGTATTGTCTAAGTTGTGAGGTCTATTTTCAAAAGTTTCCAATAGCAGGGCTTTGGCCTTGGTAGTCACTGAGTGGGAGGATTGAAGCCTGTTGTTTAAGATGGCTTCCTTCTTAGCCAACCAGATTCCCCTACAGATATGTTTCGAGATTGCATTCCAGATTTTAGTCCATATTGATTTGCTATTCAAAGAGTGATGATAGCGTTCTTTCCAAGTTGTGAAAAGACTAACAATTGAAGTTTGTTGGGGGATTTGGGCATTGAGACCCATAATTGCTTGTATCCAGACCTCATGAGAAAAGGGGCAGTCTATGAATAGGTGATCAATCGTTTCCTAGTCCTTGTAGCAGAGAGGGCATCTGTGTGGTCCAATGATTCCTCTTTTCTCTAAGTTGTCCCCTGTGAGGGTCCTTTTGTGCATAATAATCCAGCAGAAGAAGTTGATTTTTGGGAGTCCAAAAGGGTCCCAGAGATGCTACCACAGCTTTGTAGCATGGATCTGTTATTGTTGTTCTTGGAGAGCTGCAAAGCCCAGTCAAGCTGAGTAAGCTCCGGTCTTACCCCAACCCCACTTGTCCCTCAAATGGAGATGCACAGGTGCAAGGCCAGTGAGTTTAGCTAGTAGTTTATGGAGTTTAGGGAGCATCCATTCAGGGAGGTGATGGAGGGCCCAATTACTCCAGTTCCCTTCTGAGTCCCATGTGCATATGTGAGAAAGTTTGTGGATACCTTTTTGGATGAGCTAATTACACAAGTCTGTTATATCTGGAGCAAGATTTAGGGGATGAAGGCCCATGATCTTGTCCTCCCATAGTCTAATTCTTTTCCCATTTCCTGGAATTCTGTAGAGCTAATCTTTGAAGAAACTCCAGCCTTGGCTGAACAAATTCCACAGTGTGGTTCCTTTGTGAGAGACTCCTTCTTCCATGTTCTTTATTCTGAGTATATTTAGATATTTTTTAATTAGAACTTGACTCACTGGGTGTCTTTGGTTTGAGAAGATTTTCTAGAGGATCTTTCCTCCTAGTGCCATATTGGCCAACTCAGGATCTCTTACCTAAAGTCCCCCTTCAAATATTGGTCTTTTCACTATGTCCCAGCTTACTAAATGATATTTTTTTGGTTTCCCTTTCCTCCTTTCCATAGAAAATTTCGAATCAACTTTGCTAACTGTTTGGTTATCATTTTTGGAGCTAAAAGGAATGAAGCCTGGTATATAGGAAGGGATGAGAGGACTGACTTGACCAGAGTGAGATTTTCGGCTGTGGTAAGCCACTGGCTGCCCTAAGCAGTCATTTTTGCCTTGATTTTGCTGGTAATTTCCATCCAATGAGGGGCCTTTGTGGTACCCAAGGTTAAAGTCATGCCAAGATACTTGAATTTATCCCAAGAGGCATGACCGGTGAAACCCAGGGCTTGGGCAATCCTGAGTATAGAATGTTGGTCTGTCGACCAGTCGTATACTGCACTTTTCTTTTTGTTGACCATAGCTCCGGAGACTCTACAGAAGCTTTGGATAACTTCATTGAAGGCTCTTGCAATTTTAATGGAGGCTTCTCCCATAAGAATAGAGTCATCGACGAACAAGGCATGATTGATTGCGGTTGTTTCGGGTATCACCCTAATGCCAAGATGTGTCCCATTGAGCTTCTCATCTGAGAGCTTTCGTCTTAGAGAGTCTGGCATCAAAATACATAGGAAGGGGGACAAAGGGCAGCCTTGCCTGATACCCCTTGAAGCTTTGAAGTAGTTTTTCGGTCTACCATTAACTAGAGGGGGTATCCAAGGTTCTCCAATGCATGCTTTAATCAAATTTACAAATTTAGAACTAAAACCAAATGCTAAAAGAACTTGGAGAAGGAAGGAATGTCTTACTCTATCGAAGGCGTTCACCATATCCAGTTTGATGAGCATGCTTTCTCTTTGCGTTGGTGGCTGGAATGGATGATTTCCTGCACCAGAATCACATTGTCTAGGATATTCCTGTCTTTGACAAACCCTCCTTGATTGGGAGTGATGAGTTTGTCCAGCAAAGGTTTTATTCTATTAGCAAGTAGCTTGGTGAGAATTTTCTAGGAAGCGTTGCAAAGCGAGATTGGTCTGAATCTGTCGAATGTCTCCGGGTTGGCTTCTTTGGGAATTAGGGCTAGGAAGGTGGATTTTGTGCTTCCTCCCACTTCGGATTTTTGAAGGAATCCTTTGATCATTCGTACAAATCAGCGTTGATGATATCCCAGAAGAGTCTATAGAAGTGTATTGAGAATCCATCAGGTCCTGGGTCTTTGTTTGGTTCCATCTTCCATATGACATTGTTAATTTCTTCTTCAATGAATGGCTTTAGGAGAGTTGCATTTTCCTCCTCGTTAACCATCCTTGCGATGTGCTTGAGGAAGTCATGTGCTTCCTCATTATCCTCCACGCCTTCTTCTTTGAACAACAGCTGAAAATGAGAGGTTGCTGCCTCTTTTATCAGAGTTGTGCCTTTAAGAATAGTCCCATCTGGCGAGGTGATTTCAGCAATGTGGTTTCTAGAGAGGCGGGTTCGAATTTTCTTGTGGAAGAAGGTTGTATTCTTATCTCCAGACACAAGCCAGAGATTGCATGACTTGAGCCTCAAATATTCTTCCTCTTCTCTAAATGTCCGGAGGGTGCTGATTTGGTGTTCTTGCTCCCTATGAATTTATGCTCTAGTTATGTCTTGAGTCTCCAGGCCCATTTGGAGATCTAGCAGTTGCTTTGTGCTCGGTTTTCTTTGGGTAGTGGGAGAGACTGTGGGCTTTTTTATCCATTACTTCAGGGCTATTTTGGTGGCTTTTATCTTTTGCTCCTAAACATAGCTAGGTGATCCAAGAACATGAATGGACCATGCCTCATTCACTGTATCCAGAAACTCTTCTCTGTTTGCCCATAGTGGGCTGAACCGGAAGGGGATTGGTCCCAGGTTTTCTTCTTCTTCCATCAGAAGAAGGATGGATTTATGGTTTAAGTAAATAAAATTTAACATGAGCAATTTGATCATCTAAATTATCAGTCTATTAAAAAAACTATATAATCAAAATATGATGAACAATACTTTATTTATTGAATTTCTTTAACTAAAGTAAAGTTGTTACATTTTTCATAAAACCATTTAAACTTAATTCAACCTGTTTTCATATTTTAAAATTTAATAATTTCTCTATATTTTTTTTTAAATTTCATAAAAACACATTTTTAATAAATTGCGTTTCAAATATAAAAATATATTATAAGTTATAAAAATTTAACTAAAAATTCTAATTGGTAAATTCTTTAATTCAAATAATCTTTACCCTAAAACAATTGAAAAAAAAAACAATTTTCATATATGAAAAAAATAAAAATGAAAACTAAAGCTTTATTTATCTCTATTTTACATCAATTAAAATACTTTAACTATAAATTAATAAAACATAAATCTCTTAAGTAATATACGAAGTTATATGAAATGAAATATTCTATTAGAACATATTTCTAAGTCTGATTATTGACACTAGTCAAAGTTCCAAATTATATAAAATACTGGTTTGGGATATATCTCTAGAAGCATATGGCGGTTTATAGTTGATACTAATATAGAAATATATTTTTTAGTACATGAGGGTTAATATATTTGATGCCATAAATTTATTAATTCTCATTTGAGAAATTCTATATTTTATTAAATGATTTATGATTTTTCTTTCGATTAGATTAGAAAAGAAATTAAATTGATCTATTCAAAAATTTCATTTGAGAAATATTATATTTTATTAAGAGATTTATGGTTTTTCTTTAAATTAGATTAGAAAAGAAATTAAATTGATTTATCCAAAAATTTCATTTGAGAAATATTATATTTTATTAAAAGATTTATGATCTTTCTTTGGATTAGAATAGAATAGAAATTAAATTGATCTATCCAAAATCTATATGGTAGTGATTTGTTATTTAGAATTTATATAATAATGTTTTTAAAGATGTAATAAAGGAGTGATAAAGTGTTTGGTTAATTTATTAGTTATAAATTATTATTTGAAATATTATTAGGGTAGTGTGTTATGTGTGTAATATATCTAAAAGTTATGGTGGTAATGGTTAAAATTAATTTTTACAAATCTTACTTAGTTAAGTGGAGAGATGGATAGATATGTATATTTTGAAATAGGTTCCCAAAATTTTAATTTAATTATCATTAATAATTAGGTGGTTGGTAGGGATTTAAATTCTGTGGAATATTTTAAAATATTCTTAGTGGTTGCCATGGATCAAAGAATGAGATTTATCTCAAGAGTAGATATGATGTTTTTACTATTTTTAATTAAATTAATTAATTTAAAAAAATGTTATGTGAATTTGTGTCACATAAACATGAAAAATATGTGATGTGAATATATGTCACATAAACATGAAATATGATTTTTTATGCATGTGGCATTAGTAAGACATAGTATTTGTTCATCGTATTGTAAAAATAACTATTTACAATATAAAAATCTTCATGGTTAAGAATTTTGTTACAAATTCATGTAAGTGTATATATATTTAAGTGATATATTATTTTTTTAAGAATTAATACTACTCATAATAATTTAAAATAAAGTTACAATTTAATTATTTTTATAATTTTTAAAAATTTTGATGATGTGAAATGTATTATAAGATAAAGAATTTGATACCCATCTATATTTATTAACCATTTAATTCATATATTTCATTTAATTAACTAATTCTCTATTTTTCCAAAAAAAACAATTAATTACATAATAATAATTTAATTAAAAAAATCTTTCCCATGTATTAAAATTTTATATTTAATTTGTTTTAATGATGATAATGATTAAGTTTCCCTTAAACTTGTAAACATATACATATATCTTTCAAAATTCAACTTATTTTAAATTTATATTCCAAGTTGGACTATGCATATCTGTTCGATTATCAATTTATATCTATATTTTAAAAAACATAGATATTTTTTATACGTAAATATTGAAGATTGTAAAATTTTCCCAAAATCAACGTCTAGACGGTCCATTCCATATGCCTGTTGGCCGAATCTTCTGCGAATCAACCTCACGCTGTACCGATGCTTTACTATTTCAACAAAGATTATGTACCCTACCCAAATTCTCACCAAAACTAGAGAAGAAATCTGATCAAAACATGGTAGTCAAAGGTTGCTAGTGGAAGCAATGTACATTATCCGGTTTCAAACTTTCGAAGTCAAGGGTCGTTAGTTGAAACTGAAACAAGCGTGAATGATCTGGTTTCAAAACTTTGAAGTCAAAGATTAGCTAGTTGTCAATTTTCAAGTTATCATTCCTCCACATGAATTGCCAAGGGTGATAATATCGACTTAGTTTAAGTAATAAATGAAATGGGCTTTTTGAGGTTTTTTTTGTTCAAATAAAATGGTCTTTTTTCCTCAACAATTTTTGGTCAAATTTGTAATAAGTTATTTATGTGTACAATAATTTATTTGTTCTACATCTTGGAGAGTTTCCAATATATTTTCACTTGATTGTTTATTGAGTTGGTAACTTTTCTTGCACACTAAAAAATATTTGAATTTGGCTAATTTTTTCTCAAAAAGTATGATAGTAGGAGTGCTGGAATCTTATTTTTAATGGGGGAAATGGATTCAACACCATCAAAAACCCTTGGGAGGTGGAAAATTTTCCAACAAGGTAAAAAATCGTCGGGCTAGTTTTTTCTCATAAAGTATGATAGTAGGAGTGCTTGAATCTTATTTTTGATGGGGGAAATGGAAACCCTTGGGACACCTAAAATCTTGAAACTTGACAATTGTAATGAGGATTCCAAAATTTTTGGATTTGATCAAAATCTTGTAGGAATTTCCATTATTTCAATTTGAAGTTTTGTTATGAAAGATGACGCAAAGGGGTCTATTTAGGACAACAATCGCTGAGGTTAATTTACATAGTTAATCTACACAACTAAACAGAGTTAAAAGCTCAAAAATTTTAAGCACAACAAAACAAAGTAAAACCCAATAACTAGTTGTTTCACATGCCCACCAAAAATTTCTCCACAATTTTCTGCCCTTACCTCTCAAACTTACATTTTCCACTAAGAAAAAGACTTCTACATACTTGTATATTCAATCATAATTTTTTAATACATTACTTTATTGTCAAAACATTAAAACATAAGATGGACAATTTGTACAAAAAAAATATTTTTCTGAACTTACAGATGTTGTCGAGTACAAATATCACATCACTTGCGGAATAAAAGTTTGGACAAGTTTGGACCATACCTTTTATCAACTTTGCATTAAATGCTTTTTAGTTCTTAATTATCTCACCTATTGTGGAATGGAAAGTTTTTACTCTCGCTTAGAATTTCATACCCTTCAACCCGCAAACAAAAAACTTTGTTTGATTTCCCCATGTACTCCAATTGTAGTTGTCGTCAATTCAATAAATGTGGTGGTTGGTATTAATTTTCCAACACTCCCCCTTAATCACAACTAACCCTATTTACAATTCCCAAACAATCTCTTAGATAGACAAAATTTTCACGTGCCAATGACTTTGCCAAGATGTTTGCAAAATGATCTTATGACCTGTAGTGTTGCACAATTTCACCATTGTTAATCAATTCTCTAATAAAATGATATTTAGTGTCAATGTGCTTTCTTCTCTTGTGAAAAACTAAATTCTTTGATAGTGAAATTGCAGAATTGTTGTCGTAGTATATAGTTATTGTTCCCTCTTGTTCATGGCATAAATCCCTCAACATTCTTCTCACCCAAACTGCTTGACACATGCTACTGTTGTTGCGACATATTCAACTTTTGTTGTTGACAGTGACATTATCAGCTGCTTCTTAGAGGACAATGAAATGAATCCCATAACCAAATGAAAAACACATCCTGACGTCCTCTTTATATCATCAATACTTCCTACCCTGTCACTGTTAGTGTAGCCAACCAACCTAAAATCATTTGTAGTAATGTATAAAATACCATTACATTTCTTTGTTCCATTCACATACCTCAAAATCCTTTTTTTTGCTTGCCAATATGTCTCCTTGGGTGTCTCCATGAACCTTGACACCACGCTCACAGCATACATTACAACACGCCTAGTTGTTGTCAAATACATCAAGTTGCTAACCATATTTTTGTATAGTGTCAAATTGACATTGTTGTTCCAATATTATTTTCTTAGCTTCAATCCCATGACAGTTGGAGTTGGTGTGGACTGATGTTATACATATTAAACCTCTCCAAAATGTCTGCTACATACTTTGCTTGAGAAATAAAAATACCATTTTCTATTTTCTTCACTTCTATGCCCAAAAAATACCTTAACAACCCCAAGTTTGTCATTTCAAACTCACTTTTCATGACTTCCTTGAAATCAATAATGAGGAGATCATCACTCCAAGTAAAAATCAAATCATCTACATATAAAGCAACAATAAGAAGATTACCACCACTTTCTTTGATGTACATAGTAGGCTCGCCGTCACATTTGTTAAATCCATTGTCCATCAAGTAAGCATCTATTCTACTATACCATGCATGTGATGCTTGCTTTAGCCCATAAAGAGTTTTCTTCAACATACACACCTTTTATTATTATCCTTCTACCTCATACCTAGGTGGTTGTGCAATGTTCGCTTGATGGGGCCTGACTAAGGTTCAGAGTTAATTATCTGAATAAATCCTTGTACTACTGGCCCTTTCGGCAACAACCCATGGAGCGTGGATTGAGGTCTGACTCGAAGCATTATGGGGGGATTGAGGTCTGACTCGAAGCATAACTGTGCCTTCAACCGCAGCACTGTTATCTGAAGCTGAACCTTGGCCATCTCTTCTCGCACCTTGCTTACTTCTGCTGCTAACCTCTAGATATGCGCCTTTGCTGGTGCCTCTGCTGGGATGGCCAACTCAGGGACCATCTGGCAGGCCTCCTTAACCACTTGCACCATCTTTCGATTCAGTGCAACTACCTCATCACACTGCAGGCTCAGTTGTTCTATGTTGATTCTTTGTTCACTCAATACCTGTAGCTCGTGGCCCTCCCTAGCCTGCAGTTCTACAGTAACTTTGTCCTACGGAACATAGAGCATCTCCCGAGGGAGCGTGGCCATGTTGATTCCTACTCCCTTCAATGCACTAATCGTAGGCCTGTCGGCCTCGTTCTCTGTAACCAGTGCCCCCTCTAATAGCACTATTGTGTTGGTCATGTGGGCCTGCAACATTTCCTCAGCCGCAACCATTCCTACTGCGAGGCTGGTCGAGAGAGTACCAGCCTAAGGAGTGTGCACCTGCAACTCCTAAATCTATGCCTGAAGGGTCCCCAACACAATCTGATTCTCCTCCATGAACTGCTAGAGGGTCTCCGTGATGACGTCGCACATCGTCTCCCATATATCATGCAGATCTCTCTCAGTGAGGGTGATCGGGTGAAAAGAAGTCTTAGACGCTTTTGACTTCCTTCTCGGCCCCATCTACTCTCTCAGGCGCTGGTGCTTTAACTATGTTAACGTTGTTTGTAGGTTCACACCACCCTCCTTTGTCTCTATCTCCATCTCTTGTTCCTGCTCACACGAAGGCGACTCTTAGCCCTCATGCTCCTTCTCTGTTGCCTTCTGCACTTCTGTTGTGGCCTTCTGTTGTTCTGCTACTACCTTTGTAGCGTCCCACGCCTCCTGCACCTTTGCTGCTGCTACCTCTTTTCTTCTCTTCTCTACCAACTACGCCACCCGCAATTTTTCCTCCTCCTTCTTTTTCTGTGCAACATACTTGTTTGCTTTCACCACGGAGATGGCTAGAGTGCGCTACTCCGGCAGCCACACCTCAAATACGTCAAGGATAACATCATCCATGGCCAGGTATGGTAGTTCATTCCACTTCTTTGGGGGGTCCTTGCATGCCGTGATGTAGACATGATGGAAGTTTGCTTTGAACTACGAGAAGCTTTGTAAACTATTATAAATAGTGGGCGATAATCGTGGCTTGCGGTTGATCCCCATTTTGATGTTCATCTCCATGAACACCTAGAATATTTTACTGTCTCTGATCCTATGCGCGTATTTAGTGGCCCACAACGAAGCATACTTCACTGCCTCCGAGAGATCCTTCACAATTGTGGGGAACTGGCTATCCTCAGGAAATTCCCTAGCTAGCAGCACTATGGACAGTAGAATCCATGCATAGTGCAAGATCTTCCCCTATTCCTGTGCCTCGTAGCAATTCTCCAGGAACTCCTTGCACAAGTATTCGGACCAGTTAAACTAGACCCCCTCTGCGCACTGCTCAGTAAGTGCAACCATCAGCACGGGCACCTCATCCGCACAACACTTTCGCATGACCTTGCCTGCCAGTATCTGAGTTTCAACTATGACTGCATTGTTGTTGATACTGGAGATCACGTAGCCCCTCTTTTTCTTCTCCAGCTTATATTTCTTTTTCATGGCCTCCACAATGGCCAAATCACTACTTTTACCCTCCGAAATGTCTACTGGGTCTTCCCCTTTGCAAGGGAGTCAGATAATTCTATGAATAAGGTCGTCCATGATGGGGATGGGCTCCTCCAGCCACAAACACCCATCATGCACCAGGCAGAGTAGCTGCCTGATGAGGAAGATAGTCACTGGGGCAAGATGGTAATGCGACACATAGAGCATGTTCAACAACCCTACCTTTTCTACTCTGTGCAACCACTTGTGTGGCTCCAACTCTATGACTCCTACTGTGGTGTTTTTCTTTGGCTTCATGAGCTGCGCGGTCTCAAAGTGAGGGAATTTCTTATGGTCGGCGACATCCAAATCTTCAAACTTCAAACTCGGCACCCTTCCCAGGTGTGCTCCTTTGAAATTGATATCGTTAGGTAGTAGCGAAGTCTGCAGAGAGCTTTTACTGTCATCCAAGTCCTTGGGCACCTTTGCTTTCCCCTTTCGCAGAGGGAAATACGTGGGTAGCCTAGTTAGAGGGTCCACACCCTCGGTTTCTTCCTCCATGTCTTTGTCCTCATCCTCTTCTATCAGGATGTCCTCAAGGTCTTCCTCCTCCTCATTGGTTTCCAAATTAACTGCTTTCCCCTTTTCTTCCATGGTCAATTTAGTTCGCAATGGGTTTCAAGGGGACATGCGCACCAGAATCATGCGTTGGTTATCTTTCTTAGGTCACGGCATGCCGTGGTGATTTAGGGATTTCTGCAACTATCCTAATGCTTTCAGGGGCATCTTCTACTGTTATGGCCTGCGCGGCCTCTTCGACGGTCAGCTCTCCAATATCCCTGGCTTCTTTAGACGCTGCCATCTTGTTTTTCCAGAAATCGCTCAACTGCTCAGGTGGGTGCTCAAACAACGCTCTCAATAGGTCAAACAGGTCTGGGTTTAGAAATCTATTGGCGCACGACATCTCAATTCTCAAATGACCAAGTTTTGTTTACTTTGCATCCCTTTGTAATTTATAGTGCCTTTTGAATTCAAATTCAACCATTCCCCCCAAATTTGGTCCATTAATGCTCCCTTGGTAGCAGATTTTCCCAAATCTTGCCAATAAATCTCACCTTAAATGCCTTCCACCTGCTCCATTTGGTCTCAAACCAAGTACCACATCGTGAATAGTGACTATAACCGTCACTTTCCAGCCAACCCTTGCGCTTTCGCGGACCCTGTTACATTTCACTCTTGCGCGCAGCCTTGACATCGTGTAGCTCTCAGGCATAGTATTTTATAGTTGTGTACCTCCTTTCAACTACCTGGAGTGCTAATACTATGCTTCCTGTAGCTAGGCAAGTGGCCGCACCACCTGTGTATGGATTCACCCGACTATATTTTAATTTTCCTGGAAAGAGTTCACCTTTTAACTTCACTACCTACATCACGCACTTTGCCGTCTGCATTGCGCCACCATCTGTGACCCCCTTAGTAATATGCGGTCCAATCCAAGGCATCAAACTGATAAGCTCTTGGCGGTAGTATCCAAATTTATCAACGTAATCGTGCGCATCCTATTTTATCACCACAATCTTTTTATCAAGAAATTCCCTTTTCATTCCTTCCTCCAACTTCTTGACTTCTTCTTCCGCTATGGCACTTTTCTCCCTCAACCAAACTCTTTCATTCATGAGTTCTTGGAGCCTAAGACTACCCTGTTGGATCTCTTCATTAGGTCCTAGGTGTTCTTCTTCTTCCAGCTGTGCGATCCCTTCTTTCAAGGCTCTGTGATCCGTCATATCCACGGGCACTGCTATGAGCAGACTAGGCATGATATACTTCCTCGGTGTTTCCGCGTTTGCTTCATAACCATCCTAGAAGGCGTTTGTCCTGTCAATTTCTTGCACGTCACCTTATAATCCCATAGGGTTGCTGGTATGTGCAGGTCCAAATCACTTTGCTGTGCATTACCTACCTTGTTTAGTGCTTCACACACTTCGTTAAAGGCTTTTGTGTGGATAACCTTTTGCGTGCTCATTATTTCCACATTTTTTCGTTCCAACTTGAGGAGCCGTTCATGCATTTCCCCCCCAACACATGCTTATTGACCGTATTTCCCATCGCAAAGTTCAAGTGCATCCACATAGGTTGTTTACCATATGCTTGTACCCACTTGGACAGATGCACGCATAGAACATCCCGGCCATTGTATCTGTTATGCCCCTATACCAATAGGTGTCATATATCTTGATTGACTTGATGAGCTATGTAATATGTTCATACCTTTACTTGTTGCAAAGGTCTTCCATATTTGTAAAAACTTAAAAAATTTAAAAAATGTAAAGAGGGTATACCCTAAAAGAAAAATCAAAGGGTGAAAAGAATAAAAAGATGGTCAAAAAATGAAAGAAAATGAACCCCAACTAAATAAAGACCAGGAAAGTATGCAAGTCTAAATTCCACTACTTTTTTACTTTGTATAATAAAAAATTGTGTGCAATTTGTCACCTATGCCACAATTCATGAATAGGCAAATAGTTTAAGCTTGACTAGTTAAGATTTTCAATTTCATGTTGTAGAAATAGAGAATAAAGATCTGACCAAACAATGTAATCTTGGAAGATAAGTAGATAGGTAGAGTGAATAAAGCAGCTCAACAGTTTAGTCTGAGCCTTTGGATGTAATAAGTGTAGACTTAGATAGGCATCACCATGTAAAAGAAAAGAAAAGTTTGATAAGGGTTTGCTAGTCTAAGTGCACCCTAATAAAGAAGTGAAAATGCTAGGTTAAGTAGGTAGGGTAAGTAGATGATGGTTGCAGAATAATATGTGGTGAATGATAAGTTTAAATGTGCAAATCTTTTACTCTCATCACAATGGCAAAGACATGTATTACATGGAAGGCACATCAAGCAAGCAAAGTAAAAAAATAGTTAACTTCCCTACTCATTTCCCCTAAATTTTCACTAATTTCCCCTAAGTGCCAAGGTATCTATCAAATTAGAGGGTCTCGGAGCATTTCTCTAACTATTGGAGGGATCGGGCCCTCGGCCCAATAATCTATAATACCTTAAGCACTTAAGCCCATTAATCAATATTCACATCCCTTCATAAGTCATTCATTCCCTTTATAAAGTTTTTCCTAAGTAAAATCCTATTTTACTTAGGGAAATTAAAATATTTTCCATAAAAACCCTCATTTTTCACTTAGCCTAAGTTTTAAACATATACATGAAAATGGTTCAAACTTAGCGCACACTTCACAAAATCATATTAACTTTTAACTTATATTATTATTTAATTTCCCTATATAAACATTACCCACTCCTGTATTATCATAACTATGTAAAAACCCCAAATTCTTATATATCCCACCCCTTGGTTAAATATAACCATAATAACCCCGATAATTTGGATTAATTAGTTAAACCGTAACTAATTAAGAACCCCAACCCCGCCATGTTAATATAAGGATTAATTAACCCCCACAGTTAATTAATAACTTTTTCAACCAATCACATCGCCCCCAATGCAATTATAAACCTTTAATTATGTCGGGTCCACCCTCCATTAAACCTCCACTACCTCACCTCCCTGATAGCCGTCCGATCGAATCCCTCAGATCTAACGGTTGTCGCGCATATCACACAACCCTCTACGACTAAACGTTAGCGTGTGATGGCAAGCGGTTTTTTGAACAGTGCCATCGCCATGCATCACTCATCGTATGGAATCGCTCGGTCGCACCCAAATACCACCTCCCCTCCATCAGCGGTGCAATGAAAACTGCTTAATGCCTCTCGCTAACGACAAAACATCAAATCTTTTTCGTTCTGATGCCACCTGTCCAAATCCCAAACTCACCAAAGTTTTGACATTGTATAAAAAACAAAAGAAATTAGTTTGTCATCCTATTCTGCGAACGCATACATCCATGCAAACTGAATGTTGAGGTCAACTAGTTCGTGCACCCAACTGTCAACCACCCTCAAACTTGTAGTTTGACACTGCTCCAAGTCTGCCATTCGCACTCAGTGAACTTGTACTCCATTTCCCGACTCTATAAACAGGTATTTACTAGTTTCCATCCAGAAACCCTGTGAATATTTGCTTTCCTCTGTAATTAATTGAAAAAACCAAAATTTCATCATAATTCAGTTACTGTATTCACAATTCAAGATTCCCAAGACCATCTGTTTCACCAATTTCACTTAAAAACCCCACTTTCCTATTTGAATCCACAAGAACCAGAATGGAAGCCCCCGTCGCCCTCAATATAGCACCTATCACTACCCCTCACCATGATTTAGATTATCTGCCCCTAGCAGATAAAGATTTTCAAATAAAAGACCTGAATACTGATAAAGACCACCTGAAAATATTTTTCCAATGCTAGGACAATCACTTGAATGGTTATGATGCCATAGTACTTTGGGAATCAAATCTCCCAATGTATTTTCTCCCCTATGTACACATTTTCCCTGATATTATCCATCAGTGTCATGCTAACTATGATCCCAACCTTAGAGCAGTAATGTCCCCAAATCAAATTTTCCTCTTCAGAATTACTGCAGTCTCAATCAATGAGATGCTTCAATTTCATCCCAGTCAAACCCTCACCCCCATTTCCCTTGGAGATTTGCTATAGAAATCATCCAAATTTTCCTAGTTTGAACTCAGTCGCCTTTGTCAAACTTTTATGGATAAGGAGCATCAACCCAAAAATTCTCCTCCTTATTTGTTAGCTTTCTTCATAGAGATAGGCAAAATTATAGTTGATATGATAGCTGCAGTCATGGTATTCAACACTAATGAATTTGTGGATGAATTGACCCTAGTGTTGATGTCCATCTTTACCCTTGGTTAGCCCCCTGCTATCAAGTACAATTATGCTGCATTTATTGCTGATAAAATCCATGACCAGTTCATGAGGCTGGAAAATGAGAAAGTATTCAAGTACTCAACATTCATATATCACCTCATCCTCTACTATCAGTGTGACAAGTTCCCATTTTCCGTAAATAAGCTTGATACAAAGGGTAATCCAAGATCAATCATTTTTTGGACTTCTATCTTCCACCATTCTTCTTCTTGTACTTATTCATATAATGAATTCATTGACCAGTTTGTCCACCTAGTGACCACCATGCTGACAGGAAATTTTCCTCCCTGGATTAGTGATGAGATAAAAATAATCCTTCAGCTATCCAAACAGTACAAGGTATGTGACTGGTACTTGTACCAGAATCACACAGAGATCAGGATATATGGTTGTGAGCTTCCTCCATTCAAACTACCAAAATATGTTCCAATGAGGTTGTTTGCATTGGAGTATTATAGACAAATGATAAACTCAGATCAGATCCACTTTACCAAGGCCAAGAAGAAAGCACAGTTGAGAATCAAGGATCACCTAGGCCCATTTGTCTGCAACAATAGAGAAGCAAGCAAAGCAGCAGAAGGAATCCTAGAAAACCACATGAGATTAAACAAAATCTTTGGTTGGAAATATGACCCCCATAGTTTCATCTGTGATAGGAGAATGAAAAATAGGTTATCACCTTATTTTCATCACAGAATCCCAGAAATTGAGCAATATGCTAACATGGATGAATGGAGGGAAGGGACTCTTGTAGAGATGGATAGTGATCAGGTCAATGTAGAAAATGTAATGAAAGACCTAGAAAAGACACTTGACTTGGACTCTTTTGAATAGGTACCAGTTGGGACTTCTCAGAAGCCAACACCAGGGACTAGTGCCTCAACAACAGATACTTCTCAAAGGCACTCACAGGAAACAAGTGCACCACTTGCAGAATCATCACAGGAAAAAGAACAAGGAACCAGTACTCCAGCAACAGGGCAATCAAGCATGTCAAAGCAGCCTGAAATCTCTCAAGAACAGGCTCAAACACAGACCCATCCAACTCAAGTTAACATGGGAGATCCCCCAGTTTTGCAGACTCCTCTAAATGAGGAAAAGAGTTTAAAAAGAGACAGGGAAGTAGCTACCCTTGCCAGTGGTCCTTCAGACCAGCCTGGTGCTAAGAGGCACAGGCTAAATCCTCATTCAGAGGAAGAATTTTTTGAAGAAACAACAGGTAGTTTGAGAAAAGAAGGTGGAGACAGTCAGCATACATTCCCAGTAGGTGGGACACCTTCTAGTTCACAAATATAGGAGCTAGAGAGATAGCAAAGCACTGAGGTTTCATCCTTCAGGCCTTCATCTAACAAGTCCTTAGACATCAAAGAAAAATTCAAAGAAATAAAGGCCAGAAATGAACTGTTAAAGGCCCAAGTCTACAATCAATATTTGAAGATGGCTCCTACCAATCAGACTAGGTTGATGTCAGCTTATGACATCAAGGAAGGAAAAATGCAGATGAGCTTTTTGAAGCCCAAAGTACAATAGCCCCAATCACTTGCAGACTACCTCAAAACTGATTTTGAGGTCTTGGCCAAGGACATTCACCCCATAGATCAAATAGAATTGCACAAGCAGATAGGGGAAATGGTGTATTCAACCTTGACAAGTAAGGCCATGATGGCACACAGATTAGAGAATTCACTGAATAATACTACTACTCAGTTACAGTTAGAAAGAGCCTCCTCACAGGCTAAGGACAACAGAATCAAATCACTGGAGGAGTTGATTATTGGATTGGGTCATAACCCAAAAGATGTAAAAGTTGCAGAGGCCCTGATAAAGAAGAAAAATGAAGATATAGCTGCCCTGAGAAAGCAGCTGAAACTACCTCCACTGATGCATCCACAGACTGCTGAAGTTATTGAAAAGAAGGCTAAAGAAGAGCTTATGGACCTAGTCCTCAAGCTAAATGAACAATTGAAGGAGACTGAGCAAGAATTAGAGAAATCACTAAAAAGCAAGCAGAGTGAGTCAACCTCTCAGCCTCAAAATGTAGTACCAGTGGTTTCCATGGCAGTCCCTTCCACACTTGCAACAGCTCTTGCACCAAATGTCCCTTTGGCCACAACAGAAACTATCATAGGTGTAGTTACAGGTACAAGCATAGGTACATCACAGGTGGGAACTTCAGGTCAGAGCACTGAAGAATTAATCAAGTCCATGGAGGAAATGAAACTCCAAGTTTCTGAACTCCAGAAGGTAAAGGAGAAATTTGTCACCTTAGAATAGAAGTATGATGTGTCCAAGATCAATTTTTCTGAAGAAGTAAGGAAAAATAAAGGCTTGGCTCAACATCTAAAAACACTGGAGAAGTACCTCACATTTGAAAAGCCTTTAACAGATATTAGGAAAATTCTATGGACCAACATCACTCAATCAATAAATGATGTTTGGTCATCCATACAAATCATTTTTGAACAGATTGACCTAGTCAAAGTTGCTCTTCAAGAAATTGCCAAAACTAAGGAAGAGCTAGGAGGGAAGCATAAGGAAGCTATCCGGCTAATAAAATTTTTGAATAGTAGGAACAAGCATCAATTAGAACAGTTGAATATAGAGGATAGAACTGGAACCATCCTAGAAATCAAGAAAATATTGACAAAAAGATCTCTAATGCAGAACCTAGAAAAAAAAATTCAGAACATGCAAGAAGATTTTGATGAATTTATGGAAAAATTTGGCATGTTACAGAGTAAAGGACTTCCCAGTCATTTAGTAATTAATGATAAGTTCATGAGACATGAGGACTATGTCGAAAAATTGGGTCAGTATGCAAATAACCAAGCCAGTTCATCAGCTAGTGCATTTGCACCTAAAGCATTACCTACAGGCAGAGTTCTCTATGACAGTTTGGAAAACCTCTTCTATGTTGAGCATGAATTGAAACACTTGTTTCCTGTACAACCCAATTTTGTAAAATACACTGAGGCTGATGAAATTTTTAGGAAGCTACAAAGGATCAAGATACCAAGGTATGATTGGTGGATAGATATGATAGACATCTTATGATTTACCTTGGTAAAAAGTAAATTGAAGTATTTACCTTAGTCAATTTTGGTAAAAGAAGATGAAAGGGGATAAAGCAGGTAAAGAGTATCAGAACAGGTAAAAGAGTATTAGTAAAAAGATGAAAAGCAATCAGCTAGCACAGGAATATGAGTAGAATAGCAAGATGCTCAATCATAGGGCCTACCTCCAGCGCATCCACAAAAGCAGGGACAACAAGCTAGCAGTTCACTTTCAGTTTCTATCTTCGAGACCATCTGTCTCTAATTTTATGTAAAATATATTTAATTTCGTAGATTATATCTCTCTCAGTTAGGAGATATTTTGTTGTAAATTTTTGTATAAGTACTTCCTCATTCAAAGTACTTAGGGTGGATTCTTAGACATTTTTATAGATTCATTATTTTGGAATAGAAGTGTTGTTGAACAACTTTTGTATGGCTAGCTGGAAGAAGTAATAAAGCAAAGGACTTTTACAGGATTCATGTGTCAAACAATGGACAAATAAGTATTCTATATCTTATGTTTTTATTGTTTTCTAGTTTAAATATTTCACATGTGTTTCATATCTGAATGATAAATGAAAAAGTATATTTTAGAAAGTGCTTTACTGCATTCTGTATTTAAAATCGTTTATATTCTAAATGTTTTCTTCTAAGCTATCATAGGCAGGGAATTCTTAACTGCTCCTTGCTTTTTAGTTTATCATTGTGGTCATTTAATAAGAAATTCTTAATTTTTTTTTTGTTAATGATCACCCATTTTCCCTCATTGAAATTTGCTGAAGGATTCTTAATTTCCCTTCATCCCTTTCGAGACCATTTCACCCTTTCAAGTTACCATTTGTTCCTTGTTTAGATGTCTTGCCCTGTGAAGCCCTCGAATCAACCTAATCCAGTTAAGCCATCTTCATTTGACTCCGTAGCCCAATGGCCTGAAATACTCTGTTCTATCCATCTGCTCCTGAATTCCACCAACAAACAAAATCAAATCCCCCAAGTCTTCATAACTAGCCTAATATCCTATAAACAAAGCTAAATCATAAAGAGAGAGCCCTCTCTGAGTACAGATTGGCTAGATTCTGTACTTAAAAGTTGGTTTGTGGTTAGCTTGGACCCCTTTCCTTCTTCTGACAACTTCAAGGAAAATCTGAGTGATAACAACATCTATCTGCTAATCACCCTATATGCTTCCCAAACCGTGTGCACATCATCCTATTACATGCGTGCCAGTCTTCAAAGCTCCCTTTGTGCGTACCCCACCAGCTGGCGGGTGTAGCACGTAGTACCCATTTCAAGGCTTGGAAGCATTGCTTCTCTGGCACCTCCCCTTCAAATCTATCCAAGAAAGCATCTACCTCACCTAATCCATCATAAGTAGACAAATCTCTCACTTTTGTTGATACACATCACAGTGATTTTTTTCATCATGTTACAGTTTAATGTGGTTACCTCATGTAACCAGTTCTGCCATCGCTCTATCTTCTCATCTGAATCTGAAGTATAGGAGTTTTCATGCTCCCACGGAATTCTTCCATCTATGGTGGGATTTACCAAGTCTTGCTCTTGCACGGTTATTTTGTAGATGCAGTCCAACTCATCGTCACTTTCATAGTTGCACATTGGCTTTGTGTAGCGCGATCCTTCAGTAGGGTCCAAGAGTATAACTACGTGCAACGACTTCTTCTAAAAAATCTTCTTGCACTTCTTAAGATTAATCACCCTGTTCATGTCAGTGGCCCAATCAATTACTAAGAGCGTGGGGTAGGGATTGTTGTCATCAACAATCTCTATCACCTCAAAGTCTACTAGTGCACTCACTCCCTCAATATCCACTGTGATTCCATGTAATCGCCCCAAGGGTATTGTTAGCTCTACTACATGCTGCTAATTTTCCAGGAGAAGGAATAAGTTTGGTCCTTGGTTGCTGGCACAGAGATGGTTTATAATGGTTATCATTGTCTCTCCCTATTTTCCCCGCTACCTCCATTTCTTCCTTTCTTTTCATTCTCGTTATTCTCTTTAAACCCCTTTATCCTTGTTTTTGTCACAAAACCCCGCCTAAAGCCTTTTTTACCTACTCCCAGGCATATTTTGTTTTAACACTATAAAAGCCCACCTAAACCCATGTTCCTCTAACCTCCTGGGTGCTTTTTGTTTATAATGCTATTAAACCCTCATAACCCATTTAAACCTCGTTTAAATGAATTTTTCTTTTAATCCATGACACTAACCTTTTAAGCCATTATAACCGCGCATATAGTAAAAATCATAATGCGTTGTCACCATACCTGTCACATCAACCCCAAAACATGTGCTTTAGTCCTGGGCCATTCGATCCGCCACCTCATGATCCGAGGACGTACACAGCCCCTGCTCCCATAACCTACGCGACTGTTAGCCTGCGGGGAAGGCGGTTTCCTGCCGGACCTGCCTACCACGTGGTGCTATTTCACTGGATCGCGCCACCATTTACCAAAACCAACTTTTCCAGAAGAGCGGTGTGGGGAAACCACTTACTGCCCTTCCAGTACGGCTCCCCGCACATTAACTATTGATCACCTCCACCGCCCGTCAGCCGTTTGATTGTCCATCCCGCGATTGGACGGCCCACGATCCTCCTTTTCGCGCTTCTGCCCGATAGCCTCCATAGTCTCATCTCCACCGTCCGATTATACAATCTAACAGCTGAGGTTGTCTCGGTGTTGTCTGTGCCTCCCGCCATCAGATCTAGGTCATCCATCGGAGCCATCCAACGACCAACGTTCTTTCTCGGCTTTTCGTCCATTTTCAATGCATTTTTCATAGTTTTTGGCTTGTCCCATGCACGTGAAGAAGGAAGAGAAGATCCAGAAATCTACACATGAATTCCTCATTTACCACATTTAAAGAATAGCACAGTCAAGGATGAGAAGGACGATCCTCGAGCAGCTCAATGACTGCAACAGTTATGGAAATGAATTCAAATCATACTTCACCTGTTCAGGAAGGACATCATAGTACTAGTAAATGTCATTTTTTCCATTAAAACAATCAAACTGTATCAGAAGCCCATATCTAATTGTAAATGCAGTTGGTGGTCAGTTATGACCCCTCCACGCATGGGTCTGCAAAGATTTTTTGTGAACAAACTCTATATATACCCAAAAGGAAAATGTAATGAGGTTGATAAATGTTATTCTGATGTAAACTTCAACTTCTGGAGACTGCAACTATTGTGTAACCTGCAGCTTCTGGTCTTCATTTTCAGCTAATGCAAGTTTCTTTTGCTGTTAATTGCTCACTTTCACTTCTTCTTCTTTGTTCCAGGTTGTGCCTGCGGTGCATTTATTCATGTGCTACTAAATTTTAGCATTAGAGGGGTTGTCATCCCACCTCTTTGTTAGAATCTAGTTAGTTTCATTGAATTTGTATGCAGGTTTCTGTTGTTTTAATGCCAGAGAGTTATCATCCTGTCTGAGCATTAGGAAATAGATTTACAGACTTTTAAACTAGTTGTAGCTAGCCATCATAGGGTCCTATGCATCTACTGGTGTGATTAGTATTCTCCATCATCACTTTTTCTTTAAAACTGTGAGTAATTGGTGGTCTAAAGCCTTGTAGTCTGGGGATGTTCACCCATGTCTGGGGTTAAGCATAATAGAAGTGGTTATCTGGCTTGAATATGCAACATTTCTTTCATTCATCCACCATTTATCCAACAATTTTTTGAGTTTGTAATGTTCACGGGCATCTCTGATATACAACCTAGGAGAGTTTCTTGGGCTGATAACATTAATTGGTGTTGTTGCCAAGGAGAGGAGAATTGAAGCTTAGCTTCCCTGGGAGAATGACACAGCTTCAAGCTTTGATGATAGACAAGGTTTGAACACAGTTTCTGGTTGTAATCATCTATCTAGCGACTCCATTGGAGGAAGACTGACCTTTGGCGACTCCACATTGAAGCTCTGGCTCAGTTTGTGATACATACTCGAAGAAATCCTCAGAAATCACCAGCTGAATCAGTGCCTGACCCTAAGAGGATTGTTAAATCGAAGAAAGCATTACAGAAAAGGGCATTAGGATCAAGCAAGCCTAAGAAATCTAATGCATCTATGAAAGATAAAGTTGTAGCTGAAGATTTACAGTTTGAATATTTAGAAATCAACACTGTTAATAAAAAAGTTCCTTCAGAGATTAGTTCAGCCCCTTGTGCAGTTAGTTCCCCTTTGAATCTCAGTCCAAAGAAAGGTTCCCATTTAGTCCAAAACATCCCTTTGTCTCTACCATCCATCACATTACTCCCTACCATTCAATATGCTACTATTCTTCCACATATTCCAATCATGGCAGGACAGCAAGCACCCACGAAGATAGAAAGAATTGTTGTTGCTAGATATGGACCTTAGTCTTTCTTGTCCCTTTAAATCCTATGCCTATGGGGGAATATCAGAAATATATGCCTAAATTCACTGGCACAGAGGGAGTAACAGCAGAAGAACACCTTGAAGCTTTTTACAGTTACACTGATAATTTAGATATAAGTGAAAATGATGTGTGGATGAGAGTTTTTGTTCAGAGCCTTAATGGAGAGGCTAGGAAGTGGTTTAGAGAATTACCCTAGAGATCAATAACAAATATTGAAGCATTAGATGATGCGTTTTTGAAGCAATGGGGAGATAAAAAAGACTTGTTGTATTATCATACTGAGTTTGGTAATCTGAAGAGGGAAAATGGTGAATCTTTGCCTGATTTTAATAAAAGATTCAATCGAATGTATAGTAAGATACCAGCTGAGGTAAAGCCCACTCCTACCTCTGCCAAACTCACTTATTCCAACGCTTTTGACTCTGATTTCTGCATGTTATTGAGAGAAAGGAGATGTGCCACTCTAGCTGATATGCAGGATGTAGCACTGGAGGTGGAATCCAATATTATGGCTGCAGAAAAGCTTAAAAATCAGGCTGACAGAAGGAGGTAGAGAGGTCAGGCTTCTACTTCTTCTACATCATCTTCAGAGCCTAAATTAGACAAAATGACTAAGATGATAGAGTCATTGGCTGCTGAAATTTCTAAGTTAAAGGTTGAGCAGAATTCAACAAAAACAAGGCAGCAGAACACATTTGCTCCAAGAAATCCTATTCCATTTAGAAGAGAAAATGAGCAGTTACAGATTATGCAGAGGGGTGAAGAATCAAAAGAAGAACAAAAAGTTAAAGCTCCTTTCCAAAATGTAGTCATGGAGGAGGAACATTTTGAAGAAGATGAAGATGAAATTCACTGCATGGAGGATAAAGGCAGCACTGCGTTTTTGACATTGGCTGAGTATGAACAATCATTGCTGCAGGAACAAGACAGTCAAGAATGGGATAGAGAAGTTTTCCTATAAGCTGAATAGCAGTAGAGGTATAACCTGAGATCAAATGCAAAAAATGTCAAAGAGAATCCTGCCCAAAGAGCTGCTGTCCAAACAGAGTCACAGAATAGCAGGATGTTGGGTCCCTATAATACTAGTGATTACCCCATTACTATTGTAGTTGTATCCCTTTTTAATATTGTTGTGCCCCTATTGTCCCCATATTCCTATTATTGTGCCCCATAGAATCCTCTATTGTTATTTTTGTGGCTTTGTATTGTTATTGTTAGGTTGGTTGGGTTATATTGTGACTCCTTAGACTCCTATATATAGAAAGGAGGTTTTATCATTTGAATCATCCAAGAATTGCTCATTTATGTAATGTAAAGGAGCTTGCCCCCTCGAAGAGGCTGAATTCTAAGGTGTGGATCTCTCTTTTCTATCTTTTTGTGAGCTGGTTTCATAATATTTGGTATCAGAGCTTTGGATTCTAGGGTTTTGCTACTCCAAACAGGTCATCGTGGAATTTTCTCTATAACTTTTTTTCTGTGACATTTCAGAATCTAAAAAAAACCCATTTGAGGAGAAATCGCGTTGAATCTTGGGTCCGAATTTTAGAGCTTTTTGCACTATATTTGCAGAGATATGATCTGAGGACATTGGTCTTTTTGCAGACTCCTGAATTACATTCCAAACAGGTGACCTAGGGAAAATCGTCATAACTTTCTCTCTGAGCATCGGATTGAAATTTAAAAAGAAGGTATAAAAAGAGAACGGACTGTTGTTTCTGGTATATCTTTTTCAGATCCAAAGGTCAAAACAGTGACTCGTGGCACATCGTACAAGTTCGATCTACTGAACTAGTCTATAATCAGCTCATCTTGGGAGATTGTGTATAACTCTTCCTTGGAGAATCTAACTTGGATCAGACTGGTGGCATTAGAAAGAGGACACAGAGGGATACTACAAGTCACAATTTTAGAACTGGATGATACGAAATTGCAGAGATACATCAGATTCAATATCAAGCTTCTACAAAGTGAAAAGAGGTGTGTAGTTCTTTTTAAATTTTTGCATAAGATTGGTTTGAAAAATTAGTTTGAATCGGTAATTGATGCCCTGAGGAAAGAAAATGCATACACCTAGTAAGAAACCTGAAAGCCCTAGCATGACTTATGAAGAAGAGGAAGAAATGCAACATGATATATCAAAATTACGAGGCCAAGTGCAACAAGTGTCACTTGCACAAAAAGTAACAGAATCTAAGATGGATGGTTTAAGGAAAGATGTAGAAGCTAAGATGGATGGTTTAAAGAAAGGTGTAGAAGCTAAGATGGATTGTTTAAAGAAAGGTGTAGAAGATAAGATGAATGGCATGGAAGCTAAGTTGAATGGCATGGATGCTAAAATTGATGGCATGGATGATAAGATGGAATAATTGAAGATAAATATCAATAGGTTGCTACAAGAAATGGTCACTAAAGGTGAAAGGGTAGTAAAGGAAACTCATGATGAGAACAAAAGAAATGTTAATCATGATTCCACAGAGTCTAATGTTGGATCGAAGACCCACCATATTCCAAAAATCAATATGAGGAAGTTTGATGGCAAGGATCCCGCAACATGGATATTACAGATGGAGCAATTTTTCTATCTCAATAATGTGCAAAACACACAAAAGGTATGTATTGCAACTTTATATTTGGAACCAAATCAGTTTGTATGGTATCAATGGCTTTTCTCTCGTAAAAAAATTATCGCTTGGGCAATTTTTACGGAAGAATTGATAGCACATTATTGGGATACAAAAAACAACACTTTTTTTAGCCAATTGATAAGTCTCAAACAAAAGGGTTCAATAATGGAGCACATTGAGGAGTTCAAAAAATTGAACATAAGGGTTAAAAATATTCCAGAGGAGCATAGGATTGATGTGTTCATAGGGACTTTAAAGGATAATATCCAACATGATGTTCGCCTTTGGGAACCTGATTCATTAGAGAAGGCATTCAGGTTAGCAAGAAAAATGGAAAGAAAAATTATGGCAGCCAGGAAGCATACCACTCACAACTATAAAGATGGAAGTGTTGTTGCCCCTAGTCTTCCACACCCTAAAAGGTTGACACCACAACAATTGGAAGAAAAAAGAGAAAAATGGCTTTGTTACAGTTGTGATAGCAAATACACTAAAGGTCATAAGTGTGCTGAGAAGAAATTATTCTACATAGATTGTGAAGAGGAAGAAGAAAAGGAGCAAGAAAGGTCAAAAGAAGAAGATATATTCCAGGAACAAAGCCTATATGAAGAACAAATGAATCCGACCATATCTTATAATGCATTGGCGGGAATTACCACTCCTCAAACCATCAAGATAGAAGGACAGATCAAGAAGAAAAAGGTAATAGTGTTGATTGATTCAGGAAGTACCCACAATTTTATTCATTGTAAGGTAGCAAAAGAATTAAATTGCTTCTTATATCTAGCACCAAAGTGTCAAGTGATGGTTGCAAATGGAGGAATAATAAATTGCTCTGGAAAGTGCCATAATATCAAGCTATCCATGGGAGAATATGTATTGACTAGCCCAATGCTTTCCATTCCAATGGGAGGTGTCGATGTTGTACTAGGAGTCCAATGGCTACAATCCTTGGGTACAATAACTTTTAATTTTCAAGAAATTTTCATGAAATTTTCTGTGGAAGGAAAGGAAGTTCAATTAAGGGGTATTGCAGAGAAACCTGGAAATATAATCGGCTCTAATGGTATGACAAAGCTTCTAAAAAAGGAACAAGGAGGTGTAATTGCACAATTATGTTCGCTAGATGTTTCCACATTGGAATCATCTATTTCTTCAGATCTCCAAAAAGTCTTGGACAATCATTCCAAGGTATTTGAGACTCCCAAAGGTCTCCGATCTATTCATGATCATGATCATGATATTCATCTAATTCCAGGAAGTGTTCCTCTAAACATCAGGCCGTACAGATATCCCTATGCCCAAAAGAGTGAAATTGAACGTATGGTTGCAGAAATGCTAGAGGCTGGTATAATTCAAACGAGTCAAAGTTCTTTCTCTGCTCCAGTAGTATTGGTGCACAAGAAGGATGGATCATTGTGCAGGTGTTCGGATTATAGGGAGCTCAACAAACTCACTATTAAAAATAAGTTTCCCATTCTTGTCATTGATGAATTACTGGATGAATTGCATGGATCAATTTACTTCACCAAGTTGGATCTTCGTTTAGGATATCATCAAATCAAAATGAAGACTAAAGACATTTCGAAAACAGCATTTAGAACTCATGAGGGTCATTATGAATTTTTAGTCATGCCTTCTGGCCTTACCAATGCACCTTCAACATTTCAAGGTTTGATGAATTCCATTTTCAAACCATTCCTTAGAAAATTTGTGTTAGTATTTTTTGATGATATACCAATCTACAACAAGTCTTGAAAGGATCATGTTGAACATTTTGACAGGGTGCTACAACTATTGGAGGAGAAACAATTATATGCAAAAAGATCCAAATGTTTCTTTGGAGTACAAGAGGTGGAATATCTGGGTCATATTGTATCTCATGAAGGAGTTAAGGTAGACCCTAGCAAAATTAAATCCATTAAGGAATGGAAAATCCCCACATCCATAAAGCATCTGTGAGGATTTCTCAGGTTGACAGGGTATTATCGCAAGTTTGTTAAGAATTATGGGAGACTAGTAGCACCTCTAACAACATTATTGAAGAAAGATGTATTTTCATGGACTCCATAAGCAACAAAGGCCTTCGAGCATCTTAAAGGGGCAATGTGCCAAGCACCGGTCTTAGCTACACCAGACTTCACAAAAACCTTTATTATGGAATGTGATGCTTCAGGAAATGGAATTGGTGTTGTTTTAATGCAAGATGAAAAACCCATTACTTTCGAAATTCGTCCAATCAAGGGAAAGTTTTTACAAAAAGCTATTTATGAGAAGGAAATATTGGCAATACTCCATGCACTTAAGAAATGGCAAACCTACCTAATGGGAAGACACTTCAAGGTAAAAACGGATCATGATAGCCTTAAATACTTTTTAGAACAAAGATTATCCTTTGAAGAGCAACAAAAGTGGGTCACAAAGATGTTGGGTTATGACTTTGAAATCATCTACAAAAAAGGGAAGCAAAATGTGGTGGCAGATGCACTCTCAAGAAAGGATGAGCATGTGGAAGCATTGTTGTGCGCCATTTCTATTATCCAACTAGATTGGATAAACAAAGCAAGGGAGGAATGGAAGAATGATGAAGAAGTGTGGGCACTTATTCGAAAGTTACAACAAGACTCCAGTACATCTGATACATTTAGCTGGAAAAATGATTCGTTATGGTACAAAGATTGCTTATACCTCTGTAAGAATTCCCAGCTAAAACAAAAGATTCATATGGAATTGCACACTTCTCCCTTAGGAGGGCACTCAAGATTTTTAAAAACTTACCACAAGGTTAAGAAGGAATTTTTTTGGGAGGGCCTTAAATCAGATATTCAAAAGTTTGTGGCGGAATGTTTGGTTTGTCAACAAAATAATGTTGAAACAATTAAGACATCGGGGCTATTACAAGCTTTATCCATTCCAAGCCAACGTTGGGAGGAGGTTTCAATGGATTTTATCACAGGTTTACCCAAGTCTGAGGGAAAGAGTGTCATCATGGTGGTAGTTGACAGACTTACCAAGTATGCACACTTTTGTTCATTATCACATCCATTTAAAGCCAGTACAGTTTCTACTGCATTTACGGAAACAATTCAAAAGCTACATGGAAACCCAAAGATTATTGTAAGTGATAGAGATCCCATTTTCACTGGAAATTTTTGGACAGGATTATTTTCTTGTCTTGGTACTCAGTTAGCTCATAGCTCATCTTATCATCCTCAATCTGATGGGCAAACTGAGATAGTAAACAAATGTTTGGAAGGATATCTTCATTGCTTTGTATCTGATAAACAAACACAATGGGTAAAATGGTTGCCTCTAGTTGAATGGTGGTATAATGCTTCCTTCCATACAGCAACAAAAGTGACCCCATTTATGGCACTTTATGGATATCAGCCACCATCCATCACATCATATTTAAGAGAAAATTCTAAGGTTCAAGCAGTGGAACATCACATCAAACATCAACAACATGTCCTCCAACTCTTAAAGGATAACCTCGTGTTGGCACAGAATAGAATGAAACAACAGCCATATCAACATTGCAACGAAAGAAGTTTTGATGTAGGTGATTGGGTATTCCTGTGGCTACAACCATATAAGCAAATATCCCTCAAGCAAGGTAAGAAGGATAATAAATTATCACCAAAGTATTATGGTCCGTACAAGGTGTTGCAAAAGATTGGTACTATGGCATACAAATTGGAGCTTCCTGCAGCCTCTCGATTGCACCTAATTTTCCATGTTTCATGTTTAAAGAAGGTTATAGGTGACAAGCTCCCAGTTCAAACAATATTGCCAAAACTTGACGAGGAAGGAAAAATTATATTGGAACTAGAAGTAGTCACAGAAACAAGAACTCGACAGTTACGAAATCGATCAATTTCGGAGTATCTTATCAAGTCGAAGAACTTATCTGCTGAAGATTCCACATGGGAGGATGAGAATTCTATATAGAAGCATCAAGAACTACTAAAGCGTTGAGGAAAACACTTTTTTGAAGGAGAGGGGCATGTTGGGTCCCTATAATACTAGTTATTACCCAATTACCATTGTAGTTGTATCCCTTATTAATATTGTTGTGCCCCTATTGTCCCCATATTGTTATTTTTGTGGCTTTGTATTATTATTGTTAGGTCGGCTGGGTTATATTGTGACTCCTTAGACTCCTATATATAGAAAGGAGGTTTTTTCATTTGAATCATCCAAGAATTGCTCATTTATGTAATGTAAAGGAGGTTGCCCCCTCGAAGAGGCTGAATTCTAAGGCATGGATCTCTCTTTTCTATATTTTTGTGAGCTGGTTTCATAACACAAGCAGAGAAGACCAGCAGCTGATCTAGTCATCCTCAAAGCTCCAGTTCAAGAGGTAAAAAGTTCTGATAAGTCATCTTCCTCTTTCAACTTTGAGTCAGAAGTTTAGAAATTGAAAATAGTTGTGCCTCTGGTAGAGTTGGTCAAGAATGAAGTATTTAGAAAGCCTATCCTTGAAGCGCTTGAGCTAGAAACCACACAAACCTCCACTGACTCTGTCAATTTGCAAGATGACAAGCCTACCATTATGCTCAGCCCTATGATTGAACCTGCTGATAATAATTCTCCATCTTTTTATATCTCCTTGACCATTCATGATAAAATCGTCCACAATTGCCTGCTAGACACAGGGGCCAGCCACAATTTAATGCCTAAAGCTGTCATGGAAGAGTTAGGCCTTAATATCACTAGACTCTATCATGATTTATTTTCTTTTGATTCAGGGAAGGTGAAATGTCTTGGATTGATTAAAGATCTAGCCATTACCTTAACTCAGCTACCCATGAAGAGCATGATGATGGATATTGTGGTAGCAGATGTCCCTCCTAAGTTTGGCATGTTGTTGTCCAGAGGGTGGATGAAGAGACTAGGTGGGACCTTACAAAATGATCTTTCTTATGCAGTTGTCCCAGTTTTTGGAGGAGAAAGCAAGAGGTTATATAGAGAAGCACAGTTGGTATATATCATCAGTGATGAGAATAATCCTACAAATCATCCCATATATGTAGTGGACACTGATTTTGGAGCATGTATTCTCCAAATAGAAGAATCTCAGAAGGCCTCATTGCAGATTAGGAAACCAACAGTTTAGGTCGAGGAAAAGTAAGGAAGTCAAGTTTGGGAGATGTTCTTTGATGAAGCATGTTCCAGGGAGACTGCAGGAGCAGGGGTGGTGCTAGTATCTCCAAAGCAAGAAAGCATTCAGCTGTCTTTTAAGCTAGTTTTTCAAGTCACTAATAACATAACAGAGTATGAGGCTTTGTTGTTGGGCCTTAATGCAGCGAAAGGCAGAGGAATCAAGAATCTGAAGGTGTTTGGAGATGTTGATTTGATCATTCAGCAAATAAATAAATCATTTCAAGCAAAGCACCCAAGGCTGAAAGCATACAGGGATGAGGTATGGAGAATTAGAGATTGTTTTGATTATTTCTCTATTTCACATATTCCTAGAGCCCAAAATCAGCTTGCTGATTCCCTCGTTGTTTCTGCTAGTCTATTTATTCCTCCCAGATTAGTTTATGAAGTCCAAATGAAGTACAGACCTTCCTTGCTTGATAATGTCCACCATTGGAAACTTTTTGATGATGATGATGAGATAAATAGGTTTCTACAAGTCATTGATGAGTTCTCTACAATGCAAATTGACCAAAAGAATGAAGCCTTGTAAGAAAACCCCAAATCCCAGCTTAGAAATAAAATTGGTAAAAACAACATTGTCCAGCTTCCTAGTAACCATATTCCTAAGGGCCTAATTCCTCTTGAAAGACTGTTTGACCAGAATGATGTGCCTTACAAGGCTACCCAAAAAGAAGACCAATCTACAATCTGTAAACATGATATAGTAAGTCCAGGTCAGCCTAAATATATAAATTTATCCACTCATTTGTCAGCTGATCAAAGTGCTGAATACTGCGATTTAATGAGGCAGTTTGTTGATGTGTTTGCCTGGGAGTATAGTTATCTGAAAACATATGATAAGAACATAATTCAGCATAAAATCCCTCTGGAGAAAGATACTATTCCTTTCAAACAGAAGCTGAGACCAATAAATCCTATGCTTCTTCCTCAAATTGAAAAAGAAATTAAAAAATTGCTGGCTTTCAAGATCACAGTTCCTCTCAGGTATTCAAAATGGGTAGCCAATCTAGTGGTGGTGAGGAAGAAGAGTGGAGAAATCATACTGTGTGTTGATTTCCGAAATTTAAATAAGTGCTCCATGAAAGATAACTATCCTTTACCGAAAATGGAGCATTTGCTGCAAAAGGTCTCAGGAGCCAAAGTAATGTCTTTCTTGGATGGTTTTTCAGGATTTAATCAGATTGTTGTGCACCTAGATGATTAAGAAAAGACTACATTTACCACTCCTTGGGGCACTTTTATGTATGCCAAAATGCCTTTTGGATTGATGAATGCTAGAGCCACCTTTCAGAGAGCTATGGATATAACATTTGTGGGAGAGAAGGATAAATTTGTTCTAATCTACCTTGATGACATAACTGTATATTCTAGCAGCCATCAAAATCATTTACAACATTTGAAAAAAGTGTTTCTAAAGTGCAGAAGGTTTGGAATTTCAGTCAATCCCAAAAAATCTCAATTTGCTTTAAATGAAGGCAAGCTGTTAGGACATATTGTGTCTGCTACAGGTGTTCAGATTGACCTAGAAAGAGTCAAAGAAATTCAGACTTTGTGTATCCCTAGATCAAAGAAGGATATTCAGTCTTTTTTGGGCAAAATTAATTTTGTCAGGTGGTTTATTCCAAATTTTGCAGAATTGGTTAAGCATGTGACCTCCATGTTGAAGAAAGGATCAAAGGTTAAGTGGACTGATGCAACAAGAAAATCATTTGAGTCTATTAAAAAGTACATTATGGAAGCTCCCACATCAATAAGTCCAGATTACAACAAAGAGTTACATATTTTCTCATTTGCCTCTGAAGACACCATTGCAACAGTTTTATTGCAGCAAGATAAAGAAGGTTCAAAATATCCAGTAGCATTTTTCAGCAAGAATTTGAGGGATGCTGAACTGAGGTATGATATTATTGAAAAATAGGGATATGTACTCATTAAATCCTTGAAAGCTTTTAGATTTTATATCTTGCATTCTAAAATAATTGCATATGTACCCTCTGTTGCAATAAAAGATGTCTTGACAGAACCTGATGCTAATGGAAGAAGGGAAAAATGGATTGCCAAAATGATTGAATTTAATATAGAACTGAAGCCCACCAAGCTAGTCAAAGGTCAGGGTCTTGCCAAATTATTAGCTGAAGAAAATTGCAGGTCTTTAGATATTGATTTCCTGTGCGCTATTGCAGAAAATGGTTAGGCACAAGAAGAGGAAACAGTTGAAACAGAGAGAAAGCAGTTAGTGGCCGAAAATCTAGCTTCATGTAACTGATATGCTGAAATAATTAATTTCTTGTTGAAGCTAGAAATCCCTTCACGATTTACTCAAACTCAAGCTAGAACTTTAAAACTTAGGGCGACTAAATATTGCATCAATAAAAATATGCTCTACTGGAGGGATCCATCTAGAATATTTTTGAGGTGTCTGGACAAAGAACAGTCAAAAGAAGTTATGCAGCAGTTTCATAACAGCATGTGTGGAGGGCACCATTATTGGAAGACTACTGCCCATAAGATTCTCAGAGTTGGGTACTATTGGCCCACTTTATTTTCTGATGTATTTATTTCTGTTAAAGCTTGTGATAGGTGCCAAAGATTTGAAGGAAAACAGCAGCTGAAATCCCTGCCCCTAAAACAAATTTAGGCAAAAGGACCTTTTCAGCAGTGGGGCTTGGATTTTGTTGGAGAGATCAATCCACATTCTAGTGGCCAGCATAAATGGATATTAGTGGCCACTGATTATTTCACAAAGTGGATTGAAGCAATCCCTACAAGGAAGGCTGATCATAATGTGGTCATGAAGTTTTTGACAGAAAATATCTTCAGCAAATTTGGTTGTACACATAGATTAATAACAGATAATGCAACAGCCTTCAGGAAAAAAGAATTGGTGCAAATGTGTGATTCAATGGGTATTAAACTTGTTCATTCCACCTCATATTATCCTCAAGGAAATGGTCTGGCAGAATCCTCTAATAAAAGTCTAATCAGGATAATTAAAAAGCTGTTAGAGGACAATAAAAAGAATTTGGATTCAAAGCTCAAGTATGCACTATGGGCTAACAGAGTAACCATTAAAAAATCCACAGGCAATTCTCCTTTCAAGCTGGTATATGGCACTGATGCTGTATTCCCAATTCAATTAGTTCTCCTTGTGGCAAAATTCATTCAAGAAGAGAAGGATGAGGAAGAATGCATGGAAAAGAGGATCACTGATCTAGCAGAAATACATCAGATTAGAGAACATCTAGTTGAAAAGGCTACAGTACATCAGAAAAATATTAAGGAAGCCTTTGACAAAAAGGCAAAAATAAATAATTTTCAAATTGGTGACTTGGTTTTGAAGTGGGATGCACTTAAGGAGAAGAAAGGCAATCATGGGAAATCTGATGCTTTCTGGACAAGCCCTTTCATGATTTCACAGGTTCAAGGGAACAACACCTTCATACTGAAAAGTATGGGGGGAGAAGCAGTTTTTGATGGCCCAGTTAATGGGCGGTTTTTGAAAGTTTATGTGATTTAAGGTCTTTGACCTTAAAGGTTGTAAATATTGTGTTTTTATCAGTTTTAGTATAGATGCGGTAGACTCCATGCCCAATGAAACACTAGGAATTTTGGCTAATTTGTTTTTAGCTGGAAAGGCATTGATCTGCAGGTTCTTAAGACCTCACAGGGAGGATCTCATCCCCAGAAGGAGCCAGTGTTAGCTCTACTACATGCTGCTGATTTTCCAGGAGAAGGAATAAGTTTGGTCCTTGGTTGCTGGCTCAGAGATGGTTTATAATGGTTATCATTGTCTCTCCCTATTTTCCTCACCACCTCCATTTCCTCCTTTCCTTTCATTCTCCTTATTCTCTTTAAACCCCTTTATCCTTGTTTTTGTCACAAAACCCCGCCTAAACCCTTTTTTACCTACTCCCGGACATATTTTGTTTTAACACTATAAAAGCCCGCCTAAACCCATGTTCCTCTAACCTCCCAGGCACTTTTTGTTTATAATGTTATTAAACCCTCATAACCCGTTTAAACCTCGTTTAAACACATTTTTTGTTTAATCCCCGGAACTAACCTTTTAAGCCATTATAACCACGCATATAATAAAAATCATAACGCACTGTCACCATACCTGTCACATCAACTCCGAAACATGTGCGTTAGTCTTGGGCCATTTGATCCGCCACCTCATGATCCGATGATGTACATAGCCCTCGCTCCCATAACCTGTACGATTGTTAGCCCACGGGGAAGGCAGTTTCCCGCCGGACCTACCTGCCACGCGACGCTATTTCACTGGATTGCACCACCATGTACTAAAACCACCTTTTCCAGAAGAGGGGAGCAGGGAAACCGCTTACCGCCCTTCTGATATGGCTCCTTTCACGTTAACTATTGATCACCTCTGCCGCCCGTCAGCGGTCCGATCGTCCATCCCATGATCCTCCTTTTTGCACTTCCACCTGATAGCCTCCATAGTCTCATCTCCATCGTCCGATTATACGATCCGATGGCTGGGGTTGTCCCGGTGTTGTCTATGTCTCCCACCATCAGATCTAGGCCGTCCATCTGAGCCATCCAACGACCAACGTTCTTTCTCGGCTCTTCGTCCATTTTCAATGCATTTTTCAGAGTTTTTGGCTTGTCCCATGCACGCAAAGAAGGAAGAGATGATCCAAAAATCTGCACATGAATTCCTCAGCTACCACATTTAAAGAACAACACGGTCAAGGACGAGAAGGATGATCCTTGAGCAGCTCAATGACTACAGCAGTTATGGAAATGCATTCAAATCATACTTCACTTGTTTAGGAAGAACAACAAAGTACCAGTAAATGTCATTTTGTCCATTAAAACAATCAAATTGTATTAGAAGCCCATATCTAATTGTAAATGCGGTTGGTGGTCAGTTATGACCCCTCCACGCATGGGTCTGCAGAGATTTTTTGTGAACAAACTCTATATATACCCAAAAGGAAAATGTAATGAGGTTGATGAATGTTATTCTGATGTAAACTTCAACTTCTAGAGACTGCAACTATTGTGTAACCTGCAGCTTCTGGTCTTCATTTTCAGGTTGTTCCTGTGGTGCATTTATTCATGTGCTGCTGAATTTTAGCATTAAAGGGGCTGTCATCCCACCTCTGTGTTAGAATCTAGTTAGTTTCATTGAATTTGTATGCAAGTTTCTATTGTTTTAATGCCAGAGAGTTGTCATCCTGTCTGATCATTAGGAAATAGATTTACAGACTTTTAAACTAGTTGCAGCTGGCCATCACAGGGTCCTGTGCATCTGCTGGTGTGATTAGTATTCTCCATCATCACTTTTTCTTTAAAACTGTGAGTAATTGGTGGTCTAAAGCCTTGTAGTCTGGGGGTGTTCACCCATGTCTGGGGTTAAGCATAATAGAAGTGGTTATCTCGCTTGAATATACAACATTTCTTTCATTCATCCACCATTTATCCAACAATTTGTTGAGTTTGTAATGTTCCTGAGCATCTCTAATATACAACCTAGGAGAGTTTCTTGGGGTGATAATATGTATTATCTTCTCTTGGTTTTCCATGTGTAGCTGAATAGGAGACCAATGCAGTGTAGGCCTCCCCATGCGCTCTGATGTCTGCCTTGGCAGAACGTTCGCGTCTGACCCTAAATCCAAAATTACTTGGTCCATTTCATATTCTCCAATCTATGTGGTTAACCTCATTTCTCTTCATGTTCTTGTCTTATGCTTTCCAATCTTCCAGATTACATGTGGTTCTCCATGCGCGGTCCTAACGCATCTGTTAATGAGTTCCTGTAATCCCTTTACAACCTTAATGTCGCACAGTAGCTTCATACATGTTTCCAAGAACATTGTGAGCATCGATGGGTCCATTTCCAGCTCTGGTCTGTCTTTTCTTCCTAAAGTGGAGGCATCAATGAAGCTCTTCTTAGCTTCCATAAAAGTTTCCTGAGTGTGCTCCAAATCAAACTCTGCTTCCTTCGCCAGAGCTTTACGAACCCAAGTACTTTCTTCAAGATATTTTCCTTTATCATCTCCCTTAGTAATTCCACTTTGAAGCACAATATTCACATTTGGATCATCCTCGCGTGGCTCAGACCTCATCATTTGCAGTTTTTGAGTTGGGGGAGGTGGTAGCACTCCCTTGTCGCATATCCTAGCTATCAGAGTAGGACAATCTTCCGTCTCATGATCAAACAAGGTATAGTACAAGCATGATGGATGCGTTGGATCCATACAATCGTGAGAATAATGTCCTGGCCCTCTGCAATTGTAGCATATTAGCTATCCATGACCTCTTCCAGGTCCTCCTCCACCTTGGCGTCATCTGCACCCCCGGAATCTAGTTCGCGCCATCCCTGCACCCTGTTCTAGGGGCCACATTTCGACTTGAACCCTGTAGGTGGGAGTTCTATCCATCATCAGCTCATAACTTCTACATGTGTGCTCATCGTGTCCCACCGATCTACAAAAATTATAGAACAATTACTTCTGCAACAAATGGCAGTTGTTCGTAGCATGCTTTCTTCCTATTTGAAAAATTGCACACCACAGAGTAGGCGCCGCACTCGGTCCTGCTTGCGCTTCCAGTCTTAACGAGATTGGTCCTCCTCCTGCAAGGTAATTCGTGAACACTAGGCAATGGTCTTTGTCATGACCTTGACCTTTGCATTTCACGCACCACACTTCTTCACGCGCTTCTGGTCGAACTATTCTGTCCTGTTTCAAACTCTGCATCTCAAGGCATAAGTTTTTCAATTACGCGTGGATCTACTAAACTCCCAAGTTAGGATCTTGTATTGGGGTCTCATGCAGCCTCATCGTGATCTCTAAAGCTTCTTCCTGATTTGTTAACTTCTGCTACGACAACGCATTCCTCAAATGCGACGTTAGTGATGCTACAAACCATTCGCGGTGTTGTCCATCCGTCAAAGTCATATTAGCTTTGCAAATTGTACACTTCAACCTCTGATCCAGCTCCCAAAGAGTCTCACCTAGTATCATCGTGATCTCCTTCAACCCAATGATCGATTGCGCCTCTAACTTCGGCCTACTAAATTCTTTAGTTAGCGCATCTTGGATAGCTGCGATTCTTGCATTCAAATTATCACTTGAGTGCTTAATGTACTAGGTCAGCGTGCGATCTTGTAGAGCACTAACCAATGTTGCTTTCTTGATATTGTCATCTATAAATCCCTGCGCTTCCCATACGACCTTTACAACGAACCAAAACTAGTTCAGATCTTCATTTCCCAATCCCTTGAACATAGGCAACTTTATCATGCTGGCCATTTTAAAACGCGGTGGTGGCAGACTTGGTATGGGCGAAGAGGGTGGTGATGGCGGTGAAACTAGCGGTGGTGTGGGTGGAGGTGGTATGCACGTAATCCTCTGCCTTATCAAATGGATCACACTTTGTAGAGAGACCCTCACGAGTTCTTCCTTGTCCCCTCGCAGAGGTGAAATCCATGGGCTAGTCTCTAGTCCCACACTTCCTTCATTTCTGTAAATTTTTCCACTTCGCGTAGCCTCGAACATCAATGTAACTTCATATTCCACTTTTTGCACAATAGCATTTTAATCGAAGTATTTAGAGACTTTACGTACTTACCTCGCGGTCCTTTGAGAAAGTGTCACTCTGCCTCACTATAGATGACTGAGGTATCTACCGCAAACTCAGTAATGAATCCTCCTATAATCCAATTGATCCAGTGATCAACAATGCACGAGATCTTATACTCTGATGCTTCCAATCTCCGCACCAACTCAAGGGTCCCCACAATAGGACCATCGAGCTGCCACCTTCTTTGGCTACCTGCTAGCTTCGCGATCCACTCGTACAACTCAGTAGGGAAAGATGTGAAGAAAATTTCGTGAATCTCTATGTACAGGTAGCAGTCTAACCACTCTTCCTTCGATAGTCACAGATTCCTATTCTCCTGCCCAACCACCCTTCAATCTCCTTCTTAGTTGGATTCCAGTGATGCAACATTAGATGTCTCTAGGCAGATTCTGGTCCCGGCAGATTCTGATGCCTCTGCACACTCAGCTACAGAGCCTTCTCCTACTCTACGACCCAAAGACACGACTTTACACTTCCACTAAGACTCAATTCCTCATCTTCTCTTAGATTAGATGTCTCTTTACAGCTTAGAGCCTCGCTCTATTTATAAAATCCCTTGGTCTGTGGACCATGGGTAGAACTCTCAAGCCAACATTACATTACAAAAGAAAGGGTGGACAACCTTCTGACTCAATTACAACTTCACACTCTGCGCCCACAAATCGCAGAGTCTTTACATCGGACATAGTCAAAACTTGGGCTTTAAGCCCCAAAACTTGCCTTGGGGGATCCTGTGCCCAACATCCAACATATACTTCCTCTTTCAGCACTCCATTCAAGAATGTTGACTTCACATCCATTTGATACACTTTCCATTTATTCAGCATGACAATTCACAACATTGCATGCATTGTCTCCATCCTCACAATTGGCGTGAAAGTCTCCACATAATATCTTCCATGTTGTTGCTTTTATCCTTTGACAACTAGCCTTGCCTTATGCCTTTCAATATTTCCTATAGCGTTGCTCTTGGTCTTATCGACCCATTTCACTCCAATGACTTCTTTTCCTTGTAGAAGGTCCACTAACTCCCATGTATCATTCTTTTTCATTTCTTCTATCTCTTCATCCATTGTCGCTACCCATTTTTCTTCTTTGACTGCATCTACATGACAAAACAATGCAAATAAGGAATTCAAACCTGCACTACTATCAAATTCTTTTTTTCTCATGAATTTCACTTAAATTTCTAAATTTTTGTTTTCTTATTCTTGTGGAATATGGACTTGACATGTCACTTGATGTTTTGGATCTTTACAGTGTGCATGGAGTAGTATCTACTTGAATGCACGACATTGTCCTATTATTTCTTGACAATGTAACTTGTTGTATTCCTTTTTGTATTCCTATGGTATACACGTATGTACAAAATCCTGTAGATTCACAAGCTCATGCAATGTACTAAAGCACAAGACAATAATCTACTTCTACTCTGAACCAACGAAATCCAATAGATCGATGAAAACAATATGAACAAGAAGAAGATAAAATCAATGGAACATAACACAAGATGTATCTGGGGAAAGCCACTGCTCAAAACCCTGTTATTTGTATTTCATATATGAGAAATATGAGTGAAGATACAAAGCTTGTTCCCACTAAAACAATTCCACACAAGTATGCTCAATTCTCTCAGCTCACAAACTAGCTCAAGACAAATCCTTAGCCTATTCAGTAGCTCTCCAAGCCCCTAATCTATTTCATCATTTCGTCAAAGAATTTGGATGAATAAAATATGCTTTGATCAACCTTGAGCTTAACCTGCACAAGTATTTCCTATCCTCCACCTGATGACTTCCTTTGGCAATACTTAGCCAAATTTCCAAGTGATCCAGGTGGATATTGGTGGCCACCCACCTATTACACCTATATCCCCCAGTTAGTTTCATCTGTTTCCTTGTTCATTTCGTCATTTACTATTTTTAGTAGTTTTTTGGGTCTTCAACTTCTGGAGCAGTTTTGACCCCCTAAATGGTGTTTTTTTGGGGTCCGCGGGAGGCCCATTGCCATAGGCAAGAGCCTATGATGAAACCTGTAGTACTTAGAGAGACCTTTCCAACAAGGTATCGTACATGCCAAATGGAGATAATCTGACCAAGTTACAACCCCGGGAAGTTGGTTGCCCAACTAACCCCAACGGGTCCCACAAACTCTTGGTGTTACATCTCCTATGGTTAGGGTTTTGGTTGTTTAGGGTTTTCTCATGTTTTTGAATAATAAATAGGCCCTTGAGCCTCATCATAACACAGTTCAGAGGCATGTAGTCATCACATCTCTTCTAAGAGATAAGTTACCATCACCCAAGCTATATTATTTCCATTATGTTTGTAAGCATAGTTCAGTATTTTTCTATTAATGAAAAGAAGTGTTTTTCTACTACGTCTATATGTTTACGATTATATATGTAAGTTGTTGTGTTCTTGTTTAATCTAGGATTAGTGGTATCAAAGCAGTCTTCTCTTTCTCTATTTTTATTTGCATGTCCCCAACGAGGTTAGGGTATAAGGAGTTAGGGTTTGATATGGTTGAACCATTGCAAGATCAGCCTTGCAAAACCTAATGACCTCACATGGAGGAAGAAAAGAAAGACGAGGGGGTGGGAGATCCTTTCAAAATGTTTCTCGAGGAATCCCTCGAGCAACAATGGGACGTGATGATGGATATCTTTGTTTAGATCCTTCGACGACTACCCACAGGTGATGCATCTTCATCCAGCAACCACTCTAGAGGTGCCACTCCTTTTAAGATACAAGTTAACTTTGATATTCCCATATTCAAAGGCCTGATAGCTGCAGACGCCTTAGATAAATGGTTAAATCTATTAGAAGGATATTTTTTAGTTCATGACTTTTACAATGGGGAAAATATTACTTTTCACTTATTAAAGTCGCCCCACACATCAAGGATTGGTGGGAAATCTACTATGAACAAAAGGATGAGAGTGAACCCTCGTTGTTTTCAGCTGCACCCACCTGGAATTCTTTTTGAGATGTCAACAAGGAACAATATTACCCTGTCTGGAGCTATATAGACAAATACATAAAGTGGACCACGCTATGGAAAGGAAGGGACCAAGATGTGCTAGAGTTAACAAATACTTTCCATACCCTTTGCACGAAGCTAGGTATAAAGGATGCTAAGCGCATTTGGTGCTCAAGAACCACAACTGTCTACACAAGTACATCCAAAACAAGATGGAGTTCCTGTACATGTCCTTGCTCGACACGACGTATTGGTACGATGTTAAGATTGAGCAGAAGTTTAAATAGAAGGAGCGGGACTTTGGATATGTGAACCCAAAACAAGGAAAAGGTGCCCTCAAACCACAAAACAAATGACCAAGCCAAGGCGGTGCTACCGACAATAGCCTGCCAAAGCCATTAGCAAAGAACAACACCCCAAAGATGATGAAGGACACAGGAAAATGGTGTGAGTTCCATAAGAGCTCCACTCATAATACAAGTGAGTGTCGAGCCAAGAAGCCACTGGTGGTTAAGCTGAAGGCCTTTGAATCAGATGGAGGTTTTGAATCTTAATCAAAACCCGATAAGGGAACTGACAAAGGGAAGTAGATCATTGATGCAAATCCCAATGCCACTGTGGCCACCACTAAGATCCAGAAGATTAAGCCTGAAGATCCAAAGGAAGGGGAACCTCTCCTCCACTAACATATGTGGGTGAAGGGTTCTTCATTGTAGTTCATTGTCGATAGCGAGAGCCAAATGAACCTCATTTCAGCAAAGGTCATGAAGCGGTTGGGCCTAAAGACTATAGCACATCCACAACCATACATCATCGGGTGGCTTCACCCAGGACAAGATCTTCTTGTCAGTCATTAGTGCCACCTTCCCTACAACATCAATCTCTTCACAGATGAGGTATTGTGTGACGTTGCTCCTCTTGAAGTTTGTGATGTATTGTTAGGACAACAATACTTGTGGAAGCGACATGTTGTATATGAGTCTAGACCTCACTCTGTGATTATTAATTTGGCTAATAAGTTGTACAGGATATCGGAGGTAGCCCCACCTACCACCATATCTTTTATCATTGCAAAACAATGCAGTAAGATCATTTCCCATACCAGGAAATTTGTTTTCCTTATGATTCGCCCCCAGGGAAAGAAGAAGGTTGTGGCCATGACTTCTAGCAGGGCTCCTCTGCATAGCAGCAACAGATGGACAAGGTCGTGGAGGAGTACAGGGATATTTTCACCTCACCCACAGGGGTACCTCTACATTGTCAGGTCAAGCACTCCATCAATTTGACCTCGGGTGTGCCACTTCCCAATGGACCAATTTATCGACAATCTATTCTACATAATGATGAGATCAAGAAGAAAATTGAGGAATTCTTGTAGAAATGGCACATCAGGCCAAGTTCATCACCTTGTGGGAGCCTGATTGTATTAGTATAGAAGAAGGATGGGACCTGGAGGCTTTGTATTGAATATTGGGTGCTGAACAAGATCACTGTTCGGAATAGGTACCGAATCCCACAGATTGATGACCTTCTAGATCAGCTCAAAGGGGGCCAAATATTTCAGAAATATTGACTTGAAGTTAGGTTATCACGAGGTACCTATCAAACCCTCTGATGTGTGGAAGACTACCTTCAAATCCAAGGAGGGCCTTTTTGAATGGTTGGTCATGCTGTTCAGATTGATGAACACCCCTGTAACCTTCATGAGATTGATGGACGACATATTATGACCATCCACCAATGCATTCTTGGTGGTGTATTTAGATGAAATCTTGATCTTTGGCTAAAGTTGGGAAGAGTGCCTCCACCATATTCGACAGGTCCTTCAAACCTTGCACCAACACAAGTTGTGTGCTAACTTGGAGAAATGCACGTTTGGCCTAACCCAAGTTCAATATCTAGGGTACATCATTGATCAGAAGGGTGCACATGTGGAACCATCCAAGATATAAGTCATTCAGGATTGGCCAGCCCCAACCACTCTAACAGAGCTCTGTATCTTTTTGGGTCTTGAGAATTTCTACCATAGGTTTGTATTGGGGTTCTCTCATATCACTTGGCCTTTAAGTCAAGTCACCAAGGGCAGAGTGAAAGAAATTTTTTTTGGTCGGAAACCCAACAACAAGCATTCTCTAAGTTGAATAATTGCCTCTGTTCTACACCAGTACTCACATTACCAGACTTACAACAACCATTCAAGATTGAGATAGATGCCTCCGACTATGTTATTCATGTGGTTCTTACTCAGCATGGGCATCTAGTGGCTTACCATAGTGAGACACTTTCAGACACATTCTGAAAGTACTCCACTTACGACAAATAAATGTACTCCATTGTGCAGGTCTACCATCAATGGAAGAATTACATTCTAGGGAAGGAAATGGTCATCCACATAAACCACCGAGCTCTACAGTTCATACAAACACAAGGGAAGTTGTAGAACGATCTCCATCAGAAATGGTCCACCTATTTGCAACAATTCCATTTGAACATTAAGTATAAGAAGGGTAGCACCAATAATGTTGTTGATTGCCTCATCCAACCACCAGTCATGGTGCTGATCACTGTGCTTGACTCCTGCAGGCACGAGACATCAAGGTGGCTTCTTCTTTACAAGAGTGATCCAGAATTCGGTAGCATATACTAGACACTCCTGGAAGGGAAGCAAGTTCGAAATTTTCACCTTCAAGATGCATTGTTATGCCACCTGGGACACATCTTTGTTCCTTCAAGTGAGCTGTCAAGATGATTTGGGAGGCGCACTGCATTCAGGTTGCTGGACATTTTGGAGTAAAGAAAATAGTGGTGGTATTGTAGAAGTATTTTTATTGGCCGAAACTTTGTTGGGATGTTGGGAAGTACATTAGATCCTGCACTGCATGCGCCATTACCAAACCAACCATCAAGAAGTGAGGCCTATATACTCCTCTACCTACTCCTATCCAGCCTTGGGAATCTATCTCCATGGATTACATGTTGGGTCTTCCTTCTACTAAGCACGACAATGATTTCATTTCCATGTTCATCGATAGATTATATAAGATGTCCATCATCGCGGGCTACAAGAAGAGTATCACAGCAGAGGCCACTGCTAAGCTCTTGTTTGAGCGAGTATGGGTACACTTTGGGATCCCATAGTTCATTGTCTCAGATCCAAATAGTATATTCCTAAGTGCATTTTGGCCAAGTCTCTGTTCGATGTTGGATACAAAACTTACTAAGTCCATGGCTTTCCATCCCCAAATTGATGGCCAAACAGAGGATTTCAACAAGATTATCGTACATATTCTGCGCATGTACAACTCGAAGCATCCATGCACATGGGATGAAAGTCTCCCTTAAGTCCAACATAGATACAACAGAACTCTCCACAACTCAACAAGCCATAACCCCTTTTAGGAAGGGCTGGGATTTTAGCCATTATGCCCCATTGATGTGGCCATACCATTTGTAGCCACTGAGGTAGATTTGTCTCACATTTAGTCTCAATCTGAAAGGGCTAACAACTTCATTAAGAAAATGCAATAGAATCAACAGTAGGTCCATGATATACTAGATAGAGGCATGCTAAGTACAAGCAACACCATGATCAACATCGAGTGTTGCACAAGTTCCATGTGGGCAACAAAGTTTGGCTACATTTGCAGAAGGAGTGCCTTGTTGGACTCCACCACAAGCTTCTCTCGCTTTGATATGGTCCATACACCATCACCAAGGCCATCCATGACAATGCCTCTGAGCTTAGCATCCTAGCATTCCTTGATTTGCACCCAATGTTCAATGTAGATTGCCTTCAGCCATACTTTCCACCATTATTGGACACATCTGAAATTGCAGAACAACTCACACCAAAAGAGATCAACCCAGACTGCATGGAATAGGCCACAACTGATCAAATCATGGACACACAGATCAAGAACACTCGCCAAAAGAGGATGCAACTATATCAAGCTGTCATAGTAGGCCAACTCCTTCACGAGGGCAAGTGGTTCACTAGGGATGGGTTCAACAAAAATTTACTCTCCTCATGGAGGTTCTGCATGCAATGGGGACCATTACTTCCTAAGGGGGGAGGAATGATCCAGGTGGATATTGGTGGCCACCTAACTATTCCACCTAGACCCCCTAGTCTTTCATCTATTTCCTTGTTCATTTCAACATTTACTATTTTTAGTAGTTTTTCGGGTCCTAAACTTCCTCAGCAATTTTGACCCCCTAAACAACATTTTTTTGGGGTCCACAGTAGGCCCATACCCATAGGTAGGGGCCTATGGTGAAACCTGTAGTACTCAGAGAGACATTTCCAACAAGGTATCGTACGTGCCAAATGAAGGTAAAATGACCAAGTTACAACCCCGGGAAGTTGGCTACCCAACTAACCCCAACGAGGCCCACAAACTCTTCGTGTTACATCTCTTGAGGTTAGGGTTTTGGTTGTTTATGGTTTTCTCATGTTTTCCAATAAAAAATAGGCCCTCGAGCCTCATTGTAACATAGTTTAGAGGCATGTAGCCGCCACATATCTTCTCAGAGATAAGTTACCATCGCCCGAGCTATCTTATTTCCATTCCATTTGCAAGCATAGTTCAATATTTTTATATTAAATAAATGAAGTGTTTTTCTACTGCATCTCTATGTTTATGATTATATCTGTAAGTTGTTGTGTTCTTGTTTAAGTTTGGATGACCAAGGCTCCAAGCTTCTAATTACTTGCACAATTATTGAGAGTTATCCCGTATTTAAAGGGAAATTCCTCATCCATAACCACGCAATCCAAAATTAGGTCCTTCTCTGATTGCATGCATGATATTTACAACTCAGTAAATCAAACAATTGATAGTACATTGTCCCTACACTCTAATATCAACCGGGTCTTTCTTAGAATCAACATAAATGAGTTTCTGATGAAGGAATCTTCTGTTAACTAGAGTGACACTTGTGGATGCAATAGTGCACCAACTCACTGTTAACTCTCTATTAGTTCCACACACAGTTTGCAACTAATTTAACTAAACATAACTTAGTAAACTAAGTTATCTAATTACAACTCATAATTAAACTCATCCTAGACACCTAAAACTTAGGGAGAACATATACATGACTTCCAAAGTAATTCGAACCTGAAATTCATAAGCTAACTAAGTCAACTTAACTTAGTTGACTGTTACAAGTTGTTATGAGGAAAGAATTACAATATTAATTCACAATTTAATTCAAGGACAAATTAAATTCTAATTCTGGATTCTATTTTTAACATTTTTTGTTGTTATTTTCAACACTCCCTCTCAACAAGAAAGGAATTCAACTCGATCCCAATCCTGAACCTTTGGAATGTTCTTCATGCAACACTTCTCTCTAATGTTGTTGTTGTTGACTCTTCCTTTCTTCATTGTTGTCAACCCTTCTCTGTGCTCTTCAGTATCTAAATGCTCTAGCCTTTTTCACTCTGATCTCTGACTGCATCAATCACCACTGATTCCTTCCACTGCTATGAAATTTGGGCTCCTGTAGCAAGGTACGATCCATGAGATAAAACCTCCTAATGGACCATGCCCAATTTCATCCCTCTTGGGACTACCACTTCGCATCGCCGCACCTCACACCTGGAGGTATGGATGCATGTGATCCCTCTGCCCACCTAGCTCGAAATTTCCCCCTACTAGAGGTCTCTGTATGAGTGGATGCCTCCACTCAGTCTCCTCTCAGCTTCTCTAGTTGTGGCTTCTCCACAACTTCTTGAAGTTGCTTCTGCGGCTTCCTCTGGGGCTGCATGTTGACAGGTAATTTACTCTCCCAATCAACCAGAAAATCTCTAACCTTTTCCTTTCTCCTCAAGGCTTTGCATGCATATTGTACATTAAGTGCATACATGTTCTTGGCTAGCACACCAATCTGTTTTATCAATCATTTTGTCATGAAATTTTCTCGAAAAAGAGTTGATTTTAAATCAGTGATCTCTCCCTCATCCAAACTCCGATTTGGCCGTTTTTTTTTTTATTTGGGTATTTTTTCACAAGAAATCCAGATCTGCTATTTGTTTCTGAATTTTTTTCATAAGAATTTTCATAACTTCTCTACAAACTCACGCCCCAAAAAATTCCGGCTCCGATACCATGTAGAAAATCCTGTAGATTCCTAATCTCATACAATGTACTAAAGCATAGGAGAAGAATCTACTTCTAATCTCAACCAATGGAAGCCAATAGATCGATGAAAATAATATGAACAAGAGGAAGATAAAATCAATGGCACATAACACAAGATGTGTCTGTGGAAAGCCACTGCTCAAAGCCCCCTATTTGTATTTCATATATCAGAAATATAAGTGAAGATACAAAGCTTGTTCTCACTAGAACAATTCCGCACAAGTATGCTCAACTCTCTCAGTTTACAAGCTAGCTTAAGCTAAATCGTTAGCCTATTCAGTAGCTCTCCAAGCCCCTAATCTTTTGCATCCTTTGGTGAAAGAATTTGGATGAAAACAATATGCTCATCTCAACCTTGAGCTTAACCTACATAGGTATTTCCTATCCTCCACATGATGACTTCCTTTGGCCAAATTTCCAAGTCTCCAAGCTTCTAATTCCTTGCATAATTACTCAGAGAATTGCCCCATATTTAAAGGGAAATTCCTCATCCATGACTGCGCAATCCAAAATTAGGTCCTTCTCTGATTGCATGCATGATATTTAGAACTCAGTAAATCATACAACTGATAGTACAATGTCCCTACACTCTAAGTCTCAACTGGGTATTTCTCATAATTGTGATGCATGAGTTTCTGATGAGGGAATATTCAGTTAACTAGAGTGACACCCATGGATGCACTAGTGCACCAACTGACGTTTAAATCTCTATTAGTTCCACAAACAATTTGGAACTAATTTAAATGAACATAACTCAGTAAAATGAGTTATATAATTACAAGTCATAATTAAACTCATTGTGGACCCCTAAAACTTAGGGAGAACATATATATGACTTCCAAAAGACTTCCAACTCGAAATTCCTAATTTAACTAAGTCAACTTAACTTATTTAACTATTACAAGTTGCTATGAGAAAAGAATTACAATTTTAGTTCACAATTTAATTCAATGACAAATTAAATTGGAATTTATGGATTCTACTTTTAACATTTCTTGTTGCTATTTTCAACAATGTATTCACATTGATTGTCTTCTCCAAACTTCCATCCCATGCTTCATCTTCTATGAACTGCACATCTCTTCTTATTATGACCTTCTTGGTTAATGGATTATAGAGCTTGTATGCCTTGGATTCATCACTATATCCAACGAATACGCATTTCTCCCCCTTGTTGTCGGACTTCTTCCTTAATTCATCTAGGACATGTGCATAAGCTATATCCAAACCCTCTCATGTGAATGACACTATACTTTCTTCCACTCCATGCCTCTTCAGGAACCAAATTCTTGACACTTTTGGTTGTACAACTATTAATGATAGATGTCAAGCAAGCGACAACTTCAGCGCAACAATCATTTGGAAAATGCTTTGTCTTCAACACACCCCTTGTCATTCTCACCAAACTTGAGATCTTGGGTTCAAATCTTGGGCTACCCTCCCCCCATAGGGGGGTGAATAATGGACATGTAAACAAAAAAATTAGAGAGTCCTACCGAGCTTACAAAAGAAAAGCATACTCCTTGTCATTTGGAAAATAGTATTTTGCTGAGGTGTATACCTTGTTGTAAATTGCTCGTGAATTCCATATTCCCTACAAAAACATACAAAGTCATTTGAGATGTATTCACCACCTCTTTCAGTCCTCAAAACTTTTGTGTTGTGTCCACTTTCCTTCTCAACAAGATATTTGTATTGAGGAAGTGCTCACACACTTAACTTTCCTATTTTAGAAAGTAGACCCATTTCTTTCTTGTGTAGTCATCTATGAAAGTCAAGAAATAATAGTTGCCACCAATAGATGATGTCTGCATTGGTCCACATAAATCTAAATGGAGAGTCTCCAAGGTCCCTTTTTCCCTTATTGACTTTTTTTTTGGAAATGATTCTCTATGTTGTTTACCCAAGATGCATCCTTCACATAGGTTGTTTGGTTTTCCTATGAGTGGCAATCCTTTAACCATGCCTTTCCTAAGAAAAAACTTCAAACCTCCAAAATTAAGATGACCAAACATCAAATTCCATAACCAATTTTCATCTTTGACCTTTTCTTGAAAGTTTTTTTGTGTGATAGTTGCAACTTTTCTCTCATCCTCTTGTGAATTCATTAACAGTTGTGCTTGTGCAGCTTCTTCCTTCAGATATGGTTTTATCTTTAGGGGAAAGATTATATTGCTTGTACTTTGAACTTTTGCAATCAATTGTTTGCTTGGAGACTTATCCAAAATTGTGCCCTCTCCATTTTTTTAAAAGATAGTGTATCCCTTTTGCTTGAGTTGTCCAATGCTTATGAGATTATGCTTCAAACTATCAATAAAATAGACATCTGAAATGTACTTCTTCTCCCCCTTCTTTGTTAGGTTGTTGACTCTTCCTTTGCCCATGACAAAGACTTTATTATCAGCCCCTAATGTCACTTCAGATTCCACATTTTTATCTAGATTGGAAAACATTTCTACGTTCTCTGTTATGTGATTGTTGCACTGTGAATCTAGAAACCATACATCCTTTTGTTTTTCTTGTTCTACATTACATGATAAGAACATATTATCTTTGTTCTGATTTTATTTTGTGAAATTTGCATTTGGTTTGTTTCTGAAATCATGTTTCTTTTTTCTACATTTATTAACATAATGTTCTGTTGATGATGCTAGATTCGCCAACATGTAAGGGGATCTCCCTGGTAAGAAGTCCCAATTATACCTCAAACCATTTTGTGTAGGAGTCCCAGCAGTGGATCGTATAGTAATGCCTTGACCGCGATGTCGCACAGAGGCAAGTAAGATAACTCTGTCTGTAGGAAGATTGTGATTGTTGTAGTGAGTCAAAGAAGGTGTATGTTAGGTCCCTATACTACTAGTGTAACCCCTTATTGTTATTAGTACAACCCCCTTATTATATTGTTGTGCCCATGTAGTCCCCATATTGTTATTATTGTGCCCTTACATTATTATTGTTATGTCGGCTCTGATTATATTATGACCCCTTAGACTCCTATATATAGAAAGGAGGTATTTTCATTTGTATCATCCAAGAATTGTTCATTTGTGTAATGTAAAGGAGGTTTCCCCCTCGAAGAGGTTCAATTATAAGGCGTTTATCTCTCTTTTCTATCTTTTTGTGAGCTAGTTTCATAACATTTGGTATCAAAGTTTTGGATTCTAGGGTTTCGCTGCTCCAAATAGGTCATCGTGATATTTTCGCAATAACTATTTCTCTATAAAGTTTCAGAAGCTAAAAACAAATCCCATTTGAGACGAAATCGGTCTGAACTTTGGGTCCAAATTTCAAATCTTGGCTGGCTATACTTTTGTAGATATGATTAGAGGACATTAGGGTTTTTGCAAGCTCCATAATTTCATCTCAAACATGTCATCATGGAATTTTCACTATAAATTATTTTATACGAAGGTTCAGACTCTAAACTTAAAATCCATTTGAGTCGCAATTGTGGTGAAGCTTGGGCCTGAATTTCAGATCTTTTTTCGCTATATTTTTTAGAGATACAGTCCAAGACATTTAGGGTTTCTGCAGGCTCCCGAATTACATCCTAAAGAGGTGACCTTGGGGAAATCGTCATAACTTTCTCCCTGAACATCAGATTAAAATTTCGTAAGAAGTTGCAGAAAGAGGACGGCCTCTAATTTGTTGTGTATTGTTTTTAGGTATGAAGGTCAAAGCAATAACACGTGGCAATTTGTACAAGTTCACTTTACTGAAAAGGTATATAAGAAGGTCATCTTGGGAGGTGAGGCATACCTCTTTCTTGGAGAATCCAATTTCGATTAGACTGGTGGCATTGGAAAGAGGGCACAGAGGGTTACTTCAGGACATAATTTCAGAACTTGGAGATTTGAAATTACAGAGTTATAGTCATTTCAAGATAAAGCTCCTAAAATCAAGAAAAGACAATATGAGGAAGTTTGATGGCAAGGATCTGGCAAATTGGATACTATAGATGGAGCAATATTTTGATCTACATGAGGTGAAATTTTTACAAAAGGTACGTATTTGCATCTTCATATTTAGAACCGAATCAATTTTTATGGTATAAAGATGTAATATCCCTAACCTGGAATATTCCTCAAACCCCAGCAAAAACTCCAACCAAATATGTGCAAATGATATAATAACCCAGAAGTGATAAAATAATAGTGGAACAACATATAATAATGTAAACCAGAAATATAAGCAGATACACAAGAAATGCAATGAGAAATGCTAAGCCATTTTATTATACTGAGTAATAAATGAGTACAAGAGGTCATTAGACAGATGGCACCTTGACTTGCACAAGGCAAGTGAAGAAATACTCTCAGAATCACAAGAATGGCCTCTTTGAGTGGATGTTGTTGCTGCTAGAAAACAATGATTATTTGGGGCTGCTCCCCTCCTCGGAAAAAGCTGAAACTATGGATTTGGGCTCTACTCAAGAAACCTAGAAAAACCCAGAAAGCTTTCTTGGAATGGCCTCACACTAATTTGTGTCCTAGTTGCTGGAAAACTGTTGTGCTACTACTACTACTAGAAATTGAATGAGGATTTGGGGTTGCTCCCATCCTCAGAAAAGGCTGAAACTCTGGAATCGGACTCTACTCAAGAAACCCAGAAAAACCTAGAAAGCTTTTCTAAAATGGCTGACCCCCAAAAATCATCCCCTTGGGGTTCTACACAGTTCCTCAAAGACGCTAATGAAACTGTTGCTGAAATGCTGATGAAACTGTTGCTGAAATGCAGATGAAACTGCTGCTGAAATGCTGATAAAACTACTGCTGGAATGCCAATGAAAATACCTTGCTTGAGCAGGCACTTGACGTCCCTCAGGGCTAAGGGTGAGATCTCCGAATGGAGACTCTCAATGCACTAAACAGTGCTGCAGACTAGCTAAACAGCCAACGTGCTCTAAGTCGAAATGACTATCACAAATGCTCATAACCATAATGATCCCAAATGAGGGGATTCCTCTCTATTTTATAGCCTCTGCCTCTCACAATCCCTAGGCTCACTTTCTCCTGTGTGATCCCCTTCTTGCCATGTGTTCCTTCCCTCCTCCGCAGTCCCTCCGTGTGTCTACATGGGCCCCATTTCTGCGTCCCCCTTTGGCCCCCTTGGTTCCCCCTTAAGTCACAACGTTGTGCTACCTAGGAAGTGACCTTTTATTCTAAAGTGAGTTATGTTCCCCCTTCCTCACTTTTTATTTACAAATAACTATAGAAGGCAAAAATTGAACAAAATCGAATATTCCAATTAGCCATAGCTAATTACGAATATTACAGTCTCCCCCAGAAAAATGTTGCTTGTCCTCAAGCAACTGAAGTGATGGATGCTGTAAGATCTCCTCACTCTCCCAAGTGGCATCCTCATTCGGTAAATTCTTCCACCTCACCAAGAATTCCTGGACCGTCCTACTCCGTAACCGTCTCTCCCTAGAGTCAATGATAGCCTCCGGCTACAATACCAAATGCCCCTCATCATCCATGGGTGGTAACTCATCTGTCACGGTCACCTGCTACCCCAATGCCTTCTTTAGGCATGATAAATGAAAAATGTTATGAATCTTGCTGCCTTGGGGCAACTCCAACTCATATGCAACCTGTCCAATCCTGCGTATCACCCTGTATGGCCCATAAAAGCGAGGCTTGAGCTTCTCAGCCCCCTTCTGCTTCAGTGATGACTATCGGTATGGCTATAATTGTAGGTAGACCATTTCCCCTACCTCGAACTGTCTCTCCACCCGACCCCTATCGGCATACAGCTTCTGCTGGTTCTGTGTTGTAGCCATGTTATCCTTGAGAGCTCAGAGGATATCCTGACTCTCTTGGATCCAAATCTTGGCTCTAGGAGCCTTGCTATCACCAAACATGACGTTAACAAAAGATAAAGGATGATACCCATATAAGGCATAGAATGGTGACATACCAATGGACATGTGATGTGAAGTATTGTAGCAGTACTCCCCAAAATGCAGCCACTTCAACCATGCTCGCTGCTGCCCACTGACATAGTTATGCAAGTAGCCCTCCAGCCACTTGTTAACTATCTCCATCTGTCCATCCATCTGTGGGTGATAGCTGGTACTCGGTGTCAACTCCGTCCCCACCAATTGGAAAAGCTCCTGGCAAAACCCACCCATGAAATGGTTGTCCCTGTCACTGATGATGGTCTTAGGAAGACCATGTAGCCTGAAGATCTCCCTGAAGAATAGCTCAGCCACCTATGCTATTGTATAGTGTGCGGATATGGCAAATAAATGTGTGTACTTCGTCAGTCAATAAACAACGACAAAGATACAATCCTTGCCCTGTACCATGGGCAACCCTGTGATGAAATCCATCGAAATACTCTCCCATTTCCCCACCGGAATGGGAAGAGGCTGCAATAATCCTACGGGATGGCTCATCTCTCCCTTGTTCCTCTGGCAAACATCACACTCCTGGATGTGTTGGAGTGCGTCCTCCTTGAGGCCCTTCCATGAGAACCTCTCCCTAATGGCCCTGTAGGTTTTGGTAAAACCCTGATGTTCTGCCAATGGGGAATCATGTGATGCCTGGAGTATCTTCTTCTTGAACTGAGATCCCTCAGTCAAGAAGATCTGGTCCCTGTAGTAGATTATCTCATCGACCACCCTGTACCTGTCATCTACCACCTGCCCATCCAAAACCTCACATGCAAATCTGTCCTTGGAGTACTCTACTAATATTTGAGCCCTCCAATCTGTATCCAAGCTCATAAGAGACAACGTGGCTGGTCTATGTGAAAGGGCATCTGTTACCACGTTGTTCTTACCTTTGACATACTCAATTTCAAATTCATATGCTTGGATCTTACTGATCCACTTCTGCTGCCTCTCCTGTAGTTGCTTCTGCTCCAAAAAGAACTTGAGGTTGTTGTGATCAGTCCTCACCATGAACCTGTTGCCTACCAAATATTGCCGGTACTTAGCCAATGCATGCATGATGGCCAGCATCTCCTTATCGTATATGGAATACAACCTCTCGTGCAGATGAAACTGCTGCTGAAATGCTAATGAAAATACTGTTGGAATGCCAATGGAAATACCTTGCCCGAGCAGGCACTTGAAGTCCCCTGGGGCTAAAGGTGAGATCTCCAAACAGAGACACTCAATGTGCTAAACAGTGCTGCAGACTAGCTAAACAACCAGCGTGCTCTAAGTCGAAATTACTATCACAAATGCTCATAATCAAAATGATCCCAAATGAGAGGGTTCCTCTCTATTTTATAGCCTCTGCCTCTCACAATCCCTAGGCTCACTTTCTCCTGTGTGATCCCCTTCTTGCCATGTGTTCCTTCCCTCCTGTGCAGTCCCTTCATGTGTCTGCGTGGACCCCATTTCTACATCCCCTTTTGGCCCCCTTGGTTCCCCCTTAAGTCACAACGTTGTGCTACCTAGGAAGTGACTTTTTATTCTAAAGTGAGTTATGTTCTCCCTTCATCACTTTTTATTTAAAAATAACTATAGAAGGCAAAAATCGAAGAAAATCGAATATTCCAATTAGCCATAGCTAATTAGGAATATTACAAAAGATCTTTGTTCTCGTAAACCACTTATTACGTGGTCAATTTTCACGGAGGAAATGATAGCACATTATGAGGATACAAAGAGAAACACCTTATTTAGCCAATTAATAAATCTCAAACAAAAGTGTTCAATGGCAGATAACATTGAGGACTTTCAAAAATTGAATATAAGGGAAAATGATATTCTAGAGAAGCAGAGGATTGATGTCTCCATAGGGACTTTAAAGGATAACATTCAACATGAGGTTCGTCTTTGGGAACCTGATTCATTTGAGAGGGCATTCAGGTTGGCAAGAAAAGTGGAAAGCAAAATTATGGAAACAAGGAAGTCTACCCCTCACAACTATAAAGATGGAAGTGTTGTTTCTGCTAGCCTTCCACAACCTACAAGGTTGACACCACAACAATTGGAAGAAAAAAGAGAAAAAGGGCTTTGTTACAATTGTGCTAACAAATACACTAAAGGTCATAAGTGTGCTGAGAAGTGATTATTTTACATAGATTATGAAGAGGAGGAAGAAAAGGATCAACAAACATCAAAAGAAGAAGATATACACCAAGAACCAACCGCAGAGAAAGAAGAAATTAATCCAATCATATCTTGTAAAGCATTGGAAAGAATTACCACTCCTCAAACTCTCAAGATAGAAGAACATATCAAGAAGAAAAAGGTTCAAGAAGTGAAATATCACATTGAGAAAGAAGAATGAATATGACTATATCTTGTAATGCATTGGCTAGAATTACCACTTCTCAAACTATCAAGATAGAAGGACATATCAAGAAGAAAAATGTTCAAGAAGTGAAAGATCACATCGAGCATCAAGAAATGAATCCGACCATATCTTGTAATGCATTGGAAGAAATTACCACTTCTCAAATTCTCAAGATAGAAGGACATATCAAGAAGAAAAAGATTCAAGCAGTGAAAGATCACATTGAGCATCAACAGCAAGTTCTCCAACTTTTAAAGAATAACACCACTTTGGTGCAAAATCAAATGAATCAACACATAGATCAACATTGCAGTGAAAGAAGTTTTGATGTAGGCGATTTGATGTTTTTATGGCTACATCTCAAGCAAGCTATTTATGAGAAGGAAATGTTGGAAATACTACATGCACTTAAGAAATGGCGACCTTACCTAATGGGAAGACACTTCAAGGTAAAAATGGATCATAATAGTCTTAAATACTTTTTAGAACAAAGATTAACTTTACAAGAACAGAAAAAATGGGTCACAAATATGTTGGGTTATGAATTTGAAATCATCTACAAAAAAGGGAAGAAAAATATTGTTGCAGATGCACTCTCAAGAAAGGATGAGGATGTGGAAGCATTATTTTTTTTTATTTCTATTATCCAACCAGATTAGATAAATGAAGCAAGGGATGAATGGAAGAAGGACGAAGAAGTGTGGCCACTCATTTAAAATTTGCAGAAGATCCCAGTTCAAACAATATTGCCAGAACTTGATGAGGAAGGAAAAATCATATTCGAACCTGGAGAAGTCACAGAAACAAGAACCTGACATCTATGAAATCGATCAATTTCAGAGTATCCCATCAAGTGGAAGAACTTACCTACTGAAGCTTCCACATGGGAGCACAAGAATTTTATACAGAAGCATCAAGAACTACTCAAGCATTGAGGACAACAATTTTTGAAGGAGAGGGGCATGTTAAGTCCCTATACTACTAGTGTAACCCCTTATTGTTATTAGTACAACCCCCTTATTATATTGTTGTGCCCATGTAGTCCCCATATTGTTATTATTGTGCCCTTACAGTATTATTGTTATGTCAACTTTGATTATATTATGACCCCTTAGACTCCTATATATAGAAAGGAGGTCTTGTCATTTGTATCATCCAAGAATTGTTCATTTGTGTAATGTAAATGAGGTTACCCCCTTGAAGAGGCTGAATTCTAAGGCATTTATATCTCTTTTCTTTTTGTGAGCTGGTTTCATAACAGTGTATGAAAGGTTTCTAACACAGGTGGGTTGAGATGAGTGCACCCCTTGGCAACCTGTAAGTGTACTCAGCTGGAAAGGGAACACATGAGTGAAGATGCATCACAAGTTGGAAAGCAGGTCAGTCTAGCAATCCAAAGTGATGGTCAAACCAATAGCACATCTGCAACAAGATTCATATAATTGCATACAAAAGTGTTCATACACAACTACATAAGTTAAACAACATACGTTGCTACAATAGTCGAACAGTCCAACTACAATAACAACTTATGCATGATAACATGCTGGCTCTTATTATATAAATAAGTGTAAGTTCCAATCATACAATACATCCATGTAAACTTGGTAGCCCCAATAGTGGAATGTTACAACCACATCCGCCTACTCCTCTGTTAGCATTCGAATTCGCCTCAGGCTGAGGAAGGCAAAACTCGAGGCAACATCAAACCAAGCTCAGCCTCGTAGCTAGCCCTACGAGGACAGGAGAGGGCTCTCTCCGGTCAATCTCGGCAAAAGGTAATCAAAGAGGCTCGAGATGACTGAATTGATGACTAATTTTAGGCTAGGTATGAAGTACAAGGATTATGGAAGTTATTTTTTGAAGTTTTGTTGAATTCAAGGGAAAGGCAATTTTGGGTGCGGGGATGAGGCACAGCTTTTGCAGAGGTCTACTTGGGGCAAGATAGGCGATTGTTTTGATGCCTTTAAAGTGAGTGAATGAATAGTCCTGACAGGTGAGGAGCTAAGGAGAGCAAGGAAGTCTCAAGGATTCTCCTTAAACTGAAGAAAACATGGAAAATTAAACAAACTTAAAGGCAGAGCATAGCAAATTTATGGATTCTAACTTAACACTTCATTAGTTTAATTGCAGAAGATTAAATAAGGAAAATGGTACACATACACAACTTACAAGTACTGAGAGAAACACACCATCAACACATAAGGCCACATGAATCCCAAATAGTGCTGCAAAACCCTGGTCTATCCTTTGCCAAAATTGCAGAGAAAATATGTACAATAGTGTATCAAGCTATTCCCAAGAGTCCAACCCTGAAAAATGACTAAGAAAATACATAATATAGGCAAGCTAACACATTCCATTGCCTCTAGGGGTCGAGCTCATCATCCTAGGAGCTATTTCAACCAATTCTAAACAAAGCACTACAATCTAGGCAGTCAAAACAACTTGCCTCTATAAGCTAGGAAACCAATTCATTCATTAAATTTTTGCTATTTTATGAATGAATCATCTAGAATAGGTAAATAAGTGTCAATTCAACATAAAGTTACATTAATTACATCAAGGAGGGTGAAAAATCCCATCACAAGTCAAAACTGGTCAAACTGGCTTCGTTTCCTGAGCTCAAGATGAAAATTTTGCAAAAAATCCTGATGCGTAGCGCGCCTGAGCCCTATGTGTAGCACGCCTTTCCACCTACTTTTGGGGCACTTCCTGGCATCCAAATTGAGCTCAGGTTGGCTTGCGGGAAATCCCTAGATGTCTACTTTCCAACCCAAGTGGAATTTTCCAATTTGATGTCCATTTGCTCCTCCAAAAATGCATTCTCCCAAGGCTGCTACCTGTGTGTCCAAAAAGGGGCAGTGAGGCCATTTTTTGCATGTCTTTTGACCTTTTGGGGACCCAAACCTTGATGAAATGCCTTGGTAGTGGCTGAGAAGGTGTATTTCATCATGAAAAATCCAAAAATGCAAACCTTTCATGATTTGGACCTCCCAATTTTAAGGGTAGCGCGCGGCGCGCTACGCGTTGAGCCAAAAAACCTGTTTTTTACACAAAAATTTCAAAATTGACAAAATTTTCCCCAAACTTGTTGAAATTTGGGCTGGGGGTCCCCAATCAAGTACTATGCTCAGTCAAAGAGGCTTCGGCCAAAATTTGGAGTGGATCGGGCTTTTTCCGCCGTTTAAGTGCCTTGCTCAATCGCCTCTTAAGGATCTTCATTTTCGCTTTGCAAACATGCATGCGGGCCCAGTAATGATTCTTCATGTGACGAAGCAAGTCTTTGTCTCTATTGGCCTTCGCCAACAACCCCTCCAAGTGTCGGTTGACCTTCTCAAGCACAAATTGCCGTGCAACAGGTGTCAAATCACCCGGTCTTTTACGGGCCAACCTACGGTCTTCACGGATTCATTGCAGCTCTATAAGTGTGTGCTCGTCCTCTAACTGTTTATTGCGCTGCTCCAAGTATTTGATTTGACATTCTGCCTTCAGCAACTTCTCATTCAATCTATCAATTTCGGTCTTTTCCACATCAGTCAATGCAACATCAATATCATGACCACCTAAATGGCCCTCCTCGTAAATTGGCTCCTTTCCTCTGTCCTGAAACTGTACCTGTACTGAAGAAGAAGGCGAGACCCCTTCCATACCATGTGGAGATAATACTCGCCATGCTGATGAAGTCAACGAGACCCCTTCCACCCCAGGTGGAGATAGTACTCGTCGTGTAGATGCAAATAAGGCCCTGTTTCCTCGTTGATATGTCACACATGCTGGAGCGCTGACATGCTCTGTCTCAGGAATGTCAAACTGATGTGAAGGCCCTCCCTCATCATGAACAATCTCAGGAGGTGGTTGTAATGGTGCAAAGTAATCACGGGAGATGAAATCTTCCCAAGTAATGCCCTGCTGTGCCAACTGATGCATCACTACAATTTTAATCCATGCATAATGATAGATGATCTTATGCTGATGTGCTGGGCTTTTCCTTTGTACTAAAGGCACCATCCTCTCTATGTTGCGACACATGAAAAATGGAATGTTCATCATACATACTCTTGTAAAATGCATCAACAAACGGACATGGTACGCATAGAGACATGAGAATCTGCCCTCGCAACTGAAATATCGAATGATGAGTTTCATCAATGGTGCATACTCATCCCTTAGGAATCTGAAAGGAAAAACTGCAGTCAAGTGTCTTACACATTCAGGCTTAATATATGGCTCGTAGTGAAATCTATCTAACTGCTGGCGTTTACTCCGTTCCTCCCCTACATTTGGTATCCCAGTGGCCTGAGCAATAATCTCGGGTGACAAGGTGAAATTAACTCCGGCAAGGTTTACATGACCATCCTGCAAATGTAGAACAAATAAATGGACTAGTTCCTGATGATGCTAGATTTGTGAGATCTGCTCACAGTATTCAAAACATGATTGATACCGAAAACAGTCCATTGCAAGTGGACAAGCTTGCGATTGAGCCAAAGAAGTAGGCTCTTCCCTGACATGCCGACCACCTTTGCCACCTTTGTGATACCTCCTTGCCACACTTACCTCTGGAGTAGAATCACTATCATAATCCTGCTCATAAGCTGACTCGGTCTCTGACATGTTCTTTAAAAACAAAGTAGCTCGAATATATATATGCTGATATACAACTGTGTGCACAATTGACTGTAGACTTTTTCTTTTTCTCAAAATGTTGTGACCAAGGGGACACAAATATACAAGGGAATTGTTAAGAAAGGGGAAACATTAGGGAAATGGGGACAATGGAAATAAAACAAGGAATTTAGGGAAGGGAAGGGACATGAAAATCTTTAAGTTTTAGGGTTTGGGATGAGGTAGGGTAGGAAAAATATGTTTGTAGTAGAAGGGAGGGGTTAGGATTGGAGGGAGAATAGTATAGGGTTTTATGAGGAATTATTGGGGAAAATATTGGTGAATATAGGGGGTGGGAAACACAAGAAATGGGAAAAACTTGGCAACATTTATGTTTGAAAGCCCTATAGCAATCTTTGGCATTTAAATCCTCACAGCAAACTAATGGAAAATGAGGGTTTTTACACTTGGTTTTTCATGGCAAATATAGCATAATTTATTTACATAAATCTTTCAAAACCAAGAACGAGCCGTGGATAAAAGCCTACCTGTGATTTGATGCATGAGAAGAGGTGTTTGAGTGTGTTTCAGGAAAAGTTTTGGGCATAAACTCCAATGCGTAGCGCACCTCACCCAACGCGTTGCGCGCTCCTGATGCGCCTCACCCATGTAAAATTGCACTGAAAATTGTGGCCTGATGCGTAGTGCGCCACTCGTGCGTAGCGCACCCAACCTGATGCGTAGCGCGCCCTAGAAACGGCCCGATTTGCCCACAAACTCACAAAATCTCCTTAGAACAATGCTCTTTTCTCTTGGAATGTGGAATGGGTTGCAAATGAGGAGAAATATCTTCATATAGACTCCTTGTTGATTTTTGCTTAACCCAAAACCCATTTTCTTATGTTTGGTTGTTGACACTTTTTGAAAATTAATAGGCTTTGACCTTTTTGCTTTCCCCTTTAAAATTGGTTGAAATAATGATTTTCACTGATAATTTTTTGCAGGGATAGCTCTGATATGCTCTGGCAAAGGAGACCAAGGCTGCACTTGAACGATTGAAGAACTGAAAATTTTGACAAATTTTTCAAAAATGAGATGGCGACTTATCTTCAAAATAGAGTTTTGAAGAGAATTCCTAATTCAGCTGTACAATCATGAGAATTATTGAAGTGATTATCTATCAAAGACATCCCTCTAGCCTGCTGGTCTTTTAAGACTTTTCAAGACAAAATTGACTCAACCCTAGACCTAAGACCTCAAAATTTAAAACATGATTGTAAATGACCTTTGAAGACTTATTTTAATAAACAAGCCTGAACCAGCAGTGCCAAGCACGAGGGGAATGAGTGACACAACCCACTCCATCAGAGTTATGGCATGCCTAACGAAATGCAACTGATCAAAAACTGATGGGACACCTAATCATGAAATGAAAAAGAGCTTTGATCTCTGACGGAGGGATAACTAGACCGACTCTAACATTGGCTCCAATGGGGATGGTAGCTCCTTGGAGATGCCAAGAACTGTAGATATCTGTAAGAGCTAGACAGTGCCTTCATCCATTGGGATATGGAGTCATTATTCCGACACAAAATCTTGAGAATTTGACTGAAAAACCAAAAACTGCTTTGACCGAACTAGACTCAAAACTAAAAGATTTTGACAACTGACTTGACAAACTTAGACTAACTAACCTTCATTTTCAGAAGTATAGCCTTCACTTCGGGCCCCAGACTGAAGATGATAAGTTAGTTTACATGTACAATAGAATAAAAGTAAAATTATATGTACAATGATGATGAAATGAGTAGAAAATACTCAGAAGTAGTATCTCTTTAATAGCCGACCATTAATCGGCCCTCCAGGACATTCATCTCCATTCATTTCTTTGAGGAGGAAAGCGTTTTGTCCGCGATATGCTGCAATCTTGTAAGGACCCTTCCATAAATTTTCAAATTTGCCATGCTTTCCCTTGTCTTCATGTCGAGCATCCCATCTCAAAACTACCTCATCTAGCTGAAATGTGTCCTCCTTTGCTTTCCGGTCATAAATCTTTTTGATGCGCTCCTGCAACTTGCAAGTGTTTTGAAATACCTCCTCTCGTGTCTGCTGTAAATGAATCATCTGATTAATCCTTCTCTGCATAGGATCTTCCTCACTACCCGCTTCTTGAAGCAATTTGACTACCGGGATAGCAAGAGAAGTTGGAAAAACCGTGTCTGTTCCGTACACCAACTCGAAAGGAGACATGCCAATAGACTTTTTTTGACTCACCCTATCAGCCCATAGTGCATTTATCAACTTCTTGTGCCAGCCCTTTTTACTGATTTCCAACAATTTCTTAATGATTTTAACCAAAGATTTATTAGATGACTCCGCCAATCCATTTCCTTGAGGATGGTATGCGGTTGAATGTCCCAAGCTGATATTGTACTTATAACAAAACTCAACCATCCTTTTTGACTTAAATGCTGCTGCATTATCTGTGATTAACTTACTTGGGCATCCAAAACGTGACAAAATATTGGTTTCAAGGAAAGAGATAATTACCGCATCCGTGGCTTGTCGAGTAGGAATTGCTTCAATCCATTTTGTGAAGTAGTCTGTGGCTGTCAATATCCATCGATGCTATCCTGATGATGCCGGATGAATTTCCCCGATGAAATCCAATCCCCACTGCTGAAAAGGTGCGCTGACTTCAATTGGTTTGAGAGGCAAAGGCTGTAGTTTCTACTTCCCTTCAAAAATTTGGCATTCATGACAATTACTAACAACCTTATATACATCTGAAAATAATGAAGGCCAATAATAACCTACCCTTAGAATCTTGTTCGCTGTGGTTTTCCAAAACAGATTGCCTCCACAGTCACCTCTATGAAAGTCTTCCACAACTCTTTTGGCTTCCTCCTCTACCAAACAATTCAATAACATTCCACCAGGATCTTTCCAATACAATGCAGAATTTAGTATGCAGAATTTTGCAGCTTTCAATTTCAATGTTCTACTTTTATTTCTAGGCATTCCGGGAGGTGAAGACAAATGTTGAAGTACATATAAAATGTCAGCATACCAAGGAGAAGAAAGAAACATTTCAGATACCTGAACGGATGAATTCTCCTCATCTTCATCAGACATAGCAGCAATCAAATTTATGTCTAGAACTTGCAAATTCGTTTCAGCCATTAACTTGGCGAGTCCTTGACCTTTGATCAGCTAAGTTGGTTTAATCTCCACATCATACTCTAATAACGCAGCAATCCACTTACCCCGCCTGCCTTCTGGATCTGCCTGTACTAAAATATCTTTAACTGCTGCATTAGGAACATAAGCTAGAATATGGGAATGCAATATATACACACGGAAATCTTTCAAGGCCTTTACAAGCGCAAGTGCTTGCTTCTCAATGATGTTATATTTCAATGCTCCATCTCTTATAATCCGACTGAAAAAAGCAATGGGCTTTTCAACACCTTCCCTCTTCTGCATTAATACAGCTGCCAAAGTGTGCTCAGAAGCAAATGAGAACAAAATAAAATCCTGAGTGTAGTCTGGGCTGATCAAAATAGGAGCTGAAGAAAGAGCTAACTTCACTAAATTAAATGATTTCACCACCTCTTCGGTCCACTTTACCTAACTTTCCTTTTTCAGCATGCTCGTGATTTCTCTAAGATGCTCTGCTAGATTTGGAATGAAGCGGCGCATAAAATTCAGTTTACCATTGAAGGACTGTATTTCTTTCTTGTTCCGGGGCTGTTCAATTTGCTGAATGGCTTCAACATGTGCAGGGTCAATACGGATGCCATCTTTAGATATGATGTGGCCAAGAAGTTTGCCCTCATCCATGGCGAAAAGACTCTTTTTCGGATTCAGCGAAATGCCATATTTTCTGCACTTTTGGAAAACAGTTTTCAAATGATACAAATGTTCCTCATCAGAATTTGAAAACACGGTTAAGTCATCAAGATAAACAACTAAAAATACATCTTTCTCATTGGCGAAAGCCATGTCCATTGCGCGCTGAAAGGTGGCTCCTGCATTTTTCAAACCAAACGGCATCTTTGCATAATGAAATGTTCCCCATGGAGTGGTGAATGTTGTCTTCTCACGGTCATCTTCATGTACTAAAATCTGATTGTATCCTGAATAGCCGTCGAGTAGTGACATTCTTGATGCTCCAACTACTCGCTGCAATATATGGTCCATTTTGGGCAGCGGATAATTGTCTTTTAAGGACACCTTATTCAAATTTCTGAAGTCAATACATAAACGGATCTCACCTGTTTTCTTCTTTACTGGTACCAAGTTTGATATCCAATCTGAAAATCGGATAGGCACAATGATTCCTGACTTATACAATCTGTTTACCTCCTTTTCAATTGATGGCAGCAGCTTCGGATTAATTCTTCTCAACTTTTGACGAAAAGGCTTCTGATTTGGCTTAATAGGAATAGTATGCTGAATGATATTTGTGTCATATGTTTTTAGATCTGAGTAATCCCATGCAAAAACATTAGAAAATAAAGACAACAATTTCACATAGTCTGCTTTCACCTTTGGTAATAATGACTTTGATAGCTTTACTCGCTTGGGATTCTCAGCTGTCCCAATGTCTATTTCTTCAACACCTTTTTCAGTCGGTCTTAATGTCGGTTTGCGGGCCACATCATCTTGGTCAAATGGCTCCTCTAAAGGAATCAATCCTTTAGGAATAATGTTGTCTTTAAGTTGCAGCACGTCCATTTGATTTACTTGTATATTATCACTACCATCATCATGTTCAGTATCTATTGAGGTATCTTTGAACTTACCCTTATTTTGCAGAAATTAATTGATCTCTTCATTATCTTGAAAGACTTGCCAACATTGCTGATTGTCTGGGACGGTGGGACGATGTTTCACATGAATCTCAAACTTGCTGCAAGAATTCATCGGAATTTTTAAATTGCTTGCTGCTTTAGCCAATCCATCAGCAACACCATTTTGTATACGAGGCACACATGTCAAGGTATGATCAGAAAATAACTTCAAAATATCTAAGACTGCATTTCAATATGCCCTCATACGAGGATGCTTGGCTTGAAACTCACCCTTAACTTGCTTTATCACCAACTCGGAATCACTATAGACTGCAATCTTCTTCGCTTTCAGCTTTCTAAGAATCTTAAGGCCGGCAATGAGAGCCTCATATTCTGCCTCATTATTTGAACAGTCAAATGCTAGTTTATAGGAACACACTCTCACTTTGCTTGGAACTTTATCTTGAGCGGAAAAGGGACTTCGAATCCACACACCAATACCAGCACCATCACTACCTACTGCGCCATCAAAATCCATGGTCCAAAGACCATCTTCATCTTCTTCCAAGTGTTGAAATTGTGTTAGCTCTGTTTTTTCTGTTTGCTGCCCCTTATCTTCAGCTGATTGCTCCATAGTAGCTGGCTTTTCTCCTCTTTCCTTTTGCAGAACTTCTCTGAAATTTTCAGTGATCTCTGGTATATCTTCCGCCTGAACTAACTGACTATCTAGATCATTAAAACTATCAGCAAATAAAACAAATGACTCCAAATCTGTATGTACATAATTTACAGGATGATTGATTGGCTTCTCTTTGCTGGTTATCATGTATTTCATCTTTTGCTCTCGATATAGTTTTCTAATTTGACCGAAGACTGGAATTGTAGCATAAGAAAAGTCTGATTGTAGAGTACCCTTCAACTTAGCCCCCCAAGATCTTGAAAGTAGCATACCAAAACGTGGAGGAATGTCAGCCACAACCACATCCATCAAGACATTCTTCGCTGGGATTTGGTCTAAGCTAACAACCAAATCTTTGATGAGCCCGATACATCTTACACGGCTAGAATCAAATGAATACAAATCATGATATTTCCTTGTAATGTCTAACCCCAACTTCTCCATGATCACCTTTGGCATCAAATTGTGCGAAGCACCCGAATCGAACATAGCATTGTGCAAAACATATTCATGCAATCTCAAACTGATATAAAAGGGAGGAACATCACTATCAGGTGACTCACCATCCAATGCTAGCCCGAATATCAATTCTGGCTGATCATCTTCAACATTCACCGTGTCAAACATGGGATCAAAATTCATAATTTTAGAGACTTGACCTCGGTAGCTGCTGTTTTTCATGATTTCAGTCAAAGGAATAGATACTTTTAATTTGGAAATTTCATTTTCCAAACTAAATGCTGAAACTTTGTCGACTTCTTTGACCGGAACCTCTCTCCTATCTTTGATTATATTTGCCTGATTTGTCCTTTCTGCTGCTAATATCTTGCTAGTTGTGGGATCAATTGTCTCCTTTCCTTTCTTCTGTGGTATCGGTGAATCTGTCTTTGGTGCTGTAGCTTCTTTTCTTTTCTAAATCGGATTGATAGGCACATCTCGGTTTCTCAATGAATACTGCTTCTGTTGAGTGGACAAGGCATTCAAATATCCTCTTTGGTAATCATCTAATTCTGCATCATTAGCTAAGATAAAATCTTCATCTTGCTGGGCACCTGAACTTTCTCCATACTCTTCTTCTTCAGTGATGTAAATGGGCAGATCATCAGGAGTAAAGAAGTGATTTTGGTCCCCTACTACATCAGCATCTTCATCTGAATCTTGACTCACAAAATTCTGCAAAAGAGGAGTCTTGATCAGTTGTTGGGCTGCCGGCTCTTGTACTCTTTGTTCACGCTGCTTAATTCTGAACTGAGGTTGTTGCTGGCCACGGTAATTTGGATTACGAATCTGTGGTTCTGATTTGTCAAGGTTGATTCTTTTGAACATTTTTTCCATCTCACAAAGCCAAGGCGGTTCTGATGTAGATTCTTCCTTTATAGTCACTCTTTTCTCTGCCTTCAACCGTGCTCTCTCGTCATTCAGATTCGCCTCAACATTAACAGCAATCTTTTGCATATCTTATAAAGTAGGTGGATCTCTATCCCGTAATGAATAAGCCATCTCCGGATCAAAACCATCCGGGAATTTGAGAAGAGCTGATTTTCTAGATGGTCTTAAATCATCCGGAATAGCATTATAAACTGTATTGAACCTGATAATGTAGTCTTGGACAGACTCACCATGATTGCGTTTGATATTATTGTACTCGGCATTGATCTGAAGCGGATGCTTTCTGAGTTACCAACGATCTAGAAACTGTTTCTGAAGTTCAGCCAACGTAGGTATACTTCTGGCTCCCAAGCCTCTGAACCATTTTCTTACCTCTCCTCCTAATGTTTGCACAAACAATCGCATAGTTACATCCTCTTCATTAATCTCATATAAATCACAAAAATTAGCCATTTTGTCTATGTGCTGCTGAGCGAACACACTTTGAGGAGTGCCATCAAATAAAGGAATCTTACTCTGATAATCCGCGGGCATATCATGCAAATATTGAGGAAGAGCGAGAGGAGCAAACCGAGCAGCCATTGCTCTAGGTGGATTTGGTCTTGGAGTTGTTGGTGGAGTGGGTGTAGCTGAAGTATGAGGAGTATGCGGAGGTGTATGCGGAGGAGAAGCGATGTGGGATGAAGGAGGGGAATTGGCTGCAGATTCTGAATAAGTAATTATAGGTTGAAGGGGAATAGTGGGAATGAAAGGCGGTTCGGTAGGGATTTTCGATGCAGAAGTCATGACAGCAGATCCAATATTCGCAGATGCAGCTTCTAGGAAATCAGCAAGATTTGCAGCTTGGATGTCACTCTGAAGGTGCCTCAAGATAAAATTTTCAATTAATTTATTATGTTTTTCAACGTTAAGAGCTGCAGCAAAATCAGGATTTGGAACAAGAGAATCAAGTGCACTTTCGGAATTGGTTTTAAACAGCGACAATTCAAACTTCTCGTCAAAGTCAAGTTCTTCAAGATATTTAAAAATTGCAGGACAAGAATGAGACTTAAACAAAGGAATAATGGGATTTTCACGCCGATGTATTCTTGCAATCAGATTTGGGTTCTCATATACTGGAGGTGGATCAGGATCAGGATTTAATCTTGTATGTCTTCTGGAAGCCAGTGTGGAATTGTTTCGAACAATCAAAAGGACACAACAATTTCTCAGCCTATCAACTTCTAGACTCAATCATCCAAGGTCTAGAACAAATAAGTGTACTGGGGTAAATTGCAAATGAAGTGCTACATTCACAAGCTCACAGAGGTCGACTGAAGCAGCGTTTATCTACTTTCGCTTATGCATAGCAAAAGCGTTTCGAAGGCTACCTGGCATGTCTTCAGACTCCGTCTAAGACTTATGAAATAAACACATCAACCAGCAAACAATAACAATTTTCTTCCCTAGTATGGTCGCCACTATGTTAGCATTCGAATTCGCCTCAGGCTGAGGAAGGCAAAACTCGAGGCAACATCAAACCAAGCTCAGCCTCGTAGCTAGCCCTACAAGGACAGGAGAGGGCTCTCTCCGGTCAATCTCAGCAAAAGGTGATCAAAGAGGCTCAAGATGACTGAATTGATGACTAATTTTAGGCTAGGTATGAAGTATAAGGATTATGGAAGTTATTTTTTGAAGTTTTGTTGAATTCAAGGGAAAGGCAATTTTGGGTGCGGGGATGAGGCACAGCTTTTGCAGAGTTCTACTTGGGGCAAGATAGGTGATTGTTTTGATGCCTTTAAAGTGAGTGAATGAATAGTCCTGACAGGTGAGGAGCTAAGGAGAGCAAGGAAGTCTCAAGGATTCTCCTTAAACTGAAGAAAACATGGAAAATTAAACAAACTTAAAGGCAGAGCATAGCAAATTTATGGATTCTACCTTAACACTTCATTCGTTTAATTGCAGAAGATTAAATAAGGAAAATGGTACACATACACAACTTACAAGTACTGAGAGAAACACACCATCAACACATAAGGCCACATGAATCCCAAATAGTGCTGCAAAACCCTGGTCTATCCTTTGCCAAAATTGCAGAGAAAATATGTACAATAGTGTATCAAGCTATTCCTAAGAGTCCAACCCTGAAAATGACTAAGAAAATACATAATATAGGCAAGCTAACACATTCCCTTGCCTCTAGGGGTCGAGCTCATCATCCTAGGAGCTGTTTCAACCAATTCTAAACAAAGCACTACAATCTAGGCAGTCAAAACAACTTGCCTCTATAAGCTAGGAAACCAATTCATTCATTAAATTTTTGCTATTTTATGAATGAATCATATAGAATAGGTAAATAAGTGTCAAGCCAACATAAATTTACAATAATTACATCAAGGAGGGTGAAAAATCCCATCACAAGTCAAAACTGGTCAAACTGGCTTCGTTTCCTGAGCTGAAGATGAAAATTTTGCAAAAAATCCTGATGCGTAGCGCACCTCTCCACCTGCTTTTGGGGCACTTCCCGGCATCCAAATTGAGCTTAGGTTGGCTTGTTGGAAAGCCCTGGATGTCTACTTTCCAACCCAAGTGGAATTTTCCAATTGGATGTCCATTTACTCCTCCAAAAATGCATTCTCCCAAGGCTGCTACATGTGTGTCCAAAAAGGGGCAGTGAGGTCATTGTTTGCATGTTTTTTGACCTTTTGGGGACCCAAACCTTGATGAAATGCCTTGGCAGTGGCTGAGCAGGTGTATTTCATCATGAAAAATCCAAAAATGCAAACCTTTCGTGATTTGGACCTCCCAATTTCAAGGGTAGCGCGCGGCGCGCTACGAGTTGAGCCAAAAAACCTGTTTTTTACACAAAAATTTCAAAATTGACAAAAGTTTCCCCAAACTTGTTGAAATTTGGGCTAGGGGTCCCCAATCAAGTACTATGCTCAGTCAAAGAGGCTTCAGCCAAAATTTGGAGTGGATCGGGCTTTTTCCGCCGTTTAAGTGCCTTGCTCAATCGCCTCTTAAGGATCTTCATTTTCGCTTTGCAAACATGCATGCGGGCCCAGTAATGATTCTTCATGTGACGAAGCAAGTCTTTGTCTCTATTGGCCTTCGCCAACAACCCCTCCAAGTGTCGGTTGACCTTCTCAAGCACAAATTGCCGTGCAATAGGTGTCAAATCACCCGGTCTTTTACGGGCCAACCTACGGTCTTCACGGATTCGTTGCAGCTCTATAAGTGTGTGCGCGTCCTCTAACTGTTTATTGCACTGCTCAAAAGTATTTGATCTGACATTCTACCTTTAGCAACTTCTCATTCAATCTATCAATTTCGGTCTTTTCCACATCAGTCAATGCAACATCAATATCTTGACCACCTGAATGGCCCTCCTCATAAATTGGCTCCTTTCCTCTGTCCTGAACCTGTACCTGTACTGAAGAAGAAGGCGAGACCCATTCCATAGCATGTGGAGATAATACTCGCTGTGCTGATGAGGTCAACGAGACCCCTTCCACCCCAGGTGGAGATAGTACTCGTCGTGTAGATGCAAATAAGGCCCTGTGTCCTCGTTGATATGTCACACATGTTGGAGTGCTGACATGCTCTGTCTCAGGAATGTCAAACTGATGTGAAGGCCCTCCCTCATCATGAACAATATCAGGAGGTGGCTGTAATGGTGCAAAGTAATCACGGGAGATGAAATCTTCCCAAGTAATGCCCTACTGTGCCAACTGATGCATCACTATAATTTTAATAAAAGCATAATGATAGATGCTCTTATGCTGATGTGCTGGGCTTTTCCTTTGTACTAAAGGAACCATCCTCTCTATGTTGCGACACATGAAAAATGGAATGTTCATCATACGTACTCTTGTAAAATGCATCAACAAACAGACATGGTACGCATAGAGACGTGAGAATCTACCCTCGCAACTGAAATATCGAATGATGAGTTTCATCAATGGTGCATACTCATCCCTTAGGAATCTGAAAGGAAAAACTGCAGTCAAGTGTATTACACATACGGGCTTAATATATGGCTCATAGTGAAATCTGTCTAACTGCTGGCGTTTACTCCAGTCCTCCCCTACATTTGGTATCCCAGTGGCCTGAGCAATAATCTCGGGTGACAAGGTGAAATTCACTCTGGCAAGGTTTACATGACCATCCTGCAAATGTAGAAAAAATAAACGGACTAGTTCCCGATGATGCTGGATTTGTGAGATCCGCTCACAGTATTCAAAACATGATTGATACCGAAAACAGTCCATTGCAAGTGGACAAGCTTGCAATTGAGCCAAAGAAGTAGGCTCTTCCCTGACATGCCGACCACCTTTGCCACCTTTGTGATACCTCCTTGCCACACTTACCTCTGGTGTAGAATCACTATCATAATCCTGCTCATAAGCTGACTTGGTCTCTGACATGTTCTTTAAAAACAAGGTAGCTCGAATATATATATGTTGATATACAACTGTGTGCACAATTGACTGTAGACTTTTTCTTTTTCTCAAAATGTTGTGACCAAGGGGACACAAATATACAAGGGAATTGTTAGGAAAGGGGAAACATTAGGGAAATGGGGACAATGGAAATAAAACAAGGAATTTAGGGAAGGGAAGGGACATGAAAATCTTTAAGTTTTAGGGTTTGGGATGAGGTAGGGTAGGAAAAATATGTTTGTAGTAGAAGGGAGGGGTTAGTATTGGAGGGAGAATAGTATAGGGTTTTATGAGGAATTATTGGGGAAAATATTGGTGAATATAGGGGGTGGGAAACACAAGAAATGGGAAAACCTTGGCAACATTTATGTTTGAAAACCCTACAACAATCTTTGGAATTTAAATCCTCACAACAAACTAATGGAAAATGAGGGTTTTTACACTTGGTTTTTCATGGCAAATATAGCATAATTTCTTTACATAAATTTTTCAAAACCAAGAACGAGCCGTGGATAAAAGCCTACCTGTGATTTGATGCATGAGAAGAGGTGTTTGAGTGTGTTTCAGGAAAAGTTTTGGGCATAAATTCCAATGCGTAGCGCACCTCACCCAACGCGCTGCGCGCTCCTGATGTGCCTCACCCGTGTAAAATTGCACTGAAAATTGTGGCCTGATGCATAGCGCGCCACTGGTGCGTAGCACGCCACTGGTGCGTAGCGCGCCCAACCTGATGCGTAGTGCGCCCTGGAAACGGCCCGATTTGCCCACAAACTCACAAAATCGCCTTAGAACAATGCTCTTTGCTCTTGGAATGTGGAATGGGTTGCAAATGAGGAGAAATATCTTCATATAGACTCCTTGTTGATTTTTGCTTAACCCAAAACCCATTTTCTTATGTTTGGTTGTTGACACTTTTTGAAAATTAATAGGCTTTGACCTTTTTGTTTTCCCCTTTAAAATTGGTTGAAATAATGATTTTCACTGATAATTTTTTGCAGGGATAGCTCTGATATGCTCTGGCAAAGGAGACCAAGGCTGCACTTGCATGATTGAAGAACTGAAAATTTTGACAAATTTTTCAAAAATGAGATGGCGACTTATCTTCAAAACAGAGTTTTGAAGAGAAGTCCTAATTCAGCTGTACAATTATGAGAATTATTGAAGTGATGATCTATCAAAGACATCCCTCTGGCCTGCTGGTCTTTTAAGACTTTTCAAGACAAAATTGACTCAACCCTAGACCTAAGACCTCAAAATTTAAAACATGATTGTAAATGACCTTTGAAGACTTATTTTAATAAACAGGCCTGAACCAGCAGTGCCAAGCACGAGGGGAATGAGTGACACAACCCACTCCATCAGAGTTATGGCATGCCTAACGAAATGCAACTGATCAAAAACTGATGGGACACCTAATCATGAAATGCAAAAGAGCTTTGATCTCTAACGGAGGGATAACTAGACCGACTCTAACATCCTCCAAAGAGATGAACTAGCTCCGTGTAGTGGAGAAGCCAAGTGTTACACAAAAATATCGTCACCATGATTATTTACAGTCAGTATGGGTCTATCATCACTTCTACTGTCCTCCTAAGCAAGTCTCAGAACTCAGCTCTTCAAGTCAAGATTTGAAAATGAGAGAAAGACATTGAAAATCAACAAAGCTCTGGTTCTGCACTTTCTCTCACTGTTGCCTACGGTCCCGCACCTCCTGTTTACAAAAGCTGCGGACTAGCCCGCTCTGTCCCTAAAGGAGTGGGTGCGGACCCCTGTGAAAGTAAAAAAGGCACAAGTTTATTCTAAAAAACTCACTTTGGGTTAATTCCAGATGATTCTAGAAGGAATTTTGACGTGGATTGTTCGCTCTGAGGTGGTTCATGCATCCCAAAATAGAAGGAGCTAATCCCTTGATGAGAGGAGCTATCCCTTTGAAGGAGGACTTTATCCCTTTGAAGGAGGACCTAGTAACTTCCCTCCATTGTACTATAAATTAAGGCATTGGGCTGGGTGCTAGGGAGGTTAGAAGTTGAACATTTTTTAGGGTAAATGCTGGTGGAATTGAGACTTCCTAGTTAAACTTGAGAGGAGAGATCACATACCTTTTTGGCTTCATTGGGAAGAGAGTGAAACTTGTCAAAGTAGAGGAGACTTCTTGTTGGATCCTAGGAGGAGCTTGTACAGCATCAAGGCACAGGTTGTAAAGTTCTTCTTTGATTTGAATTAATGCAATCAGATTCATTTTTCTCAACAAATTGTCTTATGTCATTTGTTTCATGAATTCCTTGATCATCATGTTAAGTATGTTTTATGATATTGGTTTTTCAGGTGCTATTTAATTTGTTTGCTTGTTTGTGTTTGCAGATTCGCAACAAGGGAGCTCATTTGTATCAAAGGAGCGAGGTTTTCACAAACTTGCATTGGACCCAAGGTAGGCCTAAACACTTGATTGCCTTTGTTTATAAATGCATATTTAGAGAAAGATAGTTTTTGATTGGCTTGCTTGTGACTAGATATCGTTAGATTCTAGGAAGGTCTATCTTGTCCACAAGATCGACTCATTCCATGTGACAAAATGGCGACTCCACTAGGGACTTTATTTTTTCCTTGTTTTTACTTTGTCCTGAGAAAATGTGTTTTTGTTTCTTTTTTTGGCTTGTTATGTGTGGAATTGGATAGATTTAGTAGATCTAGTATTATTTTTTGTTTTTCATAACTTTGGGAGAGGACTGCACCCTCGGCTTGGGACACAGTGCAGACCTATCCGCACTTTGTCTTTTACCACAGAGCGGTACCGCACCTGTGTTAATTGTGGGCCTGCGGACCCTGTCAAAATTTTGGAAAACCTAAGATTATCTCTGTTAGTCAGCTTAGTTTTTGTTTAGATGTTATTATCCCCTGCCCAAACCTGCATATAACCTGTTAGAAGCTTTCCTTAGGTTAATTTCATTGGTGTTAGGGTTTTAGGTGAAATTCCTAGAAGTTTGGTTGTTTGGTTTGGTTTTCATTTTGGTCTTTTAGTATCTCTGAGCTTAGAAGCTATAGAAACCTCAGATCACCTTGGTTTTTACCAGTATTCTTATGAGTCTGACCATTTGAAAAATCTACCCTTGTTGAGGAATCCGCCTGGTGTTTTCTCTTTATGAAACTTCGAAAAAGCTTGTGTTAAAAGTTTGGATTTCATTTTTAGAAAAGAAAACAAAAATTGGTTGTTTTTTGACTGATTTGTGATTCTGGACAAATTGGTCCTTAGTTTGCTTGTAGCTAAGTAAAACATCCTTGAAAAAGACATGTTGTAAGCTTTGACTTCAAATAGGTTTTTATAGTTTATAGATCTCAAAATTAGTTAGTTCCATAGTTTTGAGTGTTTTATAGAAAAATAAAAAATCTCTTTTGGAAAAAGTTTGTTTTTGTACTGGTTGAGTGTTTTGAAAGAAAAGGGAAATTTTTGTGAAAATAACTAGTTGTCTTGTTTTGAGTGCATTGGAAAATACAAAAGCTCTTCTTTTATTTTGTTTGTTAAGAAAGATTTGCATTTACAAGTATTTGCATTCTCAAACTCTTTCCTAGCTAGAAGTTCATTGAAGGGAAAAGATTGCTTAATAATCTTAGGTGCATTTTTTAGTGATTTCGAGTCGATTCTTCACACCACAAGTTTCATCTCCACACCTCTTGACTTAAACAAAAACCAATAAAAATAACACTTAAAGTAAAATATATCTAGTAATATTTTTATTTCTAGGGCTCTGATACACCAACATAGCTTAGGCTAGTGTCTTGTAGTAGGGAGTAATTAACTCTCCAAGACAGTAAAAAAAACAAGTAGTTGTATCTTGCAGTAGGAGAGAAATGCAATTGTTGCATTTATGCTCTGGGAAAGCTCCTCTTAAAGGAGAAGCATGAGATCGTGTCCGAACCAATGTGGGAATCAATCCTTCCTCATTGGGAACGATGCCAGATATTCACGTATTAAAAACGGTAAACCTCAGATTAACCATTGTCGAGGAGCCTGGGGTCACTTGTTGGTAAACCTTGGATTATGTCAAGGAGCCTTCAAGGGGATTGAGCTTGTTACTCTGCTCTTGCATGTATATCGGATCATAGACTGTTCCCCCAGGTATATTTGTTTCCGTTGGTAACCTTAGTGACCATATTCTATAGGATTCTTCCTAAGGTGACAATGTTGGGAAGATCCCATTGTACCTGGAGCAGATGTCGGCTAGACTCCCTTGGATTTTCTGGGGGATTCTCTTCACTCGAGATGGTTTAGTGGAGAAACTTGTGCCAGTCTATTCATTAGGCATGTTTCCGAGGTAACTGTTCCAACCACCATTTCTGTATTGAACTCTGTGACGTTGGATTTCATCACCAACTAGTGTTTTCAATACGGAAAGTTACTGTTTGTGTGTGTTTGATCTCCTAGATTCTTAGGCGTGTGATTCAAATTTGTTTGGTTCTTTAGAGGCTTTAGGTGGTTTTCATTGTAATTTTACTTTGTTTGCATGTGAAGTAGTTAAAATTTTTTAGTCGTGGCTGAATTACCGAGGGAGTCCCGTAGACTTCGGGGCCAACCTCCTGAGTTTTCACCAAGCTAGCCTGAACGGTTAAGAGCCCTCGTAACTCCTAGAGACAGTAGAGTTGGGTCACCTGAAGAAGGAGAGTCTTCTTTGGTGGTACATCCTGATTTTCAAGCTTTAGTAGCAGATTATAATCCATAGTCAGTGTCTGTTTCCGAAGTTACTGGTAGCTTTTGATCTACTAGTGATATAGGTGAGGAACCCAAAATATCCGAGCCTGAAAGTGAATTTGCTGCTACCCCAACATCGGGGTTTACCTCTCCAACTTCTAGTGGTCCTGGTTCACCCAAGGTAGAAAGAATAATTACCCAAAATCTTCCTTCTGGACTTATAGATATTGAAGAACTTGCTACTCCGGAAGAAGAAGTAGGCATCCCAATCCCTGAAAATCAACCTGTTATTGAACTAAGGGAGCGTGAATCAATTTTTTATAGTCCACCTAGGAGTAGTACTTGGTATCTTTCATTGACTAATTTTTTGGAAAACCCAGGGTTAAGTTTTTCACCACCTTGTATTCCTTATCATCCAACACCTAGAGGTTACTATCCTCTGTTAAATATGTCAAGACAGTCGTCCATGTTTACTCAATCGCCAGAATCCTTTTTGTACGGCGGTCCTTCTGTTCCCTGTGGGTATCAGTCACTTTTTGGTACTTTTGCGGGAGCATCTCCTCAACCCATTGAACAAGGGTTATTAACTGGAAACAATGGTACTAAGCCGTTGAGTGTAGAAGATATTCTCATGATGTCAGGTACTATTCCTAATCCTCAACCTCAAGGTGGCCAGTTACCGCCTGGGGGGCAGCCTCAAAATCCTCAATTATCACCTTGGGGGAAACCTCAAGGTGTCCAATTTGCACCTGGGGGGCAACCTCAAGGACCGTACATACCCACAAGACAGTACGTTCCTCAAGGTCAACCCCAGACTCAATATGTACCTCAAGGTCAACCCCAGTATCAATATGTACCTCAAGGTCAACCCCAGTATCAGTATGTGCCTCAAGGGTATCAACCCCAAGGTTAGTATTCAAACCAAGGTTTCCAACCACCTTCCAGTCAATCATATGTTCAAGGAATGGGAAATGTACCATTGAATTATCAACCCTACCCTCAACCCGGTTATGGTCCTCAATATCCTCAACCTGTTATGGGTCCGTACCCCGGAATGAATTTAGTGTGGGATCCATCACAATCTCAACAGGTCTTGCAACTGAATGTACAGTTGTCATCTCAAACCGGACAAACCTTAGTTTCTGGTTCACCCCAGCAACCAGTCCAGTCTACTATTCAAACTTCTGTACCTTCGGTAGTTTCTTAGCCTGGGCCTAGTACGCCTTGTACTCCGCCTCAAACGGTTGTTGCAACTGCTGCAACATCTGTTCAATATATCCCACCTACTTCTGGAGTATCGACAGCTCCAGTTTCTACTGTTCCTATATCTACTCCTCAGACATCTTTACCTCAGTCTGGATCCACAATTCAAACTTCGGTTCAGATGCCTGTAGGACAACCTGGTTCAAGTACGGTTGTCACAAGTGTAGAGCTATAACTAGGGTCTCTCACACCACCAATTATTCCACATTATTAAGTCAATCCGGGATCGTTTTGTTCTTTCAAGGAGTAACTCAATCCGAGGCTGTTCTGTCCAAGTAGTGCTCGGTAGTATAGCGTTCTAATGACTTGAAAGGAAACAAACACTAAGTTGTAACTAAACTGATTCAGGAAATGAAATCACACAAGGCAAATGATCAGTCAAGGGTACGGAACCAATAACCCTTCCCTTTAGAAACTGATAAAGAAAGAAAACCAAAGCATGGGCTTATAGGTCAGGGAGCTAGGAAGCGTCTTGCTGGGCTCACGACAGCCTTAGGCCTACTATCACGCGAAAGCAATAAAGGTAGATTGGCGAAAGTAAACTGGAACAACAATTCTTAAAATGGAACAACAGTAATGAAATGGAACAGCAGTAAAGAAATGGAACAGCAAACTATCATAGACAGGAAACGTCAATCATATAAAATGGAACAGCAAACCCAAATGGAACAGCAAACCCAAATGGAACAGCGAACCCAAATGGAACAGCAACTCCAAATGGAACAGCAAATCCAAATGGAACAGCAACTCCAAATGGAACAGCAAATCCAAATGGAACAGCAACCCCGAAGTATGTACACGGTCTATGCTACTGTAGCGATCCGAGAGCAATGTATGATGCGACTATGTTTCTGAACAAAGTGATATTATTTTCAAGTCTCACAAGTACTTATTTCATATGAATCCAATAATGATAACATTCATACCAATAACTTGCTGTAGAAATGGATGCAATTCGAATAGATTCAGTTTGTGTAATACAGAGACGTGAATTACAGAACTTATTCAGATTCAGATATTAATTAAGAAGCATAGTCTATCATATAAGAAATGTATCGGATTACTGTAATGAAAGAAATAAGCAAACCACACAAATCACTGTATGATACAACAGCAAGTGACCGTCGGAGCTGGGCCCTTGGCTACGATGGTACACTGCTTAGAGTTACTTCAGATATAGAAACGAAGTGAACACCAAATCCTTTATATTGATTGCATAACAAAAATGTACAAAATCAGATCTTACAAAAGCTCAGTGATCAAAATCGTTCTGAGTTTATAATTATAATAACAGTCATTCCCCCACGCTCGATGGCGTGGTACCTTTATATAACATAAATGACGAAGATGTCTAGATACAAAAGATAAGCTTTAAAGCAGCGATCCCTCAGGATCGAAGATCCTGAGGGATTCGCTAATCGTTCAGGTCTCTTGCGTTCTCCGTCACGGTATCCTGCGCTCTTTTCCTGGATTATTCGGCTCCAATTTTACTTGATCTTGTCCGCATCCGGTTCCCTGTCGACGGGGCAGCAGTTACTTTCCTTGCGCTTCTCGTTTTTACTCGATAATCCCCTATTTCCGCGTCCTTCTGCATAGAAAACATCGATTATTAGTGATTGAGCTTCGTTTGTCCATTTTCACATAATTTACCAAAACCCTTATGTTTTTAGGCTCAATATGCAGAAAAGATTAGAAATAGTATTTGAAAAACCACTAGGTTACTTATCAAAAAGCATACCTTCCAGGTGCTCCACACACCCCCCTGCTTACCCTGTTTCATGTCCTCATGAAAACGTTGTAATTGACATGCAGGGCTGTGAGAGAGTAGGCTGGAGAAGGGATCTCTCGAAGAGGCCGACAACCATGATTAGCAACTAGATGGTCAAAGAACTGGTCTAACTGATCTGCAGGCATCTCATATAGAGCCTGATATCCAGGTGCAGGATGCCAAACAATTGGGCTGCGAAACCGATACCCCAACCAAAATGGGCCTGCTCGCAGAATCCGTTCCCCATAGAGACTCAATCGACTGGCAGCCAATTCAAAATTCTCAAATTTAAAGGGTTCCCTGAGCTGGATGTTTGGGTTATAGGTTCGGTAGTGAGACTTTGCAGCATGGAAGGCCTGGTCTTTAATAGTCAGGAAATACTCCAGACCATTTCGGATCAAGTCTCCATGCATGGGACCTAATATCTTCATGACACCTGGGATCCTCATCATACTCCTATGCTCTCTCCATAATGCTGTTGGGTCCCTAGGTTCAGCTCGTACCCAAAGGTCTAAACTATTTTCTTGCCTCTGAAAGATGTTGTAAGCTTTAAACCATTTTAACTGATTCACCCCAAATGAGATAAAGGCTTGAAATTGTATATCGCCCACGAAAGGGCCAGGATTCAAATCAGTTTCCTGGTCTAAGACAAGATTGTGCAAGTAGAATTCACATAACAATCTTTGAACTTTAACTCCATAGTGCTTGCAGCAATCTATAAAATCATTAACAGTGTTGATATGGATGGGTGCTCCTGCCCTAACAGCTTTTATTTTTAATCTCAAATAACGTTCAAGCAAAAACAAAGCATAATTTTTAGCAGGGGCTCTACAAGTCAAAACATCAGTATACAAGGAACACAAGGTGTCCATCTGCTTAACAACACTATCTAGTCGACGAGTTACCTTAGCAACCTTTTCCTGCTCCTTCTGCCATCCTTCAAAGGCCTGGCTCTCAGACTGACTGATGTTTCGAAGTTGCTGTTGGAGCTCCTCGTATCTTTCCTTGGGGACCGTTTGTTCTCGCAACTGCTCGGCCTCCTGCTGGGCTTCCTTCATCATTTTATGCAAGGTCCTGGTCTTCGGGTCCTTCTTCCACAGAGTCGTAGAAGCTGGAAGTTTAACCTGGACCTTCCTATTGCGTTGCTTGGAATTTAGGACCCGAATTACACCCGAGGGGGGTGTTTCCGTTTGAACCTCTTTGCTATCCGTCTCCTTTTTGATGCGAACAAAGGGTTGGTGTGGTCTTCCTACCACCGGAGCCTCTTGCTGTTCCATTGGAATGTCCATTCGTTCCTCCGGGCCAAATGGAACAGCAGTTTCCATTGGAACAACACCCTGTTCCTCATTGACATTCGGAATAGCAGACTGTTCCTCAACAGTAGGTCTCCTGATGGGGTTTCGTCCTTCAAAACGAACCCTAACCCTCGGGGTCCTCGCTGCCGTGGTCCTTTTCTTTTGCCTTGCAATTTTTTGTATTCTCAGACTGGCTTTCAACATTCTGATTTGTTGCCGAAGTCTGGCTATCGTGCCCAGCATCCTCTGGTGCTTCTTCTTCAATTTTGCAATTTCCCTAGCCTCGGCAGAGGGTTTGGCCTTTAATTTTACTTCTTCTTCCTCTCCCGGAACATCTTCCGGTGCCCTGGGGATAGATTTTCCCGAATTGATGTCTTCTGCTTCTTTACCGGGTAGGTTTTCTTCCCCTGCTTCTTCTGCATGCCCTTCTTCAGGTAACTCTTCTTCTGCGGGACCATCAGGGATGCCTCCTGGACTGGAGGCTTGGCCGTATTCTCCCATGTTGGCCAGAACTGCTGCCAATTCCTCTTCTCCTGGATGGTCTTGCAACGGGCTACCCATGGATTGTGCATTTTCTTCCTCAATTCCTTCTTCTGGCTGGTTAGTTCCAGCCTCTATTTGCTCAGCATTTCCTTCGGGTAATTCACCTTCCTCTTCCGAAGGTTCGTCCTCGATTTCGATTGGTTGGGTCGCAGTTTTCTGAATCTTTTCCAACCTTCCCCTTATTCGAACCAATCGAGCTGACTTCCTGGGTCTTTCAGGCAGGTTGGGAGTGCCAACATGTTCTCTAGGTTCCTCTGGTCGTTCCGGCGTATCGGAGGATCGCTTCCGTTTCGACACAGCATGTTTTTCTGCCGCCGACTTCTTACGTTTCTCTGATTGTTTCGGCATGCTAGAGGACTGCTTTCGTTTTGAAACAGCATGCTTTTCTACTGCTGGCTCCTTGTGTTCTTCTGAACGTTCCAGTGTGCTGGAGGTTCGAGGTAAAGCCAGTCCCATTTTAACTGTTTCGACCAATTCCTCCCAAGTGTCTTGCTGTTGGGCAAGACTGTGGCTTATTATTAGCCGAATCAGTCCATGGTGGCTAACAACCGTCTCTGTGTGCTGAGATTTCTTCAAACTTCGGGCTGCATCATGTAATAATGAATTTAAAAAGGCAGGGAGATTTACAGAGCATTTTCCCTTCAAAACAACTAGAAGTTTTAAGTGATGAGCCCTTACCACATCTTTTCTCCCCTCGCAGGTGATATAGCTCTGCACTATTTTCGCCAGCTCGGTCCAGGGTTCCCCCAGTGTCGTCGGCAGAACTCCTTTTCCTTTGACTGTCAGACTTTGGCCTTCGCTTTGGAAAATTTCCATTGCTTTCTGCAGTCTTTCCTTCTTCAGCTCCCATCTGGGTCCAACAGCTGGTAATCTTGAGGTTTCTGCAATGATATCCTCCGTGACTTCTATCCGCTTCCCTCCGACTATAGAGTGGTTTTTCTGCAGATTTTGCAGGAATTCCAACGCTACAGCCTCATTCGATTCTTGCAGGCGGTTGAAGTAATTCAACCATCCTGCATTTTCCAGAATTTCGCGGGCAGCATCAGACGCGATCAGCTTGTGCGGTTCACTTCGGATTGTTTTCCCGCCCATAGCTTACTCTCAGGAATGAACTCGGGAATGACACAGCAACTGTCCGCGGTATTTACCGAACAGAGAGGGTACTCGATGCTATTTTGGGAAGGATTTTTGCAGAGCATGCAGCAAAGAGAAAGACCGTGGGTGGTAGTCCGTAGAATGAAATCATCATACCGTTAAATCGTGTTATTATTTTGCCCGAATGATGTGCAGCCACGTAACCTATTGGAGTAATGAGGTCACCTCCCCCCCCGCGATCTGATAGGCTGCCCCCAGCCGTCAAAGAGAGGAGCAACAGCCAGTCGGGAGTCAAATCATAAAGTACAGCAGGTGGAAATTATGCCATGTTGTAAAAGGACAATGAAGTATCGAAACCGAGGCAGAAAAATGGATCGCTTTTTAAGATAAGCCAGTGTGATATAATGAGGAACCGAGGGTTGGACGTCTGTCAACTGTACCAAGTCTCCAGTAGTCATTGTCAATTCCGTTGCCATGATTGGTGATAATGCTCATGCGATAATTATATCAGGGTGTGACATATGATACATGCGAAGGAAATAAAAGACAAACAGACTTAATATCATACCTGTTGGTGTAAATATTACGACTCCAATGCCATTAACAGAGCTCTGCTACCAACAGGTGTTCATAACCTTGGCAAAGTTGTTTATCTCACCCTCCGGAACCATTATCCTTTGTGTATCTACTGAAGAGTGCTTTGTCAAAATGCAGGCCATTATGCTAGCTTGGTGACCAGATAGCCATAATGCCATTCACAAGGTAGGCACGAAACGTGGTCAGGCCGGCTCGTGATGAGACCTCCTGTTCCAAGGTTTGCTTGTTATTTTACCTTTGGACCATATCCCTGGTGTGGTGGCCGTAATGGGAATGCCACTTCGCTTCCATCCTTATGATCATGGTAGGTTGGCTCTGAATGAGACCCCCTATCCTGCATTTGACAATTTCATATCTTGTTTATATATATATATATATATATATATATATATATATATATATATATATATATATATATATATATATATATATATATATATATACTTCTTTTGCAGCACACTTCTTTTTTCTTTGTTCGATTACACATAAGGGTGGTTCCGCACTCCTTAAGAGCGGGGAATGGTGGAAGAAGTCTTACAATCCCAACAGACAGATATAAATTGTTTGCTCATATTCCTCAGTAATGATCAAGAAAGTTTTTAGGGAAATCGACATGATAAAAATTACCAAACCATGGTTCGGGAATCAAGGTAATGACAGTAAAGACGAAAGTTAATGTCCTTCCTCTTGTCTTCCTATATCTGCTGACTGTTTAAAACAATAGCGATTTATGATATGCAGGTTTCGGTATAACATGCTTTTATGTTCATTGCATAATGTCATTGCTATATCTAAAGGATTTAGGAGAGCATAATCGCAAAACGTCCAAATAGAAGCAGAAAGGTTCTGATGGTGTCTTCTCTGAGCGAAGCATGCGAATGACTCATCTTGCGGAAAAGAAAAACCAAATTCTGCATCTTGAAAAAAGAAATATGCGAGTGTTGTTCCTTTTCGCAAAGGAACAGCAAAGCACAAAGAGTGCTGTTCCTTTTCGCAAAGGAACAGCAAAAATCCACACGTGTTGTTCCTTTTCGCAAAGGAACAGCAAAAATCCACACGGGTTGTTCCTTTTCGCAAAGGAACATCAAAAATCCACACGGGTTGTTCCTTTTTGCAAAGGAACAGCAAAAATCCACACGGGCTGTTCCTTTTCGCAAAGGAACAGCAACAATCCACACGGGCTGTTCCTTTTCGCAAAGGAACAGCAAAGCCAAAAAGTGTTGTTCCTTTTCGCAAAGGGATAGCAGAACAAAAAGTGCTGTTCTTTTTTCCAAAGGAACAGCAAAAATTCCAAAACGTCAAAGTGTTGTTCCTTTTCGCAAGGGAACAGCAAAAATTCCAAAACACAAACGTGCTGTTCCTTTTCGCAAAGGAACAGCAGAAATTCCAAAACACAAAAGTGTTGTTCCTTTTCGCAAAGGAACAACAAAAATTCCAAAACACAAAAGTGCTGTTCCTTTTCGCAAAGGAACAGCAAAGCCAAAACGCAAAAGTGTTGTTCCTTTTCGCAAAGGAACAACAAAATAAAAAGTGTTGTTCCTTTTCGAACAAGTGCTGTTCCTTTTTGCAAAGGAACAGCAAAACACCAAAAGTGTTGTTCCTTTTGAAAAGGAACAACAGAATCACACGAGTGCTGTTCCTTTTAAAAAGGAACAGCAAAATCAAACGAGTGCTGTGCAAAATAAGGTAACCAAAATACTACAAAACAAAGATGAAAAGAACATATATACAGGATGTTATGTACAAATTATGAGAAACAAATTGCTTAAGTTATGGGTGAGGAAGATTTCACTTCCTCTCCTAGGATCTCCAAATCAGTATCTTGCTGAAGCTGTTGACAAAAGGATTCCCGAGTAAGGGGTCTTCGATAGAGACGAACTCGGTGGCCATTTACTTTGAACGTATGTCCAGAACCGTCAATCGTGATCAGAGTGAGGGTCCCATTGTCGTGCACCTTCTGGATCTCATATGGTCCTAGCCAGCGAGTCTGGAGTTTCCCCGGGAAGTCTTGGAATCGAGAATCGTATAACAGAGCCCAGTCTCCTTCATGGAAGACTTTATTCTTTATAAGTGCATCGTGCCACTTAGCTCGCTGCTGTTGGATTAATACTATGTTTTGTAATGCAGAGAGCCTAATCTCATCCAATTCGTTGATTTGTCGTAGTCGATTGATCTATGCCTCATTCAGATCTAGGCCAACCTCTTGTGCAGTTCGTAGTGTTTGGATCTCGAATTCGATAGGAAAGATTGGTTGTTTCCCAAACACCAATTGATAAGGTGAATAACCTGTCGTACTTCTCCATGTGGTTCTATAAGCCCACAGTGCTTCAGGTAGCCGAGCAGCCCAATCACGCCTGTGTGATGCGATGGTCTTTGTTAAGATTGACTCGATTATCTTGTTACTGTTTTCTACTTGTCCATTTGCCTGCGGATGGTAGGGGGTAGTAATCTTATGTTGGATATGATAATTGTTAAGTGTTGCGGCTAGTTTGTTTCCAACAAATTGTGGTCCACCATCTGTAATCACTTCTCTTGGAAGTCCATAACGTACAAACAAATGGAACAAAAATTGTATTACCGAATCTTCTGTAGCCCTAGCTAATGATTCAGCCTCAACCCATTTAGTAACATAGTCTGTTGCTACCAGGATGTATGTCCTTTGGTTTGATGGTGGATTAATGGGCCCGACGAAATCGAGAGCCCATCGTTCAAATGGCTCAATAACCACTTGTGGTCTCAGAGGCATTTCATCAGCTTGACCAGGCTTTCCTGCTCGCTGGCAGCTATCACAGGCCTGCACAAACTTTTTTGCGTCCTTAAAGATTGTAGGCCAATAGTACCCTGCCTGTAGTATTTTATGTGTTGTTCTCTTGTCGGCAAAGTGTCCCCCGCATGGTCCACTGTGACAAGCCTTTAAGATGTCTAGGATCTCATCCTCTCGAATACACCTTTTGATTTGCATGTCTGCCCCTGTATGGAATAAATGGTCTCCAATCCACGAAAATCGTGTGCTTTTTTGAACAATTTGTTTTCGTTCCTGAGGGGTTAGGTGTTTTGGTAACTTACCCACTGCAAGGTAATTGGCGACGTCAGCATACCAGGGTGTGCGAACGGCAATGGCAAACAGATGTTCGTCAGGGAATTGATCTTCCACGGCTGCTGCTTCGCTTGATTTGGGTATTCTTGAGAGGAAGTCGGCTACAGGGTTCTCCTTGCCGGGTCGATCCTTAATTTTGATGTCAAATTCCTGCAACAGGATCAACCATCGAGTTACTCTAGCATTCGTGACAGGTTTGTTTGCTAGATATTTAATAGCAGAATGATCTGTATATAACACAACAGGGTAACCTGTAATATAATGCCTAAATTTATTAACAGCATGAATTACAGCCAGAAATTCCTTTTCAGTAACAGTATAATTGAGTTCGGCAGAGGATAAATTTTTGCTAATATAGTAAATAGCGTATGGCTTCTTATCCTCTTCTTGTCCTAGGACTGCACCGATTGCTGTATCCGAGGCATCCGATGAGATCTGGAATGGCAGATTCCAGTTTGGTCCTCGAAGGACTCGAGCTATTGACAACAACTTTTTCAATTCTTTAAAAGCTTGGTCGCATTTATCTGTCCACAAAAAATCCACATTACCTGTCAGAGCATATAGAGGTGCTGCAATATGTGAATAATGTTCTATAAAGCGTCTGTAATATCCGGAAAATCCAAGGAAACTACGTACCTCTGTTTGAGTAGTGGGGGTAGGGATGAGCAAAAGAATCTGAATTTTAGCAGGGTCTACCTGGATACCAGCTGCTGAAATGTAGTGCCCTAGGATGATTCCTTCCGTCATCATCATGTAGCACTTCTCGTGGCTCAGACAGAGTCTGGTAGCAATGCAGCGTTGTAAAACTTTTTCCAGGGTATCCAGAGCTGGATCAAATTCATCCCCATACGGTGTGAAGTCGTCCATATACACCTCAAGTCCATCGTTTATTAGATCTGCAAAAATACTGAGAATAGCCCTTTGAAATGTAGCAGGGGCGTTACATAGGCCGAAGGGTAATACACGATAGGCAAACGTTCCCCAAGGGCACGTAAAGGTAGTTTTATCCTGGTCTTCAGGGGCAATTTGGATTTGGTTATATCCACTGAAGCCATCCAAAAAGGAGAAAAATTTCTTCCCTGCTAACGTGTCCAATACTTGATCTATAAATGGGAGGGGAAAGTGATCCTTTTGTGTAGCCTTGTTTAACTCCCTGTAATCGACGCAGATCCTCCATTTTCCGTTTTTCTTTGGTACCACCACAAGGGGAGAGACCCATTTACTGTCAGAGATAGGGTAAATAAAGTTAACATCTAAGAGCTTCTGAAGTTCATCTTTCACTATCTCTTTTAGGTGCGGGTTGAGTCTCCTTTGTGGCTGACGGACAGGTCTTGCGTCTTTCTCTATATAGATGTGATGGGTGCATAATTGAGGATCAATCCCCTTCATGTCGGGGTAATCCCACGCAAATGCATCTTTGTATTTTTGTAACAGATTAACAAGTTTTATCTCTTGATCTGGTGTAAGATTGGCGTTAATATTCAGAGTTTTACCAGGTTCAATTTCCACTACTTTAGTATTAGCAACAGCAGTTACTGGTATTGTCTGATCATGCGGATCTTTTAAGGGATCTTCTTCTAGCTCATTGTCAAATGCTGCCTCTATCATAAGACACTGCATATGTTTTCTAGCTTCAGTTTGACTAATAAAATTGTTAATGGCGTCGTCTTCTGTTTGATCTTTGAAATCTAACGCCTTCTGTATAGTTAATGGAGATCTAATATTGTTAGCGAGATATGATACAGGATAAGGGTTAGTTTTAATCATTGGCAGGCTTGGCTGAGCTGGAGGGTACAGAATTAAATTTTTGACATCGGGTCCTTTAGCTATAGTCATGTTTCCCTGCCGGCAGCCTATGTAGGCATCGGCAGTAGCAAGCCAGGGTCTGCCTAGGATTAACGGATGTCCATCTAGTCGGGTTTTAGGATTAATTACCAGGAAATCTGTGGGATACTCCCATGAATCTACGGAAACCATGACATCATTCAGAGTACCTTCTGGTCGAACTACAGATCGATCTGCCAATTCTAACAGAGTAGAAGTAGGTTCTACTGACGTAATGCCAAGCTTTTGGCAGGTGGAGGTTATCAAAATGTTGATTGCAGCTCCCAGGTCGACTAGAGCGTTAGTCAGGGTTTGGCCATAGATTTGAACGGTCACAATTGGGTTCCCGGGATCTTCATATTTGATAGGTGTCTCCTTTCCTGATAATAGGTCGGATAAAGTACCAACTACTTGGACTCTAGGGTTAGTATTTGTATTCCTCCTTGATTTTTTGATGCAAATTCCTTTATGGTTTTCGCATATATAGGAATATCTTGTATAGCTTGGAGGAATGGAATCTTTATATACAGATTTTGTAATTCTCCCAGAATGTCAAAGTCTAGAGGTTGTATAGGTCGAGATATGACTAATCGTTCTGGGAAAGGAGGAGAGGATGTGCTTGCTTGCTTATTGTTTTGCTCTTTGTTTTCATCCTCCCGTTGTGGGGGTTGTTCTACAGGGAACTGATTTTCAATATGAACCATTTTGTCTCCCTCTGTTTCTATTATTCGTCCCGATCTTAACTGAAGATCGTTGCACTCCCTTAGGTCAGACTCAATCTCTGATGTGTCTATGATTTGAATAGATTGGACTGGCCTATTATTAGGGTTGGGATTGGGTTGGGCTGGGAGTTGCGGTCTCAGATTAGACTGGGGATTTTGTGGTAAAGCTGGCAGAGTTGGTTGAGGGAGTGGTATTGATCCTGCTGGCTGATATGTCGGTATTGGCCAGCTTGTCTGCCAGGATGAGCTTTGCGAAGTGGAAGGGGTCCACTGTGGAGGATAGGAACTATTCTGCCAATATGGTGGAGGATAAGGGCAGTTTGGCCAACCAAATTGGGACATCCAAGGATTTGGAGTAGGAAACATTTGAGGTGACCAATTTGAAAACGGGGGTTGGGACTGATTTTGCCACATGTTCTGTTGCTGAGTACTGAACTGCGGGGGTTGAAAAGAAGAGGAGGGGTCTAAAAACATACCTGGTTGCCTAGGCTGCCATTGGCGATGCTGGTTAACAAAATATGCTGGTTCTGACTCCTCTTCTGCTTCTTTGTATACTGCCTTCAAACCAGGCAGTGAAGGGCAGCTTTCGGTCAGGTGGTCCTTGGTACAGATAGCACATATTTGGACTGTATCCAGCGGGCATTCTTTGTGGCTGTGTTTCTTCCTGCATCGTGGGCAAAAGATGGCTAGATTCTGCTCTGCCTCGACTTGCTTTTGTTTAGCCTGCACAATGTCAAGTTGTGTAGTTAGTGTTCCCAGGATATCAGTTTTAAAATTTTCTAGCAAATTTCCAAGTTCTACCCGTGTTACTCCCTCTGTTAATGTTCTGTTATCTCTGGGGAAGCGATCATATTCCGCTGGTTTTATCCTCGTGCTGCCTCTTGAGCTCCTGATACACAGATCAATAATATCAGCAAAATTTTCCTGATAAATGTCTCCTTTCCCCATGATGTTTAACGTTTCGATCCATTGCTCTCTCATACCTCTAATTAATGCAGTTTTCAACACGTTATCTGGCAGAGGTAGTGATGCATAAGGGGATCTCTGCAAGTTATATTGGAAATGTTCCACATATTCTTCTAAGGTTTCGTTTGGTCTGGCTGACATTTGAAAGATTTCATCTTTTAATTCCCTCGATCTACAGTAATCTTGGTATTTCTTTAAAAAGGCTTCTTTCATTTGATCCCAATTGTTAATAACCCCACCACCTAAGCCCATAAACCATCTCAACGCAGCCCCTTTTAATGTAGAGGGGAACAATTTCAGTTTCTGGGGGTCGGTGGTGTAATTGTATCCTCTACATAATACATCAAATTCGAACAAGAAGGCGTCCGGATCTTCTGATGTGAGGCCATGAAATGTGGGAATATGCTGGAGAGGGATGGCTTTCATGGGCGCATTTGCTGCAGAATCTACTATCGGATATTGCAATGTGGAGGTCTGGGTGTTTGGCTGGTTCTGCGCCATGGGATCGAATATATGCCAGTAATCTTCAGGAATTTCCAAGAGAGTGTTCCTTGGTTGAGGAGGGGTAGTCTTAACAGGGATTGTCTTGACACCACTCCCTTGATCAGGGATGATAATGGCTCCAACTGTCTGCGGTGAATGAATTCCTTCAACAAGGATTTTTACAGTGCTTCCCTTGTCCGGGCTATTCAAAGGTTGGTTCAATTCAATAGGAGATCTAGGTTCCTCAACTTCCCCTGTTTCTCCTTCTCCTTCACAAAGGTTACTTTGGGTCCCTTCGTGCAATGGTCCAGGAGTCAAATTTTCAATTTCTTGAAAATCCTGCTCCTCTGTTCGACTGTGCACCTCAGCAAAGGCTTCGGATGGTGATCCCGAGGCCTGAAGGGAACTAGTAGGCTATTTAGAATTGACTTTCTTATAACCTACTGATGGCTGAGAGTCGGCTTTCTTATAGATTTCATCTATGAAGGTTTTTCGTCCAAGGGTCACCGGCCCCTTAGCTTTGGATGGAGGCTTTTGATCTTTTTCTAACTTTTTCTGCTTAGTCATGCACTCCAATTAAACTGCTAAATCCTATTTAACCAGCAATTCTACTAAGAGAGCGGACGGTGGAGCAGGGCTTTTACATGCTCCGTACGCAGGTTCTTACCTTCCGTTTTTAAAATCCAACTCCCTCCTAGCAGATTTGCGCACTACTCTATAAAGGACAAATGGCTATTACCCCTTCCCCGGCAACGGCGCCAAAATGTAGAGCTATAACTAGGGTCTCTCACACCACCAATTATTCCACATTATTAAGTCAATCCGGGATTGTTTTGTTCTTTCAAGGAGTAACTCAATCCGAGGCTGTTCTGTCCAAGTAGTGCTCGGTAGTATAGCGTTCTAATGACTTGAAAGGAAACAAACACTAAGCTGTAACTAAACCGATTCAGGAAATGAAATCACACAAGGAAAATGATCAGTCAAGGGTACGGAACCAATAATCCTTCCCTTTAGAAACTGATAAAGAAAGAAAACCAAAGCATGGGCTTATAGGTTAGGGAGCTAGGCAGCGTCTTGCTGGGCTCACGACAGCCTTAGGCCTGCTATCACACAAAAGAAATAAAGGTAGATTGGCGAAAGTAAACTGGAACAACAATTCTTAAAATGGAACAGCAGTAATGAAATGGAACAGCAGTAAAGAAATGGAACAGCAAACTATCATAGACAGGAAACGTCAATCATATAAAATGGAACAGCAAACCCAAATGGAACAGCAACCCAAATGGAACAGCGAACCCAAATGGAACAGCAACTCCAAATGGAACAGCAAATCCAAATGGAACAGCAACTCCAAATGGAACAACAAATCCAAATGGAACAGCAACCCCGAAGTATGTACACGGTCTATGCTACTGTAGCGATCCGAGAGCAATGTATGATGCGACTATGTTTCTGAACAAAGTGATATTATCTTCAAGTCTCACAAGTACTTATTTCATATGAATCCAATAATGATAACATTCATACCAATAACTTGCTGTAGAAATGGATGCAATTCGAATAGATTCAGTTTGTGTAATACAGAGACGTGAATTACAGAACTTATTCAGATTCAGATATTAATTAAGAAGCATAGTCTATCATATAAGAAATGTATCGGATTACTGTAATGAAAGAAATAAGCAAACCACACAAATCACCGTATGATACAACAGCAAGTGACCGTCGGAGTTGGGCCCTTGGCTACGATGGTACACTGCTTATAGTTACTTCAGATACAGAAACGAAGTGAACACCAAATCCTTTATATTGATTGCATAACAAAAATGTACAAAATCAGATCTTACAAAAGCTCAGTGATCAAAATCGTTCTGAGTTTATAATTATAATAACAGTCATTCCCCCACGCTCGATGGCGTGGTACCTTTATATAACATAAATGACGGAGATGTCTAGATACAAAAGATAAGCTTTAAAGCAGCGATCCCTCAGGATTGAAGATCCTGAGGGATTCGCTAATCGTTCAGGTCTCTTGCGTTCTTCGTCACGGTATCCTGCGCTCTTTTCCTGGATTATTCGGCTCCAATTTTACTTGATCTTGTCCGCATCCGGTTCCCTGTCGACGGGGCAGCAGTTACTTTCCTTGCGCTTCTCGTTTTTACTCGATAATCCCCTATTTCCGCGTCCTTCTACATAGAAAACATCGATTATTAGTGATTGAGCTTCGTTTGTCCATTTTCACATAATTTACCAAAACCCTTATGTTTTTAGGCTCAATATGCAGAAAAGATTAGAAATAGTATTTGAAAAACCACTAGGTTACTTATCAAAAAGCATACCTTCCAGGTGCTCCACAACAAGTCAACCACAATTTACTTATCAACCGTACCAGGGACAGTACCAATTCGGTCCTGTTGTGCAGCAGCCAGTCTATCAGTATCAACCGTACCCTGGGTACACATATCAACAACCTCAACAACCCCAGTACGGTCCGGTTAATCCTGGTTTTCCGGGAGGATACAATATCCCAAATGCAATTCCTATTCCTAGCTATCCTGGATATCCTCCTCCTGGGGCTGGTCTCATGACCCAGAGTTTTAGGGACCCTAATCATCAATTACCGTTTATCGCAACTTTGGACTTGCCTGACTTGTCGCGCCTAACGAACGATCCCATTAACTATCCTTCGTTTTGGCCGCCAATGCCGAATAAGTTGTCTAGCAATATTCCTAAGCTTGAAGGAAAATCAGGAGAGGACCCGTCGAACCATGTGATGACTTATCACCTCTGGTGTGCATCTAATTCCATTTCAGATGATTCAATCCATCTAAGGCTTTTCTAGCGCACTCTAATTGGTCTTGCAGCCAAGTGGTACATTGAGTTACCACGAGGCACTTTTTATAACTTTAGTCAGTTAGCTACCTCGTTTTTAACTCATTTTCGGTTGCCAGTCAGATATGACAATGGCACGAAATTACTAACTTCATTAAAGCAGTCGACGTCCACTTACATTTCAGATCACATTCATGAATGGAGACGTCGACAGCGTTTAGTGAAGGTTTTTATTCCAGACCAGATACAGGCTGAATGGTTTGTAAAATCTTTATTGCCAAAGATCACTAAGGATGTAGCTAAGGCCAGAGTCGTTATTATTGCTCAAGCACAGTACCTTGACTTGGTTTATATTCAGTCAGGTACGTTACACGAGAAAATCCCCGATCTTCCTAAGCAAAATCAAATCGCTGCAGCTCCTTCAGGGTCTCATGCTGCTGATGGTATGATTGGTACGGTTAACACCAAAAGTAAGAAGAAGTCTTCCAAGAATTCTTCTCCTATCATAACCTTACCAGATTCCTCGACAGGAGATTCTTCCGCGGAGATTTCCGCCGATATTCATGTTGTAGAGTCATCTACAGCCAAATCAAAATCCGATGGTAAGAAGAAAGGGAAGAAGAAAAATAAAACAGACAAAAATTCAAAAGAGAAACCTGAAAAAGTGGAATCAAATGATGAGAAACACAAACCTCGTTATCCTTGTCTCATTTGTGATGAAGAGCATTTTACAAGAGACTGCCCTCGTCGTGCAAAGGTTGCGAAGATTGTTAAAGGTTCCCAAATGCCTGTTGTTTTGAAGGATCCTTTTCCAAGTCAAGACAATAAGATGATAGGTTCTTCCTCGAGTGCCAATGAAGAACCCATACTGATGATGTCCCATGTTAGGATTGCGACTCGATCGCATGATTATGGTAGTAAAAGTCCTGTTGATGGTAAAGAAGCAGAATCTTCTCATTCTAACCCATCAACCTCAGCTCCCGGTTCCGATCCACTACAGATCGAGAAACCTAATCCAGACTTAGTAATCAAACTGCCCGCCAAGGGTATACTTCGAAAGTCAGCTTTCAATCCACATGCGAGAGCGGCTCAGAACTATAACATTGTTGAGGATTTAGCTGTTTCACCTTCAGCGATGTCAGCTTTGGAAGTGCTGCAATCATGTCTAGCACAACGTAAATTACTTTTGTCGGCTATAGGAGCTGTTGATGTTCAGGACTCGAACCTAATAATTTTCAATCTAGAAAATAGTACACCGCGCTTACCTCATCAAATGGCTTTCCAGATCCCAGTGATAGTCAAAAACAGGCCTATTCATAGGACTGTAATTGATGAGGGAGCCTCAACGTGTATTATGTCGATACAGTGTTGGAGATCGCTTGGTTCTCCTTCACTAAATCAATCCCCGACGATTCTAAAGGCCTTTCATGGCCATGGGTTTCATCCTTTTGGCATTCTATAGTATTTCTCTATAGGGGTTGAAGGAAAAACTGTTAATCTAGATGTGGAGGTGGTTGATGCCCCTCTAGATTACAACCTTCTCTTGGGTCGTAGTTGGTCTTACGCTATGACAGCTGTCATTTCATCGGTCTTTTAGGTTATAAAGTTTCCTCATAATGGAAAGATCGTAACAATAGACCAGCTGGCTTACTTTTCATCCGACCCAGCCTCTTCTGAAAGCATTTAGCATGTCGGTAAAACGATTATCCTGTATAAGGATGTTGGAGTAGGACTAGTCAAAGATGCCGATTTACGGGGAACTTTTCCTTTTCCTCCGATCAAGACATTGTCTTCTTTTGCAACCATTCATATGGTTTCGTCAGACACCATTGTTTATGATGATCCTTGGATCGTACCTTCCTGAATTTGAGATAGACTCATTTGGTGATGTTATGCCTTTGAGTCCATATGAAATTGCATATGAGGCCGTGCAATTGTTTACCGACCCATATTCAACCAAAATCGACTTAATGAATGTGGTCCATGAGGAATCACTTTTCACATCAAACTCGGATTCAACAACGTTTTCCGAACTTGTTCACTCTGATGAGCAAATTCGTGAAATCCTATGTGTAGATGATTTACCATGGGAAGATCTCCATCATAGATCTTCGTTTTTACCCGAGAATGATCATTTTGAAAATGATTTTTCATCAATTTTTTCGACTGAATATGTCAAGGAACCTCAGAATCCAATGAAAAATCCTAATTCAGAGTTAAATTTGGGAAACATTTCTTGAACTATTCCTATTGACATTTCGGTTAAGCTTGGAATTGTTGAAAACATTCATATAGGTACCTCGTGTGCAGAAGATGAAATTCAAATGTATAAGGCCCTATTTCAAGAATTCCGCAATGTGTTTGCCTGGTCATATGAGGAAATGCTAGGAATTGATCCCGTAATTGTTGTTCATGAAATCAAGACTTACCCGAATGCTAAACCCGTTCGGTAACGTTTGCGTCAGATTCTCCCAAGAAAAGCTGCTGCAATTAAAGCAGAAGTTGAAAAATTACTCAAAGCAGGTTTCATTTATCCGATCCTGTTAACAGATTGGGTATCGAATATTGTTTCGGTTAACAAAAAGCAAGGGACAATAAGAATATGTATCGATTATAGGGACATTAATCGAGCCTGTCCAAAGGACAATTACCCAACTCCCTATATCGATCAAATCATTGATGATTGTGCCGGCAGCGAAATATTCTCCTTCATGGATGGTTTTTCCAGATACAATCAAATAAATATTCTACCTTCCGATAAACCAAAAACGGCTTTCATTTGTCCATGTGGGACATTTGCTTATTGCAAATTACCCTTTGGGCTTAAGAATGTCGGGGCAACTTTTCAAAGGGCCATGTCTTATGCGTTTCATGACATCAAGCACATTGTACAACCCTATCTCGATGATTTTCCTACTCATTCATTACATCGAGCTGATCATCTCATCCATTTACGAACAATCTTTATGAGGTGTAGGCATTATCGGATTAGGTCGAATCCACACAAGTGTGTTTTCTGTATAGAAACGGGTCGATTACTAGGGTTTGTTGTTGTGAAAGCCGGCATTCGCATCGATCCCTCGAAGGTTGAAGCTATTGTCAAATTGCCTCCTCCTTTGAGTCTTCACAAACTCCAAAGTTTGCAAGGGAAAGCAAACTTTTTACGACGATTCATTCCTAACTACGCCAAGGTTACAAAGGGTTTTACCCAGTTGTTGAAACAGAATACTGCATTCTATTGGGACGAGATAGCTTATAAATCTTTTGATGCACTAAAACACGCGTTTACCCATGCACCGTTATTGCATCCTCCCAACTACAACCAGGACTACTTCTTGTATCTCGCCGCTTCTCATTCCACCATTGGAATGGTCTTAGTTCAGGAAGATGAATTCAGTACTGAACATGTGATATATTACCTTAGTCGAACTTTAAATCCAACTGAGCTAAAATACTCACATGTGGAGAAATTGGCATTGGCAGCTGTTCAACCTATCCAACGTTTTCGTCACTACATTTTACTACGTAAAACTACAGTAATTTCTGCTTGCAACCCTATGATCTACATTTTGACCAAGCAATTGCTAGGGGGCAAGTACTCCGAATGGATTGTGATCCTGCAGGAGTTCGACTTGGAATTTGAAAAATCTAAGTCTAAGAAATCTTTAGTTTTTGCGGAGTTAATGTGTGACTTCCCGCGTGCTGACACGGAAACTGTGGCGGAGGAGCCCATTGCGGACGAATCCTTGTTTCTAATCAGCACTTTAGATTCATGGTATGGGGATATCATCGTGTATCTCCAGACCCAATCCTTTCGGCTAGAAATTTCAAGGTCAGAACGTCGAAAAATACGATTCCAGTCCCAACAATTCAGAATTATTGGAGATACTCTTTATCGTCGTGGGGCGGACTCTGTTTTTCGACGTTGTTTAACTCACAAGGAAGCTGAAAGGGTTCTAAATGACTGTCACTCTGGAGCGTGTGGTGGTCATATGTCTGGGTATGCCACAGCCCAAAAGATATTGCGCGCTGGCTACTTCTGGCCATCTTTGTTTAAAGATTGTATTAACGCGGTCCGAAAATGCCACAACTGCCAAATTTTTTATCAAAAGATGCACGCTCCACCTGCTCCTCTCCACCCTATAATTTCCGTTGGTCCTTTTTCCAAATGGGGTATCGATTTTATTACATGTAACGCTCACTCGGCCGGGGGGCATGCATATATCATCCTTGCGGTAGATTATTTTACCAAGTGGGCCGAGGCGATGCCTACAATTGAGGTAGATGGCAAAACAGCTGCAATTTTTGTGTTCAATCATATAATTGCTAGGTTTGGTGTTCCACAAGCAATTATCACTGATCATGGGCATCATTTTCGAAACGTTATGATGACCGAACTTACAGGCCAGCTTGGCTTGCGTCACGATAGTTCAACTCCTTATTATCCACAAGCTAATGGTCTGGTTGAATCCATCAACAAAGTTTTAGTCGTCATGATCTGACGAATAATTGGGATCCATCGGTCGAATTGGCATAACATGCTATTTTCGGCGCTTTGGGCGTATCGAACCTCAGTAAAAATGTCAATAGGGTTCACTCCTTTCCAACTAGTTTATGGTTTGGAAGCTGTGTTACCCATTGAATGCGAAATCCCGTCATTGCAAATGGCCATCGAGTTACTTCCAGCCACTTCCGAAGAGGAAAAATGTTTGTTATACTTGGCTCAATTAGATGAGAATCGATGTGATGCTGCATTGGCGATCGAAACTCATGCAAAACGTATTAAAGCTTAGTATGATCGAAATGTGACCCCTCAAAATTTTTCGGAAGGAGATCTAGTCTTATTGTACGATCAAGCTAATGACAAATTAGGCGCTGGAAAATTTGTTCCTATGTGGCATGGTCCCTATGTTGTCAAGCGAAAGCTAGCAAAAGGGGCCTACGAATTGGTAAATTTTGACGGGGACTCTTTAGGTAAACCCAGAAATGGTCTTTACCTGAAGAGGTACTATGCTTAAAGAATGGGTATGGATATTTTTAGTTAGGATAGTTTTCTTTCTAGCTGGTGTGTTTTAGTTTAAAAAGTGTGCTTAGCTTAGAAAGTGATTTCATCATTATTCCTGCTTATCTTGGTTTTACTATTGATATTGCAGATGTCGATGCCTCTCCAAACATACGTTGGTTTTGCTGATGGTGCTTGTCGTAATACACAGAACATTTCTTCTGCAGCTTGGGTTATCTATTCGCCCTCTGACGAGTTGGTATCTATGCATGGGGTAAGCCTCGGTCAAACAACGAACAACATTGCCGAGTATAGTGCAGTGATTGAGTTATTATCTGAATCTATTTCATTTGGGATTCGAAGTTTGATAGTGAGGTTAGATTTTGAACTTGTTGTATTACAGCTTAATAGAGTGTATGCCATTAGAAATCCAACATTATTGAGATTATTGTTGAGAGTGCATCTGTTGGAACGTGAATTTGATTATATTGAGTATCAGCATATTCCAAGATCTTTAAATACATTAGTAGATGCAATTGCTTCTCGAATGTTAAGTAGACATTTGCAATAATCATACATGTAAATTTAAAAGCATTTCATAACATGATTTACAAGATAAGCCGGTAATAGTGATATATATAGGAGTGTGTCAAAATATACATCGTCCTCAATCATAGGTTGAAAAACACCTTATGATCGGCAAAAATTATAAGTACAAAAAGCAAAAGTGTCATATGTGCCTACAATAGGCGATCATCCTATCACTGGTGATGATCTCGATAAGAAACCACTGCACGGGCCACTTTACAAAGGAACCTCCTAAAAGGTCCTGGGACCCCAATCACATAGCGCTGAAGTTGACAAGGAATGTCATCTATGCTGGTCTCCGGAATGTCCCCTGTCAAGCGCTCTAGATGACTCTCTAACTCGGCCAAGGTCTCTGCTGATTCGTCCTGTGGGGCTGGCACCGCTGCAGCTGGTTATTTCCTCTCGTAAGGCCAGAGAGCGGCTGCTCGCTGTGGACCCACATCTACATTGAAAACTTTTACTATCAGTTTTGGGACGAGATAAAAACAAAACAAAACAAAAATTTAAATAGGAAAATGTTGAAAATGATTTTACCTGAGTCATCCCATTGCTCTCTTGGTGGAAGAGCCATGTCTGGGTCACAGCGAAAATCTACTCCAGCATAAGGGAAGTCCTGAATAGCAAAAACCTAGTTTTCCAACCAATGGAAATACTCATGTTTGAATCGAGCAACCTCTATCCCCTCGTCAGGATGACGAGCCATAACTGCAACCCATCGCAACAGTTTGGGCTCTCGAGGAAGCCCAGCTCCAACAGTAAGGTGCTGCGGGACCAACATTGGGACCCTCTCCAGACTAAAGCTCACAACCAAAGCCCCATAACCAAAGGTCTTCAGTTGTCCGTTCTTGGCTCTGGTCAGTTGGCCTTTTACATTGACCAACACAGCATCACACCAGTTGAAGATGGTGCCTCGAAAGCAGTCAACTGCCATCTGCATCTGGGATCCGGTGGCAATATGTAGTGCGGCACTCTCGCAAAGTCTGGTAATAGTAAACACAATCACCATGAGTTCAGGACGGGATATGGTTTTAATGTATATCCCTTTGTCTCTAGCCTGGCTATTGCAGAACTCTAGCCGGAGGCTATCGACAGACTGGCCACCTGGCCTAGTCCCGAATAGAGTCAAGTCTTCACCTCTCTTAGGCAAACCAGTCAAAAAGTATATGTCTGCCGGCTCAATTTCGAGCTAGTGGCCACCAATGAAGAAGCACTAGTCCTGTATGCTCCACCTGTCTACCAACCACTGTAAGAAGTCCACGTGGGCCCTCATGCCATGTATGGCCCAGAATTTGTACAAGCCGCTTGCCTTCAATGCATTGATCGAAGGTTGGTGATTTAACACGGCAAGATCTACATCCTCATGCTCCCATTCACGCCAATCAAGCATGATGTACACTCTACATCCAACAAAAAGGCAAATTAGAATGCAAGAAATTAAATTGTTTGGGTCAATTTTGAGAATTTTTGGGTTAAAAACCCTTGCTGCGGGGACCGCACCCTCTCTATTAGAGACAGTGCATGGGTCCGCACCTTGCCTTCATGGAAGGTGCGGACCCTTGACTTTTTCCCCATTGAGAAAAAGTCGAGGTCCGCGCCTGCCAGTGTTAAGCCTGCGGGCCCCCGCGCGCGGGTTTCTAGACTAAAAACCCTCTTAAAAATGAAATAAAAACCTAAAACAAAGATTGAAATGGTTGAAATTGAAGAGTAGGATGATGTGGATTACCTGGAGAAGACGGCGTTCGATTCCGACAGATGGATTTTCCGTAATCTTCACGGGAAGTTTCTGAACAAAAGCACTATTTTCTCACCCAAATCTCAAATGGTAAAAATGAATTGACAAAAGCCCTTTTTATAAGTTTTTTGAATAAATGAATTATAAATTTGTTTATGTTTCACTTTATAAAGGTAATTTTTGCAGCATTTTTATCCATTTCAAATAGGTATGAGTAATGTTTGCAATTGTTGTTCAGGATAACGGATTGTTCAGGTGAAATCGATCATTTTCAACGGAAAAAACAGTTACGGTCCACTTACAAATCTTTTCTGACCGTAAAAACATGAAAAGATTGCCAGATTTTTGTCGTTTCAAATTCGATATTGGTTATAAAATGATGTGTCGTTGATCGCGTTTTTACTTTTTCGGATCAGGGGCACTAATTACGAGAAGTACTCCTTGGTCGTAAAGATCAAGAGGTTCTCTCAAGTATTATTTTATACTTTTTCGGGCTTGGGAGACACAAATTTATGAAAAAGGTCAACCCTGGAGTCTTCTTAAGTTTTTTCAGACTCTCTAAAATTGAAAAATGTCGCGTTTCTCCTATACTGGACTCGCTAAAATTTAACAGTAAAGGACCTGTTCAATTACAAATAGGAACGAACCACTCCTTCTTAGGGTTCGAATTTAAACTAAGTTGGACTCATCCGAAGGATGAGCTTATAATCAAGCAAATGTTATCCTCCTCAAGCTTGTCAAAAATAAAGAGGTACTTGCTAGAAATGGTGGGGGAAAAGAGAGAAAAATGAGCCTGTTTGTCATACTTTGTAACCATTCTTGAACACGACACTTTTATTCACTTGAGCTGGGGAATCCTTTGCCTAACAGTTGATCAAACCACATTGAAAGTCTTCAGCCGGTTTCTGGGTATTAACTTTGGGTCAATTGTCACCAAACCATCTGTTGTGTCGTTATGTGTTCAAGATGTCATTGCCAATAAACCATTCATCTGCAAAATATCTGTTATTCATCTTGACCATCCTGAGTCAGTCCTTGTAACTAAATTTCTTCAACTTGATCTATGATTTCGTGTTGTGGGCTTGCCTATGATGGATCACTTTCTATCGACTTCAGCTCATTATCTAGAAAGATGATCTAGAAATCGTCAGTACCTTGGGATTTGCATGCCTCAATGGCAGGTTTCTCGCCTTCGACGATAGGTTGCATCATTGACCTTCGATCAAAGGATTCCATGACATGTTCGACATCAACACATCTATTCACATCTCATGGATTGTACTGGGTACTTTGAGAGCCATTGACATCACTGGTGGTTTCTCTCACACTTGTTAACAGTTTACATCATTGACTGGTAATCAAGTGGTTTCTACCATGTTCGACTTCAACACATTCATTCGCATGGTTAGAATCGTACTATTTCAGGAAGTAGAAATGAAGACCCTGGATCTAGCTTCCGCAATCTAGGCTACGAGGAATTTTGTATTCATTATATTGTGGACTATTCATAAACAGATGGCTGCATCCATACTGTGTCTACATGTGTCTATACTTGTGGTGTACTACAAGATCATTCCTATATCAGAGCAGTAGTCAGTTTTCTAGTTAGTTTTGATCTGAGTATGGGAATGCCTACCCCAGCGATGATATGATCTCATATATATATTTTGCATTGAATGTTTTTACAGGTTCCAACCGGGCTCTCCACAAGATGATCCTCGAAGTGATAAAGTACTTCTCTCTTCCTAAATGATAAATGAAATCCTCATCTACTACAGACTTCACACTTTAGGGGGCAATCTGTTACACAAAAATATCGTCACCATGATTATTTGCAGTCAGTATGGGTCTATCATCACTTGTACTGTCCTCCTAAGCAAGTCTCAGACCTCAGCTCTTCAAGTCAAGCTTTGAAAATGAGAGAAAGACATTGAAAATCAACAAAGCTCTGGTTCCGCACTTTCTCTCACTGTTGCCTGTGGTCCCGCACCTCCTGTTTACAAAAACTGCGGACCAGCCCACTCTGTCCCTAAAGGAGTGGGTGCAGACCCCTGTGAAAGTAAAAAAGGCGCAAGTTTATTCTAAAAATCTCACTTTGGGTTAATTCTAGATGATTCTAGAAGGAATTTTGAAGTGGATTGTTCGCTCTGAGGTGGTTCATGCATCCTAAAAGAAAAGGAGCTAATCCCTTGATGAGAGGAGCTATCCCTTTGAAGGAGGGCTTTATACCTTTGAAGGAGGACCTAGTAACTTCCTTCCATTGCACTATAAATTAAGGCATTGGGCTGGGTGCTAGGGAGGTTAGAAGCTGAACATTTTTGAGGGTAAATGCTAGTGGAATTGAGACTTCCTAGTTAAGCTTGAGAGGAGAGATCACATACCTTTTTGGATTCATTGGGAAGAGAGCGAAACTTGTCAAAGTAGAGGAGACTTCTTGTTGGACCCTGGGAGGAGCTGTACAGCATCAAGGCACAGGTTGTAAAGTTCTTCTTTGATTTGAATTAATGCAATCAGATTCATTTTTCTCAACAAATTATCTTATGTCATTTGTTTCATGAATTCCTTGATCATCATGTTAAGTATGTTTTTTGATATTGGTTTTTCAGGTGCTATTTAATTTGTTTGCTTGTTTGTGTTTGCAGATTCGCAACAAGGGAGCTCATTTGGATCAAAGGAGCGAGGCTTCCACAAACTTGCATTGGACCCAAGGTAGGCCTAAACACTTGATTGCCTTTGTTTATAAATGCATATTTAGAGAAAGATAGTTTTTGATTCGCTTGCTTGTCACTAGATATCGTTAGATTCTAGGAAGGTCTATCTTGTCCGCAGGATCGACTCATTCCGTGTGACACCAAGGCAAGTTACAATACTGTCCAGGCTCTTTCCAAGATAGCATTATCAGAGTCTTGGTTGACCAAAATCCTTTAGAATGAGTTATGAGGTTCTATTTATAGCAAAGGGTGGGGTGACCCTTGACATTCCCCTTTTTGAAAATTCATATGCCCTCATGACTCTTCATCTACTCTATGATTGTTACATCCAACTATTGACACTTGAACTTCCACTTGACATGATGTTACATTACAATGCACATGTGCTTATGCGAGACAAAATGGCTTGAGCAAGCCATGAAAGACATCATTCACACTCAGTCCGTTTTGATGAGACCAACACTTTGACATGCCTGTGATGGTGAAGGTGGTGAGCTAATGCCAAGCTTGGTCATCCATGATGGTGTACATGCACCTCATGGCGACATCTTGTTGAAGACAACTCTTGCCTTTGTTGCAACCAGTGCATTGGTTTAGCTCCTTCATCAAACTCATCTGCTAACGTGCACATGGTCTTCTTGGGTGTGGCTGAACCAACACTCACACTGATGCATAATGTTTGTGCTAATATTCAAGTGTGTGATGGTGGTCATGCTCATCAACTTGCTGAAGTACATTCTTAGCTCCAGTTGGACTTGATTCTTGTCTTCGCCTTGGTGAGTGTGCTAAATGGGTTGGATCGCATGCATGCGCACAATGACATGCATGCTGCTGAATCCCTTGCATGCGATCAACAACACTACTCACCATGTGTTCTTTGTTCTAGTTGTTGGGATGGATCTTTGACTTGTACGGGAGCAGTTTTATCCTTGAGTGCATGTTGCAGCCACCGATGTTCCTGTTCCTGCTACAACTCATTCATCTGTCTGTGTAGCTTCATGTTTTTCCTTGAGTTTTTTCTTCAGCACATGCAACTCCTTCTTTGTTCCATTCTCTGTCTTCACATGATTTTCATGTCGCATTGTCAATTCATAGCCTAAGTCTCCAAATTTTCTTTCATCGTCAGTGGATCTGCTTGAGCTTGCAACTTTGTTCTACCTCTGTGTTTCCAACAACCTTCCTCTTGCATTCATTACATTCGGTATGCTGCCTTTAGTTTTTATTCGTGATGTTTCTCACTGAGATGTTGTTGTTGTCATATCTTGATGTCCTTGTCTACGAACAACTTGATATCTTCTTGAGTAGGCAAGCTCATAGACATTTGATCTGCTGCATCTCCATGTGTGCTCTGAATGGTGTCTTTGACTCTACTCTCTTGGAAACCATTATAATTGAACTACTGAGAAGTAGATGAACACCTGAAATACCCGGAGACTTGGAAACACTCATGGCAAGAATTCTATCAGTCGAAAACCAAAATGAACTTGAGAACTAACTTGCAACATACCTATGTGACTGATCATGAAGATTGAGCATTTTTGGGTGGGAGGATGGGAGACTGAATGCCAAGACTACAAAAGGCACAGTTTGGGCTGCTGGGGACTGACTGACTGCTAGAAATACGGAATGCACAGTCCATTCTGGTTGATGAATACTGGAATTGCACAATGTGCAATCTCATCTCGCAATGGCTATAGGCTCAAGGACTGCATTGTGCAATTTTTTGGGCCAGTAGTCACTGTCCCTCATAAATGCACAAAACAGTCGTGGAGGATAGTTCCTGGGTAGAAATGTGGATTTCCTGAGAGGAAGACAAAGCCTTCCCTCTCAGGATTAAGCAATGTTGTCTTGGTGAGGCTCTTCGTGGGGAAGAATCCAGGCCAAGGCTGCCTAGACTCGCTGACAGGAAACTGAAAGTGAATGTGAGTGCGAATGCATGGTGATACTGAATGTAAGCATAAATGAATGATCATGCATGCAAATGGTGAATGATAGATTTAGAAAATGGAACAACATGCATGTGGGTGAGGCGAGTCGCCAAATCGATGACCGTTCATGAAAAACAGTTTCATACATGCAACAACAGTGAGATAACAACGAAGACTAAAATAGTGTTAGGACAAGCTAATATACATGTAAGTGACAGAAAGCATTCAAAGAAATCAAACAAACAATACTCACACAAGCGAAAACACAAAAAGCGACAGAAATGCAACATAAGGCATGGAAAGTGGGCTTACCCCAAAACAACTGAGCTAAATGTGCCGATTGCTCCCAGATGTGATGTGGGATGACATAGATGCCAGGTTAATGTGAGGAGTGAGCTTTGAAGCATCCGGTTGATGAGTTTTTATAACACTGAGGTTGTGATGTGCATTCCACAAATCTAGGGAAAGCGACATTTGGTGTGAGGTTTCTGAAATGATCCTTGCATGTAACCTTCAACTGCTAAACATAGATCCCTGAAACAAGGGATTCCTTTGCATGTTGCCTTGGGAGAAGAAGCTCATGCATGCAAGTCAGTTTTTCTCGGTCCCGAAGGGAATCGGTCAACTCAGCTGCACATGCAAGAGGATGCTCGACTGCTGGGAGAAAATGCACATTTTTGGCTGGGAGCTGGACTGGCTGCCCATGAGATTTACATAATTTCTAGGTAAAACAACTGAATGCTACCCACATTTGTGCAAATTCTAGGTTGAGCAACCATGTTGGGGAAAATTGTGCAATTTTCTTTGTGAGGGTTGACTGGTAGAATTGCACAATTCTAGAGCCTAGCAAGCTGCTAGACAGGATTACACAATTTCTGGAGGGAAAGATGGTTGCCCTCCAGGATTGCACAATTTCTTGGGGGAGCTTCTCAGCCTGTAGCTTGACCAAGTCTAGGTGATCAGCTTGTGAGGGGAATGCATCGAGCTGTGATCGACAGGCTGCCTTTTTGCAAGCAAAACCCTGAAGCTTGTGAACTTGACAAAGCAAGGAAAGCTGTTGTGAAGGTTGGAAGGGAGGTTCCAAAATGGAGATAAGGAAATATTTTGGAGGGTGGTTGTAGCCGCTACAACAATTGGTGACACACTGGTAGAACTACAGCTCTCTAAATGGACCTTGTTCATGAAAAGCAAGTCTAACACCTCCAGAAGTATTGTTTAGTTCTTAGCTCCTCTTGGTTTCACACCAGCTTGATTGTATGATGTAGCATCTGCCAAGATATTGGTCGATTGACGCACATTCCAAGACAAGGCAACATAGTTGTTTCGATTGGGGTTGAGGGGTATATTGGTGCACAAGAAGTATAGTCGTCAGAGTCTTAGTTTCATCTCTAGTGTTGCTTCACTACCAGCAGGCCTAGAAAGTACTCCGACTGAGTCACATAGGAACACAAGCATGGCTCCGCTGCCAACAAGCCTGGTTAGTACCCTGAGGAGTTAATTGCATCACCTCTCTGTGCAGGAATCCTTTCTCTTCTTTCTCCTTGTTCATTTTTCATTTTTTTTCAAACTTTTTTCACTTTTATTTTTTTATTTTTATTTGTTTTCATCTTCGCAACTGTGCATAGCACTTATTCATTTTAGAGCCAAAAGAGGGATCCTGAATTATTGAGAGTAGAAGAGGTTGTTGCTGCAGAGAATTAGTTTATTATATCTTTGATGTGCCTGTTAAGGTTCTCCCCCTCACCTTACTCTACTTGACTGAGCTGACAAGGGTTAACCCAAAAATAACCGATTAGAGAAGGTGACACTTGTTAGCACGCAAGCATTGTGTTTTCACCAAGATTCACTTCGAACAGTACGTATTTTCCTTCGACGTATCATGGAATAAAAGTAAGAAGTTCTTCATACAGAGGCAGGATGACAGATAACCAAGTAGTGATAGCAGCACAAGGCCTCTTGTACTTTACCCAGCTTTCTTCAAGAGTCATACATGGTTTCATGCGAAATTATCGTAAAAAACAAAACAAGCGAACTAATAAACAAAAAAACAAAGCAAGAGCAGAAGCAAAAGTGAAAGAAAAAAAAGTAAGCAAACAAGAAAGAAGACAAATAAATAAACAAAGAAAGTAAGAAAAAAAGCATGCAAACAAACAACTCAAAAGCAAACACTACTCCTACTCCTAAGCTAACAATGCATGGGTCATCTCACGTGAAGTGATACCTCCAATGTAGCCACCAGCACATTGGTTGACCCATGTTGGTGAAGGCATGGTTTGCGAACAAGACAACTGTGTGAACCAACAAACAAGAAAGATGTAACAGTGAAGACAAGCACACTCCAAGCTTGCAAGTGACCACAGAACAAAGATGAGTGGAAGTGCATGACATGCATTCTGTGGTGCTTCCATGATGTTATGCTACACTGCATGCAGATGTTTACTGTATGCATTCTCTTGACTGTTACATGCAAGAAAACGTGAGAAAGGTAGACCACTTGTGTTGTGCATGTGTGCTTGTTGTGTAAGATTCCTCCAATGCATGAGCGATGGGATCGTGTAGTTCAAGTGGAGGAGAGAAATCTGGGAGTTTAGTTAATCTTCAATGCAAAGTAGAGAGTGATGAGGAGCCTTGAGTGTTTCAACAATTTCCTTTCTGGAAGTGAAACCAACCTTAGGATAGTGAGGGCTTGACATAACAATCAGCTTGGGCTGAAGTGCCTTGAAAGTCTTGGGGGTTTCGACCTCATTGACAGATATATCATCATAGACCAGTGTCTTAGATATATTAAAAATGGTCGAATCAACATCGTGATCGGATGAGGAAGTGAATTGGTCACGACAACCAAGATTAGAAAATTTAGGATGTTGATCAGCATCCTCACGATTTGATGAATCGAGCAGAGAGGTAGATGAGAAGCAAAGATGTTCACCCTCTGTGTTTTCAAGAAAGATAAATGACAGAATGAAAAGATTTTCTGAGGAAGATATGTCCTCTCTACACTGTAATGAAAAATTGACATCTGAGATGTCCTATGAATGATTGGAAGTACAAGCTTCTAGAAATGAGTTTTCACAGGACAAATCAGCAGTGGTAGAATCACAAGGGATGTCAGGATGAAGCGGATGAGGTGCGGCTAGAAGTGAGTCATCCTTCACCACGGGCTCTTGTTACAAATCCATTTGGGCACATCAATCCCAACATTCGGATCAATGTTTTAGGGCTCGTCAAACTCTAATTTTAGTTGCTTCATGCCCTAAACAAGTCACCCCTTTGAATGCCTCCTTCCCAGACAGTTTCATGACTTGAAGACATCCAGAAATAGCCTCTAGAGGGACCAACACTTGTAAGCCCTTGTAAAGGTACGCTACAGAGTAGTTGAGTCCACTAACAAGGTGCTTTGTAGAGCACTTAGGCTTCCTTTCACCCGTGTTGGGCGAGAATGAGCGAAATTCACATAGGGTTTGGGGAATATTCTTATTTTTTGGAGTCATCTAGAAGGTTCCCTCACTTATCAACTCCTATGAGCTCGAAAATGGATGAGGAATGAGTTAAGGTGCATCCTATCCTCTCATCCCCTCCTCCATGGAACTAATTCTAACTATGGAAGGCCATTCAATGCCACCATTTATGAAAAAACCTCCTTCATCTTCCTATAAATTGACAACTCATCTAAGTGATTAGGGCTGGATTATGTTGAATTGTAAGGAGATAATGCTGCTATGAGATTTGGCTTTGAAGCATGTATTGTAATACTACTCGTTTGTCATGCTTTTGATGTGATGTGGATGGGATCCAAGCTGGAGGAATGGCTTTGAATCAGACACCAATGGTTGTAATTCCTTCTTCTATCTAATAAAGTGTTTGAACCTTTTTCCCATATGTTTGTATTGTTTCATAACGCTTATATGTGTGAATTGTATCTAATTCCTTTCACTTATATTCAATAGATTGTGTGCTTTGATCGGTTCTTTGTTTTCTATTGTGTTTACAGGGTACTTCTCAAGTGTATTAATGATCTGAATCGGATCCATAAATGACTGTCATAGAACCATGGCTGAATCGGGATGAACAAATCCATGAAGAATCTAAAACAGCAATCGAAAACACCCTGAACCAGTGGCCATGGCAGCTGGCGTGGAACTACGAGGACTTCGGTCAAAGCATGCTGACCGAGGCCCATGGAGACTACGCAGGATGTCAAAATATCCCCTAGGAGCCCCGGAATGGGAAAAGGAGCTGATTTTCGAAGCACGTTAGCTTTAATGCTAGGAAAACAGGGCTAAAATGGTAGATCTTAAGCACTCGGTCACATTGGGAGTGAGAGGACTGTGGGCGGAGAAAAGGTAAAGTGCCGTCGTACGAAGGTGGGACCCACAACCTGGAAACCGACGGTTTGATCGGGGCGCCCTTGAACGGTAAGCGGTTTTGGAGAAAACGGAGTGATCACACTCAACGATCGATGCATGGCAGCGGAGGTGAGAGAAAAATCACCGTGATCGCGCATTATCAGTCGAGCAAGTCAACCACGCTCGGCGTGCGAATGACGTTGGATCTGGAGCAGCCCAGATCAGACGGCTAAGATTGTGTCCGATAGACAGAGCAGAGTTGACAAGGAATTAAGCTACGATTTAAGGGGATTTGGAATCCGTTGACCGCCACGGTGGAGAAAGAAACGAATCAATGAACAGGCTAGCGCTATTCCAATGGGGATGCGTGGCTACCTCTTGAGTGTTTGTGCTGATGCCGAATAGGGAATTCCAAGCACAGAGGCGGAAGGCAAATCGACACAGGTGGGAGAGGAACCGAATGGGCATGGAGGTCGAGTGGCTAAAGCCATGAATAGGGATAGTGAATGGGGATTTAGAGAGAGAGAACGAAGAGTCGAAGAGACCAAGAGAGACAGTGAACAGTAAACCCTGAGAGGAGGACTGAGCATAGAGAGCAGTAAAGCCAAGCAGAGGAGACAGAGGGCCAAGCTGACCACAGGCAGCATCGAGCACCAGAGAGCTTGAAGATTCAAGCCTTCCCATAGACAAATCTGTCTGGATTGAGCATCAAAATTGGCTCTTTCCACTGTAGATTGAGGGTCACGGAGCTGGTAGGAAGAACAAGAGTCTGTGTACTCCAAGTGGCTTGGGGAATCCAAGAACCACCCTGCCAGGTAAAATCTGCTTTAGGAGAACTCATATTGAGTCCCTGTATTGTAATTTCTCTGCTCAAAGACATAATAAAACAAGGCCACCACTGAAGCTTGACCGAAGACATAGCCCTGGAGAATAGGGTGAGCTCCTTATTAAAAAGTGTTTTTGTCTTTGTGTTGCTTACTGTATTTCTTTGCTGCCTTTCCATTTATCTTCTGTGTATTGGCAATCTGATCGATCCATTGTTTCAATAACACAGAACACACACCAGCACATGGGTCTGTAATACCTTTTTGTTTAATAAATCTTCAACTGAGGTCACTCATAGGGTGATTATCAGATCAAGTGGTATCAGATCTCTAGGCTGTACGGTTGGACAAGCTTGTGTTGGTTTAGCTGTGAATGATCACTAGATCAAAGCTCAAATTAGGAGAAGGAGAGTTGGTGGAAACTAATCCTGAAATTGGGAGAGTCTATTCTCGAAAGACAATGTCAAAAAAAGGTTCTATAGGGCCAGACCCTCAATTCATAGAAAGTTTCCTAGCTATAAAGTCTATGGTAGAATAAATGTATAGGGACTTTAGAAAGCATAAGGGTGAAGATTCATCAGGCTCTAAGCAAGATAAAGAAGAAGATGAATCTCATTCCCATGACCACTCCAAAGGAAAGGGGAAAGAAGAAAACTTCCCTACACCTCCTAGTAGCCCTGTGCATGATAAGAAGGCATCTTTGATTAAGTTAGATGTTAAATTTGATTTGCCTATATATGATGGAGAGCTAAATGCTGAAAAGTTGGACAATTGGATTAGACAAATTGAAGTGTATTGCAGAGTACAAAATATAGACTCAGACAAGAGCAAGATTCAGCTGGTAAGCCTTCGCCTAGGGGGAATTGCCTTGGTATGGTGGGAAGGTAGAACCCAAGCTGATATGAGGAAGCATGGTAAGACCATCTCTATCTGGAGTGACTTTGTTAGTGCAATCAAAAAGCAATTTTATCCATTGGCCTACATGCAACAAGCCATGATGAGTTGGCAAACTCTTTGGCAGTTGAAAGGGCAAAGTGTACAAGGGTATACTCAATAGTTCAAAAAGAGAACATTGATGTTGGGTATTTCATTAGACTCACCAAAAACTCTTTTGAAGTATATTGGTGGTCTACACAGCTACATGAGGCATACCATCCTCATGTTTAATCCCACTAGTATAGATGAGGTATATGTACAATCTACTCATCTAGAAGCTAGAGGAAAGAATGGAAATCCAGAAGTTGGGGGATCATCCCAACCCACTGTAAGCAAGAGCAAGGAGAAAAGAAAGCAGAAGTGGAAAGCAAGGAAGGCTAACACTACACAGAAAGGCAAAAAATCATGCACTCACTATAAAAAGGAGGGGCATGATGATGAGCACTGTTGGATTCCACATCCAGAGCTAAGACCTAAGGAGTCCGAGGGAAAGAAGAAGAAGACTGTTGTAGCTATTCAGAAAGATTTGCAGTTAGACTCGAGAGATGAAACAGTCATTGCAGCCACAGGTATAAAAGGTAAGAATTCTGAAGCATCTACTAGTAATTCTATTCAATATGTTATTGATGAAGAACATGAGAGAAAAAGGCATGAGTTTTTCCATATTCGAGTTGTTTCCAAAAATCAAAATATTGATACTTTGTTTGATAGTGGCTCACAAGTAAATCTGATTTCTGAAGCAATTGTAAAGAAATTGGGATTAGCAACTACACCTCATAAGAAGCCATACCCATTAGGATGGTTGAATGATAAAGCACAACTACAAGTGACTAGACAGTGCAAACTCAAGTTTTCTTTTGGGTCAGGGTTTGTAGATGAGGTTGAGTTAGATGTAATTCCTTTGGATATATGTGGAATTGTTTTAGAAAATCCTTACTTGTATGATAGAAAGGCTATTTTCTATAGAGCTAAGAACAAGTATCTACTTGTTAAATATGGAATCGAATACTTTGTAAGAGCTCATAAGCTCAAGAATAATTATACTCTCATAAACTCAGGACAGATGAAAAGAATGATAAATTCATGCAAACAGTTCTTACTGATGGTTTTAAGAGAAAAGAAAACTGATAAAACCAATGTATTTGAGGGCTGTAATTCTGATCAGCAAGCTGATATAGAAAAGATTGTTTCAGAATATGATGTCTTGTTTCAAGAACCTGAAGGTCTACCACTCAAAAAGGGAATAGTACATGATATTATTTTGCAGCAAGATGTTCCTTTGCCTAACATTGGGATGTACAGGTTATTTGCTTTAGAGAATGCTGAAATCAAGAAGCAGATGCAGGAGTTGCTCGAGAAAGGGTTCATGAGGCCTAGCACATCACCATGTGGGTCACCAATTGTTTTGGTGAGAAAGAAAGATGGCTCGTGGAGAATGTGCATTGATTACCAAGCACTAAATAAGATAACAATCAAAAATAGTTATCCCCTCCCTCGCATAGATGATCTTTTAGATCAATTGAAGGAAGCTGTTTATTTCACCAAGCTGGATTTGCATAGTGGACACCATCAGGTCAGAGTTGCAGAGCAATATGCGTGGAAGACTGCTTTCAAAACAAAGTAGGGATTGTATGAATGGCTGGTTATGCCTTTTGGCTTGACCAATGCCCCTGCTACTTTCATGAGATTAATGAATGATGTACTCAGACCTTTTCTTGATGATTTTGTTATTGTGTATTTGGATGACATTCTAATTTTTAGTAAAACGTGGGAAGAACATATAAAGCATGTTAAGTAGACATTAGATGTTTTGAAAAGAGAAAAACTTTATGTTAAACTCTCCAAATGTGAATTTGGCAAAACCTCTCTAAATTATTTGGGTCATATAGTAGGGGGAGGTGAATTCAAAACAGATCCCTCTAAAGTGGCAGTCATTGTAAACTGGCCTAAACCCAAGTCTGCTACAAAAGTGAGAAGCATCTTAGGAGCAGCACAGTATTGGAGGAAGTTCATTTCAACTTTTTCCTCAATTGTATCTCCCTTACATGCTTTGATAGGATTGAACAAGGTGTTTCAATGGGGAGGCAAATAGCAGAAAGCCTTCGACACCTTGAAAGAAAAAATTAGTACAACACCTGTACTATCACTGCTAGATCTACAAAGACCATTTGAGATCCAAACTGATGCCAGTGACTATGCCATGGGAGCAGTGTTGACACAACATGGTAAACCCATATGTTATCATTCTGAGACTTTTAATCCTGCAGTAGTCAACTATCCTACATATGATAAGGAATTGTATGCATTAGTTCAGAGTGTGAAAAAGTGGAAACATTACTTAATGGGCAAAGAAACAGTAATACATACTGATCATCAGCCACTTCAATATCTACACTCCCAAACTAAGTTGCAACAATCAAGACATTACAGATGGATGGGTTTTCTACAACAGTTTCATCTAGTCATCAGATATAAAAAGGACATACATAACAAGATTGCAGACATGTTATCTAGACCCATTATAGATGCATCTACCATACTTAAGCATAATTCTGTGCTGCATGAAAGCTACATAGAACAGTATGCTCAGGATATGGACTTTAAAGATGTATATGAAACTTTGAGTCAAGGCAAGAGAGTAGAAGAATTGGACTATCATGTAAAGGACAGACTCTTATATCATTGTGGGAAACTCTGCATTCCACAAACTGAGAGATCAAAGATAATTAGGGAAGCACACACTTCTCTGATATCAGGTCACTTTGGGGTAAGTAAAATAGTTGCACAGCTGCAAAGGTTCTGCTATTGGCCAAGAATGAGTGCTACAGTTTCTATATATGTAAAGGGGTGTGCTATGTGTGCTAAAAGCAAGACCAGTAATAGAAAACTAGGCTTATACACTCTGTTACCAGTTCCTTCTCACCCTTGGGAAAGCATTTCCATGGATTTTGTTGGAGAACTGCCAAAATCTAGGAAGGGTCATGATTATCTATATGTTCTTGTGGATAGCTTCAGCAAAATGTGTATTTTGATGCCCTGTAGTAAACAGATTACAGCTGAACAAACTGAAAAATTATTCTTTGAACATGTATGAGTTCATTTTGGATTACCCACTTCTATTATATCTGATCGAGACACCCGATTTGTGGGAAATTTTTGGTCCAGTTTGTGGGAACTAATGGACACCATATTAAAGAAAAGCACATCTTTTCATCCACAAACAGATGGCCAAACAAAAGTAGTTAACAGGACAGTGATCCAGTTACTGAGAGGATATTGCAGCAAACACCCTAAGCTTTGGGATGAACACTTGTGTTATGTGCAGCATGCTTACAATAGAGCCAAACACTCTTCTACCCAAAGATCTCCTTTTGAGACCTGCTTTCGTTTCATACCAAGGTCTCCCTTGGATTTTGTCTTTGGTAAAGATATCATGGTTGATGGACACAATGATGTGGACAAAGCAACTAGGTTCATTGAAAAAATCCAGGAGATCCACCATGCAGTACAGGAACAACTAGAAAAGAGCCAGCCCAAGTACAAGGCTAGGCATGATAAGCATCGGATGGAGCATAGTTTTCAAGTTCGAGACCAAGTCTAGTTGTACATCAGCAAGGACAAGATGCAAGGTGAAGGCAAGAAGCTAAAACCTATTAGGTATGGACCCTTCAGGATACTTGAGAAGATTGGTGAAAATGCTTTTCGCCTTGATCTGCCAGCTTACATGCACATATACTCAGTCGTGAACGCAGATTGCTTGAGGTTGTTTGAACCTTCAATGGTTGAGGACCCTAAAGAGCAGAGTCAATTACCTTCTGTTCATGACCTGCTACCTGAATATCTTAATGAGTTGTAGGAAGACACACTGCTGGACAGGAAGGTAAGGATGACATGTAGTGGATAGGTGGAATACCTCAGGATTGGGCTTAAAGGTTTGAAGCCGAGCAGTGCGAAGTGGATTGAGATTGGGCACGTGAGACAGCAGTTTCCTCACTTAGTCGATGCTTGAAGAAAAACCAACTTTTGGTGGTCCAAAAGCTTCTTAGTTGGGAGGCCGTGATCCAAATCGGATCCATAAACGACTATCTTAGAACCATGACTGAATCGGGACGAACAAATCCGTGAAGAGTCTAAAACAGAAATCGAAAACACCCTGAACCAGTGGCCATGGCAGCCGGCGTGGAACAACGAGGACCTCAGTCAAAGCGTGCTGACCGAGGCCCATGGAGACTGTGCAGGAGGTCAAAATAGCCCCTGGGAGCCTCGGAATGGGAAAAGGAACTGATTTTCGAAGCACGTTAGTGCTAACACTGGGCAAACAGGGCTGAAATGGTAGAGCTTAAGCACTCAGTCACATTGGGACCAGAGGAACGTGGGTGGAGAAAAGGTAAAGCGCCATCGTACGAAGGTGGGACCCACAACCTGGAAACTGGCGGTTTGATCGGGGCACCCTTGAACGGTAAGTGGTTTTGGAGAAAACAGAGCGATCACACTCAGTGATCGATGCGTGGCAGCAGAGGTGAGAGAAAAAACACGGTGATCGTGCGTTATCGATTGAGCAAGTCAACCGCGCTCGGCGTGCGAATGACGTTGGATCTGGAGGAGCCGAGATCGGACGGCTAAGATTGCGTCTGATAGACAGAGTGAAATTGACAAGAAATTAAACCGTGATTTAAGGGGATTTGGAATCCGTTGACTGCCACAGTGGAGAAAGAAACGAATCAATGAACAGGCTGGTGCTGTTCCAATGGGGACGCGTGGCTACTTCTCAAGCATTCGTACTAACGCCGAACAGGGAATTCCAAGCACACAGGCGGAAGGCGAATCGACACAGGTGGGAGAGGAACCGAACGGGCACGGAGGTCAAGTGGCTAAAGCCATGAACAGGGAAAGTGAACAGGGATTCGGAGAGAGAGAGAACGAAGAGTCGAAGAGACCAAGAGAGACAGTGAACAGTAAACCCTGAGTGGAGGACTAAGCACAGAGAGCAGTAAAGCCAAGCAGAGGAGACAGAGGGCCAAGCTGACCACAGGCAACATCGAGCACTAGAGAGCTTGAAGATTCAAGCCTTCCCATACAAGAATCTGTCCAGATTGAGCATCACAATTGGCTCTTTCCACTGTAGACCGAGGGTCATGGAGCTGGTAGGAAGAACAAGAGTCTATGTACTCCAAGTGGCTTGGGGAATCCAAGAACCACCCTACCAAGCAAAATCTGCTTCAGGAGAACTCATATTGAGTCCCTGTATTGTAATTTCTCTGCTCAAAGACATAATAAAACAAGGCCACCACTGAAGCTGGACCGGAGACGTAGCCCTGGAGAATATGGTGAACTCCTTATTAAAAAGTGTTTGTGTCTTTGTGTTGCTCACTGTATTTCTTTGTTGTCTTTCCATTTATTTTCTGTGTATTGGCAATCTGATCAATCCGTTGTTTCAATAACATAGAACACACACTAGCACATGGGTTTGTAATACCTTTTTGTTTAATAAATCTTCAACTGAGGTCAGTCATAGGGTGATTATCAGATCAATTAAGTATGGGAAGGAGCGACAGGATTGATACAAGGGAGACGGGAGGAAAGCGGAACTACAAGTAGGTCTTCTTATCTTCTCATCTTATCTATTTCTTATAGGAAAAGTCTAAAACACTTTAAACTATTGTTCTGGATACAACTACTTATCTAGGGAAATAGTATTTATCCGTAGATACGAAATTCTCCAAAACAACTCTTCTTTATATTCTTGCACACACTCATCATGAATGATGGCATAGGTTTGCTACTGAACACCAATGTCGTCGATAGCTTAATCCTCGGTCACAATAGGTGAGGAATCTGGAATGGAATAACACAAGACAATGCAATCTGGAGGATCAATAGAATGCGAGGATGGAGGTCGAGGGAACGACTCCACATGACAACCAACAGGCTTGCAAGCCAAATCTGCGCAAATCTGAAGAGCATGTGGGGTGAGAGGATGTGAGAGTCTGGCAGAGGTGTGTGCATGATCTCCCACATCACTCTATAGTGGTGGAGCTGTTTGATGAGGTGAAGGTGGACAATCACTTGTGACACTGATTGTGCCTTCCTGTGATTGTGCAACTCCATCACTGAAGTGTGCTGAGTGGGGTTCATATATGTGAAGAAGATACTCAAATCTTCCATGAAGAAATTCCCAATCAATATCATCTTCTTGAAATCATTATGGAAGATTACAAAAGCGTGTGTGAAACCATTTAATGGATTCACCGGGTGCTTTTTGTAATTCTAGAATTTCTTTGTTGAGTGCTTTATAGTTAAAGTGATTGAAAGCATGGTCTATCTCTGTGACCAGATGAGTGAGAGAATGAATAGATTTTTTAGGTAGCATGGCACACCAGTGCATTAGGTGCCCTCGAAGCGTGTAGATAAAAAGCACACAGCTTATGTATTCTTCAATGAATCCATGTCTTTCACATGAGCCTACAATGTTGACCACATGCCTTACCAAGGATACGTAGCCTCCACCATCAAATGTTTTATGAGACAAGTTATCTGAGAGATTTTTTGGGATGATGAAATTGTTTCTATAAGACATACATTATGGAAGAGCAGCTTGGTAGTGAGTCATGATAGATGTGTAGAGATTCAAAACAGATGTGAGGGCTCAGCTTGTCAGCTGGCCCTCCTTCTAGTGGCAAAACGTTGATGGTGCTAAATCTGCCAACATGGAAGGGGATCTCCCCGGTAAGAAGTCCCAATTAGAACTCAAACAGTTTGGTGTAGGAGTCCCAATAGTGGGTCGTATAGTAATGCCTTGACCGCGATGTCACACAGAGGCAAGTAAGATAACTCTGTCAGTAGCAAGGGTGTGACCACTACAGTGAGTCAAGGAAGGTGTATGAGAGGTTTCTAACATAGGTGGGTTGAGATGAGTGTGCCCCTTACCAACTTGTAAATGTACTCAGCTAGGAAGGGAACACACGAGCGAAGATGCATCACAAGCTGGAAAGAAGGTAAGTCCACTAATCCAAAGTGATGGTTAAACCAACATCACATCTGCAACAATATTCATATAATTGCATACAAAAGTGTTCATACACAACTACGTAAGTCAAACAACATACATTGCTACAACAACCAAAACAGTCCAACTACAATAACAACATATGCATGAAAACATGTTGGATCTTATTATATAAAGAAGCGTAAGTTCCAATCATACAATACATCCATGTAAGCCTGCTAGCCCCAACAGTGGAATGTTATAGCCACATCTGCTTGCTCCTCCAAAGAGATGAAGTAGTTGTAGTGGAGAAGTGAAGGTACCGTACAATATTGTCCAAGATCTTTCCAAGATAGTCTTATAAGAAGCTTGGCTGACCAAAAGCCTTTACAATGAGTTATGAGGTTCTATTTATAGCAAAGGGTTGGGTGACCCTTGACATTCCCCTTTGTGATAGTTCATCTACCCCCATGACTCTTCATCTACTCTATGACTGTTACATCCAACTATTGACACTTGAACTTCCACTTGACATGACGTTACATTACAACACACATGTGCTCATGTGAGACAAAATGGCTTGAGAAAGCCATGCAAGACATCACTGACGCTCACTCCGTTGTGATGATACCAACTCTCTGACATGCTTGTGATGGCAAAGGTGGTGAGTTGATGCCAAGCTTGGTTGTTCGTGATGGTGTGCATGCACCTCATGGTGACATCTTGTTGAAGCGAACTCTTGCCTCCGTTGCAACCAGTGCATTAGTTTGACTCCTTCATCTAACTCGTTTGCTAACATGCACATGGTCTTGTTGGGTGTGGCTGAACCGGAAAAACACTGATGCATAGTGTCCGTGGTGATCCTCAAGTGTGTGTTGGTGGTCATGCTCATCAACTTGCTGAAGTACATGCTCAGCTCCAGTTGGACTTGATTCTTGTCTTTGCCTTGGTGAATATGCTAAATGAGTTGGATCGCATGCATGCCCATAATGACATGCATGCTGATGAATCCCTTACATGTGATCAACAACACTGCTCACCATGCTTGCTTTGTGTTAGCTGCTGGGATGGATCTTTGACTTGTACAGACGTAGTTTCATCCATGAGTGCATGTTGCGCCCACTGCTATTCCTGTTCCTGGTGCAACTCATTCGTCTCTCTGTGCAGCTTCTTGTTCTTCCTTGAGTTGTTGCTTCAGCACATGCAACTCCTTGTTTGTTCCATTCTCTATCTTCGCACGATCCTCATGTTGCACCGTCACCTCATAGCCTGAGTCTCTAAAGTTGCTTTCGTCATGAGTGGATCTGCTTGAGCTTGCAACTTTGTTCTGCCCTTGTGTTGTCAACAACCTTCCTCTTGCATTCGTTGCATTCATTTCATTCGGTATGCTGCCTTCATCTATTGTTCATAATGTTGCTCGTTGAGATGTTGCTGTTGTCATATCTTGATGTCCTTGTCTACAAACAACTTGATATCTTCGTGAGTAGGCATGCTCGTAGACATTTGATCAACTGCATCTCCAGGTTTGCTCTGAACGGTGTCTTCGACTATGCTCTCTTGGATACCATTTTAGCTACACTATTGAGAGACAGATGAACACCTACAATACTTGGAGACATGGAAACACTCATGGCAAGTAATATGTTAGTCAAAAACCAAAATGAACTTGAGAAATGACTTGCAACATACCTGTGTCGCTGATCATGAAGGTTACGTAATTTCATGCAGGAGGATGGGATACTAACTGTGAAGACTACACAAGGCACATTCTGGGTGGCTGGGAGACTGACTGACTACTAGAACTACGCAATGCAAAGTCCCGTCTAGGTGATGACTGCTGGAATTGTGTAATGCGCAATCTCAGCTAGAAATGGCTGCAGGTTTAGTAACTGCATTGCACAATTTTCTAGGTCAACAGTCACTGTCCCTTAGAAATGAGAAAAACAGTCCTGAAGGATAGGGCCTGGGCAGAAATGCACATTTCTTGAGAAGAAGATAGAGCCTTCTCTCTCAGGATTGCGCAATGTTGTCTTGGTGAGGCTCTTGGTGGGGCAGAGTCTGGGCCAAGGCTTCCCGGACTCATCGATGGGCAACTGAAAGTGAATGTGAGTGCAAATGCATGGTGATATTGAATGTAATCATAAGTGAATGATCATGCATGCAAATGGCAAATGACAGATTCAGAAAATGGAACAACATGCATGTGGGTGAGTCAAGTCGCCGAATCAACGACCGTTCGTGAAAAATAGTTTCATGCATGTAATAGCAGTGAGATAACAATGAAAACTGAAATAGTGTTAGGACAAGCTAGTATACATGTAAGCGACAGAAAGCATTCAAATAAATCAAGCAAACAATACTCACACAAGCGAAAACACAAAAGGCAACAGAAATGCAACAAAAGGCATGGAAAGGGGGCTTACCCCAAAACAACTGAGATGAATGTGCCGACTGCTCTGAGATGTGATGTGGGATGACATAGATGCCAGGTTGATGTGAGGAGTGAGCTCTACAGCATTCAGTTGATGAGTTCTGATAACACCAAGGTTGTGACGTGCATGCCACAAATCTAGGGAAAGTGACACTTGGTGGGAGGTTTTTGAAATGTTTCTTGCTTGTAACCTCCAACTTCTAAACATAGATCCCTAAAAGAAGGGATGCCTTTGCATGCTACCTTAGGAGAAGAAGATCATGCATGCAAGTAAGTTTTGCTCGGTCCCAGAGGGAACCAGTCAACTCAGCTGCACATGCAAGAGGATGCTCGACTGCTGGGAGAAAATGCGCATTTCTGGCTGGGAGCTGGGCTAGCTGCCTAGGAGATTTGCACAATTTCTGGGCAGAGTAGCTGAATGCTGCCCAGATTTGCACAAATTCAAATTGTGCAATTTTCTCTGTGAGGGTTGATTGGCAGAATTGAGCAATTTTGGAGCCCATCAGGCTGCCAGACAGGATTGCACAATTTTTGGAGGGAAGGCTGGTTTCCCTCTAGAATTGAAAAATTTCTTGGGGGAGCTTCTCAGCCTACAACTTGACCAAGTTTGGGTGACCAGCCTGTGAGAGGAATGCATTGAGCTATGATCGATAGGCTGCCTTTTTGCAAGAAAAACCCTGAAGCTTGTGAACTTGACGAAGCAAGGCAAGTTGCTGTGAAGGTTGGAAGGGAGGATCCAAAATGGAGCTAAGGAAAATTTTTGGAGGGTGGTTGTAGCCACTACAACATTGGCAACACACTGGTAGAACACGAGCTCTCTAAATGGATCTTGTTCATGAAAATAAAGTCTAACACCTCCGGAAGTATTATTCAATTCTCAACTCCTCTTGGTTTCACACCAGCTTGATTGTAAGATGTAGCATCTGCCAAGATCTTGGTCGATTGACTCACATTCCAAGCCAAGGCAACACAGTTGTTTCAATTGGGGTTGAGGGGTATATTAGTGTATAATTAGTATGGTCGTCAGAGCCTTAGTTTCATCTCTAATGTTACTTCGCTGCCAGCAAGCCTGGACAGTACCCTGGCTAAGTCACATAGGAACACAACCATGGCTCCGCTGCCAGTGAGCCTGGTCAATACCCCGATGGAGATAATTACATCACATCTTTGTGCAGGAATCCTTTCTCTTCTCTATCCTTATTCATTTTTCATTTTTTTCAAACTTTTTTCACTTTTTATTTTTTATTTTTATTTTAATTTCTTTTTTATTTTTTTTCATCTTTGTAACTGTGCATAACACTTATTCATTTCAGAGGCAAAAGAGGGATCCTGACTTATTGAGAGTAGAAGAGGTTGTTCCTGCAGAGAAGTAGTTTATTATATCTCTGACATGCCTGTTAAGGTTCTCCCCCTCGGCTTACTCTACTTGACTGAGCTGACAAGGGTTAACCCAAAAATAACCAACAAGAGAAGGTGACACTAGTTAGCGTGCAAGCGTTGTGTTTTCACCAAGATTCACTTCGAACAGTACGTATTTTCCTTCGACATATCATGGACTAAAAGTAACAAGTTCTTCATACAGAGGCAGGATGACAGATAACCAAGTAGTGATAGTAGCACAAGGCCTCTTGTACTTTACCCAGCTTGCTTCAAGAGTCATACATGGTTTCATATGAAAATATCCTACTAAATGAAACAAGCGAACTAACAAACAACAAAGTGAAGCAAGAGCAGAAGAAAAAGTGAAAGAAAAGAAATTAAGCAAACAAGCAAGAAGACAAATAAACAAATAAAGAAAGTAAGCAAATAAGCATGCAAGCAAACACTACTCCTACTCCTAAGCTAACAGTGCATGGGTCATCTCACGTGAAGTGATACTTCCAATGCAGTCACCAACACATTGGTTGACCCATGTTGGTGAAGGCATGGTTCAAGAAGAAGACAACTGTGTGAACCAACAAACAAGAAAGATGTAATAGTGAAGACAAACACACTCCAAGCTTGCAAGTGACCACATAACAAAGATGAGTGGAAGTGCATGACATGCATTCTGTGGTGCTTCCATGATGTTATGCTACACTACATGTAGATGTTAAGTGTATGCATTCTCTTGACTGTGACATGCAAGCAAACATGAGAAACATAGACCACTTTTGTTGTGCATGTGTGCTTGCTGTGTAAGATTTCTCCAATGCATGAGTGATGGGATCGTGTAATTCGAGTGGAGGAAGAGAAATCTGGGTGTTTGGTTGATCTTCAATGCAAAGTAGAGAGTGATGAGGAGCCTTGAGTGTTTCAACAATTTCTTGTTTGGAAGTGAAACCAACCTCAGGATTGCGAGGGCCTGACATAACCATCAGCTTGGGCTGAAGTACCTCGATAGTCTAGGGGGTTTCGACGTCATTGATAGATAGATCATCGTAGACTAGTGACTTGGATAGATTAACAATAGTTGAATCAACATCGTGATCGGATGAGGAAGTGAATAGTTCATGACAACCAAGATTAGAAAATTCGGGATGTTGGTCGACATCCTCATGATTTGATGAACCGGGCAGACGGGTAGATGGGAAGCAAAGATGTTCACCCTTTGTGTTTTCAAGAAAGATAAATGACAGATTGAACAGATTTTCTGAGGAAGATATGTCCTCTTCACACTGTAATGACAAACTGACATCTGAGGTGTCCTATGAATGATCGGAAGTAGAAGCATGTGGAAATGAGTTTTCATTGCAGAAATTAGCAGTGGAAAAATCACAAGGGATGTGAGGATGAAGCGGATGAGGCGTGGTTGGAAGTGAGTCATACTTCACCATAGGCTCTTGTTACAGATCCATTTGGGCACATCAATCCCAACATTCTTATCAATGTTTTAGGGCTCATCAAATGCTAATTTAGTTGCTTCATGCCCTAAACAAGTCACCCCTTTGAATGCCTCCTTCCCAGACATTTTCATGAGTTGAAGACATCTAGCAATAGCCTCTAGAGGGACCAGTGCAAGGAAACCCTTGTAAAGGTGTGTTGCAGAGCAGTTGAGTCTACTACCAGGGTGCTCTGCAGAGCACTTAGGTTTCCTTTCACCTATGCTGGGCAAGAATGAGCAAAATTCACATAGGGTTTGGGGAATATTCTTATCTTTTGGAGTCATCTAGAAGGTTCCCTCACTTATCAACTCCTATGAGCTCAAAAATTGATGAGGAATGAGTTAAGGTGCATCCTATCCTCTCATCCCTTCCTCCATGGAACTAATTCTAAGTATGGAAGGCCATTTAATGCCACCATTTATGACAAAACCTCCTTCATCTTCCTATAAATTGACCACTCATCTATGTGATTAGGGATGGATTATGTTGAATTGTAAGGAGATAATACTGCTATGAGATTTGGCTTTGAAGCATGTATTGTAATGCTACAAGTTTGTCATGCTTTTTATGTGATGTTGATGGGATCCAAGTTCGAGCAATGGCTTTGAATCAGACACCAATGGTTGTAATTCCTTCTTCTATCTAATAAAGTGTTTGAACCTTTTTCCCATATGTTTTTATTATTTCATAATGCTTATATGTGTGAATTGTATCTGATTCCTTTCACGTATATTTATTAGATCGTGTACTTTGATCGGTTCTTTGTTTTCTATTGTGTTTACAGGGTACTTCTCAAGTGTATTAAGTATGGGGAGGAGTGACAAGATCAATACAAGGGAGACGAGAGGAAAGTAGAACTACAAGTAGGACTTCTTATCTTCTCATCTTATATATTGCTTATAAGAAAAGTCTAAAACAATTTAAACTGTTGTTCTAGATACAACTACTTATCTAGGGAATTAGTATTTATCCGTAGATACCAAATTCTCCAAAACAAATCTTCTTTATATTCTCGCACACACTCATCATGAATGATGTCATACATTGGCTGCATCACACCAACTTTGTCGATAGTTTGATCCTCAGTCACAACAGGTGAGGAGTCTAGAATGGAAGAACACAAGACTGTGCAATCCAGAGGATCAACAGAATGCAAGGATGGAGGTCGAGGGAATGAGTCCACGTGACAACCAACAGGCTTGCAAGCCAAATCTGTGCAAATCTCAAGAGTAGGTGGGGTGGGAGTATGTGACAGTTCGACAGAGGTGTGTGCATGATCTCCCACATCACTCCGCGGTGGTGGAGCTGTTTGATGAGGTGAAGGTGGACAGTCACTTGTGACAGCGACTATGCCTGCCTGTGATTGTGCATCTCCATCACTGAAGTATTCTGAGCGGGGTTCGGATATGTGAAGAAATACTCAATTCTTCCATGAAGAAATTCCCAATCAATATCATCTTCAGGAAACTGGTATGCAAGATTACAAAAGCGTGTGTGAAACTATTCAATGGATTCACCAGGTGCTTTTTGTAATTCTATAATTTCTTTGTTGAGTGCTTTATAGTTAAAGTGATTGAAAGCACGGTCTATGTTTGTGACCAAATGAGCAAGAGAATGAATAGATTTTTTAGGCAGCGTGGCACACCAGTGCATTGGGTGCCCTCGAAGCATGTAGATAAACAACGCACACCTCATGTATTCTTCAAAGAATCCATGTCTTTCGTATGAGCCTACAATGCTGACCACATGCCTTACCAAGGATACGTAGCCTCCACCATCAAATGTTTTATGAGACAAGTTATCCGAGAGATTTTTTGGGATGATGAAATTATTTCCATAAAAAATACATTACGGAAGAGTAGCTCGACAGTGAGTCATGTTAGATGTGTAGAGATTCAAAACAGATGTGAGGACTCAACTTGTCATCTGGCCCTCCTTCTGGTGCCAAAATGTTGACGGTGCTAAATCCGCCAACATGTAAGGGGATATCCCTGGTAAGAAGTCCCAATTAGACCTCAAACCATTTGGTGTAGGAGTCCCAATAGTGGGTCGTATAGTAATGCCTTGACCGTGATGTCACACAGAGGCAAGTAAGATAACTTTGTCAGTAGCAAGGGTGTGACCGCTGCAGTGAGTCAAGGAAGGTGTATGAGAGGTTTCTAACACAGTTGGGTTGAGATGAGTGTGCCCCTTGGCAACCTGTAAGTGTACTTAGCTGGGAAGGGAACACACGAACAAAGATGCATCACACGCTAGAAAGAAGGTTAGTCCAACAATCCAAAGTGATAGTTAAACCAACAGCACATTTGCAACAATATTCATATAATTGCATACAAAAGTGTTCATACACAACTACGTAAGTCAAACAACATACATTGCTACAAAAACTGGAACAGTCCAACTACAATAACAACATATGCATGAAAACATGCTAGCTCTTATTATATAAAGAAGTGTAAGTTCCAATCATACACATCCATGTAAACCTGCTAGCCCCAATAATGAAACGTTACAGCCACATCCACCTGCTCCTCCAAAGAGATGAACTAGCTCCATGTAGTGGAGAAGCCAAGGTACATTACAATACTGTCCAAGCTCTTTGTAAGATAGTCTTATCAGAAGCTTGGCTGACCAAAAGCCTTTACAATGAGTTATGAGGTTCTATTTATAGCAAAGGGTGGGGTGACCCTTGACATTCCCCTTTGTGACAGTTCATCTAACCTCATGACTCTTCATCTACTCTATCACTGTTACATCCAACTATTGACACTTGAACTTCCACTTGACATAACATTACATTACAATGCACATGTGCTCATGTGAGACAAAATGGCTTGAGCAAGCCATGCAAGACATCACTGACACTCGGTCCATTATGATGATACCAACTCTCTGACATGCTTGTGATGGTGAAGGTGGTGAGCTGATGCCAAGCTTGGTCGTCCGTGATCGTGTGCATGCACCCCATGGTGACATCTTGTTGAAGCAAACTCTTGCCTCTGTTGCAACTGGTGCATTGGTTCGACTCCTTCATCCAACTCATCTGCTAACGTGCACATGGTCTTCTTGGGTGCGGCTGAACCAAAAACACAATGATGCATAATGTCTGTGCTAATATTCAAGTATGTGTTGGTGGTCATGCGCATCGACTCGCTGAAGTACATGCTCAGCTCTAGTTGGACTTGATTCTTGTCTTCACCTTGGTGAGTGTGCTAAATGGGTTGGATCGCATACGTGCCCACAATGACATGCATGTTGATGAATCCCTTGCATGCGATCAACAACACTGCTCACCATGCCTGCTCTGTGCCAGCTATTGGGATGGATCTTTGACTTGTACGGACGCAGTTTCATCTGTGAGTGCATGTTGTGCCCACTGCTATTCCTGTTCCTAGTGCAACTCATTCGTCTCTCTGTGCAGCTTCTTATTCTTCCAAGTTGCTGCTTCAACACATGCAACTCCTTCTTTGTTCCATTCTCCGTCTTCCCACAATCTTCATGTTGCGCCATCACCTCATAGCCTGCGTCTCCAAAGTTGCTTTCATCGTTAGTGGATCAGGTTGAGATTGCAACTTTGTTTTGCCTCTGTGTTTTCAACAACCTTCCTCTTGCATTCATTGCATTCGTTGCATTCATTTCATTCCATATGTTGCCTTCATCTGTTGTTTATGATGCTACTCGCTGAGATGCCGCTGCTGTCATATCTTGATGTCCTTGTCTATGAACAACTTGATATCTTCGTGAGTAGGCAAGGTCATAGACATTTGATCAACTGCATCTCCAGGTTTGCTCTGAATGGTGTCTTCGACTCTGCTCTCTTGGAAACCATTGTACCTACACTACTGAGAGGCAGATGAACACCTGCAATACTTGGAGACATGGCAACACTCATGGCAAGCAATATGTCAGTCGAAAACCAAAATGAACTTGAGAAATGACTTGCAAAATACGTGTGTGGCCGATCATGAAGGTTGCGCCCAATGTTTTACAACTCGAACTCCGACTCCGACTCGGCCGAGGATCGACTCCGACTCCGACTCCGAAACGGCAATGACTCGGCCGGCTCGATTTCAATGACTCGGTCGTTGTAAAAAATACATTAAATATTTATTTTTTTATTAAAAAACATAATTTTAAATATTTTAAACATAATTTTAAAGATTTTCATTCATGTTTCCAAAGTTCAAACACACAGCATTATAATATAGATGGAAGACAACATATGATCAAAGTAGGCTCATGAACCAATCCACTATATCAAAATGGTACCCAATGGCAATACATTATTACATAGTCAACTGTAATAAGACAGTCCATCAAATCTATATAGCTGTATTGAATAGACAAAGGAGTTGATTATGGGATAACTTATTTGAAATGATGCTTACAAACTGAGGTTAATTAGTACATGATCAAGGATCTAACACTATGAATAGTACTTTTCTTGTTTCTGTTGCTCAATACATATTCAGTAATTATTTTAAACCGCTACTCACATTTTTATACAATTCAATAATTCAAATAAACAATGTGCATATCACCAATGTCCAGGTTTATCGATTCACATGCATATTATTTTCTCACAATTTATGGTCCATGTTATTGTGGCCAACAATGTTGTTTACAACATTGTCTGAGCTTCTCCCTCTGGCAGATTTCAGGTTCTAATAGTCTTTAAAAATCAGAAGTCGTAATTAAAAGATCCAACATTTTTAATCTGAAAGTGGAAAACACTATTACAAGGAGAATTTTAATTCTTACAAGCATGTTTGCATCCCAAAATGTTATTAAGACAATTAACCCTATTCAGCAATTGTGTGAATATACTACAGACTCAATCACAAGAAGAAAAAAAGGAAGTGGCAGTACCAGATACTCATTCCACACTGATATCTCATCAGAACTGGAAGAGGTGGTTGGATCAGTCAGATGGGATATCTGCATGGTGTCTTGTTTGTGAGGAAATGCTCTTGACTCCTGAGGTACTTGAAAAGCACTTGGAGAATCATCATGGCTTCCAAAGTATGTCTATGAAAAGGAAACATCATTGTCTAGATTCTGCACTTGAAGCAGGAGAAAAGTGTAACTGTTTTGAATGTGAAGTTTGTTCTGTCGTTTTCAAGAATGCATTTTCTCTGATAGTCCACAAAGCCCTTCGGCAGCATCATATTCAACAAGCCCTTATGTCAAATGATGGCATCTTATGTCGTTGTTTCGATTGTGGAATGCGAGGAAGTAGAGCCTCAGAGAACTCAGAAAACTAAGTTGCCAAAAATTGACTGTGCAAGTAGTGATCTGGAGGAGAATATGGCCAGTGTCAAAAATCATTGTAGTAAGGGGTGCATTTCAGAGGCCAACAAAGAAACTTCTGTCAAGAGTCCCAACAGTGGTGAATGGCAGAGTCATAAATCAAGGAAGCTAAACAATGACTCGGACCCGGCCGGGTTGACCGAGTCACGACTCGGCCGAGTCATGTGTGACTCGGTCAACCGGACCGGTTACTTGGCCGAGTCAGTCCTCCAGCTAATGAAACGGTTCGACTCGGCCGTTTCGGTTTCGAAACGGCCGGTTTGTAAAACACTGGTTGCGCCAGACAAGAGGATGGGATACTGACTGCCAAGACTGCACAAGGCACATTCTAGGTAGTTGGGAGAGTGACTAACTACTAGAACTATGCAATGCATAGTCCCATATGGCTGATGACTTCTAGAATTTCACAATGCGCAATCTCAGTTGGCAATGGTTGCAGGCTCAGTGTGCATTGGGCAATTTTCTGGGCTAGCAGTCACTGTCCCTTAGAAATGCGCAAAACAGTCCTGGAGGATAGGGCTTGTAGAAATGCACATTTCTTGAGAGGAAGATAGAGCCTTCCCTCTCAAGATTGTGCAATGTTGTCTTGGTGAGGCTCTTGGTGCGACAGAATCTGGGCCAGGGCTGCCCAGACTCACAGACGAGAAACTGAAAGTGAATGAGTGTGAATGCATGGTGATACTAAGTGTAATTATAAGTGCATGATCATGCATGAAAATGGAAAATGACAAATTCAGAAAATGGAACAACATGCATGTGGGTGAGGCGAGTCGCTGAATCGGTGACCATTCATGAAAAACAGTTTCATGCATGTGACAGCAATGAGATAGCAACGAAAACTGAAACAATGCTAGGACAAGCTAGTATACATGTAAACGACAACAAGAATTCAAAGAAATCAAGCAAACAATACTCATACAAGCGAAAACAAAAAAAGCGACAGAAATGCAACACAAGGCATGGAAAGCAGGCTTACCCCAAAACAACTGAGCTGGATATGCCGAATGCTCCTAAATGTGATATGGGATGATAGAGCTACGAAATTGATGTGAGGAGTGAGTTGTGCAGCATCCGGTTGATGAGTTTTGATAACACCAAGGTTGTGACGCGCATGCCACAAATCTAGGGAAAGCAACACTTGGTGGGAGTTTTCTGAAATGATCCTTGCATGTAACCTCCAATTGCTAAATATAGATCCATGAAACAAGGGATGCCTTTGCATGTTTCCTTGGGAGAAGCAGCTCATGCGTGCAAGTCAGTTTTGTTAAGTTTCGGAGGGAACCGGTCAACTCAGCTGCACATGCAAGAGGCTTCTTGGCTACTGGGAGAAAATGCACATTTCTGGCTGGGAGCTGGGCTGGCTACCTAGGAGATTTGCACAATTTCTGGGCAGAGCAGCTGAATGCTGCCCAGATTTGCCCAAGTTCTGGGTTGAGCATCCCTGTTGGGGAAAATTACGCAATTTTCTCTGTGAGGGTTGACTAGCAGAATTGCGCAATTCTGGAGCCCAGCAGGCTGCCAAACAGGATTGCGCAATTTTTGGAGGGAAGGCTGGTTTCCTTCTAGAATTGTGCAATTTATTGGGGGAATTGCTCAACGTGCAGCTGGACCAAGTGTGGGTGATCAACCTGTGACGGGAATGCATCGAGCTGTGATCGACAGGCTACCTTTGTGCAAGCAAAACCCTAAAGCTTGTGAACTTGATGAAGCAAGGCAAGTTGCTGTGAAGGTTGGAAGGGAGGCGCCAAAACGAAGCTAAGGAAACATTTTGGAGGGTGGTTGTAGATGCTACAACATGTTCATACTTCTTGCAATAATGACATTAAACTTGAGATTTATCATACCTTTGACCTTGTGTTTGATTTTGGTTTGGACCTTGAATTGTATTTTGATTGTTTCCCCTTCCACTTGAGCTTCCAGGGTTGTCTCTTCCACCTCTATGTTGGCTTCTCCCTCTTTCTCTAGCATTTGATATTCCTCTGCCTCCTTGACCAATTGAAACTTGTGTCGTGAAGGCATGCTCCAATGAGGGGTTTGTTTCTCTATTGAATCTATGTTCATGACAAATAAATGATGCTTGAAGCTCATCTACTTAAAACTGTGATAGATCGTTTGTCTCTTCTATGGTCACAACAATAGAGTCAAATCTTACTGGCATACTTAAAATTTTCTCAACTATTCTCCTTTCCTCAAGTGTCTCACCATGAGACCTGATTTGAATAACCAATCCAATTATTTGTGTAAAAAATGAGTCTATATTCTCAAACTCTTTCATAAAAATTGTCACAAAATATGTCCTTAGGATTTATAGCTTTCTTGTCTTTACCTTTTGCATTCCTTGGTAGGATGTCTAGAGGATATCCCATGCTTGTTTGGACTTTGTTGCTGCTACAATCCTTGGGAAAATACTTTCATAAATTTCTTGAAAAATGTAGAAGAGGGCTTTTGAATCCTTCTTGTTGTTGTCCCTCAACAAATCCTTTTTTGCTTGTGTCAAAGCATTGTATGTTATTGCATCTGCTTGTTCTCAGAATGCATTCTCCACCAAATGTCGAAGAAAACAAAGTCTTCATTGTTATAGCCCAATAATCATAATTTTTTCCATTAAATTGAGGTATTTGAAGATTAGTCAAACTTCTTCTTGATGGTGTCATTTATGAAGAAAAAAAATAAAAAATTCTCCTTAAAAAAATATGCCTTCAAAACAACCATTAACACTTGTTATTTCCTTGTGATAAAAATCTACTTTGTTACCTTGTGTTGAACCTTCTCTATAAATTCCTTGAACCTGCATTGATACTATGTGAAAGATGAGGCAGGATGGTCTATTTAGGACAAGAGTTGCGGAGGTTAATTCACACAATTGACATAATTTTCTGAACTTGAAAATGTTGTGAAGTACAAATATCAATTGCAGAATAAACATCTCGACCATACATTTTACCAACTCTGGATAAAATTCTTAGTTCTTAATTATCTAATTCTAGACCATTCATTTTACAAACTCTCCATGAAATGCTTCTTAGTTCTTAATTATCTTACTTGTTGTGGAATAGGAAACTTATACTAGAATTTCATGTCCCATACTTCAGTTATGGTTGTTGTTAGTTAAATAATTGCTGTGATTGGGATTATTAACCCCAAATATTAACATGATTCAGCCAAAAATTCCAAAATGTAACATTTTTTTTCAATATAAAATCATTTATTTAAAATCAAAATAAAAAATTAAACAAAATGGTGATCTGACCATATTCCAGTTATGGTTGTTGTTAGTTAAATAAATATCGTGGTTGAGATTATTTAACCCAAAATATTCACATGATTACACCAAAAACTCCAAAATGTAACATATTTTTTTAATATAAAATCATTATATTTCAAATCAAAATAAAAAATTTACTGGCGAGACATAACTGCCAAATAAACTCCAAAAAAACACACAAACCCATTACGGACTCATACAACATTCTTCAGATTTAAAGATGCTACATTTATGGTTCAGTGGGAGATTATGAGAAATGTAGTAAAATGTATTAACATTCTTCTGACTTAAGATGCTACATTTATGATTCAGTGGGAGATTATGAGAAATGTAGTAAAATGTATATTTTAAAAGAGAAAAATAAATTCATTTATACCTTTTAAAAGACAAAAAGAAAATGATAATATTACCCAAAATTGTATTGCGAATTTGGACCATTTCATCTATGATGCTATTCAAAGATGTGTTGAGACACTGCGGGATGGTAGTTCAAAGATGTCACGAGACACAAGACACACAGTCTAGTCAATGCGTGAATGGTACAGACATCTGTGAGAAATTCTTCTAGAATCCACCAGACTCTTATGACTGAGCTTCCTGGTCGTCGCCGGTGATCAGTGCCGCACTGCCGTGAATAAAAGGCTGTTTCTCCTCGTCAATCCCGTGAATGAATTACTATGGGTCGTCATGCGCATGACAGCCTAGACCGAATTTTGCCCCGCTGGTTACTCAAAGATGCCGTGGCCCGTGTGTCTAGCTTCACAATTTTTGTTTCGTTCAGCTGGTTGTTGTGTGTTTGGTATTCGGACAGCATACAAATGTCCTGCTCTGAATAGTTTTAAAGACGCGACGTAACAACGATTTGGGTGCAGTTGTCCAAAGACTCGAACTTTTTGTCTCTGGTTCGGGACCTTTCTCTACAGCTTGACACGCAACACAACTACTCTGTTGCACCTGGTATCGACTGCCAGGCTTCACCAGAGAGGACCACCGAATTTGATTAAATATCCCTGGTGGCAATGAAAGCAGAGGTGGGATTCCACTGGCGCCTCTTTTCAACTCAGCTAATATGTTTTTTGGTTCCATTCTTCACTTACACGCTGCATGTTTCTGGAATTCTAAATTCCCAAAATCATTGCAGCACTAAAATAGATAGGCTGAGCCCCGGTTCTTCCCTCACTTCCCAGCAGAGCACAACTTGTTTGGTTTCTCCTAATGAAACTTTTTCTGCTGGATTTTATAGAGTGGGGGACAATGCTTATGTTTTTGCCATATGGTATACGCGGACACCCGACCGAACAGTCGCTTGGGTGGCAAACGGTGAGCAACCAGTCAATGGAAGAGAATCCCGTCTTCATCTCAGAAAAGATGGAAAGCTCCTCCTGCGTGATGCAGATGGAAGCGTTGTGTGGAGCACCAACACCAGCAATTCCAATGTAAAGGAGGCTGTGCTTCTAGAAACTGGAAATCTGGTACTACGCAAATCTTCAGGTGATGATCATCAGTTTCTGTGGGAAAGCTTTCAGTCTCCAACTGATACTCTTCTTCCAGACCAGCCCCTCACACACAATGCGCAGTTAATCTCCAGACTGGGAAGAGGTACCTTTAAAGAAGGTTACTATCGTCTCTACTTTGATAGCGACAACGTTCTTCGACTTATTTACCAGCGATCAGACATAATGGGCAACTACTGGCCTACTCCTAACGAGCCTAACTTTGAAAATGGGAGACGCACATATAATAGCAGCCGCCTATCGGTGTTGGACAGCTTCGGTAGTTTCCTGTCAAGCGATGGGTTTAGCTTTGAGGCATCAGATTATGGTGTAGGCCCCAAGAGAAGATTAACTTTGGACTCTGATGGAAACCTCAGGCTATACAGCTTGGTGGAAGAAACAGGTACATGGAACATTAAGTGGATAGCGATTCCCGATCAATGTTCCATCCATGGCCTCTGTGGAATCTACGGTCTCTGTATATACACTCCGACGCCGAACTGTACCTGTCCCCCTGGTTTCCACATGAGAGATTCAACGGATTGGTTCCAAGGTTGCCGACGCAATAAAGAACTCACTGGCCATAGTTCATCAGATATAAAGCTTATTTCTCTTCCACATACAGATTATTATGGCTACGATATAAGGAATGAGGATGAGATGACGTTTGAAGAGTGTAAACGTTCGTGCATGAATGACATCGAATGTGAAGGCTTTGCCTACAGAATGCTTGGTAACGGAGTTTGTTATCCGAAGTATTTACTTGTCAGTGGACTTCGAGCTCCTAATGTTTGGAACCACATGTATATTAAAGTTTCCAGCAATGATTCTTCTGTTTCTAATTCTACTAGTGTGTTTCAGAATTTGCCATTAAACTGTTCGGCTTTGAGTCCTATTGTGTCTGAGACGAGCCAATACAGGAAGCACAAGACAAGAAGCGTTGTCAAATATACGCTAGGGTTTGTGATTGCCTTCGGTGTCGCAGAGCTGGTTTGCGCAATATTAGGATGGCGGTATATGCTCACAGCATTTAGATATCCTGGCTTAGACACTCAAAGTTACTCTGTGATTCCCGGGGGATTCAAGAAGTTCAGCTTTTCAGAGTTGAAGAAGGCGACTGATAACTTCAAAATAAAACTGGGGGAAGGAGGGTTTGGGACTGTGTACAAAGGCGTGCTTCCCGATGGTGAGGTGGTAGCGGTGAAGCAACTGGAGGGAGTATCACAAGGTGACGATCAGTTCTGGGCAGAAGTGAGTATGATTGGGAGAGTCCATCACATGAATCTAGTTCGTATGTTCGGCTTCTGTGCGGAAGGAAAACATAGGTTGCTCGTTTACGAGTATGTTGAAAATGGGTCTCTGGACAAGTATCTGTTCACAGAAAGCCCAGACTCTGGCATTGGCAATGACAAGGACAGAATTTTGGGTTGGAAAGAAAGATTTGGGATTGCAGTGGGCACAGCCAAGGCGTTAGGTTACCTTCACGAAGAATGCCTGGAATGGATTCTGCACTGTGACATCAAGCCTCAAAACATACTTCTAGACATGAATTTTTGCCCCAAGATTTCTGACTTTGGGTTAGCAAAACTGGTAGATAGAGACCACTCGTTCTCCTTTTCCAAAATCAGAGGCACGCGGGGTTACTTAGCTCCAGAGTGGGCGATGAATCTGCCAATCACGGCCAAGGTTGATGTTTATAGCTTTGGGATTGTTTTGTTGGAGATAGTGACCGGAAGAAGCTCGTTATCCAGTTCAACAGTCCAAAATGGTGGACAGTTGGTGCAGTGGGTGTCTGCAGTGATGAGGGAAGGGAGAGAGATTGAAGAAGTGGTGGATCCCAAGTTGCATGGAGATTTTAATTCGGAAGAGGTGGAGAGAGTCCTTAAAACAGCAATGCTCTGCGTTGAGGAAGAAAAGGATGTGAGACCTTCCATGAGTCAGGCCGTCGAAATGCTTTCTCAACGGAATTTATTTACTCCAATAACTGATTCCATATTGCCTAATGACTCAGTCCATTCATTTCGAAGTTTCTATTCCATTCCTTATGCAGCAGAGGGTAAACCTTCTTGCTCTCTTATCGCAGGAGAGGGTGAACCTTCTTCCTCTCTTAAGTATAAAACAGAGAAGCGACAAGGAGAGATAGCGAAAGACAAATGGCAATGCAAATCTGAAAAGAGAAACTGAAAGCCACACTGCAATGCTTTCCATTCAATTCTATCCGTAGGAATATATTATATTATGAAGCGCAGAGTTCAGAAGCCTCTGCTATCTAGACCATTTATGTGGAAATTATCTTTGGCTACAACACAGTGCCTACCTGCTTCAGTTCCATTTATTTATGCATTCTAGACTTTCCCATTCTACACAATCTAATAAACATCATCAATTTAAGTATTAGCACCTCCTCATTAAGACACTTTTATAAGAGGTATATCTCTTTAAGCTTTAATATGTTTCTAAACTTTATAATACTATAACATGACATTGATTTGACATTGATTTCATGTATTTGTTGAAGAACATAGTGATGATGGGTTTAAGTTATTTGTTTTTTCATGAAACCTTTTTTTTTCAATCATACTGCAATTTGACAGTTATGACAAATAGTTGTCATAGTAAATATTTGTAGCTGTTCAAAGGGGATGATTCAATTCAATAAGGATACTTTTTAGTTATATTCCTTTTTTCATAAGAACTAAATTTATTTTTGTCAATAATACCTTGATTTGATTGTCATAACAAATATTTGTAGCTTACGATAAGGATGATTCAATTCAACGAAATACTTCTAAGTTTCTTATTTTGTCAGTATCGCACTTTTATACTTGACTTTTGTTGAAGAAAAAGAAATTGTAAGTTGCTTCCTAAGTTTTTATAAAATTGTTTTGAAATCAATGTGAAAGATATATTGGGAAGCTTTTCCTTTAGGATGAACTTCTTTCTGTCCAAATTGTATGTACCCAAGGAATTGAATATCACCACATTGATACTAAGTCCAACTTGATACATTCTTTTGATGTGTCTAAGAATTTTTTGTCTTCTGATGTATAATATGAGGATCAAAGTGAAACTAAAACACATTCCAAGTACATATTTAATATCTAATCTAGTGGAACTTACATAGGGAAGACTTCCAATAAAATTATTTATATATTGTGACATCAATTTTTCAAAAATAGAGTTACTTCTCAAATTGATCCTTATTTCAATTAGAGAGGGAGTGGATTTACAACTTTTCATCTTAAACTTCTTCAATATAAATGTATACTCGGGATGTGATAGAAAACATATATCCTATCAAACCTAAATGAGAAGAAAATAAAATAATGCAACCACTGTGAATCTATGAGATCAAAGGCCTTTTTTTAATTTTCTTTGAATTCATAAACATGGCTTACACTAGCATGATTGATTCATCTACATATAACATAATAATCAAATATCACCATAATTAATTCATCTACATAAAACATAATAATTAAATATCGCCATTGCAATTTTGACGCAAATATCAAAATCATAAGGACTTCTCTTGAGTCCTTTGTTCAACAAATGGTGATTAATTTTGGAGTACCAAGTTCTTTTGAGCTTGCTTCCATACATATAATAACCTTTTTAATTTAAAAGAAATACGTTCATGAATATCAAAATCGTAACGACTTCCTTTGAGTCCTTCGTTCAAGTTTGGAGTACCCAGTTCTTTTGAGCTTGCTTCAATACATATAATAACTTTTCTAATTTAAAAGAAATAGGTTCATGGCCAACTTTCCTAAAATTAGGGGTTGTTGCATATAGATTTCTTTATGTAAATTACAAGTATAAAATTACTTTTTACTTTGATATGATGAATTCTCCAACCAAATTATGTATTTAGAGAAACTACAATGTGAATCAACATTTTGGCAATATAAGCCTATGATGTGAATTGTCATTTTAGAAATATAAGTAAACATTTGAGTATCATCAATAACTTATTTTTGTGAGCATTAATTCACAAGTAATCTAGCCTTATGCTTCTTAATAGATGTGACTTTGTCATATATGCCCCTTTGTAGCCAATGGTGTTCCTACTTTGCGGAAGACAAGTAAACTTTGAAGTTTGACTCCTGAATGAAGAATCATATATTTTTCATTGCAACATCCCATTTAGGTTTTCCTTGAGATTCTTCAAAACTTTATGAGTGATCAACATGAGTCGTTCTAATCATAAGAGCACACAGCATAGTTAGCATAATGATGCCTTGGACCTTCTTGATAGAGATCTTAAAGAATCATTGTTATTCTAGCAAAGAATATCGTTTTCATCTTGCAGACCTATACGAAAATTTTCTCCTCCACAAGGTTCAAAACTTTCTTCATTAATCATGTCATCCTAATTTTCTTCATTAGTTAGGTGATCATGAATGATACTAGGAATTGATGAAGATGTAGGAGTAGAGGAAGAAGATTTCAAAATGTATTGCAACTTTCATCAAACATCACATCTCTCCTCATAAGTATTTCATTTGTTTCAAGATCATGTTGTTGATTTTTTCAAATTGGATACTAAGAGAGAACATGGAAAGCAACCTTATCGATATTTCAAGGGGAAACTGGGGATAGTAGCCTCAATTTTGTTAATATCCAAATTTTATAAACTTATGTAGTTAGGTTGGCTTGTAAAGTTACCTAACAAAGTCATTTCCCTTAAGGGTACTAGTCCTCCATTTAAAATGACTGATTGAGTCGAGATGCACTCTACAACCATATATGGGGGAGATGTCTAGGTGTTAGGCATAATGTAACAAAGATTATATGTCAACATTTTTTAATGACAACTCTATTATAACTAACTAAAAAAACCACAGACCTTATTGCTTTATATCAGATCATAAGAGTCTTTATATCACATTTTTTCCAACTGTATATTTTCAGAGTAGAAATCAATAAATTTTAATTTGGACACTGAATGCCCTGGAATCTTAGGATGAGCCAACATAATATTTTCAGTAATTTTGTTTTTTCCTTTTTAAGTAAATGTGATAAGATATGTCATTTTGAGTCGAATAACTTAATAAATCATAAAAATTGTGATATAATGACTCTTATGATATAGATAATAAATATGTACTATAAGCATCTTTATATCACAATTTTTTTAATCCTAGATTTATAGTTCATATTGCATGAATATGAATCAAATAAGTCTATAGGACAGTACTATAAAATATTATGTGTGGAATATACAAAAATATGTATGATTTTAGTGTATTAAAAGTCATGATTTGCATTTTAATTGTGCTAGTTATCATTTATTTGCTCTAATTCATGGCATGATGTTATAGACTAAGTGTCTTCATCATATCTATTTATGAAAATATTAGACTTTGGAAGTTTTGCCTCTAATTCTAACTATGTTGTCGGATTGCCTAGAGTCCATACGAGCATAAAACAATGTCCAACCATGCAATGTGCTAAAAGAAGCATGAAACAATACCCAAATTTACTGGAATTTCATTGTATTTATATTTCTTTTGAGAATACCTTAGCCTTGAAAGCTGAGATAGGGCACCTAGTCATTGGGAACATTAATTTGGATAGCCACTCTAGTAAATTAATGAAATCTTAATAAATTGTTGTTAAAATATTGAAATTGGTGCTATGCATATTATTTACCCTAAACTTTTATGTGCACTATAGTGTGAAGAATAGTGAGTCCTCTACATGGTGTGCAATATCTACAATATCTTTAATCATAACAAGATTATAATTTTTTTCGTCAGACAAAGAAGAACGTTGTGAATCCAAAATAAAATAAAATGAAAAATATTAATAGGAATTAGATGTTGATTTGTGTAGCTTTGGAGGTACTCCAAGCCCTAGGGTTTATGATTTGGAGGAAAAATCGCCACAAGGGTCACTAGTGTGCTTGGAACCTAAGGATGGGGTTTTGCACCCAATCATGTTTGGGGAAGTTAAGGAGGCATATTTCTACATGTGATGGCATGAGACGATAGTGGGAGGAAAGAAGAATCCAATGCTTTGAGAATCATTGAATTCGGAGTTGTAGAAGTGGAGAAATGAATTTTTGAAGTTGACAAATTAATTCTTGGTTTTCAAGGGATGTAGGCTTGATGTGAAATATTCCAATAGATGGGTCTCTTTAATAATTTGTTGGAGACCCTCTTTAGGCTATAAAAAGAGGGTGAATGAGATTCATTTGATACATACGTTTGTGAGACATTCCTCAAGGAATTAGCTTAGAAATTCGGATGCCCTGGCTGCAACAAGAAAGGGTCACGGACACTGTGGGGAAAAGTCTGAAGTGGAGGTCAATGAGCAGTGTGGGAGAGGTCTATTTGAAGGATGAAGTGTTGTGTTGATTGTGGATTTGTTTGGGATTGTCTTAGGGCTAAAGAGAGCTACGATGAAGGTTTTTCTAGGGTTGTAATTGTTGGGCAGATAGGTCGAGCAGCAGAGGGACAAGAAAACATTGTTAGGTGACTATTTGGGTTAGTTTTGGAGGGGAGTCGTAGCTACAACAAGCTTCTTTGAAAGGTGAAGATTCTTCCTAGGAGTAGAATTGACATTGACGTGATTGGATGTCATTGATCTGATTGGAGGGTAGTGTGTTGGCTATCCAAAGTAGCCCTAGAGTAGCAGACAAAAAGGACATTATTGGAGGGCAGTGTGATTGGGTGAGGTTTGGAGTCTTATGAGTAGCTCTTTGATGGGGAAAGAGGCTACTAGAAGGCAGATTGGAGCTTAGGTATTGGCCAACCTAGAGAGCAATTTGATGAGCCCGTGTACATGCAACATAGGTGACTTTCAATATTGTTAGGTGGTAGCACTCTTTGAGTCTCGATGTGCAGTGGCCTTAATGGACTAAAGCACTACTAGTGACCAGTATGGGAGTGAAGAACCACCAAGACAAGATACGACATCGAAGTTGCAACGAAGCTTGTCATTGTATCTCATATACCATAGACTGTTGTATCATTCAAATTTAGTTTAATATAACTAACATTAGGATTGTACAATATCGTACAATTTTGTTAAAAACTGTGTATATTTATGGATATGTGATTTACTCCTTTATATTTCCACTATGAAAAGTAGTTTATGGTTGAGATTCTTGGTTTGGTAGCGTCAATGATTTTAAGACTTTAACCTATACCCAAGGTCATGGAAATTCAACATGGTACCACAGTGTGTCTTAGCTAATTTGGAAGTAAGTATATCATATATGTGCACAGCAAAGTAGAACGTGAGAGGGAGTTGGTCACATTGTGAGTAAGGGTTCACTACAATGTCGAAGTTGTAGGTAGGTCTCTAGTATGAGGACAGGTTGGAAGGGTTTTCCAACTATACTCCTTGGAAGGAAAGGATCAAGTTGGTCTTGCAGGTCAATAGGATCTGGGATTTTGTCGAGAAAGATATCAAGAATCCAATAGACCCTAAGGAGTTGGAAATATGGGATTATTTTGATGGGAGGAAGATATTTATCATCCTAGATGGTGTGAAGGATGCCCTAATACCTCATTTTTTATGGAAGAACAATGCACACGAGATGTGGATGGCTCTTTAGAATTTGTTCTAGAATAAGAATAAGAACTAGTACTAGTATTGGAGGACAAGTTGAAGTCCACCAAGATGATAAAGGGTGAAAGTGTGACCTCCTATCTAATGAGATTGTCTCAAGTCAAAGATGAGCTTGCTGCCATTGGTATTTCCACCTCAGATGGAGATATGGTAAGGATTTCCTTGAAAATTTTTACTGGGAATTGGAAGCTCTTCATCAAAGTGATTGTTGCTAGAGAGAAGTTGCCAGATTGGGATAGGCTATGGGATGACTTCAGTCAGGAAGATTTGTGATATGAGGATATTCATCCAAAGAAGAAGGCTTCAAATGATGACATGGCACCTGTAGTGTGAATGAAGGGAAAACAAAAGAAGCACTTGAGTAAAGTCAAGTGTTTCAACTATGGCAAGATGGGTCATTATTCATTGAGATTTCTGATGAAGAAGAAGGGAGATGATTAGAAAAGGAAAGGGAAGTAAGCCGTCGATGTTCCCACTTTAGCAGAGATAAGTGATCTCTCCAAGATATTTGAAGAAGAGTACTTTGTTATGATTTTTCATTTCTCGCATGGTACTGTCAATGAGGATGGATAATATGTGGATAGTGGTGTGACGAAGCATATGAAAAGATTATAAGAGGTTTTTGAGACTCTAGCTGAATGGGACTGAAAGTTGCACATCATGTTGGGCGAAAAGAGTGATTTGGAGATCCAAGGATCGGGTTTTATACCATTCAGGATGGATACATGATGGGTGATGCAGATCCAAGATGTAATGTTTGTACCAGGACTAAGATATAGTGTGATTTCCATCTCGATGATCAGAAGGAAATGGTTTGAGGTGTTGTTCCAAGATGGGAAGGCAAGACTCAGGCCCAGGGGCTCTAAGTGTGATGGGATTATACTCAAAGTTAGAGAGAATGGTCTCTACAAGTTGACGGGTAAGATTTTGGATCATGGAAAGAAGCAAGTGGAGCAGGTATAGGTTCTAGGGAAGAAAGACTAGGTGCAGGTGCTGGTGTAGGCTTCAGAGGAGTAGGTATAGGTTCTTGAGAGAAAGGCACACCTTCCCAAGAGGGTCCAGGTTCTAGAGACTCAGAGGGAGTCAAGTTCGAGAGGGAGATTGCATATTTAGAGGGAAACTATGCAGTTCAAGAAGAGCATGTGGTCAGTGGGGAGCAAGGGTTCTCCTACAGCTTCCAAGAAAGAATCATGGAGAGGGTGCTTCCAGAAATGATAGCGACACTTCCGAGAAGGGTGTAGTTCACCATATAGGCATTTCTACAATTGTGAGTGCCAAGAGTTGGGAAAGTGTTGCAAGAACTGATGATGATGACAAGAGACTTCCTAGTCTTGGAAGTACCTCGCCCACTAAGAGGGAGTGTTGATTTGTGTAGCTTCGGAGGTACTCCAAGCCCTAGGGTTCAAGGTTTGGAGCGAAAAGCAACATAAGGGTCACTTGTGGGCTTTGGATGCAAGGATGGGGTTTTTCACCCAATCATGTTTCGGGCAATTTTGGAGCCACATTTCTACATGTGATGGCACGAGATGATAGAGGGCAGAAAGAAGAACACAACTCTTTGAGAATCGTTGAATTTTGGGTTGTATAAGTTGAGAAATCGATTTTTGAAGTTGACAAATTAGTTATTGGTTTGCAAGTCATGTAGGCTTGATGTAAAATATTCCAATAGATGGGTCACTTCAGTAATTCATTAGAGCCCCTCTTTAGGCCATAAAAAGAGGGTGAATGAAATTAATTTGATACATCCATTTATGAGACATTCCTCCAAGAATTATCTCTGAAATTCGAATGCCCTATCCGCAACAAGAAAGGGTGAAGGACAACATGGGGAAAAATTTGAAATGGAGGTCAAGGAGCAGCGTGGGAGAGGTTTGTTTGAAGGCTGAAGTGCTAGGATGATTGTGGGTTTGTCTAGGAATATCTTAAGGCTAAAGACAGGTCTGAAGAAGGTTTGTCCAAGGCTGTAATTGTTGGGCATATAGGCCAAGGAGCAGAGGGACAAGCTAGGGCTATTAGGTGACTGTTTGGGTTAGTTTTGGAGGTGAGTCGCAGCTACAACAAGCTTCTTTGCTAGGCTACAAGCCATAGTAAGTAGCAGGAGGAGTTTAAGGGTTACGTTAGGGAGGATAGACTGTTAACAAGGCATCGTGGCATGGTAGGGCCTTCTCCAAGGTGGACCATAGCCCTAGAAGGGCTTATCTGATGACCACATGGAGGATTGAGGGTTGTATTGTGTTCCCTAACCAGAATTGCAGGAGCAATAGTGCAGACAGTAATGACAATAGTGTTTCGTGGAGGATTTTTGGTCAAAGGATTTGACCAGTTTTGATCCAGGTCTAGGTGTGACAAAGGACCCTTCCAAGACCTTTTACTTTTGTGATGTGTTAAATTGCATTTTTAAAAGAACATAAAGGAATTCATCTACATGCTGTAAAGAAGAGGAACATGACAACCATTAGCACATGAAAACATAAGCCATTGATAATGATGTTCGTCCAGGAGGGACTATGTCTCTGGGCCCCATGTTAAGATAGTGTAGGTCGTTGCAGTAAGTGTTGTCAATAGTGATGATGTACATAAGGGGTGATGTTGCTATCATACAAGGAAAATTCCCTCACGCAGGAGTGGCTCCAAGAGATGTTCCGCTACAGGAACTCTCAGTCAAAATGATTCCTATCAGTGTGACACAAAACTCATGCATGATGATCATCCTGCCAACATGGCATAAAAGGGATCTCAATGCAAACATACATGTCGACAAAATGAGTATCCAATCAACATGAAGATAAAGGGATCTCGAACAAAACATGATGAATCATGGCTACAAGTACATCACACAGATGATTCTGCATCACATCAAGCACAAATCATGAAAACAACTAAGAAACAAGATCCCACTTCAAGCATCAAACAGGGATATGTGCAGCACAATGCATAGTAAAATAAGTACATGAACATACTGCATATACCTCACATCTAGGGGCCATCTGAAGAAAAGGATGTCAAGCTGTTGAAGTTGTTCATATCGTCAATCTAATGGTGTCGAATCTCATGGAAATGGCTATTCACACATGAATGTTGAAACTTGCACTCCACTTAGAAAAGTGGCCAAAAAATGAAATGAGCAAATGGAAAATTTGAACAAACCATTAGATTTAGAAAATTGTTGCATTAACGTGTAATGGGGGTGGGTCCGCTGGTCTGGTGGCCTGATCCCAAAAATTTCGTTGGCCATTTCGTGTGAGTAATGTGGAGGGGTGTTATGGAGAGGCGTGGGGTGGTGGGGGTGGTTGTCCACCACCCCCCTTTTTTATATATATATATTTTTTAATTTTTAACAATAATAAGGCATTTTCAAAAATTTCAAAATTTGGCCGAAGGAGTCAAATTAAATAGGCCACAAATTCACTGAAAATCTGTCACAGGTTGGCTGGAATCTGGTTGGCGGATTTTGTCCAAAATGCTGCCTCCTTAAGCCTGTCGAGTCAACAAAAGTCAACCAAACTTTGACTGCCTCTATCTTCCTCATCTGGATGCAGATTGACGAACCATTTGCACTGCTACGATCAGGACGACGAGATCTATGCTTTGGTTCTAGTTTGAATGAATTCTAATCACTTTGATTTTTGAGCCCTCTTTGTCCTGTGTGTGTCTCTAGAGCCACCTGGATCAATCCTCCCCACTGAAGAGATTTTGGTCCTCCAAAAGCATGAAAAATAATCTGTAACTTCTCTATACCTGGCCTGCATCACAAGCATCTTGAAAGGTCTCGCTTCCATCTCCTTCACCTTTCTTCTTTGGAGCCTTAAGCGATGAGCTGACATCTTCAACCTTTGCAACTTGTATTACATTGTTTTGCAAATTACATGTTGAATTTACATGACCAACTAATGACCCAAGCATCCCACACTTGCCATGAGTTTATAACACATACTCGGTGGTCAGGTTTACATTGAAATGGAAACGATACCCGATCTATGAAAACAAGGCTAGCATATTAGCGTTGCTTCAACAAGTGATGGAAAACACATCGTCACTACAACACATGATTTACAAAATAAGGCCAAACACTATTTTTTCTTTGACAAGTGATGGAGACTCAACATCACTTTCACAGTTTGTCATGCAAATCAAAATAAGACTAGACATCATTGTTGTTGAACAAATGATGGAAAACACATCATTACTTTTACATTTTAAAATGAAACAAATGATTTACAAAAGCATGACCATGACAAGCTAACATATCCAAAAACTATTTTTCACTTATCAAGGTGAATAGGTAGCCTCCTTGTGGCGCATTCGATGTTCGAACAACTGCTTCGCCTGGTTCATGCATTGACACTTTGTCTTTAAGGCGCTGCTCTGGATGGAGACTACAACATGTGGCTCTTTGATGGCCACTTATGTCACAATGACTGCAATACATCTTCTTCCTCTAGATTTGTTTAACATTGTTGACACCTAATCATCAGGATTGGGTGAATATAATGTAAATAAATAAATAAGTAATAGGAACAGTCATCAGGAGATGAAGTGAACAGTCTCCCTCATGTATATAATAAATACCAACCTAAAGGAATAACATGAATTGAATTTTGTAGAGTTACTACCTGGCCTGACATGGTATCAGAGCCAGCTCCATTTTTAGCATAGTCTTGTAACTCCCTTCTGCTAGTTTCTTGCAGTCTATCCACTGCTGCGATCTATGTCCCCTCCATAGTCACTGCCACTATTTAAACGCTACATTATCTACGTGGCTTCTACCATAATCATCTTCTACCATCTTTTGCACATAGACCAGTCTGCCCTCTAATGGTTCTTCTCTGTGGTCTAGCTGGAATTGCTAGAAATTTAGTGGTATTTTTTACTGTCTTGATATCTGAGCACCTCTTTGCTGCTCGGTCCACTCTGGCCTCCACTTCTTGAAACTGGAATAGCATGAGAGTCAAATTTCTTGCTTCAACAATGGAAATTGGTAGCTAGTAGGTGAAATTAGGTGGGTTGTTGCAGATTTCCCTCTTTTTTGAGCCAATTTCTATGACTTAGGAATCTCTTCATGCAATATGGCCTTAGTGTGCCAAATTTCAACATTCATGGTCGTGATCACTCCCTATTCTTTCATTTCGCGACATCGTCGACTTTTGCTTGTGGCCTTAATGTCAGACTCGGCGGTGGTATAAACCCTGACGAAGGCATTGTTTCTGGAGATCTGATTCTCCTTCTGTTTGTCAATATCATGCTTTTCATACTTGTTGCATATGGTGTACACCCGCATGAGAATGTCGATGATGCTCTCTATTAGTTGACCTGGAAGTTAACGCTATCTCCGTCTAGAAGTTAACGTTGTAAGTTAACGCTATCTCCATCACATGAATTGCATCTTCCTCCATTGAATGAACCTTTGATGCAAAGTGGTTAATGGTGCTAGATGTGGGTTACGAGTCTTCCCACGATGGTGTACTGGTAAAGTGTTGCGCTAATGCTACACTCCAAGAGCTGACCAATCTGGTAAAAGAGGTCGCACCGGTAGCAAGGAGAAGAGATGCAAAACTATAATTTGCATCGAGTTATGTAAGTTTTTTCACTGAGACACATTGTAAGGGATTTCTGGGTTCGCAATTGTAAGAGATTTTTGACAAAAAATAAAATAAAATAAAATGTACCTTTGTTGGAGTACTGTATATACTTCTGTTGAATGCGTTATAAAGTTTTGTGTATTTACACTGTCCAATTCAGAGGGTTGTCCAGTTGAATGCACTATATAGTTTTGTGTATTTACACTCTTACGTATTGACATTTGAATTTTTTGTCCAGTCATATCAACAATATATTTTTTCCCATTAGGAAAAAAAAAAAATTGCAGTAGAAGTTTTTTGTTATAGTATGCATTCAATCATATCCATTGTGGGAATAGTTCTCACTAGCAAAGATAACTATCCTGAGTGGTCCTGGATGATAAAACACATGCTCATTTTCAATGAGTTGTGGAAAGGAGTGTGTGTTGCAGACAGAGACAAAGAGCCAAAACAGGCTACATTAGACAAAGAGCTCGTCATTTGGGAAAACAAGAACAACAAAGCTTATGCATTAATCGTAGCATCTGTAAATGAAGAGGTGAGTCACCATCTTTCACCATTTTCAACTGGCTTTGAAGCCTTACAAAAGCTGAAAGAGCTCTATGACTCACATTCTGCACTTGAAGTTGTTCAACTCATGATTAAACTCTTCACTCTTGAATTGCAAAATAATGATCCTCTTGCTCTTGCATATGAAGTAAAGTCTATAATGCATGATTTCAAATCCACTAAGGTTGAATTGGATATTCCTCTTATCGCTTTTCTCAAGGCACTTTATCCTACTTACTCCAATTATCTTGAGTCATTGCAAGCAAATGGAAATCTCAAAGATATCACCTTTGAATCTCTTGTGAAAAAGTTTGCTGAAAGAGAGAAAGCTTTTGGAAAGAAGACAACCCCTGAATCTTCTGAAGAGGCTGTGTGCCTTGCTCATAAAGAAAAGAATCCTGCTAAAGATTCTTCTAGAGGAAGAGGTGGTTGAAGAGGAAGAGGAAGATATTTTAGAGGCAGGGGGGGCAGACACTCTCAAGGAGAAAAGGCATATTTACACTGCATACGCTACAAAAGAAATGGATCACATGATGCCTCTACATGCAAGCTACCATGGGACAAAATTGAGCAGTAAAGAAACCAACAGAAAGGTAAAACTGATGATACAGACAAAGGTAAAGCACCTGAATCTGCTCACTATGTTGTGGCACAATGTAATATTGGAGTAAATGAAGATTTATTTAATGCTTCACTTTCTTCTTGGAAAAATGATTGGTTGCTTGACTCAGGAGCAACTTGCCACGTGACTCATAGAAAATATTTTTTTGAAGAATTTACTGACAATGTTGATGGAGCAGTATACTTTGCAGACCAATCAAGAATCAAGCCATCAGGGCTTGGCACAATCAGGCTTAAATTGTCTGGTCTTCCAGACTTTCTTCTGCACCATGCTCTATATATCCCACAGCTGAAGAGAAACTTGTTGTCCTTGGTTCACATCCGCCAGGAAGGTCACTCCATTCATATGTTTGATGGCAAGCTTGAGGTGAGAAAAGCATTTGACCACTCACTTGTCATGAGGGGAATAGAAGAAGAAAGGCTTATCAAGCTGCAAGGTACCTCTGCTCATACACAACATTTCTCATACAATTCTCATTGTGAAGAAGGTACACTTCCATCAAGTTTATTATGGCATGCTAGATTTGGATATTTGAACTATGACAACCTCTGCTTGTTGAAGAAAAATGGTGTTGGTGGTTTGCCTACAATTCCTAGGAAATTTAAGCAATGTGATGCTTGTATTCTAGGAAAGCATAGCAAACAGTCTTTTCATGATTCACATTCAAGAGCACATAGAAAACTTGAACTCATTCATTCAGATTTATGTGGTCCAATGCCTGTTCCTTCTGCAAATGGAAATAAATATATGATGGCATTTATTGATGACTACACCAGAATGTGTTGGGTTTATTTATTGAAGAACAAATTTGATGCTTTTCAAACATTCAAGAACTTTCATAAATGGATTGAAAATGATGCACAATCTCATATTGGGTCTAATCACACTAATAATGGAAAAGAATACACATCAAATGAATTTGAAAACTATCTTCGCCAACATGGGATCAAACATAGAACAAATGTACCTTATAATCCCCAACAGAATGGTGTAGCTGAAAGAATGAATAGGACAATATTAAATATGGTTCGATCCATGGTCTTCTTCAAAAATGTAAAGATAATGTTTTGGGTTGTTGCTGTTCTATGTGCTGCATATATAAAGAATAGATGTCCATCTAATGCTATTAGAAACAAGACTCCATATGAAATGTGGTATGGGCATGTTCCTTCGGTAAAGCATCTCAGGGTCTTTGGTTCCACCTGTTATGCCTTGATACCAAAGGTACATAGAAACAAGCTTGGTGCAAGAAGTCATAAGTGTACCTTCCTGGGGTATTCAAACACCTCCAAAGCATATCATCTCTATGATGAAGTAAATAAAAAGTTTGTTATATCTAGAGATGTAATTTTTCTTGAATTATCCAAAACTGACAATGTTGTTGAGCGGCAACTTGATCGCTTGGATAGATTCGCAAAAGAAAAATAATTTCAAGAATTTGATAATCAGATTCCACATCTTGAAGGGGGGATTCCTATACTAGATCAACATGTGGAATCTTCTTCTGAAGAACACTCTCCCCCACATGAAACTCCAACAACAGATGATGCTTTAAGTGATGTGATTGATAGAATTGGGAGACTCAATCTTGATTCAATCCCACCTCAATCAATGGAGCAGCCTGGACCATCTGAGAAAGGTCCCCCAAAGTCACTGACAAAGACACTTGAAAGTGTTCATCCTGATGAGGTTGGAAAGACAGGAACTAGAAATTCAAACGGGCAAAATGGAGGTGATGTAGATGACTCTAATTCACCTGTTGATATGGATGTTTCTTATGATTGTGAATTGAACTTGTCTACATATTTTGAATCAAATTCCTTCAAAGAAGTTGCTTCTCATGATGAATGGAAAGAAGTGATGCAAAAGGAGTATGATGCCCTCATAAAGAACGACACTTGGAAGCTGGTTGATCCTCCATTAGGAACCAAACCAATTGGCTGCAAGTGGGTCTACAAGAACAAGTATAAAGCTAATGGTTCACTTGACAAGCACAAAGCTAGGCTTGTGGAAAAAGGTTTTGCACAGAAGGAAGGGGTCGATTATGAGGACACTTTTTTCTCCACAGTAAAATGGGCTACCATCCGGACACTCTTTGCCCTGGTAGCTCAGAACGGTTGGAAAGTCCATAAAATGGATGTAAAAATTGATTTCTTGAATGGAGATCTAAAAGAGAATGTTTTTATGTCCCATCCTGAAGGATTTTCTATGAAAGGACATGAACATAAAGTATGCAAACTTGTGAAGTCCTTGTATGGCCTCAAACAAGCACTGCAAGCCTGGTATGAAAAACTAACTAAGCATCTTCTGAAACTCAATTTCAAACATTATGATCTTGATGATGCAACTTTATTTGTCAAGAAATTTGGCAAAATAGTTGTATATCTTGTAGTATATGTAGATGATCTTTTGATGACAGGGAACAATGAAAGCTACATTGCATACATAAAGAAGGAATTGGGGAAAAGTTTTGAGATGACTGATTTGGGTTATGTTCATTACAATCTTGGTATTGAAGTAACCCAACATCCGAAGTCCATATTTCTTTCTCAAAAGAAATACATTGGAGATCTGTTGAACAAGTTTGGCATGATAGAATGCAATCCTCTTACTACTCCAATGGAACAAAACTTAAAGCTTACATCTATTGAAGGAAAATAATTTGTGGATGCAACAAAATATAGACAACTTGTAGGAAGTCTCAACTACCTAACTACTACTAGACCAGACATTTCGTTTACTGTTGGAATCTTCTCCAGGTTTATGCAAAAACCTTGTGAGGGAGATTGGTCTGCTGCAAAAAGAGTTCTAAGGTACTTGAAGGGAACTCAAGACTTTGGAATCAAGTATACACAGGTGGACGACTTCAGTTTGATTAGATACTCTGATTCAGACTTCGATGGAGACAAAGAAACTGGGGTATCTACTTTAGGATATGCAATGATTCTTGGATCAGGAGTTGTCTCCTAGAGATCACGCAAACAATCAATTCCATCAGATTCCACAACAGAAGCAGAATACATGGCAGCAGCTGAAGCAACAAAAGAAATTGTGTGGCTCAGGAAAATTCTTGAAGGTTTGTAGGTAAAACAAGTACAATTAACTCCACGCATGATTAACAATACCTCTGCAATAAAGTTGGCCAAGAACCCAAAGTTCCATGATCAAATGAAGCACATCAATACCAGATATCATCTGATTCAACATCATGTTGAGTCCAAAACAATCCATCTCCATCATGGTTCCACTAATGAGCAAATTGCCGCCATCTTCACCAAAGCACTTGGAAGAGAAAAGCTTGAACGATTCATAATGATGCTTGGACTCACCAACATCCCTTTAGATTAAGGGGGGGGGGATGTTGACACATAATCATCAGGATTGGGTGAATATAATGTAAATAAATAAATAAGTAATATGAACAGTCATCGGGAGATGAAGTGAACAGTCTCCCTCATGTATATAATAAAGACCAACCTAAAGGAATAACATGAATTGAATTTTGTGGAGTTACTACCTGGCTTGAAAAACGTGTTTCTTTTCCTGCTGTTGAGAGGGTCTTTCATGCCTCCTTTTGTGTGTTGCTATTCTTTTCCAACACTTAGAAAATGTACGATTATGTAATCCACAAAAGGTACATTTCTTTCAATTCCATGATTTATGTCCATAGTTAATAACATGATTATAATTGAAATGAACATTCAAATGTTGAGAGTGGTTATAACTTTCCTTGCCATCTTTGGTGTAAGTATGGATATGAGAGCTTGCCTCAACTCTTTCCCTACAATGGAAACTGCCATGGGATGATGGGTATGTGTTCCCATTATTCTCTTTCCTTGATGATTTCAACGATGTCTCGGAAGCATCTGACACCTTTGAGCATTCGCCCTTGGTGTATCTCAAGCCTGCAAATTGAGGTCTCTGCATAACCTCCATTGGTTGAGTTATGCCTTGGTTATTAACACCAAGTTCTTTTTCCTCCTCGCGCCTCGTCCTTGTAAGGAGCCTCATGTTTGTCGCTATAATGGGGATATGCAAATCTCCAACAGAAATCATAGTATGTGAAGATGAAACCGAAAGGAAATCAACATCTTTTACCTCCTCTGTCGATTTGGAAAGAACTGATGAGGGCTCCTCATCATTTTTTGTTGGTGGTTCGCTAGTTGTCTCGGCGCACTCCCCAACTTCCTTTCTGACGTACCCAAGTTCTGCATGACAGGGTAATTCTTCTACTTTGATGGGGTTTACAATGAATTGGCCATTAACGCCCAAGCCTCTTCCTTCATACCCCATTCTCTTCAATAGTTTGGAGCCAATTCCTATGGTCTGATTTTCAAAAACAATGAAATCATCATCAGGACACATACATGAATTCAGAGAACTACTCTTTACCTCACATGGGTCACGCTACAGCTTTTCCAAGGCCTCGTCCTTTGCTTGCAGTTGTCATAGAAAACTATGTTTCACCTATCTCTTCATGTAGAAGCGTCTTCAATTCAACATTCTCTATTTGAAGATTATGTTTGTTGTGCTTCAGTTCTTCCAGGGCCTCTTTCGTGGCTTGAAACTAAAGCTGCAATCACTCCTTTTCCTCTGTCTCTTTCTGTAGAGTTTCATACATTATTTCCACCCTTTTGGAAATTTTGAGCATGGTCTCGTACATCACTTTTTCATCCTCTATCGCTGCACGTTCCATTGTTCACGCTTGCAATTCACATCCACGCAAAGACCACTCTGATACCACTTGATCCAAGTTCGGGTGTGACAAAGGACCCTTCTAAGACCTTTTACTTTCGTGATGTGTTAAATTTCATTTTTAAGAGAACATAAAGGAATTCATCTACATGTTGTGAAGAAGAGGAACATGACAACCATCAACACATGAAAACATAAGTCGTTGATAACAGAGTTCATCCAGGAGGGACTATGTCTCCGGGCCCCAGTGTTAAGAGGGTGTAGGCCATTGCAATAAGTGCCATCAATAGTGATGATGTACATGAGAGGTGATGTCGCTATCATAGAAGGAAAATGCCCTCACGCAAGAGTGGTTGCAAGAGATGTTCCTCTACAGGAACTCTCAATTAAAAGGACTCCTATCAGTATGACACAAAACTCATGCATGATGATCATCCCGCCAACATGGCATAAAAGGGATCTCAATGCAAACATACATGGCGATAACATGAGTATCCCATAAACATGACGACAAAGGGATCTCAAACAAAACATGATGAATCATGACAACAAGTACATCACATAGATGATTCTGCATCACATCAAGCAGGAATCATGAAAACAGGTAAGAAACAAGATCCCACATCAAACATCAAACAGGGATTTGTGCAACACAATGCATAGTAAAAGAAGTACATGAACATATTGCATATACCTCACATCCAGGGGCCATCTGAAGAAAAGGATGTCAAGTTGCTGAAGTTGTTCATACCATCGATCTCATGGCGTCGAATCTCATGGAAATGGCTACTCGCACATGAATGCTGACACCTGCACTCCACTTAGAAAAGTGGTCAAAAAATGAAATGAGAAAATGGAAAATTTGAACACACCATTAGATTTATAAAATTGTTGCATTAACGTGTAACGGGGGTGGGTCCACCGGTTCGATGGCCTGCTCCCCAAACTTCTGCCAGCCATTTCATGTGAGTAATTTGGAGGGACGTGATGGAGAGGCGTGGAGTGGTGGGGGTGGTGGTCCACCACCCCCCTTTTTATATATATTTTTTAATTTTTAACAATAATAAGGCATTCTCGAAAATTACAAAATTTGGTCGAAGGAGTCAAATTAAACAGGCCACAAATTTGCCCAAAATCTAGCCCAGGCTGGCCGAAATCTGATTGCTAGATTTTGTCCAGAATACTGCCTCCTTAAGCATGTCTAGTCAACAAAATTCAACCAAGCTTTGACTTCCTCTATCTTCCTCAACTGGACTCGGATTGACGAACTGTTCACACCGCTGTGATTAGGATGATGAGATCTATGCTCTGGTCCTAGTTTGAAAAAATTCCGATCAATTTGATTTTCAAGCTTTCATAAACCCTATTTGTCTTCTGTGTGTCTCTAGAGCCACCTGAATCAAGTTTGGATCATGATTGTAGCAGCCTGTTGGTGCCATGTGGAGGATCTTCTAGGGATGTAAAGAGTATTCCTAGGAGCAGAATTGAAAGTGACGTGATTGGGTGCCATTGATCTCATTGGAGGGAAGTGTGCTGGATACCCAAAGTAGCCCTTGAGCAACATACAAGAAGGACATTGTTGATGCGTGATTGGGTGATGTTTGGAGCCTTATGAGTAGCTATTTGATGGATAAAAGAGGCTACTAGAAGGAAAATTGGAGCTCAAGTATTGTCCATCCTAAAGAGTAGTTTGATGAGCCTGTGTACATGTATCAGAAGTGACTTGCAACATTGTTAGGCGGAAGCCCTCTTGGAGTCTCAATGTGTAGTAGCCTTGATGGACTAAGGCAATACTAGTGAGAAGCACAAGAGCGAAGGACTGGTAAGACAAGATATGACATCGAAGTTGCAATGATATTTGTCATTATATCTTGCATACCATAGACTGTTGTATTATTCAGATTTGGTTTAATATAACGAAGAATGGGATTGTACAATATTGTACAATTTTGTTAAAAACTTTGCATATTTGTGCATATGTGATTTACTACTTTATATTTATGTTGTGCAAAGTAATTTATGGTGGAGATTCTTAGTTTGGTAGCATCAGTGATTTTAAGACTCTAACCTAGACCTAAGGTCGTGGAAATTCAACATGAGAATCTTTGGAGAATTGGTAACTTCTGAAGCTTAGTTTCCAAAATGAAACCAGATACAACTAATTGGGAAAAAAATTGTTCATTAAACCACTTAACCCTGATACAACTAATTGGGAAAACAAATTGTTAATTAAACGACTTGAGTTAAGATCCTTTGATAGAATATTTAAAAAAATTTAATAACTCTAAATTTGTTTATAAGTTCAAAATTCCAAAAAAATTTAGTTGAAACCTTGTAAAAATGAGTGCAACTATGTAAATTAAATGGTTGATAAAGGTATATAAACATCTATTCATGATAAAGGTTGTTGGTGTCCAGGTATGAAAAATTTATCCACCCCTTTTCCTACATTAATGTATCAATCTGGGTGCATATTCTTTTCAAGGAAATACGCAAGGTATATGCAGGGGAAAGGTTACAGTCTGTCCCCAACCAAGGGTTCGTGATTACCAATAAAAACATTGCTAAAATATAAATAAAAACTCAACTGCAGAACTTAAAAAAGTATTCACAGTTATCTAAGAAATTTGCAACAGAAACAAGAAATAACACAATGATAGACAATACACACAAAACAAGGAAACACACAACACTTGATCAGAAGAGTGGGCTCAGCTCTCTGATCAGGGCTGTGTTACTCACAGCAAATGATGGATCAGCAAAAAGGTTTGTATCTTATTAATCTGAATAATTTTGTTACAATATAATACAGGGCTTGACTAACCCCTGATACAGAAGTGACCCGTCTTTTATACAGTACAAAGGAGAATAACATCTCTACCCAAAACCTGGCAACTATATGCCCAAAGATACACATTAATTCTATCACAGCACTAGCACCGAGAGAGCAAGAATAGGAATGGTCCAAAATAGGTTGAGAACAACTGCAATCAATTATGCTATTTCGTCGTGGTCGATCAGCTGCTGTGAATCGCGGAACTGCTGCGATATGCTATGCAGTCAACACCTGCGCTCCATAATCTGCGGTCATCACATGTTTTAGTGGTTCACATAGGTAGAAAACCTTCATGAATCTACTTCATTAATTAAATATCCCAAGAGACGATAAAGGGGAATTACCTCATAGTTTTACACAGTAAATATATGTGAATGAATGAAAAAGGGATGAAAAGAGGAGTGGAAATGCAGGGAAAAGATAGGCCAATTTGGTGCCCAACATCTCCCCCCAACTAGCCTTTTGCATGCCCTCGTGCAGCTCACCATCTCCCTAGTTCTGGGTTGGATAGGCTGTGTGCTTCCTGAAGCTAGGCGAGATCATATTCTTTGGCCATTTCTTTTCCTAGAACCTTAAACCCTTCTGAGAGGAGAACTTCCTTCCACCAATCATTTGTTACATTATAGGCTGGGGTGTAGTGTTCTACTTGCAACCATAGGACAAAGTACTAGAATTGAATTTCCATCCACCAGACCCCACATGTTTGGATGCACACCACATATCTTGGCACCTTGCTAAGTACTCGTGCAAAATTTGGTGCTCCAAATGGTTCTCTATTCCGGACAAATGTGGGTGACATCATCCACATTTTCTGACAACTATCTAGGGCATCAACTTGAAACGTGACCAATTGTTTGACGCAGAGATCAATGCACCACTTTTGTGTTCTTCACTTCTGTTCCTTGTTTCCGATAATTTCCAAAAATGTAGTGTGCTTATTATACATAGTCATTGATTTGTCAGGTTCTCCTCTTAGCATAAAAGGCTTCATGGCCTGATTTTTCAGAACCCTTTTGCTAGCTTATCTAATTAAAAGTGTAAGATTTGAGGGCCCTTAAATGAATGTCCCCCACATATGGAACCGAATTAAATTCTCTCTCAATGCGCAAGACATACCCATGCATGTAAAGCTCGCACATCAAATGATGAGTTGGCACATCATGGGCTCTCAATATCCGGAGGAACTGTACATTGTCCTCATTCTCATGACTAATTTCCTTCTAGATGCTTTCTAAACAAAATAAGAGAAAGCGCTCATGCAAAAATAAAGAGTAACAGGAAGCGGGAAGGCGACATGCCATTGCTTCCTGTGCTAAATGGAGCATCTGCTCTTTATTGGTTTTTAACTTTGCTACTTGCCTTTCCAGGTGCTCCACCTTGAGTTGCTGATTTGCGTGCCTCAATCACATTATATCAATGTGCTCCACATATTCAAAACTAGTCGTGGGTGCTCGATCTTGGGCTTTCTTAGCTTCATTCCAATATCGCACCACAATGGATTTCTAGGTCTGGACCTCAGCCGAAAAGGAAAATTCACGGCCTTCAAACAAATATTCTATCGGGTCTGTCTGAGTGGCAACAAAAGTTGTTGCCACTTCATCTACCTGCATCCCTGCTTCAGTCGTCATGGTTTTGGGCTTCTTAGCCCACCGCTAGTATTTCTTCACTCGGTTCTTCAACCGGTGCATCTGTTTCCTCAGCCTCTTAACCTCTGTTTTGAGTCGCATCGTTTCTTTCAACTGAAGTTGATATTTCTGTTTTATAGGCAGCCTTCATTGTTCACAAAACTCCACCCATTATTGTTTAACCACCACCTCATCTGGTACTGCATCTGGTTCGATAGGTGGTGATTTACTCGAGGGAGTATCCCCGGGGTTACTCGACGGGGCTTCTTTGCTTGGTTTCTCTTCCTGGGGAGCATCCACTTCCTTACTATCTCTTGCCTTGTCCTGTTGTGAAGCTATCTCGACAGGTGGTGGGCTCACTCGGTAGATGTCTATCGGTGATTTAGCTAGACTTTCCCTTCCAGGTTCCCTCATTTCAAAAACATCTACCTCTTCCTCTATTCTGGGTTCTTGAGAGAGGTCTCTATGGGGATCTGTGGCCAACAAGCTTGTGGCAGCTAGTTCCTTCTTCGACCCATCATACTTCAAAATCGGCGAGACAACCACGTCCTCTTCTGTATGTCGGGCAGAGCGAGACACCCTTACCCCTTTTGGAATGGAGAAGTAAGAGGAAAATTGAAATAATTTTCCTGCCTGATCTATCTCAGCCCCAGTTGTGGTCTCAGGCTCTTTCCCTCTATCTGCAGCGTCTTTGATCTGGGTTAAAACCCATGATACAGTCCCCTATTTTGAGGTTGACACTGGCTCTTGTGGAACAACGTCAATCCCAACATTTAAATCCTTTATGGTCTCCAGAGTTAGATAGGTTGATGGTGTTTCTTGTGGGACACCACCTTCCATGTCCAATAGTTCTTGAATAGATGATGCTGGCACTGTTTCTTCTAGCATGACATTGATACAGATGGATTCTTTCATAATCACATCGATTCCATCCATTATACCCATAGCCTCTTCTTTTGTTGGCCCCACGGTTCTTTCAGCTTCGGGCCCTTCTCGTTCTGGTTCATCTTCTTCCATTGGTTCTACGGTTGAGGGTGGTTCTTGTGGGACACCCTCGACTGTAATATTAATGATTTCCTCCACCTCAGCCGGATGTGGTCCCTCTTCGCTTATTATAGTGCTGCTGATTTGCTCCACTAGCTCCATGGTCGAGGCTAGTTCTTGAAGGAAAACCTTGGTCATGGTGCTAGTGGCCCTTTCTATATTGGCCCCTTGCTACAAAACTTCTTCTTCCATTGGTTCTGAGGTCTAGGCTGGTTCTTATGGAGCAGCCTCGACTATCCTCCCTGGTTCACGCTCCTGATTCTATTCCATCTCTTTGGGTTCCATCTCCATTTCCTCTGGTTCTTGTTGATCTATGTATTCATCCTTTGCTCCGGTTACTTCCTCCATCGCTTCCGGCTCTTCTTCTCTAGCATCTCTAGCAGCCACTATTTCTTCCTTTGTGGAATCCTAGAATGTTTCCCACAGGATTTCAAATCAACCGATTGCATGAATGACTAAGAGCCAGACCAGACCATGGTTGGTAATGACTGCTGCCACTTGTCACGAACGCTGAGCAGAGTGTTCCATCAGCTGGAGACTTCTTAATAGGAAGAAAGGCATATTCAATGAAAAGGCTTCCACCTGTGGGAACTGGAGGTGAGCCAATATTCTAAAATGGTATTTAAACAAGGTGGTATACCTCCCCTCACAGGTTATGTATCTCATTACAAAACCTACTACCTCACCCATGATTGTGGTAATAAATTTCGGTTGTACCCCTTGCCTTTCTGAACCACATTTCCTCTAGCTTGCAAGAATGCTTCAGGAAACTTTGAAAGGGTGGTTCTTCGTGAAAGCCATTTCTATCCCTGCTAGGGTAGCCCGCTGACCTTTGTAATGGTTTCTTCTGTAACAGGGATTTCTATCCCCCAGACCCGAGAGCTCTCTTTGTCTAAATTGAGTGTGAACTCAATCGCAATTGCCTCGTCAAACCCTTGCAATCTGTAAAAATAGACGTTCCACTCTGCATTTTCAAAAACTTGCCATACTTTCAGATTGTTTCTGACCATTGTTGTGCCCTCTAGATCATGGTGCACAGCCAACCCACCCATCGTTGTAAGAACTAGATCAACACGATGGGTACAGTTGGCTGGTGGGGGAGAATAACAACATTCCAACTGACAATGAAAATATTATTAGCTTGGTGGCTGCGGGGTGAAAGAATGGTAATAATGACTGGTACGCATCGAAAAACATAGCAATTAATGGTAGGGTGTGGCAGTACAGGTGAATGATTATGGTAATTGAATATAGCGTACTAGGGAAATGATCGGTAAATTTCTTGGCGTATGATTTCAAATTCCAATGCGTAGGAATCATGATTACAAAATTGCATAATTTTTGGTTTCCATTGTCATTGGATTTGGTAATGATGTGGTATGATTACGATTTTAGGTACGCTGTCGTTTCTTTATGATGGGACCCCCCAACTTAAATGCGTCCGTCCATGGCACGTAGTAGTATCTTCTTTGGAATATTTTAATTAAATCCATAAGAGTCAATGAAGGCATACCTGGCGACCTACCTGGTGGTGGAGTAACAACAAAGATAACCGGTGGAGTAACGACAATAGAAAAATAATAGCATCGATGGAATAACAGCACCGGTGGAGTAACAACACAGTGGAGTAACAGCATGGTGGAGTAACATCAACCATGGAGTAACAACAACAATGGAGTAACAACAACGGCGGAGTAACATCAACAATCAAGTAACAACACCAACGGAGTAACAACAATAGTGGAGTAACAACATCGGTGGAGTAACTGAAACAGCGGAGTAACAACACCAATGGAGTAACAGTAACAATGGAGTAACAACACCGACGGAGTAACAACAACAATGGAGTAACAGCAGCAGTGGAGTAACAGCAACATTAGAGTAACAACACCGACGGAGTAATAGCAACAGTGGAGTAACAATGCCGACGGAGTAACAGCAACCAGTGGAGTAACAGCAATAGTGGAGTAACAACACTGGTAGAGTAACAACAACAATAGAGTAACAACACTGGCGGAGTAACAACAACCAGTGGAGTAACAACAATGACTGTTACTTGAAAAATTTCTTCATTTCTCCTTGTCATAATTCAGTTCTTATTCCTGTAAAAAGACAAACAAATAAATAGTAACAGCATATATATATATATATATATATATATATATATATATAGCAAAAAGCAGAGGGAGCATTCTCTGCACTGACAACCATCAAATCAGATGTATCAAAAAGATGTTATATGAAGGCATCTTTAGAAGTTGGACGGTGGTATAACTTCAGACAGTGTCCATTCACTAGGAAGGAAGTACGATTTTCATCTACTGTAACCAATCTGACTGTGCCATTGACGAATACAACGTCTACTTCATAGGGTCCCATCCAACAAGTGCAAAGCTTTCCTTTAAAATATTTGAACCGGGAGTCATATAACAATGCCTAGTCCCCTGTATGAAACACCTTATTCTTGATAAATTTATTGTGCCATTTCGTTCTCCGTTGTTGGACAACAATAGTTCTCTGGACAGCTACTGAACGAATCGCGTCTAACTCATTGAGCTGTTCCAGCTGGTGTTTCTGGGCCTTTGATAAGTTCAATCCCACTTCCAAGGCTGTTCTAAGAATAATGATCTCAAATTCAATTGGAAACAAGGAGGATTTCCCGTAAACTAACTCAAATGATGAAAACCCAGTTGTATTCTGCCATGTTGTCCTATATTCCCAAAGATCTTATGGAAGTTTTTGTGACCAATCTTAGCGATGACTTGCTACATTTTTTGTCAAGATATTTTCCAGTACCTTGTTTGTGTTTTCTACCTTTCCATTCGCTTGGGGATGATAAGGAGTTGTCACTCCGTGTTTGACCCCATATTTCTGCATAAGCCTCTCTATCATGTTGGATGTGAACTGTTCTCCTCCATCTGAAACAATTTCTCTCAGGGTACCATATCGGGAAAAGATATCTTCAAAAAGAAAGTCTGCCACCATCTATTCTGTTGCTTTCACAACCGCTCTGGCTTCCACCCACTTAGTCACATAATCAGTATAGACCAAGATGTCAACCTTCTAATGGGAAGGTGGGTTGATGGGTCCAACAAAATCGATGGCCCATTTCTCAAAAGGTTCAAGGACTATCTGGGGTTGTAATGGCATTTCATCTGATTTCCCAGGTTGTCCCATTCGTTGATAGCTATCACATCTTTGAACATAATCTCTAGCATCGCAAAAGATAGAAGGCTAATAGTATCCCATTTGCAGCACCTTGTGGCTTGTTCTTTTATCTACAAAATGTCCTCCACAAGGTCCACTATGGGCAACCATCAATATCTCATAGACATCATCCTCTAATACACATCGCCGAATTTGTTGATCAACCCTTGTATGAAAGAGGTATCCTGTCATCCATGAATATCACATACTATGATGAATAATTTTCCGTTGGTCCTTATATGATAAATGATGAGGTACCTTCCCTATAGCAAGATAGTTAGCAATATCTGCAAAAAGATATTCATCTCGAGAGCTATCTTCGATAGGTGTACCTTCTATATTGTTTTCTAATCTAGACAGAAAATTAGCAACCATGTTGTCCTTCCCTGGTTTATCTACTATGGTAATATCAAATTCTTGAAGTAGCAAAAGCCATATTGTAATATGACTAGGAGTAATGGGTTTATTCATCAGATACCTGATGGCTGCGTGATCCATGTGTACAAAGGTGGGATAACAAGTGATATAGTGCCAGAACTTGTTGATGGTGTAGATGACAACAAGGAATTCCTTTTCAGTCACTGTGTAGTTTAACTCAGCAGGGACAAAGTTCTTGCTAACATAGTAAACTGCATATGGTACCTTATCCAGTTGCTGCCCCAAAACTGCCCCAACTACTGTTTAGGAAGCATCAGCATGAATATGGAATGGTAATGCCTAGTCTGCTCCTATAAGGATCGGAGCACTACATACCAGTTCCTTGATCTTCACAAAGGCTACATCACAGTCATCTATCCACACAAAGTCTACATCTTTTGTCAGTAATTGAAAAAACAGATGTGTTGTTTTAGCAAAATTTTCTAAAAGGCGGCTATAATAGCCAGCACAACCGATAAAGCTACGTACCTGAGTGGGTGTTTTGGGTATTGGAAAATGTTGTATTACCTTTATCTTGGCTGGGTCCATTTGGATTCCTACAGCTGAAAGTAAGTGTCCCAGGACTATTCTTTCATTCATCATCATATGGTATTTTTCCGTACTTAAGGAGACATGCGCCTGCTTACATCTTTCAAGAAATTTTTCTAGATTCCCCAATGCTTCTTCGAATGAATCTCCATATGCCGTGAAATTGTCCATATAAATTTCAAAACTATCATCCATCAAATTAGAGAAAATCCCTAAACTTTCCCTCTGGAATGTTGCAAGTGCATTACAAAGACCAAATGGGAGGACTCTGTATGCGAATGTTCCCCAAGGGCATGTAAATGTGGTCTTATCCTGATCTTCAGGAGCTATCTAGATCTAGTTGTACCCACTAAATCCATCCAATAAGGAGAAGAACTTCTTCCTCGCTAGTGTATCCAAGGCTTGGTCAATGAATGGTAACGGAAAATGGTCTTTCTGAGTTTCCTTATTTAACTCTCTGTAATCCATGCATATTCGCAATTTACCATTTTTCTTAGGGAACATTACCAATGGAGAAACCCATTGGCTGTCTGAAATGGGGTAGATAAATCCCATGTCCAACAGCTTTTGGAGCTCTTCCTTAACAATTTTTTTCAAATCAGGGTTCATTCTTCTATGGGATTGCCTCATAGGACGACAGTCCTCCTTAATGCATATGTGATGAGTGCATAGATTAGCAAGAATTTCCTTCATATCTGAGTAGCCCTAGGCAAAGGCTTCTTTGTGTTTCTGAACAACATCCAGGAGTTCTTTTTTCTGGGAATCCAATAGCTCTGGATTAATATTTAGGGATTTTCCTGGTTCTATTTCCACAGAAACACTGTCATGGGGCGCAGCTGTATGTAGCTCATCGAATCCATCTACTCTTCCAATGCTTTCCTGAGTCTCACATCTCAAGAGGGACTCCAGGATTTGCTAATTCAAATCTGAAATAGAACCAGGATCACTGATAAAGGTAGTAATTATGTCATCTTCTATTTCGGATTTCAACTGGAGGGCCTACCCAATAGTGAGAACTAGTCTTAACTCCTCATTTTCTAATTCAAACTCTTTCTTGTATAAATATTTCTTGTGGCCTGCTGATTCTGCTGATGGTTTAGGTTCTGTGGGAGGATATAACACTAGATTCTTCATGTTTTGCCCATTCGAAATGATCATATGTCCATACCAACACCCAATATAAGCATCTACGGTTGCCAGCCACGGTCTTCCCAGAATCAGGGGATGGCCTCTAGGTGGAGATTGCATTTGGAGTACTAGGAAATCCACAAGGTAGTGCCATGAATCAACTGAAATCATGATATCTTCTAACTTCCCTACTAGTTTCATTGTAGATCGATCTGCCAGTTCTAACACCGTAGGTGTGTGTTTCAAGTTACAAAGTCCTAATGCATGCATGGTTTCAATAGTGATGACATTTATGGCAGCACCCAAATCTACTAGTACATTTGGAATTTCTACCCCATTAATTTGCATGGTCAAAATTGGGTTCTTGGGATTGCCATACTTTACAGGCATGGACCTTCCCATCATGAAATCTGATAGCTTCCCCATTACGTGAATGGTGAGCGGGTCTCTTGATTTCTTTTTAGGATTCTTAGCACAATATTCCCTAAGAGTTTTCACATATATAGGTACGTCCCTCATGGCTTGCAATAGGGGAATCTTGACAAATAAATTATGTAACTCCCCTAACAGGTCAAACTCAGCTTGAGGGGTTGGTTTACTCACAGCCAACCTTTTTGGATAGGACGGTTCAAATTGGTGTTTTTGAGTAACTGACTGTTGAGGAGGAGTATGATTTTTGTTAACTCAGTTTGGTTCCTCTCCAATCATTTCTGGTTCCTTCTCCTCACTGTTAATCTGTTCAATGATAACTAGTGAAGGTTGAGCACCTACTGGCCACCCAGATCGTAAATGAATCTCATAGAATTCTGTGGTGGAGATGCTGTATGAAGGCAGGTTGAGGGTGTCAGCTTGCTGAGCCCCTTTATTTTTAGGATTTGGATTGGGTTGGATAGGGAGTTGGGGACAAACGGGCTGATTACCAGGAGGCACATTAGAGGGCAACTAAAGTTGTTGTTGTGTCATTGACTGGGAAAATTGACCAGGAGGGGAAGGTCCTTTCCAGTTCGTGGCCCATGAGGAACTTGAACTAGCTTGAGGAGCCCACTACTGCCAATTTGGAAACTGGTATTGGGGCCATATGGGAGGATAAGGCATAGTCTAGGGACCCATATTAAAATTGCTAAAATATTGAAATGGATCCAGAAACATACCTTTATTTCCCATTTACGGTCGAGATTTCCATGGATTTTTAGGTCCCATAAAGTATAGCTGCTCCATATCTTCGACTGTCCCTTGAAAAACCGCTTTTAGTCTTGGCAAGGATGGGCATGAACTTGTCGCACGCTTCAATTCAAAAATTGCACATTCCTCTACAGAGTTTAATGGACATTTCCTCTGTGGGTGTTTCTTCTTACATGTGGGAAAAAATATGGCCATAGTTCTTTCCAATTCTAGCTATTTTTGTTTTACCTGTAGTGTGTCTATCTGTTTAGACAAGGGACTTAGGATATCAGTCCTCAGGCTATCCAACAGATTCCCGATTTCTGCTTTTGTAACACCTCCGCCAGATACCTCCGTTGATCAAATCCCTTGTTTATTTCTTACAACTCCTCTTGAGCACTAAATACACAACTCACAGATGGTATCAAATTCCTCCTTTGATATATCTCCATTTCCGACTATATTCAATAATTACAAAGAGTCTTCTCAGAAGGCCCAGAGAAGGATAATTTTCAAAATGTCTTTATCCAGGTGAGAGTGACCTGACCTTTGCAATGTGTATTTAAAGTGTTCCACACCATCTTACATATTTTCATCCTCTTTCTGTGTAAATTTAAAAAGTTCTTATTTAATATCCGGTGATTTACAGTAGTCCTGGTACTTCTCCATGAAAGGAGTTCTCATCGCCTCCCATGTGGTGATAGACCTTCCCCCAAGACCCATAAACCACTACAGGGTTGTCCCTTTCAGCATAGTAGGGACAATTTTCAATTTTTGAGTATCCGTTATGTAATCATACCCTTGACACACAATGTCAAATTCAAACAAAAATGTGTCAGGGTCTTCTAAAGTAATCCCATGAAAACTGGGTAAAGCTGTTAAAGGAATGGGCTTTGTTGGTGCCCTAGTCCCTAAATCCCTAATTGGAAAGTCAATAGTAGAGGTTGTAGGTGCCATGAATATTCTCCAATACTCACTAGGGATTTCAGTAGGCTCCGCAGTAAGGGCTTTTATCACAGGGGTTCGAGTTGCCTTAACCACGCTTCCTCTATCCTTTGGTGATAGGAATGTCTCTACACTCGCTTCCTCCCTATCATAGTGGATGGACCCTTCAGAGCTCCTCTTTGCAATTCCTTCTTCCCCACTGGGATAGACCATTCCTTCAGATGCTTTCTTTGCAACTTCTTCTTCCTCTATTACAAGCAACAGGATCTCTTTAACAACCATACTGTTGCTTGTCTCTCCAGCTACTAGAAGGGTCTGTTGAATTGAATCGGTAGGTGGTGCTGTGATCAACATTGGTTGATCTACAAATTGTCCCTCAGATTTTTTCCGCGCACCTAGCCTCATGGATGCATGAGAAGATGCCTCTGACTTAGCTTTTGCAATGATTTGTTGGATGTAAGTGTTCCTTCCCAAATCCTGTCCCCCCTTCTTTGGGGCTCTCCCTTTGCCCCTTTTATTTGGCTCTCTTTTCATACAAGTTGGTGTGATGATAGAGATCAAACCACATTTCTCAAGGCATAGAGTAGGGAGTGAAAAGACCATTCCCTCCCCAGGATAAGAGATCATGTTGAAAAGTGAATAGTTAACGAATGAAAAAAAAACAAGAACCTAGGGTTCAGGGCCTAGAGCAGGGCATCAAAAGACTCCTCCCTCCTCGGGAAAATAACCCAATCAAGAAAATAACACACACATGAGAAAACCTTAACACTTCAAGACCTGAAGTAGGGTGTCAAAGGACCCCTCCCTCCCCAGGGTGAGAGATTGGGTTCAAAAATGCTAGGGAAAATCTAAGCTCAGGGCCTAGAGTAGGGTGTCAAAGGACCCTTCCCTCCCCAGGACAAGAGATCGGCCCTAATAAAACAAGAAAATAATAAAAGCTCAAAATAAATGAAATACCTATGCTCAGGACCTAGAGCAGAGTGAGAAAGCTCGTTCTCTCCCCAAGACGAGAGATTGACCCTCTGGTTAATACAGATCATGCCTTGCACCTCGTTAGCCTCCCTCGCAATGGCGCCAAAATTTTGGTGTCCAGGTATGAAAAATTTATCCACCCCTTTTCCTACATTAATGTATTAATCCAGGTGCATATTCTTTTCAAAGCAACATGCAAGGTATATGCAGGGGCAAGGTTACAGTCTGTCTGCAACCAAGGGTTTTTTATTACCAATCAAAACATTGTTGAAATAGAAATAAAAACTCAATTGCATAACTTAAAAAGGTATTCACAGTTATCTAAGAAATCTGCAACAACAACAAGAAATAACACAGCGATAGACAATACACACAAAACAAGGAAACACGCAACACCTGATCAGAAGAGCGGGCCTAGATCTCTAATCAGGGCTGCGTTACTCACAACAAACGATGGATCAGCAAAAGGGTTTGTATCTTATTAATCTGAATAATGTTGTTACAATACAATACAGGGTCTGACTAACCCCTGATATAGGAGTGACCTGTCTTTTATACAGTACAAAGGAGAATAACATCTCTCCCCAAAACCTGGCAACTATATGCCCAAAGATACACATCAGTTCTATCGCAGCACTAGCGCCGAGAGAGCAAGAACAAGAATGGTCCAAAACGGGTTGAGAACAGTTGCAATTAGTTATGTTGTTTCGTCGTGGTCGATCAGCTGCTATGAATTGCGGAACTACTGCGATATGCTGTGTGGTCAACACCTGCACTCCATAATCTATGGTCATCACATGTTTTAGTGGTTCACATAGGTAGAAAACCTTCATGACTCTACTTCATTAATTAAATATCCCAAGAGACGATAAAGGGGAATTACCTCATAGTTTTACACAGTAAATATATGCGAATGAATGCAAAAGGGATGAAAAGAGGAGTGGAAATGCAGAGAAAAGATAGGCCAATTTGGTGCCCAACAAATGTCTATAAATATCAATTCATGATAGAAATTAGAACACTTCAACATACATATCACATGGTCAAAATTGAAAAAATTCATAAAAATTAAATCATCTCTAGCCCAGGATGGTATAGATGTTGCAATGTCCTATTTAATATTTTGACTCGGTAAAAAAAAAAAAACAAAAAATAAGTTAAATTAATTTAAAATAAAATAAAAACCATAAATGGTAAATATGTCATAATTTATTGTTTAACATTTTGACTTGGTCAAAATAAAATAAAAACTAGCCTAAGTCCATCTTAACTCCGGATCTACCAAGGTTTAGGAGGGATCAATTATCTTTTCACTCCAAACGAGGTTTGCATCTCAAGATATTTGACCCCTCTCGGCCCTTGCTAGATTCAGAGTTAAGATGGATCTAGTTTATTTTAGCAAAGGATCCATGTGTTAGTTATAATCTTTTAGTTAATTTTTGTTGTTGGTGACTATCTTAAGTATATCTATTATGAAAACTAATGCTTAATGTAGTGGATATGTGAAAATTTAAACCAACTATTAATAATAACATTGAGAATGACGATATGACCCAAGGGAGGCATATACATGAAGAGTGTTAAAAATTAAAGGAAGATGAGGGAAAGAAAGCATTCAACAAATAATGTGTTAATTGAAATACAAAAATGAATAAGATAACAACCAAAATCAACATAACTAAATGTATAATAGTATTTGGTAAGTTATATTGTCGAAAACTTGTTAAAAACTAGCAAAGAAAATTATAACTCAAAAATGTACATAGAGAAATGATCATAGGTATTCTCGAAGATAAACTTACTGATTAAAGTATATATATGTAACTAATCAAAACAAAAACATGCTATACAATTAGCTTGGACCCTAGAAATAGGAGGTTTCAAAGATCCTATGTTTTTCACAACAATCCAATTAAAATTTGGTTGGATCCCCACATAACATGAAACATGCCACTCCACACGTAATTTATCTTAAGGGATATAAATCCATGGTAGCATTCATCTTTAAATGTTGCAAAGAAAACTAACGTGAAACAAATGATTAGATTTTTACTTCTAATGGGAATATGCTACACTTTAACCATAATGCTAAACCTTAGGTTGTAGCCTACATGTGATTGCTAACACTTCTAGGCTATTGAGGGATGAAAGAATTGATTAAGATCATAAATCTTCTATAATAGAGTTATACCTACTCCCTTTCTCCATACAAATCAAGTTCCTTGTCTCTCTTCTTATAGGAGGATTAGAGGTGAATTGAAGAGTTAACCCCATTCCTTGATTTTCGTCTAGAATATATTTGTTGGGGTGTAATATCCCTAAATTTGTAGTAGCTATTTCAATAGGTATAAAACATAAAATAAGGATTGAAGGTTGTGTTGTGGGAAATTTTTCCTTGAGAAGGAAGACTACTTTTAACCCAATAGATTAAAGAACAAACTACCCAGATGTGAGTGTATGATCATAATATGATCAAAAAGTCTATCCCTTTATTCTTGTCTTCATAAAAAAATACATTCAAGGCACATGTAATATGTTGCAAAAGAATGAATAAAGAATCAATACCTGTTGCACTCATAGGTTGGTGTAGTCTCCTTAGCCTGATGTAGAGAAAACCTTGCTTCCACATGAAGATCTTGCTTCCTATCGTAATAAGAAGGACCTTACACACATGCACAACCAAAAAAACCAATAAGAGCCTTCTGTAGAGGGCCTATTAGTTCAAATACCACATGCACTAGTATAAAATATAATTGAGATTGCATATACAGGAAAGGAACATATAGATCTATTAATCCAAAATGATACTACAAGAATATGTACCTCCCAACAATTAGACCTCCTCTAAAACCATCAGCATGACCTCCTCCTCTAAGTGTAGTAAATAATGTTATTCACATAAGCACACGATCTCAGATACAAAGTAGTATAGCTCTCTCACGATTCAAAGTTTCACCATCACTAGGTAGCCTGACGCTTTAGAATATCTATTATAAATAGGATTAAAGGATTCTCTCAAAGGATGAACCTTGACACTTGGGATGAAAATAAGTTAGGAAGCTTCTATAATAATATACCTAGGGCAAATTGAATTCATGATCCTCTAATCTGATCACATAGGCAAAGAAAGACTCTAGAAGCTCAACCATTGTCATTGGGACAAAAAACAAAATGAAGGAGGTTTTCGCTAGGATGACAAGGGTTCCCAATGAAGACAAGTTGCTTTGCCCTAATCAACACTCTATCATAGTGAAAATGCATAAAAATAGCTAAAAATAAGGGCCAGAGACTAGGAAAAAGGTGATCAGTATGAAGGCTCATGAACAACGACTCTAAGGAGTAAATTAGGTCGATAACAAATGCCCCCTAATGAATGAGTTCAAAAAGAGTAACTCATGGCCAAAATGCATTATACCAAATCTGAGAGATCAAAATGGGATCAAGGAGCCATGACTTCAAAGTTGGCTTGGAGGAACTCAAATTCTAGAGTCTCAACTCTAGTGATAACATCCCCAAGGTGGGCTTACCCATGCTCAGCCATAAAGAGATAATGAACGTGGTGGCCAAAAATACACTGTGGATCCATGACATGAAATCATAAGACATGGCCACAAACAATATATAGTGGATCCATGTGACGAAACAAAAATATCATAGACACTAGCAAATACAATGTGGATATATGTCATAGTATACATCAGTAGGACTATGGAAAGATAATAGACATGAGGTGTCCCATAGTTGTCCTCAAAGTACATGAATAATACATAACTCCAATGAAGCCTGGGAAGGGTGCCATATATGAGTGAGATGTCCTGAACCCATGGTCTTCAACATTACCTTGATGGTACAACTATACAACATGTGAATAAATGTGTTGATGTCAAGCATGGTAGAAAATGTTTGATTACCGATCAGTGAGGTGTCCCATTAACAGATCCGAGGGGACCCACCAATGATGAAAATGGACCCCAAGGTACCTAGTACAATCCACTAAGTGTGAATAGATGAGGCTAAAGGAGTTATAAAATATTTTCATGTTGTAGCATGTGGCGGACATTTATTTGGGCTTCCCACTGCTCATAAAATATTGTGCATTAGGTATTTTTAGCCCTCGATCTTCAAAGATTGTATCATTGCTATCCAAAAGTTCCATCCTTGTCAAATATGTTTTAGCAAAATGTGTTCACCCTGCTCCTTTACTCCCTTCAGTTCCCATTGGACATTTTGCGCAGTGGGGCGTTGATTTTATGCAATGCTACCCACCCTCTTCCCATGGTCATCACTACATTATTATTGTTGACTATTTCACTAGGTGGTGAGAGGCCTTTTCTACCTATTCTAACAATGGGCACACAGTTTCCTTATTTTTCTTCAACTATTTCATTGCCTAGTTTTGTGTGCCCAAACGAATTTTCACTAATCCTAGTGAACCTTTTCAAAACCATATGATATAGGAATTAGCTTCCAAGTTTGGTTTTCGCCATGAACACTCAACCCCCTATTATCCTCAAGATAATGGGAAAGTAGAGGCCATCAATTGTGTCTTGAAAACTATGTTCTGTTGAATGGTAGGGAAACATAAGTGAAACTGACACATTATTATTTTCTTCCCTTTGGGCATATCGAACTTCGGTAAAGTATTTTATAGGTTTCACTTCATTCCAACTAGTTTATGGAGTGGAGGATGTTATTCCTATCAAGTGTGAAGTTCCCTCCTTACAAATAGTTGTTGAACTACTCCCTGACACTTATGTTAAGGAAGAACATTTGTTACACTTAGCCCATCTTGATGAACAATTCCTTTTTGTCATGATTGCTAAAAAAACTCATAAGAAACACGTGAAGGTCCAATATGATAAGTCTATTTAACCTCACGTCTTTTGAGAAGGTGATTTAGTTTTTATCTACAATCAAGACCATGACAAGCCAGGAGCAGGAAAACTTGAACCGATGTGGCATGGGCCTTATATTGCTAAACATACTCTAAAAAAGGGGCCTATGAGTTAGTTTATTATGAAGTGAACCCACTCAAGGAGCCTCACAATGGAATCTACCTTAAACAATACTATGCATAGTATATTTCTTGTGTCTTATACATAGTGTACATAGTTGTGCGTGTCATGTTTTCATTTTCGTTTGATTGTGTGTTGATGGTTTCTGTAAGTGATTATTGTGTGTGTTATTTGATTGATAGATGCCAATCCCCTCATGGATATCCATTGGCTTTGCAAATGGTGTAAGCCATTACACTCAAATGTATCTTATGCTGTTTTTTTTATCTTCTCTCCCATTATTGGGCTTGTGATTTTAGGGGGAATTTGTCTTCACTAGGTCACCAACAACATGGTAGAGTGTAATGTTGTCATTGAGCTCTTAACTCATGCTATTTCCCTCGACATTTAACATTTGGCTATCCAACTTGACTTCTAGCTTGTAATGTCTTAGCTCAACCATGTTTATTATATAACGAATCTCATGTTACTCTATTACTACTTGAGGGTATGTCTTGTGGAACAAAAATTTGATTATATTACTTATTCCCATATTCCTCAAGGCTCTAATAGGCTTGCTAATTTTCTTGCTAATTATGTATTAGATTAGCATTTTTCACATGAAAAATTTTAAACCATACACATGAATAAAAGACCGTAATAGAAAAATAAAATTTAGAACAACACACCATAGAATCCAATATTTTACTATATCATCAAAACATTTTACATCAAGAACTTGGTATATAGTTCAAAATTGGGCATATGAGGCCCAATCTATAGTGTATCATACATACGTAGGCACAAAACATAACACAACCACCATCCCAAGCCTGTCCTGCTCATGTTGATGGAAGCACAACATAACATGAACAATTCGATGTAGGAGTCCCCAACGATGAGAAGAGTGTAACCCCATGGTGTGCCTTTATAGGTGTGGAAGCACATCATCCATAGGCATAGGCGGTACTCCCAAATTTAAATTTTCCACATTGTGGGTAAAATCATGTAACTTATTGTCTTCTTCTCCCACGTCCTCTTACACAATTGGTTTGTGGACTACTTGCACTAGTGGTACTCCTCTATGCAGTGGTGAATAGTTGATGGGGTGGGATACCACCACATTTGCATATAGTAAACTATGTAATGTTAGGAACTTTGTACCCAATTTTAAAAAAGAATATATAATATTGAAAAATTAAACAACACATTTCATACCAAGAGTGCTCCATTGCATCCTAGGAGGTAGGACTAGATCAAGGTCTCCTCAAAGGTCCACTCTATCATACACATAATCATCCACTGCTAATGGCACCTACTTCAGCCAGTGGAAGTAGGTGGAGTTGCACCAATTCCTACCATGTACACCTTTCTTCCTTGCCATCAATGATGTCCATCTATTCATCTCAACCTCCATAGGTGAAGGACCCAACTCATACTGTTCCATGGGCCTCATGCCTGGGATCCTATTTAAGAATAAAGACACTACTATACATTCATATCCAAACATTTTCTTGCATCCTCTTCAAGCCTATGTAAGCTATTCTTTTAGTTTTTCTAGTAATCCCTCACACCAGTTGAACAAGTTAGGTTGTAGACATCTTATGGCTAAGTCCATCTACACCTTTTTTGTTGCATGATGGATTAAGAAATCCACATACTCATTTAATAGTAAGTTTTCAAGGTTTGGTATGTGATTGCAATGATGGGCACTTTTCCACTTTTACTTCTTATACTAGGACCATAATACCTAGCCACATAGTCATCCACATTATCCTTTCATCCACTCCTCACCCCCCTTAGCTTCACTGGAGCCCCATGCCTTGATAACCCTATCAAAAAATAATGTCATCCACCTCCAACCTTAGGGTCTTTGGCTCAAGAAAAAAATACTCTCAATGTTAGGATAGATAAAAGAATTGATTAATATCATATAACTTGTATTATAGATCTATACCTACTCCCTTTCTCCAAACAAATCAAGTTACTTATCTCTCCTTTTATAGGAGGCTTAAAGCCCAATTGAAGAGTCAACCCCACCCCTTGGTATTCCTCTAAAATATATTCGTTGGGGTGTAATATCCCACATTTTCTAGTATTTATTTCAATAGGTATAAAATATAAAATAGGGGTTGAAGGTTGACTAAAGGGTCACCCCGAAGTTGGGGCTTTGAATCCATGGGAATCAACATCTTCTTTTTTATTATGGAAAAATTGTACACACAATTATACAAGTTAGATCATGCTCCATGTCAAAAACAACATGTACAAGTTTATTAATTTCCACTTGAAGCATCATGGCACCCAAAATATCAAAGGTTCTCTAAAGGTACATTTAAAAAAATAAAACTCCATGAGCGAATAAAGCATGCTTTTTATGGACTAGACAATTGTTTCTTCAATAGCCATGCATATTTTCTAAAGTAATAACTCAACAATTTGTGGATCACATCACATTGAATGGGACAAAATTCTATGGTGGGTGAAGATTGGTTGCCCATTTTCGAGCCTCTCAAGCCTTAATTTGGAACTAACATGTCTCCTACAAATCTCCCATCTCATTAATAGGCCAAAGAGGATCCATGATCTAATTTTGAATCTATAAATAAAAATAGAATTAGAGATAAAAACAAGAAGAAGTGAGAGAAAATTTATGCTACCAAAAATTTCTTGAGCAATTAACATCACCTTACCAAAAGAATTCACCATTCTAGAGCTTTCTATGTCTTCTTTGAGAGATAGGTGCTTTGTAATAGGATTGGAGAAAGGGAGCTCCTTACTCATACTTAGAGAGCATCATTTCTCACCATATCTCTTTTCAAGTGTCTTCCAACCCATCTATTGTATCTCTACCAACAACTAATAAAGAGTATATTTTTCTATTCTCTTGTATTTAACTTGTTTCTTATTTTCTTCATTGTTCAAGTGTGTAAATTATGCCTTTTTATTCCCATTGATTGCATTGAATTTTTATTTTACGTATAACCTATAACAATTCTAATTGCGGGCTTCCTTGTTTTCTCTAAATTGCCTATAATAACCTTGCCCAAAAAAACATGATACATACCCAATACCAACAACTCCTAGCTAATTAGGTACCAAGCCTTGTAGCCTCCAACCAATAGTCTTGTGGCTTCCAGGAGTCCACTTCCCTCACAATGCTTCGACATACCCTTCTAAGCATCATAGAACCAAGGTATCAAGTGAGGAAACCTCCAACCAACAATAATATGGATTCTAGAAGTTCCACTACCCTCACATGCCTTCCAAGTACCCTTCTAGGCCTTCAATTCCACCATGATCCCCATGTTTCCATATTCATATTTCTAGAATCCCTTATATGATTTGTTTGTACTCCTCCACAACACAAGAATCAATCATTTTGATATCCTTCATAAAGCTAACACATTCATTCTTATATGCATGACCTCCTTTTGCCACTTGGTATTCACCTGAGACTTTAATGGACTTAGTTATATGCATGGGACATATTTATGATTATTAAATCTTATCATCCCGTTTAACTCATCCATCCATGGATTATCATCCACCCATTTTCTTTTACATATTTTCGTTACATATCCCATTTATTTTTATTAATATGTGTAAATAATTATATTACCATGAATTATAGCCTTGAAATATACAATGTGTACGTGGGAATAGCAGTCCCAAAAAAATAACATGTATCTACTTCTAGGTACATTCCATCTCACCAACCTACTTCCTCCTTTACATACTATTTACATTACAGGGGTCGAGTAGGGGTGCTACAATGTTGATTTAGTTTTAATGCAGGAAGGAAAGTCACTTCCCATTGAAACCAACCAACTTAAAGGAAATAAATTTTTCAAACCCATTTATGAGAAAGAAACATACTACATGAAATTAAAAATGGTTCCCTTACTTAATAGGAAGAAACCTCAATGTCAAAATAGATCATGATAGTTTCAAGTACATCTTGGAGAAATGATTATCTTGAGAAGAGAAATAAAAATGTGTTGCAAAGATTCTAGTCTATGATTTTTAAATTACCTACAAAAAGGGAAAGTGTAATATGGTGGTAGATGCACTTTCAAGGAATGAAGAAGAAACTAAAGATTTACAATGTGCTATTTTTATTTTATAATATGAGTGGCTGGAATAAGTAAGGACATAATGGAACTGAGATCAAAAGATATGTGAGATAATTCAACAACCACAGGAGGATCCAAGAGCACTAGACACGTTTTTACTAAAGAATGATCTATTTTGGTATTAATATCACCTATATTTATGTGAGAATTACCAACTTAAACAAAATATCCTTTTGGAATTGCACACTTATCCTATAGGAAGACAATCAAGATTCTTGGAAAATTACCATAGGACAAAGGAATATTTCTCTAGGAAGACCTTAAATTTGATGTTAAGAGGTTGGCGGAAAAATGTGTGGTGTTCTAGTAGAATCAAGGAGATACAATCAAAGCCAAGATCTCCTATACTCATTATCCATATAAAGTTAACACTACATAAAAATTTCAATTCATTTTATTATATGTTTACCCAAACTTGAAGGAAATAATATCATTATGTTAGTGGTAGAGTGACTAACAAAGTATGCCCATTTTTCCTCTCTTTCTCATCCTTTCAAAGCAAGTGTACTGGAAACAACATTCATGGAAACAATCGAAAAGCTAGAAGTAATCCCAAAGATTATTGTGAGTGATACTGAACCAATTTTGAATGAAAATATCTATACTAGATTATGTTCTTCTTTTGGTACTTAGTTGGGTCACAAATTATCCTACCATCCTCGATACAATGGATAAAATAAGATCATGAATAAATATTTAGAAGGATGGCATCATTGTTTTCCATTTGATATACACAATGGGTCAAGTGGTTTCCCTTGGAAGAATGGAAGTATAGAACATCCTTCCATAATTCATAAAAAATGTAACAATTTATGGCACTTTATGGATATAATCCTCTTGTAACACCCTCCTCCCATATCTACCCAAGAAACCATCCAGTCGGGGTAAACATGTGACGAGAGGCCACTATGATATGATTCGACATCCTAAGTCACATTAAGGAAGTGGAATCGATGGAAACACGTGATACATACATTTAACATTAGCTTCGGGACCCTCAGGAACTAATCCAACACTTCAGGAAACTTTCCCTTGGGTCCCACTGAACTTTTTGACAACTTAAACCTTAGTATCTCTCATGCTATAGGCATGATAGTACTCAAAAATCCAAATTTGCTCTCACAGGCTTGCATGCCAACATCCAAAGACTAAATTTGTTAGTGTTATGCCAGTGTCCCTAGGATTAGAGCCACATTTTTAGGCCCAGAGCCTAGGTCATTTCCCAGAATTGAACCATCTATTCATAATTGTAAAATAACATGTAAATGATAGTGCTAAAAAAAATACTTGTTTAATACTTTGATTGGACCCCTACTATCCATGACAGGAATTTCATCAAACATATTATGCATATGTAATCTACAGGGGTAAATAACAATTTTGAGCATAGGGGTCTCATACTTAGCAAAGAATCATTGAGAACCATTGATGCCTCAACACTTCAACTTCCATTAGGTCATAGATACAATGATCATTCAATTACAAGTAAAAACATTAGGAAATCCATACATTGTTGTCATAAAGCACATACATAACCAGCAGAATAAAAAAAATATCAATGAAATCATAGCCATATAAACCTCATGTAATTCAGTATAATGTTCATATAGATACGGGGAGAAATAACCTCTTATTGATGATGCAAAATCCAACCCAGGATGGGACTTCCACATTCCACCCAACTGTAGAATGGCTGAGACAAATCTCTCTTTAGCCATTCGCCCACATGTCATATTCCAAGCATGAATGTGGGACCTCATAGAACACACCAATCAAAACTCATCCAGGGCTTCCAAAGGCCATCCATCTCAACCCATCAAATGGTGATTCCACCTCACCATCGGGCATCCAAAACCATCATCAAATTGGTCTCCATCCAAGCCTTCCAGGGCTTCTAGAGAATTTGTTACAATTGAGGCTTCAAGGACTAGTAACTCAACCCACAACTTATACAGGGCTTTGTTGTAGCGGCTACAGCCACCCTCCAAAATTTTTCCTTAGCTTCATTTTGGAGCCTCCCTACCAACCATCCTAGTAGCATGTCTTGTACTCTCAAGTATATAGGCTTCATTGGTTTTTCAGTAGCTTTCCAGCCTATGCATGTTAGTTTGCTTCACTCCCCTCACAAGTTGCCACTCCGTATTTGGGCTAGTTGCTCACTGAGAAGCTCCCTTAGAAAATTGCCTAATTCTGGAGGGGAACCAACCTTCCCTCCAGAAATTGCACAAATTTTCTAGGCAGCCTAGTGGGCTCAAAAATTGTGCAATGTAGTCAGATAGTCTTCCTTGGGAAAATTGTGCAATCTAGGCTAGCACTACAACTCAGCCCAAAAATTGAAAAAATCAGTTGGGAAAAATGCTGAGCTCCAAAATTGCGTAGAGCAGTCAGACAGGCTTCCTTAGAAAAACTGTGCAATCTGTTTAGCACTGCAACTCAGCCCAGAAATTTCCCAATTCTGGGTAGCATTCACCTTCTCCTCCCAAAAATGGCATAATCCCTCTTGGAAAACCAACCTATTTCCTCCCAGAAATTTTGCAAATCCCTCTCTCAGTCAGGCAGGCTATTGTGTGTGCCTTCAGGTTAATCGGTTCCCTCTAGGACCAAGAAAAACTGATTTGCATGCATGGGATTCTCTTCCTGAAATAGAAAAAGGCAGCATGCAAAAGGCATCTCTAGATCTAGGGATCTATTTTTAGTAGCTGGAGGTTGCATGCAAAGATCATTTTAGAAACCTCCCACCTAGTGTCACCTTTTCCTAGATTTGTGACATGCATGTCATAACCTCGATCTTATCAAAACTCATGAATCATACATTGCAGAGCTCATTCCTCACATCGACCTTCTAGCTCTGACATCCCACATTGCATCCAGGAGTGTTTGGCACTTTCAGCTTAGCTGTTATAGGGTAAGTCTGTTTTTCATGTCTTGCACCGCGCTTTAGTCACTTTTCGTGTTTCTCTTTGTGTGAGCATTGTCTGCTTTATTTCAATGATAACTTGTTGTCGTTTGGATGCATGTTATCTTGTAGAAGCATCGTTCCAGTTTTTGTTTGTATCTCGCTATTGTCGCATGCATGACACTTTTTTTGCACCGACGGTCACCATTGTGATGACCCATTTCACACACATGCATGTTTTCCCATTTTCTGAATCCTGCACTTGATGTTTGCATGCATGATCATTCACTCTTATTTACACTCAGTTTCACCATGCATTTAGACTTCTCATGTTTTCAGTTGTTCGTCAGCAGGTTTGGGTTGCCTTAGCCCAGACCTTGCCTTGCCTGGCTAGCATTACGTATTTCTGGAAGTGAAGGATCTATCTTCCCTCTAGAAATTGTGCAAGTCTGGGCCGACACTGACCTTCAGGCTTGCATTGTACAATTCTAGGAGGTAGTGCCTTGCTGGCCCCGTAAACTACGCAATGCAGTTTGTTGGTTTGCATGTCACTACTGACTGAAATTGTGTATTGTGCAATTTTAGTACTCAGCAAGCCAGGTTAGACTATGCATTACGTATTTCTAGTAGTCAGTCAACCTCCTGATAGCCCAGACTATGCCTTGCATAGTTTTGGAAGTTAGTCTCTCAACCTCATGGTGAAAATTGCACAATCTTCACATATAGTCACACAAGTATGTTACATGTTAATCCTCCAGTTTGTTTTGGTTTTTGATTGAGAGATTGCTTGTCATGAATGTTGCTATGTCTCCGGGTAACACAAGTTTTCGTATGCCTCTCAGCAGCATAGGTATAATGGCTTCCAGGAGAGAAGAGTCGAAGACACCATTCAAGGCACAATTGGGGATGCAGTCAATCAAGTGTTTATGAACTTTATTATCTATGAAGACATCAAGTTGTTCATGGATAGGGATATCAAGATGAAATGGCAGTGATGTCATAGTGAGCACCATCATCAGAAGTAGAAGAATGTATCACACCTGGATGCGACAAATGCAAGAGGAGGGTTGTTGACAGCGCAGAGGCGGAACAAAGTTGCAAGCTCAAGAAAATACACTTATTATGAAAGCAACTTTGGAGATTGAGGCTATGAGGTGATGGCGATACAAAAGGATCATGTGAAGGCAGAGAGAGAAACAGAGAAGGAGTTGCAGGTGTTGAAGTAGCAACTCATGGAAGAACAGGAGTTGCACAGATGAGAGAAGGAGTTGTAGCAGGAATAGGCACAATAGGAGGTGCAACATGCACAGACTCATGAAACTATGCCCATACAGTTTATGGCCCCATCCAGTAGCTGGCATGGAGTAGACAAGGTGATTAGTGTAATTGATTGCATGCAAGGGTATTCAGGAGTATGGATGTCATGATTGTGCACATGCATGTGATCCCACCTATTTGGCACACTCACCAAAGCAAAGACAAGAAGAAGGTCTGACTGAAGCTGAACATGTATTTCGACAAGTTGATGTGGATGGTTACCAAAACATACTTGGAGATTAGCATAGACACTATGCATGAATATGTTGCTTGTCCAACTGCTCTCAAGACGGTGATGTGCATATTATCAAACGAGTTGGACAAAGGATCCATATCAGTGTACGTGGATGCAATGGAGGTAAGAGTTTTCTTTCAACAAGATGTCACCATTGAGTGCATAGACACCATCACGAATGACCAAGCTTGGCACTAGTTTGCCACCGTCGGTCATCACAAGGATGTCAAAGAGTTGGTCTTACCATAACTTTCTGAGTGTTAGTGATAGCTTGCATGGCTTGCTCAAACCTATTTTGTCTCACATGGGTACATGTGTAGATTGTATGTAACATCTTGTCAAGTGGAAGTTCAAGTGTCCATAATTGAATGTAACATTCATAGAGTAGTTGAAGTGTCATAAGGGTAGGTGAATAGTCACAAAGGGGAATGTCAAGGGTTGCCCCACCCTTTGCTATATATAGTACCTCATAACTCATTGTAGAGGCTTTTGGTTAGCCAAGTTTCTGATAGGAGTATCTTAATGAAAGCTTGGAGAGTATTGTAACAAGCCTTGGCTTCTCCACAGTGCATTGCTAGTACATGTCTTTCAAGGAGTAGGCAACAGTGACTATAATATTCTGTTACTGGGACTAGTGGTTGGTCATGGTTGTACTGTATGATTGGAATTTTCACTTCTTAATATAACAGAGCCAACACATTTCATGCATATGTTGTATTGTATTTCATCTATCTTGTTTACTCTAAATGATATATGTACCTGTTTTCTTACATATGTGTGTATAGACTCTTTCTGTATATGTATGTATGAATCTTAGTGAAATGTGTTGTTGGTTTAACCATCACTTTGGATTGTCGGCTTACCTGACTTCCATTTTGTGATGCATCCTTGCTTATGTGTTCCCTTCTTAACCACGTGCTTTCACAGGTTTCCAAGGGGCACACTCACCTCACTCTTTGTGTGATAGAACTGTTCATACACCTTCCTTGGCTTGCTACGCATGTCACGCCCTTGCTACCAAGAGGGACATCTTACTTGCCTCTATGCACAACTGTGGTCAAGGCGATATCGTACGACCCACTACTAGGACTCCTACACGAAACGGTCTAAGGCCTAGTTGGGAATTCTTATTGGGGACATCCCCTGACATGTTAGCAAGTCCAGTACTATCAACATTTTGGTGCTAGAAGGAGGGCGAGATGACAAGTTGTGTCCTCTCATCCTATTTTGAACCTTTGCACATCCATCATGGATTCTATTAGGCTCATCCCTCCATGATGTCTTTCACATGCCGAACCTCTCAACATCATGAAGGAGTTTTTTGATCTCTTGTCTAAATTCATATATGATGGTGAAGTCAAAGTAGCCTCGTCTGAGTACTTAGAAGACTTCTATGTATTCCTTGAGAATGCAAATGAATTCTATGCAGAAGAGGTCAGTTTACTGCTATCATACACACTTTGTGAATCCCAACAATGGTGGTACTAGAGTCTGCCTCTTGGCAACATGCACTCACTTGACCACTTCTGTGATCTCATTGGATCTACTTTCCATCATTTTGATCTAGAACCTCTTGACAAAAAAATGTTACAACAACGGAAGGCCCCACATGAATCACCTATGGAGTTTTGGAGTGCTTCCGTGATTTGCAGTTTGAAGCTTCGAAAAGGTAGATTAAATTTCCATATCTTTCAAACAGATTCAAATACCATCTTAAAAAATCATCCAATCCCAAGAAGAAGTTCAAGATCAAGCCCCTCTCAACATACTTCAGTGATGGAGCTATGCAATCGCGGACAAACATAGTCGCTATCACAAGTGATTGTCCATTGTCCCCTCATCAAACAAATCCACCATCGCAGAGTGATGCGAGAGAGCATACACACACATTTGTTCAACCGTCACATCCTCCCAACATCACTCTTCCAATTTTCGTGCAAGCTTGGTTGTGAATCCATTGGGTTATCACATGCATTCTGTACCTCAACCTCCGTTTTCATACTCGAATGATCCTCCGAATGACATTGTCTTGTGTTCTTCCATTCTGAACTCTACACTTGTTGTGAACTAGGATCAAGCCATCGACAGAGTTGGTGTTGCACAACCGACATGCGCTGTCATTCATGAAGAGTATGACTCAGAGCCTGAACATCCACCACCAGCAGAGGGCCATCCTTGTCTATTTGAACCTCCTCCGTTTTTTCTTAACATCCTTGATGATCCTGCCATCCCTGATTTTTCATGCGTATATCCATCCACAGATGCACCTACTTTTTATCATTCTCAGGACACACTGTATGTCAGCCCATCATCTGACAATAGAGAGGACCAATCATTCATTGAAAATCCACTTGATTTTTCATTTTATTTTTCTGGAAACGCAGAGGTTGAACATTCTTGCTTCTCATCTACCCTTTTGTGTGATTCATCAAATCATGAGGATGCCGACAAACGTACTAAATTTTCTGATCTTGGTTGTCGTGATCTCTCTACTTATTCATCCTATCATGATGTTGATTCAATCATTTTTAATCTGTCTAAGACACTACTCTACGACTATATATTTGTCGACGAAGTCGAAATCTCGTAGATTGTCGAGGCACTTCAGCTCGAGAGGATTGTTATGTTAGGTCCTCGCTGTCCTCAAGTGGGTTTCATTTCTGTTAAAGAAATTGTTGAAACACACAAGGCTCCTCATCACTCTTTGTTTAACATTGAAAAAACAATCTAACATTTAGATTTCATTTCCTCCACTTGAACTACATGATCCCATCACTCGTGCATTAGAGCAATCTTACATAGCAAGCACGCATGCGTGACACAAGTTTTCTTTGTTTCTTTGGTTTGCTTGCATGTCACAGTCAATAGTGTGTGTATTCTTAACATATACATGTAGTGTCATAGAGCACCATGGTAAGTCCACGGACCACATGTCATGCACTTGCACTTACATATGTTTTGTAGACAGTTTAAACTCGAAGTGTGTTTGGCTTCATTGTTATATCTTATATGTTTCTTGGTTCGCACAGCTACGCTGTTCGCGAACCATGCCTTCACCAACATGGGTTAACCAATGTGTTGGTGGCTGCATTGGAAGTATCACTTCATGTGAGTAGACCCATGCATCATTAGCTTAGGAGTAGGAGTAGTGTTTGCTTCATCTTGTTTTCTTGCATGCATGTTTTCTTTCTTACCTTGTGTTTTTACTTGCTTGCTTGTTTGTTTGTTTACTCACTTTGCTTACACATTTACTTCTGCTTTTTTCTTTGTTTTTTGGTTTGTTTGCTTGTTTGCATTCATAGTTTAGTTTCACATGGATAGTGCGTGACTCTTGAAACAAGTTGGGTAAAGTACAAGAGGACTTGTGCAGTTGTCAATACTTGGTTATCTGTCGTCTTGCCTTTGTATGAAGAACTTTTTATCTTCAAGCCATGATACATCGATGGGAAATACATATTGTTCGAAGTGAACCTTGGTGAAAACACAATGCTTGCACGCTAACTACTGTCACCTACTCTAGTTGGTTGTTTTTGGGTTAATCCTTGTCAGCTCAATCAAGTAGAGTAAGGTGAGGGGGAAAACCTTAACTATCATGTTAGAGGTATATATAAAATACTTCTCTAAAGGAATAACCTCTTCTGCTCTCAATAAGTTGGGATCCCTCTTTCACCTCTGAAATGAATAAGTGCTATGCACAGTTATGAAAATGAAAATGAAAAAATGAAAATGTGAAAAAAATTTGAAAAAATGAAAAATGAATAAGGCAAAAGAATAGAAAGGCTTCCTGCGCAGAGAGGTGATGCAAGTAACTTCGTTGGGGTACTAACTAGGCTCGCTAGTAGTGTAGCAATGCTTGTGTTCCTACGTGAATCTGCTGGGGTATTGTCTAGGCCTGATGGTAGTGGAGCAACACTAGATATGAAACTAAAACTCTGATGACCATACTACTTGTGCACCAATATACACCTCATCCCAATTGAACAAATGTGTTGGCGTAGCTTGGTATGTGTGTCATTCGACCAAGAGGTTGGAAGATGCTACATCTTACAATCAAGCAAGTGTGGAAACCAAGACGAACAGAGACCTGAACAATACTTCCGGAGGTGTTAAACTTTCTTTTCATGAACAAGATCCATTCAGAGAGTTGGAGTTCTACTAGTGTGTCACCAAGTATTGTATCAGCTACAACCACCCTCAAAATTTTTGCCTTAGCTTTGTTTTGGAGCCTCCCTACCAACCATCCTAGCAGCATGTATTACATTGTCAAGTACATAGGCTTCATTGGTTTTTCAATAGCTTGCCAGCCTGTGAATGTTAGTTTTCTTCACTCCCCTCACAGGCTGCCACTCCGGACTTGGGCTAGTTTTTGTCTAAGCAGCGCCCTCAGAAAATTTCATAATTATGGAGGTGAACCAACCTTCCCTCCAGAAATTGTGCAAATTTGTTATGTAGGTTATTGGGCTCAGAAATTGCGCAATGCAGTCAAACAATATTCCTTGGGAAAATTGCACAATCTAGCCCAGCACTACGGCTCAACCTAGAAATTATGAAAATCAGTTGGGCAGACTGCTGAGCTACAAAATTACATAGAGCAGTCAGATAGGGTTCCTTAGAAAAACTATGCAATCTGGCCAGCACTGCAGCTCGGCCCAGAAATTGTGCAATTCTAGGCAGCAGTCACCTGCTCCTCCCAGAAATTGTGCAATCCCTCTGGGATAACCAACCTAGCTCCTCGCATAAATTGCACAAATCCCTCTCTCAGTCAGGCAAGCTATTGCATGTGCCTTCAGGTTGACTGGTTCCCTCTAGGACCGAGAAAAATTGATTTGCATGCATGGGTCACTCTTCCCAAAATATCAAAAGGCAACATGCAAAATGCAACGCTAGATCTAGGGATCTATTTTTAGCAGCTGGAGGTTTCATGTAAAGATTATTTTAGAACCCTCTCGCCTAGTATCCCTTTTTCCTAGATTTGTGGCATGTGCGTCATAACCTTGATCTTATCAAAATTCATGAACTGGATGCCGCAAAGATCATTTCTCACATCGACCTTCCAGCTCTGAGATCCCACATTGCATCCAAGAGTCTTTGGCACCTTCAACTTAGTTTTTTCAGGGTAAGTTTGCTTTTCATGTCTTGCACTGCGTTTCAGTTGCTTTTTGTGTTTCGCTTTGTGTGAGCATTGTTTGCTTGATTTCAATGAGCGCTTTCTGTCATTTTGATATATGTTAGCTTGTAGAAGCACCATTTAAGTTTTCGTTCGCATGTCACTACGGTCACATGCGTGACACTGTTTTTGCATTGACGGTCGCTGTTGCAGCAACCCGTTTCACACACATGCATGTTTTCCTATTTTCTGAATCCTACACTTGTTGTTTGCATGAATGATCATTCACTCTTGTTTACACTCATTTTCACCATGCATTCAGACTTCTCATGTTTTCAGTTGTCCATCGGCGGGTTTGGCCTTCCTTAGCTCAAATCTTGCCTTGCCCAGCTAGCATTGCACATTTTTGGAAGTGAAGGCTCTGCCTTCCCTCTAGAAATTGTGCAAATTTGGCCCAGTACTGACCTCCAGGCTTGCATTGCGCAATTCTGGGAGGCAGTGCCTTGCAGGCCCTAGAAATAGTGTAATGCAGTTTGCTGGTTTGCATCTCACTGTTGACTAAAATTGTGCATTGTGTAGTTTCAATCCTCAGTAAGCTAGGCTGAACTGTGCATTGTGCATTTCTAGTAGTTAGTCAGCCTCCCAACATCTCGGACTATGCCTTGTGCAGTTTTTCCAGTCAGTCACCCAGCCTCCCAGTAAAAATTTCATAATCTTCACAGACAATCACACATGTATGTTGCATATCACTCCTCCAGTTGTTGGGTTGTGTTATATTCTTTCCACAACTAGCCCACGTAGTCAACCGGGGGGTTAGAAGGGGAGCGAAGCCCCCCCTTCATTATGCTGATTGCGTAGCGAGGGGAGTCACAGGGGGTTTGAGGGGTGCAGGTAACCCCACTCTATGGGGTTCGGGGAATTTTGTTTTTAGACCCTATATTAGGTTGTGCAGACCTAACTATGGTTTTGTGCATGTTTTTCGCACATGGTTATTAGACGCGATGGTTTTTGATCCATGGTTTTGGACATGATGGTTTTTAGTCCATGGTATTGGATGCTTCAGCATGTATAAATATGTATTGTAGCATTGAAAGGGACATAATGAAAAATCAAGCTGGTAGCCATGGTTTTGGGATCTAGGGGAAAATATCTGTGTATATGTGTTTTATGTGTTATGCTCTCACATTGTTTATTTTTTTTGTTCTAGAATTCATATGTAGGTAATTTCCGTACGGGGTTAAAACATACATTTAGTATCAGAGTTATTTTGGCTTCAAGGGGATGCCTTTGTTGCTGAGGGGTTTTGCTTGGGCCTATGGTAGACCCTGTTCAGTGGGAGATCTGTGAGATCGATTCTGGTGGTGAAAGAAGATGACGAGCAGTGGAAATATAGAGATCGAGAAATTTAATGGTCAGATTTTTGAGTTGTGGAAACTCAAGGTGGAGGATCTGTTAGTGGATAAAGATCAGTGGATTGTTGTAGATCCGGGTACTAAACCAACGGGAGTGTCTGATAAAGAACTAAAGAAGTTAGATCAGAAGGCAAAGAGCACAATACATTTATGTGTCTCAGATTCAGTATTGTTGAATGTATCAGGGGAAGCTACAACTAAGGCTTTGTGGGAAAAGTTAGGGACTTTGTACCAATCTAAGTCTCTGGTGAATAAATTGTTCCTGCAGAAAAAGGTGTATAACCTGAGGATGAAAGATGGAGACTCGGTGATAGAGCATCTGAACGCATTTAATACTGTGGTAAGTCAGTTATCATCTGTTGATATAAAAATTTTAGATGAAGATAAGTGCATCAGTTTGTTGTGTTCTCTATCAGATTCATGGGATAGTCTTGTTATTGCAATAGGTAGCAATAGAACTGCCTTGCAGTTTGATGAAATAGTCTCATCCTTGCTGATGGAGGAGATGCGATAGAAAAATATGGAGAGCCATAATGGTGGTGCCTTGTCTGTACGAGGACAGTCCCAGAATAGAAACAAAAATAAGTCATTGAGTGGGAGATCTAAATCTCCAGGGAAACCTGTAAAGATGGTGTGCTAGAAATGCAGAGAGGAAGGGCACTACAAAAGGGACTATAAATCTAAAGCTCCTGATGAAGGAAAGGGATCTGATGATGTTCCTTCTAAAGAGGTGAAAACCACCTCAGATGAAGGTGGGGATGTGTACTTGGCTTCTTCAAGTACACATGTAGATCATGAGGCATGGTTGATTGACTTAGGTGCATCCTTTCACTTCACTCCCCATAGAGAGTGGTTCTACGAGTATGAGAAATATGATGGTGGTGATGTCTTCTTGGGGGATGACAGTAAGTCTAGAATCATTGGTCGGGGAAAATTAAAGTTGAAGTTGCAAGGTCAAAGGGTTAGAACACTTCCAGGTGTTCTGCATATTCCTGCATTAGGAAAAAATCAGATTTCTATAAGCAAGCTGGATGATGTAGGTGTAAAAACAATGTTTGAGAAGGATACCTACAAGATGGTTCGGGGGGTACTAGTATTGATGCGGGGAGTTTGAATTAGAACTCTGTACAAGCTGCAAGGTAGCATTGTTGTTGATGGGTGCAACAATTTCGTGGTTCCTGAAAGTGGAGAAGAAAATCTAGTGGTTTCTGGAGAGAAGACCATGCTGTGGCATCAAAGGCTTGAACATATTGGAGAGAAGGGCCTTCGAATACTTCATGGTAAATTTATGGTAGAAACTATGAGTAATATCTCTCTGGATTTTGATTTCTATGAAAATTGTGTGTATGGGAAGCAGAATCAGGTGATTTTACCCTCTGGTGGTAAGAGGGAGAAACAAATATTAGAGCTTGTGCATAGTGATGTGTTTGGACCTATGAAGGTTCCATCAGTAGGTAAGTCTGTGTAATATGTATTATTTATAGATGAATTCTCAAGGAATACATGGATGTATTTCCTTAAGAAGAAATCTAAAGTCTTTGATATGTTTAAAGAATTTAAGGCTCTGGTGGAAAACCAGATAGAGAAGAAGATAAAGGTGCTAAGGACAGATAACGGTGGAGAGTTTTGCAGTAAGGAATTTGAAGAATTCTGTAAGAAGTGTGCTATAGCACAGTAGAAGACTACTCCATATACACCTCAGCCAAATGGATTTGCAGAAAGAATGAACAAGAAGTTGATGGAAAGGGCAAGAAGCATGCTCAGTGGTGCCAAGTTAGGACAGGAATTTTGGGCAGAGGCGGTGGAGATAGCATGTTACCTGGTCAACAGATCACCTTTATTAGTGTTGGAGGATAAGAATCCACAAGAGGTATGGACTGTTAAGAAACCCTCTCTTTCACATCTGAGGGTATTTGGATGTGATGCGTATGTACATGTTACAAAGGAGAAACGAACCAAGTTGGATGGTAAATATGAAAAGTGCATATTTATTGGGTATAAGGATGGTTTAAAGGGTTATAAGCTTTGGAACCCAATAACAAGGAAGGTTCTGTACAGCTGAGATGTGGTGTTCAGAGAGGTGAAATATGTTATTAAACATGCAGTCCAACCAAAGGAACGTGAGAAGATAGAGTTTGAGCTAAAGGAGGAAGAATCCGACTCTACAACAGAGGAGGAATCAAAAGATTAAGAGCCACAAACTCTAGGTGTGAGAAGATCAGTTCGAGAAAGAAGGCAGCCAGAAAGGCATATTCCGTCTGCTTTCTCTTCAAATTTTTCTTTATCTATTATTGATGATGATCCCAAAACTATGAAGGAAGCAGTAGATTCAGACAATGGAAAACTCTAGAAAGAGGCCATGGTTGATGAAATGGCATCTTTCACAAAAATGAGGCTTGGGATCAGGTGGAGTTGTCGGCTGGAAGGAAACCCATTAGAAGCAAATGGATGTTCAAGAAGAATACAAATGCAAAAGGAAAGGTGGGGAAATACAAAGCTCGGTTGGTAGAAAAAGGTTATTCCTAGGTACCGGGAATTGATTTTGGTGATATTTTTTCTCCTGTTGCCAAGGTAACTTCTATTAGATTACTTTTATTTGTTGCTGCTGCTTTTGATTTTGAGGTAGAACAGATGGATGTGAAGACAACATTTCTTCATGGGGATCTAGAAGAGGAGATCTATATGAAGCAACCTGAATGCTTTGTGGTGAAGGGTAAGAAAGAACTGGTATGCAAGTTAAAGAAGTCTCTATATGGGTTAAAATAATCACCAAGGATGTGGTATCAGAAATTTGATACATTTATATGGGGACTTGGCTTCACCAGAACCGAAGCAGATCATTGTGTGTATTTTAAATTAATTGGTGACCGTGTTATTTATTTGGTCTTGTATGTGGATGATATGTTGTTGGTTGGAAATGACAAAGAAATTATCTAGGATTTGAAGACCCATTTGTCCTCCAAATTCGACATGAAAGATCTTGGGGCTACAAACTATATTTTGGGCATGGAAATTAAAAGAGATGGGACAAAGAGGAAGCTCTGGTTAAACCATAGAAAGTATGTCGAGACAATATTGCAGAGGTTTAATATGAAGGATAGTAAACTGGTGAAGGTTCTTATTCCTGTAGGTGTAAATTTATTTGTTGAACAATGTCCCAAGACAAAAGAAGAGGAAGAGGACATGTCCCATGTTCCATATGCAAGTGCAGTCGGTAGCCTGATGAATGTGATGGTTTGCACTAGACCAGACATTGCACATGAAATGGGAGTATTGAGCAGGTTTATGTCAAAACCAAGGAAGGAGCACTGGACAATAGTGAAGTGGGTTTTCAGGTATTTTTGTGGCACTAGTGATTATGGTTTGTGCTACCAAGGAAGACCAGGATTTGACAAAGTGTTGGATATTCATGGCTTTATTGATGCAGATTGGGCTGGAGATCTGGATCAGAGAAGATCCTCAAGTGGTTATGTGTTTAACCTATTTGGAGGTGCAGTTAGTTGGATGCATAAGAAACAATCTGTAGTGGCACTATCAACTTCAGATGTAGAATACATGGTAGCCACTCATGCAAGCAAGGAAGTAGTTTGGTTGCAGAGATTGTGTTTAAGTATGTGGTTAGTATAGGGAGCTATAAGGATAGGCTGTGATAGCCAGAGTGCAATATTCTTGGCAAAGAACCTTGCATATCATTCAAATACAAAGCACATTGATGTTCAGTATCACTTTGTGAGGGATATGATAGAAGACAAAAAGGTGTTGCTGGTAAGGGTGTACACTTTGAAGAATACTGTAGATGCATTGCCAAAATTGTTTTGGTTTTCAACTGACAGATTGCTTGTCATGAGTGTTGCTATGTCTCCAGGTATCACAGGTGTTCTTGTGCCTCTCAGCAGCACATGTACAATGGCTTCCAGGAGAGAAGAGTCGAAGACACCATTCAAGGCATAACTGCGGATTCAGTTGATCAAGTGTCTATGAACTTATCTATCTATGAAGACATCAAGTTGTTCATGGAAAAGGATATCAAGATGAAATGGAAGTAGAGTCATAGTGAGCAACATCATCAGCAGCAGCAGAAGGTAGCACATCTGCATGCGACAAAGGCAAGAGGAGGGTTATTGACAGTGCAGAGGTGGAACAAAGTTGCAAGCTCAAGAAGATCCACCTGTGATGAAATTAGCTTTGGAGATTGAGGCTATGAGGCGACGACATGAAAAGAGGATCGCAAGAAGGTAGAGAGAGAAACAAAGAAGTAGTTATAGGTGCTAAAGCAACAATTCAAGGAAGAACAGAAGTTGCACAAGTTAGAGAAGGAGTTGTAGCAGGAACAGGCACAACAAGAGGCGCAACGTGCACAGACTCATGAAATTGTGCCTACAATTTATGAACCCATCCAGTAGTTGGCATGGAGAACAGAGGGTGAGAAGTGTAATCGATCACATGCAAGGGTATTCAAGAGCATGGATGTCATTGTGGGCATGCATGTGATCCTACCCATTTCACACACTCACCAAAGAAAAGACAAGAAGTAGGCCCGACTGAAGCTGAACATGTATTTCGACAAGTTGAAGTGCATGGTCACCAACACATACCTAGAGATTAGCACAAAAACTATACATCAGTATGTTGTTGGTCCAGCTGCACTCAAGAGGGTGATGTGCCTATTATCAGAGAATTTGGACAGAGGAGCCATATCAATGTACCTGTTAGCTCTGCTGCAAAATGAGGATTACCTATGGTCAGAGACAGGCTTGATCCGATTGGTGGTGTTTAAAAGGGTTCAAAGCATGCATAGAAGCCTTCAAAATCCTCTTATGGCCTTCACCGATCAAAGCTATCGCAAGAGGAAATCCCTTGGGAAGGCGAAAATACTCTATCGGGAGGTTCAAATGCGCTAAAATCATGAAAATACCAAAGTTACAGGCTTAAGAATCCGCTTTCATCTCAGCCGTTGGATCTGGCTGATCAATGGTCAAGATCAAGTTGACATATCGCATTGGCGCTTTCAAATAGGATAGGGCCTTCACATATGATATGCTCCGACCCAATGAGCCGGACCCGACGGCAGTGTTAACTCTTTTTGATGGATTATCGGGTCCGCGACAATATCGGCGCATCGGCGGGACGGCGGTATGGGCAGTGACAATGGAGATCAGCGATTAAGCGAGGACCGTTGATCGTGTGCATGGATCAACTGCTCACGCTGCGTCGGCTTTTCACTATCGGCAAAACCAGAAGGGCGGACCTGATAGTGAATGAACCATGCCTGAACCTTTTAAAAGTCAAAGCAGGCAGTGTTGGGCGGGAATGAATAGTTTGGTAGCGCTTCAGTCATGATTGAGCCATTTCAATGATTCAGCAGCTGCATTTAATCAATAGCATGGCTGAGGAGGAGCAGGACACCGCCGATCAAATCAGAGCATTCAATGGTTATGGGTTTCACCCATATTTCATTCCACCTACCCAAAGAAGGACCGCAGAGAGCCAGAGGGAGGCAAATCCATTTAAACACAGCCAGATATGTATCAGAGGCCCATTTCTAAATGTAAATGTGGTTGGTGACCATTTATGGACTCCTCCACGCATAGATTAGCAGAGCAATTTTGTAAACAAATTGTATATATACCCAGAACAGAGATGTAATAGTTTGATGAGTGTTAGATGAAGAGAACCCTGTTGTAAGGTTCAACTTCTGGAGACTGTAATTACTTTGTAACCTGCAGCATCTGGTTTTCATTTCCAGCTAATACAAGCTTCTTTTTGCTGTTTATTGCTCACTTTCCACTTCTCTTTCTTGTTCCAGGCTGTGCCTGTTTGCATTTGTTCTATTGCTGTGAATGTTTAGCATCAGAGGGGTTGTCATCCCACCTCTGTGTTCGAATTTAGCATGTATCATAGAACATGTGTGCAGGTTTATGTTGTTTAATGCATAAGAGAGCTGTCATCCTGTCTGTGCATTAGAAACTAGATTTACAGACCTCTTAATTGGCTGCAGCCGGCCATCACAGGGTCCTGTGCACTTGCTGGTGTGGTCAGTCTTCTCCATTATCACCTTATCCCCAAACTGTGAGTAATAGGTGGTTAAAAGCCTTGTAGTCTGGGGGTGTTCACCCATGTCTGGGGTCAATCATAGTAGAAGTGGTTATCTGGCTTGAATATGCAGCATTTGTTTCATTCATCCACCATTTATCCAACATATTTGTTGAGTTCTTAATGTTCCTGAGCATCACCGATTTACAACCTAGGTGAGTTTCTTGGGGTGATAACATTAAATGGCGCCATTGCTGGGGAGAGGAGAATCGAAGCTCATCTTCCCTGGGAGAATGACACGGCTTCAAACTTTGATGACAGACAAGGTTTGAACACAGATTTTGGTTGTAATCATCTGTCTGGCGACTCCACTGGAGGAAGGCCATCCTTTGGTGACTCCACATTGAAGTTCTGGCGCAGTTTGTGAGGCATACTAGAAGAAATCCACAGAAGTCTCCAGTTGTTCCAGTGCCTGATCCTGAGAAGATCGTTAATCGAAGAAAATATTGCAGAAGGAGCATTAGGGTTAGGTAAGCCTTAAAGAAGTTTATGTATCTCTGCTGTTGAAGTATTTCCTTCAGAGATTCATTCAGCTCCTTCCCCATTCAGTTCCCTTTCGGACCTCAGTTGAGAGAAGCATCCATGCTGTCTATCGTTTTCCTTTGTCTCTCCTATCCTCTTTATTGATTCATATCACTCAGTTTACCAGTATCTTTTTACCTTACCTCAGTCATGGCAGGCTAGCAAGCCCTTTCAAAGATAGAACGAATAGTTGCTGCTAGGTATGCACCTTTGGTCTTGCCTACCCCTTTGAATGCCATGCCTATAGGAGATTATATGGAATATATGCCTAAGTTTACTGGTGTAAAAGGAGTATCAACTGAAGAGCACCTCGAATCTTTTTATTGTTATGCTGATAATTTGGATATTAATGAAGAGGATGTTTGGATGAGGGTTTTTGTTCAAAGCCTAGATGGGGAGGCTAGAAAATGGTTTAGAGATTTACCCCCTAAGTCCATTGCAGACATTGATGCTTTAGATGATGTATTTTTAAAGCACTGGGGAAATAATAAAGATCTGCTCTTCTATCATGATGAATTTGGGAACTTGCAGAGAGAAGATGGTGAGCTGCTGTCTGATTTCAATATCAGATTTAATCATTTGTACAGCAGAATGCCAGCAGAAATAAAACCTACCCCTTCTTCTGCCATGCTCACATATGCTAATGCCTTCGATTCTCAGTTCTACCTGCTGTTAAGAGAAAGGAGATGTGCTTCTTTGGCTGATATGCAAGCTGCAGCCTTTGAAGTAGAAGCCAATATTATGGCTGCAGGAAGACTTGAAGGTGATGATGAATGCAGAAGTCAGGGAGGTGAATCCTCATCATCCTCAGAGCCTGAGATTGATAAATTAGCTAGGATGATCGAGCTTTTGACCTCTGAAGTTTCCAAGTTGAGAGCTGAGCAGCGTTTTGAAGAAGTAGGAGCTCATTGTCCTATTTCTTTTCCAACTCCAGATCCATGTAGACAAACACATGAGCATGCGCAGATTTTGCAGAGAAGCAGAGAGGTAAACGAAGATCAAAGGGTGAAAACCCTTTGTCAAAATATAGTCATGGAAGAAGAGCATCCCGAAGAGGAGGAGGTCCATGTTTTGGAAGGTGCTCCTTTCTTAACAAGGGCTGCTTATGAGGAAGCAATATCCAAAGTCACTGTTCAACAATTTGTCGTAACTGCAGAAGAACAAGTTGACCAGCAGTGGCAGCCAGCAACAGATCCCTTCCCCCTCGAAGAATTTGTGCCTGAAGCCAGCTCATCTTTACATGGCTATGCAGATCTGCCAATTTGCCAGCCCGCTTTTGTCCCCAATCCAGCGATTAAAAAGGGAGAGGAAAGCTCTCCATCATCATCTTTTGTTTCTTTGTATGCTCAGATGACAAGCCCTCATGGTTGCCCACTAAGCCCTGAAGCAGGCTATAACTTAGTGCCCAAGGCTGAGATTGGTCACCTCAGTCTTAATATTCTGATGCCTGCTCAAGAGGTCTCCACACAAATCGAAAGGGCAGTCGTCCAGATAACAGAGGGAGAGGATGCGCAGTCATGGGAGTCCTCCTTGGATGAGGATTGTTCAAACAAAGTTTCAGGAGCGGAGGCTGTTTCTGTATCCCCTGCACAAAAATTCAATGGTTCCTTTTTTATATTAGTGGAGCAGGCCGCAAAAGACACAGACTCGTACACTGCAGCCATGATTATCCAGCAGGTGTACAAAGGCTCCTCTGAAAAACGTCCAAGGAGGAAAACACACAGAAAGGGAATGAAGCACCGATCATCTCTACCTATTAAGCTCAAGTGTCCTAAAATGTTTGAGGTGGATGATCAAATAAATCCTGTCCTGCTGATATATGATGAACCAGGCTGACAGCAGGAGAAACAATTTTGATTGCCCAGCAAATGGGCAAATTTTGAAGTTTACATTTTTAGGCTTTAATGTTTGTAATTAAGTTCTTTTACAGTTTTATGTTGTATGCTTAGTTGACTCCATGCCCAATGGACACTAGGCAAATGTTTTTAAGTTTGTTTTGTAGGAAGGCATTGGTCTGCAATTCTTGAGACCTCACAGGGAGGATCTCATCCCCAGAAGGAGCCAGTGTTAGCTCTGCTGCAAAATGAGGATTACCTATGGTCAGAGACAGGCTTGATCCGATTGGTGGTGTTTAAAATGGTTCAAAGCATGCATATAAGCCTTCAAAATCCTCTTATGGCCTTCACTGATCAAAGCTATCGCAAGAGGAAATCCCTTGGGAAGGCGGAAATACTCTATCGGGAGGTTCAAATGCGCTAAAATCATGAAAATACCAAAGTTACAGGCTTAAGGATCCACTTTCATCTCAGCCATTGGATCTGGCCGATCAATGGTCAAGATCAAGTCGGAATATCGCATCGACGCTTTCAAATAGGATAGGGCCTTCACATATGATATGCTCCGACCCGATGAGCCAGACCCGACGGCAGTGTTAACTCTTTTTGATGGATTATCGGGTCCGCGGCAATATCGGCGCATCGGCGGGACGACGGTATGGGCAGTGAAAATGGAGATCAGTGATTAAGCGAGGACCGTTGATCACGTGCGCGGATCAACGGCTCACGCTGCGTCGACTTTTCGCTATCGGCAAAACCAGAAGGGCGGACCTGATAGTGAATGAACCATGCCTGAACCTTTTAAAAGTCAAAGCAAGCAGTGTTGGGTGGGAATGAACAGTTTGGCAGCGCTTCAGTCATGATTGAGCCATTTCAATGATTCAGCAGCCGCATTTAATCAACAGCATGGCTGAGGAGGAGCAAGACACCGCCGATCAAATCAAAGCATTCAATGGTTATGGGTTTCACCCATATTTCATTCCACCTACCCAAAGAAGGACCGCAGAGAGCCAGAGGGAGGCAAATCGATTTAAACACAGCCAGATATGTATCAGAGGCCCATTTCTAAATGTAAATGCGGTTGGTGACCATTTATGGACTCCTCCATGCATAAATTAGCAGAGTAATTTTGTAAACAAATTGTATATATACCCAGAACAGAGATGTAATAGTTTGATGAGTGTTAGATGAAGAGAACCCTGTTGTAAGGTTCAACTTCTGGAGACTGTAATTACTTTGTAACCTGCAGCGTCTGGTTTTCATTTCCAGCTAATACAAGCTTCTTTTGCTGTTTATTGCTCACTTTCCACTTCTCTTTCTTGTTCCAGGCTGTGCCTATTTGCATTTGTTCTATTTCTGTGAATGTTTAGCATCAGAGGGGCTGTCATCCCACCTCTGTATTCGAATTTAGCATGTATCATAGAACATGTGTGCAGGTTTCTGTTGTTTAATGCATAAGAGAGCTGTCATCCTGTCTGTGCATTAGAAACTAGATTTACAGACCTCTTAACTGGCTGCAGCCGGCCATCACAGGGTCCTGTGCATTTGCTGGTGTGGTCAGTCTTCTCCATTATCACCTTATCCCCAAACTGTGAGTAATAGGTGGTTAAAAGCCTTGTAGTCTGGGGGTGTTCACCCATGTCTGGGGTCAATCATAGTAGAAGTGGTTATCTGGCTTGAATATGCAGCATTTGTTTCATTCATCCACCATTTATCCAACATATTTGTTGAGTTCTTAATGTTCCTGAGCATCACCGATTTACAACCTAGGTGAGTTTCTTGGGGTGATAACAGTACCCAGATGCAACAGAGGCAAGAGTTTCCTTTCAAAAACATGCCACCATTGAGAACATAGACACCATAATGGACGACCAAGGTTGGCACCAGTTCGCCACTATTTGTCATCACAAGGATGTCGAAGAGTTTCTCTTACCACAACTTTCCGATTGTTAGTGATAGCTTGCATGGATTGTGTTAGAGCCTAGATTTGCCTCAGGCTAAAAAGACAAGGTTCTAGGTCCACATCAAACCACGCTCAGCCTCATAGCTAGCCCTATGAGGAGAGGAGAGGGTTGTCTCTGGGTTAATCTTGGCAAAAGACAAGCGATGGGGCTCGATATGACTAAATTTGCAACTGATCTTAGGCTAGGTATTAAGTGCAGGGATTTTGATTTGGTTTTTTGAGGATTTTGTTGAAAAAATGGGGAAGGCAAATTTGGGCTCGGGGATGAGGCACAGTTTCTGCAGAGGTCTGATTGGGGCAAGGAAGGCGATCATTTTGATGCTTTAAAGCAGGTGAGATGGGTAGATCAGACAGGTGAGGAGCTAAGGAGAGCAAGAGAGACTCAAGAATTCTCCTTAAACTGAAGAAAACATGAAAATTTAAACAAATTCAAAGGCAGAGCATAACAGTTATGGATTCCACCTTAATCACTCATTTGTTTCAAATTAAGAAGAAGAAGCTTGAAGATGATACAAAAAACACTAGATAAACTTACAATTACTCAGAGAAGCACACCATCAAAACATAAAGCCACATGGATCCCAAACAGTGCTGCAAAACCCTGGTCTTTCCTGTGCCAAAAATGTAGAGATACAATGTACAATAGAGTGCCAAGTTTTTCCCAAGATTCCAACCCTGAAAATGACTTAGAAATTACATGATATAGACAAGCCAACCTCTTCCCTTGCCTCTAGGGGCCGAGCTCATCCTTCTAGGAGCTGTTTCAACCAATTCTAAACAAGGCACTAAAATCTAGGCAGCCAAAACAACTTGCCTCTATAAGGTAGGAAACTGATTCATTCATTAAATTTTCACTCTTTGGTGAATGAATCTTCTAGAACAAGTAACTAAGTGTCAAAATTACATCATGTTCACTCAATTACATCAAGATAAGTCAAAAACTACATCACAAAGCAAAACCAGTCAAACTGGCCAAATTTCTAAGCTGGAAGATGAAAAATTGGGCAAAAAACCTCTGTGCGTTGCGCCAATTTCTATATGCGCCGTGCTACTTTGGTGCTGATTTTGAGGCACTTTCTGAAGTCCAAATTGAGCCCAAGTGTACTTGTTGGAAAGCCCTACCTGTCTACTTTCCAACCCAAGTGGAATTTCTGAATTTGGTGCCCATTTTCCCCTCCAAAACCTCAATCTCCCAAGACTGCTTCCTGTGTGTGAAATTAGGGGCAGAGAGGTCATTTTTAGGGTGTTTTTGACCTCCTGGGGACTCAAAACTTACCCAAACTTCTTGTCCATGCACCAGCAGGCATGATTTTTCATGCTGAATCCAAAAATGCAAACCATTTGTGATTTGGAGCTCCCAATCCTAAGCGCCGCGCCAGTGGCACGACGCACAGGGAGAAAAAACCTGTGTTGTGCCCAAAAATTTGTCATGTGTACTGTGCTTGGACTGCCCTTTGATGATGGTATGAAACTAGGTGTTGTTGTGAGATCTGCCACCAAGGGGAACAATGCAAAAAGGGAGTGTTAGGAAGGGGAATAATATGATGGGGATAGGGGTTATGGGGGGAAATTTTGTTTAGGAACATGTAGGAGGGTTTGGGGATTTTATAGGGTAGGGTTTAGGAGTTTTGGGATTTGAGTGCAATGTTGGATTGATGAGCTTGATGGGGGGGGGGTAGGAAATGAGGAAACAAAAGGGAAATGGGGAAGGGGAGAGTCCTTGGCGACCAATCAATAATTCAAGACCCCACAGCAAATTTCCTTTGAATGTATTTTAAAGGGAGGGTTTAGATTTTGTTCCAAATGCTACCACCCATAAACCACTCACACTTATCACCAAATTCAAAGCAACAACAAGAATGAGGGCCTACCTGGCGAATTCATGCAAGGTATGGGCGAATTGGTGAAATTCCAAGCAAGTTTCAGGCTTGAGGCTATACGCGTCGCGCTCAAAACACAGTGCGCTGTGCTCTTTATATGAGATGCGCCCATTATAATTTACATTGGGTGAAGACTCCCAATGCGTCGCGCGCTCTATGTGTGTCACACCACCTGCTATATGTGCCGCGCTGCCTCCAAGTCACGCAGTCAGCCTCTTCCACTCACTATTTTGCTCTTGCACTTTCAAAACACAATTTCTCCCTTGGATTATGAAAGACACTTGTTGCAAAGGGATAAATAGCTTGAGAAATATCTTGACAAGAGATGGTTTTGATTTTTACTTCTTCAAAACCCAATTTGCAATGTTTTTGACTATGGCACTTTGTCTTTTAATGAAACTCTGTCTTTTGGCTGTCTCATTGATTTTCTGAGTTTTGAGCTGATGAACTTGGTTGTTTTTTACAAGGATGTTGGTGTTGATGTTTGGCAAAGGAAAACCAGAGCCTGCTTTGAAAACTCCATGGCGAAAAAAATACATGATTATTACAAAAAATGAATTCGACAATTTCTTATTCAAAATAGAGTTTTGAACAAGAAATTTCCTCAAATGTGTTTGATGATGAGATTTTGAACTAGGAACCTCTTCGAAAACCATCCTCATGGCCTGCAGGCATTATTCGACATGTTTGAAGACCAACCACTGGACCTAGACTCTTAAAATAACTCTTTTTGACCAAAATAGCATAATGACTATGAATGATTGAAATGAACTTTGATGAACATAGAGAAATTTTAACTAGCCCAGGCAGGTACAAGAATGAGGGAAACAAGAACACCAAACCCTTTCATCAGACAATGGCATGCCCCTAGCGAAATGCAACTGATCGAAAGCGATGGGACACCTAAACATGAAATGCAAAAAGAGTTTTGATCTCTGACGGAGGGATGACCAGACCGACTCTAACAGATTGCTCAAGCCTATTTTATCTCACATGGGTACATGTTCAGATTGTATGTAACATCTTGTTAAGTGGAAGTTCAAGTGTCAATAGTTGAATGTAACAGTCATAGAGTAATTGAAGAGTCACGAGGGTAGGTGAAGAGTCACAAAGGGGAAAGTCAAGGGTCACCCCACCTTTGCTATATATAGTACCTCATAACTCATTTTAGAGGCTTTTGGTTAGCCAAGCTTCCGATAGGAGTATCTTAGTGAAAGCTTGAAGAGTATTGTAATGAGCCTTGGCTTCTCCACAGTGTAGAGTTAGTACATCTCTTTGGAGGAGTTGGCGGCACTGACTGTAAAGTTTCGTTATCGGGACTAGTGGTTGGTCATGGTTGTACCGTGTGATTGGAACTTTCACGTCTTAATATAATAGAGCCAGCACATTTCATGCAGATGTCATATTGTATTTCAGTTATCTTGTTTACTCTAAATGATATATGTGTCTATTTTCATATGCATGTTTGTATAGACTCTTTTTGTATATGTATGTATGAATCTTACTGAAATGTGTTGTTGGTTTAACCATCATTTTTTGTTGTCAGCTTACTTGCCTTCCAGTTTGTCATCTTACTTTCCTTCCAGTTTGTGATGCATCCTTGCTCATGTGTTCCCTTCTTAACCCCATGCTTTCATAGGTTTCCAAGGGGCACACTCACATCCCTATCCATGTGATAGAATCATTCATACACCTTCCTTGGATTGCTACACATGTCACACCCTTTCTACCAACAGGGACATTTTACTTGCCTTTGCATGCAACTGTAGTCAAAGCGATATCGTATGACACATTGTTGGGACTCCTACACCAAATGGTCTAAGGTGTAGTTCAGACTTCTTACCAGGGAGATCCCCTGAAATGTTGGCGGGTCCAACACCGTCAACATTTTTGCGCTAGAAGGATGACTAGATGACATGCTGTGTCCTCTCAACCTGTTTTGAACCTTTTCACATCCATCATGGATTCTATCAGGCTCATCCATCCATGATGTCTTTCGCATGCCGATCCTCTTAACATCACGAGGGACTTTTTTTGATCTCTTGTTTGAATTCATGTATGATGGCGAGTCCAGCACCATCAACAGGATTCCATAGCATTTTTCCAACTAGGGCTTCTAGGAGTAGTAACTCAACCCACCAAGGACTTCTAGGACTAGTAACTCAACCTAAGCTAAGGAAACATGAGAACCAATAAAAAACAAACGATGAAAGTAAACCTAGAATTACCATGTCTATCCAAGAAATGAAAAGGCTAGGCAATCCACTTTCAATCTTGCCCATCCTCCATGCCAATGACATATCACAACAAAAAATCCACATGAATATTCCATGGATGCCAAAAATAGTGAAGGAAAGATACATGCAACTTGGTACCTATAAGAAAATATGATGTAGATGTTGATCCCAATGTGCTTTTGTGCTTTCCTGCTCTTCCTTTTCCTTCTTTCTCCAAGAATCCATGTATGCCACACCCTTCAAGACTGCTCCAAGGAAACTCTAATTCTCCAAGGGTATGAGAGAGAGAGAGGGAATAATGAGAGAGCTCCTAAACTAACTGACCAAGCCTGAGCCAAGAGCTTACCAATTGATCCTCAGAAGCATTTTTATTATCGAAGCTTATATTTTCTTCATTTTCCATTATTTTCCTTCATTTTCCTCCTCACATGTAACTTGTGACCTTTCACCTTGCTTTTCTCCTAATTTCCTTTATTTTCATAAATAAATGTTCCAAAAATTCCATTTTGCCTTTCCAAAGCCTTAGCCATTGTCTTTGCGAATTTCCTTAGCCATAATAAACTGAATCAACACCCATTAGGATGTTTCCCCCACCTTTCAGCCTAGAATACATGTCCCATCACCGTGGCCATATATATATATTTTTACATGGAATTTTTACCAGGGTTTTTATAGAACGCTCCCCATTGGGGGAATGACATCCTCGATGTTCATTGACACCTATAACCAACAAGACTACTAGAAACGAAACATACTACCCATGGAGCTTTATAACATAGCTCATTGCAATATTTACAATGCCCATTACTGAAACATGACAAACATACTATTTACTGGAGCTTTATAACACATCTCATTATGGTATTCACAATAACGACATATACACATACACATTTTCTTCAACCAGCAAATAACCATACTGTCTAAGGAACTTTAAATCCAACTCGATACAATATTTACAATAATACACACATATACACATATGCACCTTTGCTCAACCAACAAATAAAAGAATACAATGCCTACATCCACAACAACGGAATCCATAGGTTCACACCTCTACCCTCAAAGTAATAATATGATTCACCTCCTTCCCAGGACATCTAGAATCCACTGCAAAGTCAAATCTACATTCAATTTCCAGCACTATAATCCTGTGCCACTTATCCTCTTAGTAAACAATTATCAGCTCATTGTTCGTGGAAACACTCCCAATGTGCATATGATTCCATCTGGAAATGCTAATGACCAAAGCAAATCCATCCTCAACCTTCTATTCTTTGCTACACAGTCCCTCAGGAAATATGGTCACCCCTTCCATGCAGTCACTCACCTTCCAAGTTCCCTCGGCAACCCCATATTGGGCAGTCCATCCCTTGGCAAGGCTTCCTCACATCAAAGGATACAAAAATAAAGGCATATCCCTACCTTAAAACCATGATATTGGTCATAGCATGCTCATAGAAATTAATGAACACTATTGGGTACTAGTGTCCCACAATGGCCCTACTCCTAAAGTACTTTACCAACATATTGCTGCATGTTCCAATTTCTTTCACTACTACTGCTAATTCTTGCAATTGATTTCGGCCACTCACCTGGGCACGTTCATTCATTCCTGTTCCAAGCACATAATTTCCATTAGATTCAAAATAAATTGAAATAACTTCAAATCATACCTCATCAGTATCTTATCAATAAGGTACATTTGCAATTATGTTCACATCCTTCACAACAAGTCAAACTAACATCTTTGACCAAATCATCATGTATAACATATCACATCAGGTTAGCTCAAAACATAACCATCATAGATCAAAATCATAAATCACACATAACCATCGTAAACCAGAATCATAGATCACATGTAATCATCATAAATCATAATCATAAATCACATGCATAATAAACTAAAATAAAATATTGATACTTATGCTTTACTCAATCCTTGGATTCCACCTTTTTCCTTATTCCATACGCACTCTAGATCATTTTTCGCACCCAACAAACACCCCGTGCCTTCTCCTCAACCATGTGTACACACACATAGTATACATCCCACACATACAAACACACAAGACATACCACACCATGAAATACATGAATCTCCACCTGATGTACAACACATATACCTACACCCAATGTAGAACACAACATAATACATACTCCTACGTCTGGTGTACGCCACAACACAACATGTATACATACACAATGTACATCACAAGACATACATCTGCACACAATGTACGACACCTCAAAATGCATACACATACACCCGATAACACAACTCTTACATCTATACCTGATGTACAATTCCACACAATACATGTACCTACACCTAGCATACAACACAACAAAATACATGTACTACACAAAGTACAACACAAGGAATACACATGTCACGATACCACAATTACACAATGTACGTACATAGTATCGCATACCTGAAACACATCATGTACAATATGCACATAATAACACACGTACACAAGTACCTCATGTACAAGATGTACACAGTACTAGATATACACAAAACCACCGACACAACATCTACACAGTATCACATGTACATGACACCATCTGCACAATGTGTACACAATGCCACATGTACACTGCACCACTTGTACAATGTGTACACAATACCAAATGTACACAGTACCACATGCACAACATATACACGACACTACATGCACACAACACCACATGCACGACATGTACACAACACTATCCGCACACAGTGCCACTTGTACAACATGTACACAACACTATCTACACACAATGCCACTTGTACAACATGTGCACAACACTACATGCACACAACACCACTTGTACAATCATGCACACAACACCATATGTACCTGGCACCACCTATACAACATGCACGCAATGCCAAAGGTACATAACGCTGCATATCTAACATGTACATAGCATCATCTATACACAACACTGGCTATACAACTTGTACATAGCACCATCTATACCCATCACTGCATATGCAATATTCACACAACACTATTTATACCATCATGTACATAACAATGCATAAACAACATGTACACACACTATATATACATAAAACCACATGCACACAACAACACATGTTCAACATGTACAACATATACAACACATGCACAATGATAGTACTGCACACCCAAAACCACACTGTCTTTACCAAGTAAATTTGCTTCCAGTGTCTTATCCATGCTTGTTCCAGCATGTCACATACCACACTGCTTTCATTTCGCTGATTTATCCCTCAAGTTACCTATCCATAGAATAGACATAATATAATCAACTCATAACCACATGATACTAACCTCATCAATTTGTCAGGCTATACCTCCCAATTGATTCCTCGTAAGACCTGAAACCTCTTCATGTCATTCACCTGCTTAAGCAATCATTACTCCACAAGAATGATGACACTGTCAGACACGACATACGTACATACATACATGTATACATACATAAACATCAACACAATCATGATCACAACATAAATACCAAATATCATAAGGTTTAGGTTAAGAGAACTTCCTTATTTGTGCATAGCATGCACAACATTGAGAACCACAACTCCCAACTTATCCAAGCCATCCTACACCTAAGATCCATTTACCTTACCTTTCATATTACCTTTCTCATGGTTATACTACCACTGTCCATTTATACCGATGGACCAAACCAACCGGCTGTCATAGTCTCACCTTCCACTGCACTTACTTATGTATAGAGTTTCATCTGAATCTTACATTACCTTTTGGATATGACACATCTCTCCCCAAGCTCCATCAACTTTCCTCTTTCCCAACCAATTCCCAATACTCTAAACATAAAAGGAAAGCCAAGAAACAAAGAAGAAGAAAATCATGAAAAACAATAACAACAATATGACACAACATCCAAAGTGGCAAGACCTTGAACCAGACATAAAAACACCGCAATCAAGCACATCAAATCACCAAAATACCAAAAACACAAGACTAAAAATAGATACCATGACTCGATCCCCATGGTTCCTAAGGGAATCTCAACCAGAGCCTTCTTCAAAATTTCATGGCAATTTCTTTGCCATGCAATCCCTTACATCATATTGCCATAAAAACATAACTATTAGTGCATAAATAAATACACTAATATACCAGATACCTTATATTGTTGTGCCAAGCATGGTGCCTTGTATCTAAACATGTCCATGTGATGAAAATGGATCTTGGTGTAAGCCCAAAATCCCTTTTCATGTAAAAGTATCGAGCCTGGGCCTGTGGGTTATGGGCCCACAAGTCTCGACGGAAGCGTTCTAAAACTTTTAAGACATAGATCTTCATTAAGCCATAAAAATACAATCCTTCTGGCTCTCAAGGAACAATATATGGGTTTTCTTTCACTGAATATGCCTTACCAAAATGATTTTCCAGTCATGTCACCGCACCACGCTTCCGCTGCGATCAAACTGTGTAGGATTGTCTCCTTAGAGAAACACCGATCAATAGCATCCCACAGTACAAACTTCACCATGCACAAAATCTGTGCCACGTAGATCCCAAATATAGTCGGCCATCCAGCGTTCAAACCATAGCAATCTATGATAGCCAGTTCAATATATGGATAAACGCTGGCAATGAAGCTTCCACGTGAAGGATGTTTGATCAACAACCTGGACAGTCATCAATGATTAGTATAATCCCGAGCCTTTCAAAACCAGAAACGCTTCATGTGCACTTTACTAAATAACAAGGTCTACAATCTTTTTTTTTGTTTTGAAAAATGTCTGGACCTCCTACGGCGACTTCTGCTTCAATTCCAGGTTAGATCTAGCAATCAATCTAGCATTCGACCCAGGTCTCCCAGCTTCAATGCGCCAACGTAGATCCACAAGTCAGCAATTTCTTAGAGACAATGGCACTATGACAGAAATCAACACAATGCAAAATTCAAAAATTCTTACACAACATACACTAGAACATGATTCTATATATTATACAGAACAGATACATACTAAGGCCTTTCAGCCTTAGAAACGAGCTCATGCTCGACTACATTTTACTCACTCACAATTTCCTCCCTCAACAAATATCTATCACACCCCTATCACATTTATATAAGAAATATTGGATCGGATCACTGGAAGGATCCGATCAAATCCACTCCTTGATTTTCTCAACAAAAACCCTCAAAGCTCTCAGTACATGCATGCATATGCACATGGTAGATTACATTAGTAAGTCTTCAAGACTTATCCATTCTCTCTTTAATTTTTTCTTTAACTGCTTTAAAGTAGATTTTCCCCTGTTTTTCTCCCTTTATTCAGCTCCGCTGGTCCACGTCCTCCTTGTCTGCTTTGGATTCCTCCCTTTCTCTAAGGGTGCTAGATGCTCCTACATCAGACTCTCGAGGCACAAAAATTTATGACCTCCTGGTCATATGCTTCTTCCTGTCCTTAGCAATTCTACCCACTGTTCAATCCTTCAATGGAATTGCCTTCATTGTCTTCTGTGAGCTGCAACCAAACCTCTGCAGTAATAGTCTTCCTCTGCTACACGATACCTCACCAAGCCCTCCTCACTCAGTCTTTTGGCATCCTTCAGGTTCTCTCCTCTGGAACCATATGAGCATTCCGTGCTCTAGGTTTGCTGCGATCTTCTCACCTTCGGCTGTCGATCTCTATGCGACAGTAAGACCACAAACTCTCCAGCTTAACCAACTGTACCTCCTTCCACAGAATCTTCACCTGGCTCTGATACCAAAATGATGAAAATGAGATCTTGGGGTATCACCAAAATCCCTTTTCATGTAAAAGTATCGAGCCTGGGCCTATGGGTTATGAGCCCACAAGTCTCGATGGAAGCGTTCTAAAACTTTTAAAACACAGATCTTCATTAAGCCATAAAAATACAATCCTTCTGGCTCTCAAGGAACAATATATGGGTTTTCTTTCACTGAATACGCCTTACCAAAATGATTTTCAGTCATGTCACCGCACCACGCTTCCACTGCGATCAAATTGTGTAGGATTGTCTCCTTAGAGAAACACCGATCAATAGCATCCCACAGTACAAACTTCATCATGCACAAAATCTGTGCCACGTAGATCCCAAATATAGTCGGCCATCCAGCGTTCAAACCATAGCCATCTATGATAGCGAGTTCAATATATGGATAAACACTAGCAACGAAGCTTCCACGTGAAGGATGTTTGATCAACAACCTGGACAGTCATCGGTGATTACTATAATCCCGAGCCTTTCAAAACCAGAAACACTTCACGTGCACTTTACTGAATAGCAAGGTCCACAATCTTTTTGTTTTGTTTTGAAAAATGTCTGGACCTCCTACGGCAACTTCTGCTTCAATTCCAGGTTAGATCTAGCAATAAATCTAGCATTCGACCCAGGTCTCCCAGCTTCAATGCGCTAATGTAGATCCACAAGTCAGCAATTTCTTAGAGACAATGGCACTATGACAGAAATCAACACAATGCAAAATTCACAAATTCGTACACAACATACACTAGAACATGATTCTATATATTATACAGAACAGATACATACTAAGGCCTTTCAGCCTTAGAAATGAGCTCATGCTTGACTACATTTTACTCACTCACAATTTCCTCCCTCAATAGATATCTATCACACCCCTATCACATTTATATAAGAAAGATTGGATCGGATCACTGGAAGGATCTGATCAAATCCACTCCTTGATTTTCTCAACAAAAGCCCTCAAAGCTCTCGGTACATGCATGCATATGCACATGGTAGATTACATTAGTAAGTCTTCAAGACTTATCCATTCTCTCTTTAATTTTTTCTTTAACTGCTTTAAAGTAGATTTTCCCCTGTTTTTCTCCCTTTATTCAGCTCCACTGGTCCACGTCCTCCTTGTCTGCTTTGGATTCCTCCCTTTCTCTAAGGGTGCTAGATGCTCCTGCATCACCATGCCATCTCCCAAGGGACACAAATTCTCTTGATAGATCCACCTGTAAGTAAAGACTAGCTAATATCGATGTTAAAGAAATGTTCATGAATTTGGCACATATCCACATTATTTCAGACAAATCAAGGTTAAGAAGACTTTCTTTGTGCAAAGTACTCATTCGTTTGGAATTAGGGTTTCCAAACATATCCCAATGAATTCTTGCCCAATTCCTTTCTTTTACCTTTTTATCTTGCTGTAATTGAGGCTTACTATGTACTGTCACATCACCCAACTATTAGTTACATAACACATCAAGTGTTACCTTTTCACGCTAATACCAAGCACATTTCCTACAATTGCTTACACAAGTCAACCACATGTTCCAAATATCAAGACAATCATATCTATCAATTTGAAATCAACTTTTACAAACAATCATGTCATAACCCATAGTCAACTCATAGTCATTACACACAATGCTACAATTGTAAACTACATTCAAGTACATATCAAATGTCTCAACGCAGATGTATTAGTAAAATCGTCTAAAACAAAATCATTTGAACATATACTCACATTATGAAACTCATCAAACATTCAACCAGCTTGCAAACATACCATGTTAAATAAATAAACTAGACACCAAACACTCAAACACCAAATAGACATCATACTCAAACAGTCAAGCACAAGGTATATGACATAAAAAAGTTCATACCTTAATGTATCTCAGGGGAGGCAATCTTATTTGCACAATCAATACAGTTAGCATGATATAACTTCACAACATGTCAACTCAAACAAAAATAAGATCATGATATCCATAACACTAAATAACTAACATGTTCACATCATAAACTCATAATCATTTATCATTCATGCATAACAACCACGTCTGAAAAGCCATCATAAATATGCCGACTAATACCTGAATATCATAATCATAACCATCTGCATAGTCCAATCCAATTTAGCATGATACATATAACATCAATATAACAATGTTATAACCCTAGCCATCAAGTTAACTAACATATAACAACAATCAATTAACATATAACATGCTCGTCAACAACATATGACCTAATCATCAAGCCAACTATCATATAACAATAACAAGTTAACCTATAGCATACTCATCAATAAATATAACATGATCATCAACTTATCTAACATAAAACAAAAATAGCAATGCATACAAGCATAAGTTACTATCATTCATGACACATGTGCATGTGAATATACTAATCAACTATCATCTATCATGTATGTAACCATAACATCAAAAGACATGTACATAAACCTAATGTATACAACCCTAATGCATATAACAATCCTTAACTTACATACATGAACGAACAACATACACACATGTATGACAACATGCTCCTTCCTCAAAGTCCAATGCTACAACTGCACTTTGATGACCTACATGTCCTAGTCTAGTTCAACCAACACATTAGAATCCTAACATACCACGAACATCATGATAACCTAAATTTCATACCATGACTTGACAAGGCATGTTTTACGTACATTTCATGCATAACTATAACCAATACCATGCATGCATAACAATTGCATATAGACGTATAACACATGAGTACAAAACCATCTACACATGATTCTAGCTAGAGTCCAATCATCAATGCATTTCCATCTCGACTACACAAACCATGACCTCATGCATGATAACAACAACCATTACGTCATTGTACACATTTCCACATGCAACCATCAACATGCATAAGAAATATATAATCAACTACACATATGCATGAATGCAAGTAATCGATCATTAGCGATCGATTCTTGTAACCAACCTACAAGACTAATACATGTAATCAATCATACAAGAATGGAACCTACCATACAAGGACGTAATAAAGTGGCATATAACAACTTGTAAGTGTCATATAAAAATATCTAACCAATCATATACTCATGATGATGCATTCCACAAAATCAACATCATGTTCCACATGATGACATCACTACAACCATGATCAACCTCATGCAAATGAAACAAGCACATGGAATGCGAGTGTAAGAGAAACACATGAAACTAAAATGCATGCATGACCAACACATATCCCTTCTAGTCTGAGGGGTGAACCATGCTCTGAGACCACTCTGTAACACCCTCCTCCAACTTGTACCAAATAACTATCCAGCTGGGGTAAACATGCGATGAGAGGGTACTATGATATGGTTCGACCTCCTAAGTCACGTTAAGGAAGTGGAACCAATGCAAACACACCATACATACATTCAACATCAACTTCTGGATGCCTATGAACCAATCCAACACTTGAGACATCTTTCCCTTGGGCCCTAATAAACTTTTGGACAACCTAAGCCTCAGTCTCTCTCATGTTATAGGCATGACAGTGTCCAGAAACCCAAATTCGCTCTCACAATCTTGCTTGCTAGTGTCGAAAGACTAAATTTGTCAGTGTTATTCTAGTGTCCCCAAGATTTGAGCCAATTTTTTAGGCCTAAAGCCCACGTCAGTGTCCAAAATTGAACCATCTCTTTAGAACAATAAAATAACATGGAAATGATAGTGCTAAATCAAATACTTGTTTAAGACCTTGACTGGATACCTACTAGCCATGACAGGCATTTCATAAAACATATCATGAATATGTAATCTACAGGTGTAAATAAAAATTATTAGAATAGGGGTCTCATGCTTATGAGAATCACCAAGAACCATTGATGCCTCAACACATCAACTTCCATTCCATCCATTAGGTCATAAATATATTGATCATTCAATTACAATTAAAAACATGATGAAATCCATACATGGTTGTTGTCATAAAACTCATACATAACCAGCATAATAGGGACAATAACATCAATGAAATCACAACCATATAAATCTCATATAATACAGTATAATTTTCATTTAAATACAAGGAGAAATAACCTCTTATTGATGATGCCAAATCCAACCCAGGATGGGACTTCCACATTCTGCACAACTGTAGAATCGCTAAGCCAAATCTCTCTTCAACCATTCACCCTCATGCCATATTCCAAGCATGAATGTGGGATATCATACAGCACATCAATCAAAACTCATCTAGGGCTTCCAAAAGCCATCCACCTCAACCCATCAAACAATCATTCCACCTCATGGTCGGACATCACAAAACCATCATCAGATTGGTCTCCATCCAAGCCTTCGAGAGCATTTTTTCCAACCAAGGGTTCCAGGACTAGTAACTCAACCCATAGATTATACAGGGCTTCTAGAACATTTGTCCAACTAAGGCTCCTGGACTAGTAACTCAACCCACAACTTTTACCAGGCTTCTAGAGCGTCTATCCAACCAGGCCTTCTAGAGAATTTGTCCAACCAAGGATTGAAAGACTAGTAACTCAACCCAGGTTGTTACAAGGCTTCTAGAGAATTTGTCCAAACAAGGCTTCCAATACTAGTAACTCAACCCAAGCTAAGGAAACATGAGAACCAACAAAAAGAAAATGATGAAAGTAAACCCACAATCACCATGGCCATTGAGGAAATGGAAAGGCTAGGAAATCCACTATCAATCTTGGCCATCCTCCATGCCAATGATTGATCACAACCAAAAATCTACATGCATATGCCATGCATGCAAAAACTAGTGAAGAAAACATACATGCAACTTGGTACTTGCAAACAAATATGATGTAGATACTAATGTCGATGCCCTCTCCACTTTCCTACTTTTCCTTTGCCTTCGTGCTCTAAGAATTCAAGTATGCCACACCTTCCAAGAATACTCCAAGAAAACTCTAAGTCTTTAAGAGTATGAGAGACAGAGAGAAAGAATAATGAGAGAGCTCCAAAATTGACTGACCAAACCTGAGCCAAGAGCTTGACAATTAATCGTCATAAGCCTTTTGATTAATGAGGCCTCTATTTTCTTCATTTTCCATTATTTTCCTTCATTTTCCTCCTCACATGAAACCTGTGACCTTTCACCTTCATTTTCTCCTAATATCCTTTATTTTGATAGATAAATGTGCCAAAAATGCCATTTTGCCTTTCTAAGCCTTAACCATTTCCTTTTCCAATTTCCTTAGTTATAATAAACTGAATCAACACCCATTAGGATTTTTCCCTCACCATTCATCTTGGAATACGTGTCCCATCACCATGGCCATATATATATACATGGAATTTTTACCAGGTCTGCTCCACCTCCATCCATCACATCACCCTCTAAAGGAACCAAAATGGCTCAAGTAGTAGAGGGTCATAAATAAAACCAATAATAGGTTCTAAAACTATTAAAGGAAAACTTGTTTATGGTGCAAAATAGGATGAAACAACACAAATATCAACATTGCAATGAAAGGGAATTTGTAGTGGGAGACATGATAGTCTTGAGACTATAAACATATAAATAGATTTTCCTCAAGAAACAAAATAAGGACAATGAATTAACACTAAGGTATTATGGATTCTATAAGGTTTTGTATACGATTTGAAGTATATATTACAAATTGGAGTCACCTTTGTCTTGACATGTACACCCAATATTCCATGTTTCTTGCTTAAATAAGATAATCAATGACAAGATCCCAACCAAAATTGTTTTACCAAAGATTGATGAAGTATTGAAAAATCATACTCTCACCAAAATCAATCCTAGAAACAAGGATTAAGAAATTGGTGAATTGAGAAATAACTAAGTACCCCATCAAATGGAAGAAACTACCAATGGAAGAGGTAATGTCGAAACACCCACAATTTGTCGTGTGTTGAGGAAAACATCGATTTTAAGGGGAGTGAAATATTAAGCCCTAGACAAACCGCATGTTAACCCAAAAACCCCTTAGTAAGCCCTAGTTATTGAACCATTACATTTATATTGTTATATTATTATGTAGCCTAGAAATTTCGTTGTACCCTTTCATTATAATTGTAACTCTCTCTCTCTATGCATACACACACACACACACACACACACACACACAGATATATATATATATATATATATATATATATATATATATATATATATATATATATATATATATATACACACACCTTGGTGTGTGCTAAGGAGACTTAGTCTTAGGATGATCATATCTTGTCTTATACATTTTACTCATTGTAAAAAGAATTTTTCCCATTAAAATGGATTGTAATTGGTGGTTTTCTATCATTGTTTAGGCACATGGTTTATAGCACCTACCTTATGCAAAACCCTTTTGCTCGTGTGGGTTTATTTTCCTCATGCAATTAGGGTCATCCATGATTTCAAAGATGGATACTCTTATCTGTGCCTTCAATTTTCTATGGAGAGGGCTCTCTCGACTACCATTCCAAACTCTCATAATTTTGGTATGTGACAACTTCCTTACAACGATTTAATGATCAAATTGGATTCATGAAAAAGGGAAAAATAAAGGGTAATTCACAAAATTAGTCTAGGAAGTTGGATTGGGATTTAATAAACATGTAGAACCTTGTTCTCATCCCAGTGACTCTTCCCTACTTGTGCTATCATGGTCCCTATAGGAAACCATGCCTCAATCAACTAATTAGATTTATCATTAATTGAAAATTAAGATATATATAATTTTTTAACTTGTCTCATTCAACTTGGCATGGTAATGAAATATTCATGCTGAAATGAAATATAAAATAATTATTTACAAATGATCAAGGGATCAAAATGGGGAAATGACCATGTAATACATTGATATACTAATAATTTTTTTTTTATAAGTGGTTGGTTAAGGTGTTCAACATATCTAGAAATACTTTGTTTATGGACATGGCCTTAGGGATCATGAAGAGCCATTCTCATTGTTGGTCGAGATCTTTAACTTCTTTTTTACTCAAGAACTTCATTATGTGTCATTGCCCAATCTCTAACTCCCATGTGGTACTTTACTTACATTTTATATCTTTCTTAAAAAGGGAAAAAAAGTGACATCCATGGTCTATTTTCAAGGTTGTTTGTTTTTAATTGTCTATTTTTTTGAGAATTTTCCATCTAGACAATTAGTTTTCATTTTTGAAGCCATTTTACTTGTCATTTTAATATGAATATTGAAATTGATCTTTTTCTTATTAGTTGAAATTACTTCCCATGAAAATATCATACAGGGGAATTACTACAAAGTAAAGGAATTTACTAGATTATTCTGAGAAAAGAAACCTCCCCCACTATTGCCTTAAAGAAATCCAAATAAAATAATAAAAATAATAAGGAAAATAGATTAATTGGAATATCAATCTTTATTTATTAATGATCTCACCTTCATTGAGTTAAAAAACAAGAATAAAACTAGAAAATGTATTTGGTAGACACGAGATTTGATTCTACTAGCTAAAAAATCAGTTGATTTCTTTAAATCCCAATGATTTCTCATGCATTGAACATTATCTATCCAATTTCAAAACATTTGCACGTTTACTTGAAAACTATATGCTACTAAAGAAGGATGATCGGTGTGTATATGATTTTCATGCTAAGATTGGTAGTGCATATTTGTTTTTTATATTTACTTTTCACTCCACTAGAGAAGCTTTAGGAATTTCTTACAAAAAAATCCACTGTGGAAGTATTATGTGATTATTTTGTTAGAGAGCAAGATAATATTTTATATCTTTGAGTGATTATCACTGGAGGTATATCTAACAAAGCCTTAGTATCTCAATAGAAACATAAATCCAAACATCCAAAGAAGAAACATCCTTTCAACAACAATTGGTCCCAAAACCTATTATCTAGCTCCTATTTCAATAGTGGCAAAGGACTAAAGTCAAAAAATAAGAAGAATGAGAAGCATTGTAATTTTTGTGGCAAATATGGTCATCTAGAGTCTAAGTGTTTTCAGAAAATGGATGTTTTAGAAGCAACAATGAATAATCACAACATCAATATTTGTTCTTCTTCATCTACTCTTCTTCTCATGAGAAAACACTTACTACCTTTGGTTTTTACTTCAATGCAATATGTACTTCCTCTTCGAGTAACTGGTTTTTCTTTTCTAGAGCATCTCATATATGGTTAAGTATAAAGTCATTTTTCTACTCTTAATGAATATAAAACTAAACAAATATTTATTAACGATTATAGTTATCCTGGTGTTGTAGGGTCTAGAAAATTTAAACTAAATGATAGCCATTAGAATGATGTATTATGCGTTCCAAGTCTCTTGTATAATCTTCTACCAAATTATCAAATTACTCATTGAAATGAAAATAAAATAATAAATTTTTCAATTCACTGAATTGTAATCAAGGATTTAAAAGATCTTCAACATGCCTTAGCAACTAAAATTATTAATTGTATCAGCAAGTTATATATATTTGACAACTTAAAGATCGTTATCTTTTCCTTATGTTTATTTTACTCATAGAGATTACCTAAACAAAATTAAACATGATCAATTTGATCAATTCTATACAAAAAGTTATGTAATCAAAATAATCAATACGTTATTTATTGAATTTCTTTACTTTAAAGTAAGGTTATTACATTTTTCATTGCATCATTTAAACTTAAGTCAACTTGTTTTAGTATTCTAAAATCAGACAATTTTTTTATATTCATTTTAAAATTTCATAGAATATAGACACACTTTTAGTATAGAAATATATTAAAAGTTATAGAATTTTAGCTAAAAATCGTAATGGTAAATTTTTTAATTCAAATAATATTTTTTAAGCAATTTAAAAAAAACAATTCTCATGCAAATTAAAAAAAAACTTTATTAATCTCTATTTTAAATCAATTAAAATATCTTAATTATAAATTAATAAAATATAGATATTTAATTAATATCCGAAGTTATATGAATGAAATATTCTATTAGAACATATTTTTAAAAATTGTATGATCATTGATACTAGTCAAAGTTCCAAATCAAATTATATAAAATACTAGTTTAGGATATACCTCTAATGCATGTACGGTTGATAGTAGTTAAGGTTTCAAGCTATGTAAAATGTTATGTTGTATGAGTTTCTGGGAATTTTGGGAACTTGGGTACGGGTGTCGGGAATGGCTAGAAATTTCCCCAAAATTTACAGGAAATGGCAAATCATGAACAGTGATATTATATAATAAAAAAATTAAAAATATAAAGATAAAAAATATATTTTTTTAATTATATAATTTATATAATAATCAAAATTAATATTGAATCAAAATATTCAAATATTCAAATCAATTTAAATATATAAATAATAAATATATAATCTCTCTTATATATAAATATATTCTTTGGGTGTCTCTCTCCCTAAGTCTCTCCCTTTTATATATATAAAATATTAAAATGTCAAGTTCATTATGACACATGATGAGTCTTTGAAACAATCTGGCTTAAAAATACAAAAGGAACAGTTTTACGTATGTTTCTCTAGTTATTCTTAAGAGAGAAAGTAAAGCAACTGTAATTTTTAAGCATTGACTGCCACATACAATATGCACACACAATCTTCTGCGATAAATATACATAAACAACAAAAGAAATACTCATCAGCATGATCCCAGATATCGCCCTTTCATCAAGGTGCCACACACTTCCTTAACCCATCAAGAGATTGCTTCAGTTTCTCAATTAAGGATATCGGTGTTAAGGATGTCTTTGGCCTTTCTTCCTGCGAAGGTTTCAACTTAGGTTCATGTTTTGTGGGTAGTTAGGCTCATGTTTGAGGGTAGTTCAGCATATTTTTCTACAGTTTTTGTATTCCCCAACCCCAGGGAAGGCTGGAACTCCAAAAAAAGAAATAGTCTTCAAAGCTCCTGGAACTTTCCCAAGCTCCTGCTGAAAAGGGAACGTTCCCATATAGTTCCAAAGCTCCCGGGAGCGCGGGAACCATTGGAACAGGTGTAACAGAGGTAAAATGTAATAATAAAGTATGTTTATATGAGAACGGATGGTTAATATATTTAGACATATTTATATGAGCGGTTTTAAATTTTGATTCCGTGAAACATATTATATTTTATTAAGTCATCTATGATTTTTTTAATATTATATTTTATTAAGTGATTTATCATATCGAAAAATCATTTAGGTGGTGTGTGATGCTTTTGACAAATGTGTAATGCATTTAAAAGTTATTAGTGAGAGTGGTTAAAATTAATTTTTATTAGTTTTGTTTATTTAAGTGGATAGGTATGAATATTTTTAAAATGGAGTTTTTAGAATTTTAATTTAATTATCAATAATAATTAGGTAAATGATAGATATTTAAATTCTATGAAATATTTTAAAATATTTTTAGCAGTAGCCACATATTAAAAGTTGAGATTTATCTTAAGAGTTGAGATTTATCTCAAAAACCATTATGGTGTTTCTATATGTTTAATTCAATTGATTAATTAAAAAAACATGTTATGTGAATATTTGTCACATAAACATGAAAAACATGTCATGTAAATGTGTGAGATAAACATGAGTTATCATTTTTTTAGACATGTTGTATTAATAAGATATAGTATTAGTCCATGGTATTACAACTTAAGAATCTTCAGGATTCAACATGTAAATATATTTAACTGATATATTAATGATTTTTAGAATTAATAATCATAATAATAATAATTTGAAATAAAATTATATTTTAATTATTTTTATAATTTTTCTTTCAATTTTGACTACATAAAATGTATTATAAAATAATCATTTTAATACTCATCAATATTTATCAACTATTTAATTTATATAATTAATCTAACTATTTAAGACACAAGGGCCTGGTTAAACTATTGGGAGATCAACGAAAATGATGCATTGCAAAACATAAATAACATTAAAGATATTGTTACTTCTAAGTTCAAAGAAAAAATGTAGTGTGAGAAAGATTTAGCGGCTAAAAGAAAATTAAGTTATTATAAGAAGGCCATCAACCCCACCCTAGAAGATCAAAAGTATCTTTCTATTTTAACTAGCTCAAAGAAGAAAATTAATATAGCAAAGATTAGAACAAATTCTCATGAGCTCCATAGTGAAACAGGTCATTGGGCAATTCCTAAAAGGCCATGGATGGAAAGGATCTACCATATATGTGAGAATAGGAACATCGAGGATGAAAACCACTTCCTCTTAGAGTGCCTCGCGTACAACCACATTAGATCTCAGTTTCACAATATTTGTTACAATACTGACCTTCCTAGCCTTTTACAATGTCAAAATTATAGTGAGTTCAAGAGGCTTCTCTCCAAGCTTTTTGAGCATAGGAATAAAATCTTAAATCAAAATAAATAATTTGTTTCTTTAGGACCAATAGACCATTGTTTGGTCTCAGCAGACGTTAACCATCATCAACATCATCATCATATAATTAATCTAATTATATAATTCTCTATGCTTTAAAAAATAATTATATAATAATAATTTAATTACAAAATCTTTTTATATTAATCTCTACACTAATCGATATTTTTTCAAAATATAAAACTTATATATAGATGTGTTTCAAAATTCAGCTTATTTTAAATTTATATTCCAAGATGGACCATGCACATAGTTCGGTTAAGCAATTTATAACTAGATTTTTAAAAAACATAAAGACATATTTTTGGAAGTCAACGTCTGGTCGGTCCAGACTAAATGTCTGGTCGCGGAATCTTCTGCGAATCAACCTCACGCTGCACCGATTCTTTACTATTTTGAATAAAAATTATGTACCTTAAGCAAATTCTCACCAAAACGTGAGAAGAAATCTGATCAAAACTTGGAGGTCAAAGTGGAAACAATGTAAATTATCTGGTTTCAACAATGAAGTCAAGGTTTGTTAGTTGAAACAATGTGAATGATCTGGTTTCAAAACTTTGAAGTCAAACGTTGGTTAGTTGTCAAAATTTTGATTTCAGAGTAATTTTTTCCTTCAAAATTTTAAAAAATTAAGTCGTAAGTGACTTAAAAAAAAAAAAAAAATTACTAAATTTATTTATGCATTCAAAAATACATTTTAAATAACAAGAAATTAAGTGCCCAATTCTAACCAAAAAATATTACTAAAATAAAACTATATTATCGAATTCCTAAAAAAATTATTTCATTTATATCCATTGTTCAAAGATGTCACAACATACGAGACATTGCTTTGGAGATGGTGGTTCAAAGATGTCACGACACTTAAGACATTCAATCTAGTCAACGCGTGAATGGTACAAACATCTCTGACGAATTCTTCTAGAATCTATAAGACTCTTATCACTGAGCGCAGTGATCAGTGTCGTTGATGGAAAGGCAGAGGAGGAGAGCACACAATTCACACTAATAACACAAGTTGTTGCTCTTCTATATTAAACATAAAAAGTTGAATTTTATAATTGATTCCAATGTGATGTATTTATCCTTTCTAACTAGCGACTTGACTAATGCTCACTCAGACTAACTACATGCAAACTCATACTAACTTGAATTTCATAAATATAGACTGACCTCAACCTATCTCAGACTCACTCAAACTAACTCAGTCTCTTCATGAGAGAGTACTTACATATTTTCAACACTCCCCTTAATTACGACTGCAAAACTACGACATGACTCGTCATAACATAACATGCTTGTTAGTTTAAGTCTCAATTAGGCTTACAACACAAGTTTCCTCTATGAAACTCAAATACATCTTTTGCTAATGGCTTACTGAATATATTAACCAACTGATCACTTTATTTACAAAGTTCTAAATAAACGTCTCCATTAACCACAAGTTCTCTTATAAAATGGTATCTTGTATCTATATGTTTTCTCTTTTGATGGAACATGTTATGCTTCGATAGTGCAATGGCTGAGGTGTTGTCATAATATATTATTGTTGATCCTTCTTGTTTATGTTGAAGTCCATCAAAAAATATGCCTAACCATATTTCTTAACACGTTGTTGATGTCACTATTACATATTCACCTTCTACTCATGAAAGTGTCATAATAGGTTGCTTCTTGATGCCCACGATATTACCCCTGAACCAAGATGAGACACGTAACTAGAAGCAATTTTCCCGTCATACAAAATTCTTGCAAAGTCACTGTCAGTATTTCCAACCAAATCTTTCTTATATATACTTTCATACAATATGCCAGAATTTGTAGACCCTAAAATGTATCTCAAAATCCCTTTTCCATATTTCCAATATAAGTCTTTTCACTACAACACACTAAGGTAGTTTAAGACATTATTTTAAGACAAAAGAAATAAAAACATATGGCGGGATGTTGAATATTTGGACTTTATAGTATGTTGAAAACCCTGGGGGCAGAAAGAGGCTTTGCACAGGCTTCATTTCCTTCATTTGGTGAAGCCCTTGGTGATCAAGGGTTCCAAATTGTGAGTGATACCTAGTAGTATAGCATCCCTTCCATCTCTAGATCGATTCCCAAATCGATAGGCAACATCATAGTCTACAACAACAGAGGTAGCAGTAAAGTTAGCCACTAACCTTTACCAGCATAGACAGGGGCAGAATCGTGAGCATACTTAGTAGAGACAGAGGCAAAGGTGGCAATCATACCCAGATAGAGAATACACACAGGAAAGAGGAAAGGAAAAGGCTAGGTCTTGGGGAGTTCCTCGCCCTTTTGAGCGTAAGCCCACTCACGTATTCTTTTCACTCTTGAAAATACCACTTGAAGGCTCCCTTAAACATCGGCAATGAAGGTTTCTGTAGAAATTCCCACTGTAGATCAACAGATTAAGCAATATACTAAAGCAAAATACAAGATCTACTTCTACAACAAACTTTGCGAAAACTTAATCAAATATGAGCAAGATCAATTAGAAAACATATAACTGAGAATGAGAAATCAATCACACATGAACACAGAAGAATAACCCGGGGAAAGCCTCAGCCTAAAGCCCCAATCTCTGTATTATCATACAAGTGGAAATATGTTCAAGTTACAAAAAGAATCAGCTCACAAGCTATCCTGCTCTCTCTGCAATAAAAAGCAATACAACTCACAGAATGAGTTGACACAAGATATGCCTTCCCTCAGCCCTTCAAGCCTCCTATATCCTTGCGTAGGTTTTCTTGGGGTCCAATGATGCCACCTGTGTGATTGGCCTCATCACACACTCACTAAACTGAAGAAGTAATTGGACAATCTCCAAGGAATGAATTCCTTCTGCATGCAAGAGATATTCACAATGGAGTATTCCTACAACTGATAGTACACTGTCCCTCCATCTGATCTCAACTGGGTCTTTGTTTGAACTGACATGCATGAGTTATTTATGAGAGAATATTCAGTTATCAGAAGTGCAGCAGTTACATGCATGCATGCATTAACTAACTGAACTCACAATTAATTCAACAAACTGTTTGAACTAATCTAACTGGACTTGACTCAGTTAACTGAGCCAACTAATTACAACTCAATATTACAACTCATCCTTATCTCTTTAACTGATGGATAAATTCCTCAATCAATGGAGAAACTGTTGCATGTCCCCATATAGACTTGATGTTTGATTTTCTACAACTAATTAACTCAAGATGAATTAATTAATCATTTTACAAACAGCTGCTAAGATCAAATTTGAATTTTTACTTCTCTATTTTAGTTCAAGCACTAACTAAAATAGGAAGGTATCCCGAAATGCTATTTATAGCAGTACTAAATTTAGCACTTCTATATTTAGCATTTCTTGTTGCTATTTTCAACACTCCCTCTCAACAAGAAAAGGATTATCAGTAACCCCAATCCTATCTATGTGGAACTTGAACTTTCATTTCAACAATGCCTTTGTCAAAATATTTGCATCCTGTTCCTCATTTGAAACATATGGCAACAACATGATCCTCTTGACCACATAGTCTCAAAGATGGTGATACCAGATATCAATGTGCTTGGACCTATCATGAAAAACTGGATTCTCAGAGAGTTTGATACAACTATGATTATCGCAGTAGATCACGGCTGGATCCATCCTCTGACCAAACAATCCCACTAGAATCTTCCGCATCCAAATGGCCTCACATGCAGCCTAACTAGCAGCCATGTATTCAGCCTCTGCTGAGCTAAGTGCAACTGATCTTTGTTTCCTGTTGTACCATTTTGAAGATTCGTCTAGAAGTGCTCTTCAGTCTGATGGACTCCCTGCCCAATCCGCATCTGTGAAGCCTTGAAGCTTCACTCCTTCTGTCCGTTTGTACCACAATCCAAACTGAGATGTGCCTTTGAGGTATCTCAGTAGATGCTTCGCTACCTTCCAAAACAGCTTGGTAGGCTGAACCATAGCTTGACTTAGCTGGTTCACCACAAAGCATAAGTCGGGTCGTGTGTTCACCAGATACATAAGTGAACCCACCAGCTGTCGATAAATAGTAGCAGCTACTACCTGACCTGAAGTAGCATCCTCCTTCCTCCAGTTCCCAACTAGAGGAGTTTGCATGGGCTTGCACTTCTCCATGTGAAAGCGCCTGAGTATCTCCTTGGAAAACTTGCCTTGAGACACAAATACTTCACCATCTTTCTGCCACACCTCCATGCCTAGAAAGTAGTGCATAAGACCCATGTCTTTCATTTCGAACTCTCTTGTAAGGTCCTCCTTGCAAGACTAGATTAGCTGATCATCACCTGTCAAAATTAGATCATCGACATAAAGAACAATTATCAATGGTTTACCTTCTACCATGATGTGGTAAAGGTTCACATCTGCTTCACTCTTGGTGAAGCCCAACCCAATGAAATAGCTATCGATCCTAGTGTACCAAGCACGGGGTGCTTTCTTTAGCCCATACAAAGCCCTCTTGAGTCGGCACACATGCGACTCACGATCGAAGGTCTCAAAACCCTCTGGCTGCTCAGTGTACACCTCCTCCTCAATCTTCCCATTGAGGAATGTTGTCTTCATGTCCATTTGATGGATCTTCCAACCCATCTGAGCTGATAGTGCCAACATCGATCTGATAGATGAGTACCTTGCTACAGGACCAAAGTTCTCATCGTAGTTGATCTCCTCGACCTGTGAAAAACCTTGGGAAACAAACCTTGCCTTATGTTTCTCAACACTACCATCAGCTGCCTGCTTTACCTTGTAAAGCCATCTGGAACTCACCATTGACTTGCCCTAAGGTCTCGGGACAACATCCCACACACTGTTCTGAATGATAGAGTCATACTCCTCTACCATTGCATCTACCCAGACTGGTTGTTGCACTTCCTCCTTGAATGAAGAAGGTTCGGTGTCTACACACTTCCCAACCAGGGCCATTTACCCAGTGTACTGCTCGAGCGACCCCCTCTATTTGCGCTGAGAAGATGGTTGTCCCACATTCTCCCACGCATCCAGCATCAACCTATTAGCTTCCCTTGAGTGTTTATGCCCATCTCTAGAAGTCTCAGCATGAGTGGATGTCTCCACTCCCAGATCCTCTGCATGTGGATGCTCTGCATCAATTTGAGGCTCCTCCTCCTTAGGAACTGAAAGTTCCTCCTCTGCATGCAACTTGAGCTCCCTCTCAAGAGATACTTGCATGGCTTTTTGCTCCTCAAACTTCAAATCCCTATGTACCACTATCCTCTGACTGGTAGGCAGGTACACCCGATAGTTGTGGGGTGTATCTGTGTACCCCACAAGTATTCCCAACTCAACTGTTGGATCTAGCTTGTTCTGGGCATCTTTGGTCACATGACAGTAAACTGATGATCCAAAGATTCGGAAGTGACTCACATTTGGTCGCTTCCTGGAAAAGGACTCCATAGGTGTCTTCATTCCCAGTATATGGTGTGGGCTTCTATTCTACAAGTATACTGTTGTATTGCATGCCTCAGCCCACAAATGCAATGGTAGGCTTTGGTCATGCAACATCGCTCAAGTTGCTCCCATAATCAATCTGTTCTTCCTTTCGGCCACCCCCTTCTGTTGTGGGTTATGGGGTGCCGTCAATTCCCGTTTAATTCCTTCTGCAGCGCAGAAGTCTTTAAACTATTGGGAGACATACTCTCCACCATTGTCACTACGCAAAGCTTTTATTTTCTTTCCAAATTCTTTCTCTACCAAGGCTTTAAACTCACAAAGCCTCAAGAAGGTCTAATCCTTATTTTGCATAAAGTAGATCCAGCATCTACGAGAAAAATCATCAATAAAAATAACATAGTATCTTTTTTTAGCAATGGAAGTTGTAGACAATGGTCCACAAACATCTGAGTGAACTCGCTCCAGGATTGCTCCAGCTCTACTGTCTCGATCCAGAAAGTAAGATTTTGCATACTTACCAAAGGTACAACATTTGCATGTATTCATTTACTCCAGTTTTCCCTTGGGAAGTCTGGTAGAAATCTGTTGCATGATCTTCAGGGCTCCATGGTGCAAGTGGCCTAGTCTTCTATGCCATATCTCTCCAACATCTTGGCTCTGCACCATCTCTGCTTTGGAACTCAATGCAGCATAGCCATCTACCTCAAGCTTGTAGATATTCTTTACTCAAATCCTGATTCGCTTGGTCTGTCCAGTGCCGATATGCCTCAGGAATACCTTTCCTTTACTAAAGACTACATCATAGCCTTTATCTTCTAGCATAACAATAGACACAAGATTCTTCTTCAGACCTGGTACATACTTTACATCAATCAGGGTGAGGGGAACTCCATGCTCCCTCTAAAATGCAATTGTACCTTCACCTAAAACATGATACTTTCCATCATCGCCCATCTCGATCTACATCTGGAGATCATTCTCCTCCAAGGTACTGAAGAGATTCTTGTCACCTGACATGTGGAATTAAGCTCCACTGTCTAGGTACCACACACATCCCACCATGGATGAAACCATGCATATGATAAGAGAGAAATCCAATTAAAACTGTGAGGTTAGTGCCTCACCATCAAATCCCTTTGAGGATCCCTTCTTGGATTTCTTCTGTGGACAATTCATAGCATAATGGCCCACTTCATGACAATGAAAGCATCGCACTTTCGATTTGTCAAACTTCTTCTCACCATGGGAAGAACCAGATTTGGGATGGGACACCTTACCTTTCCCTTTCCTCACCTTACTCGCTAAGGCTAGATTTTCCTCATCATCTTGCTTTGATGAGGATCCATCTCTGGTGCTTCTTCTTATCTCGTCTTGCATCAGATCCAACCAAAGTCGCTCCCAATCTGGTAGTTTTTCTCTTCCATTAACCGCATATTGGTAGCTATGCTAGCTCTTAGGATGACCGAGGAGTGCAAGACTCACCATGTCATCATTAGTAGTCATGATCCCTACACTTCCAAGCTCATCCCTGCAGGTGGTGAGCTTGTTCAAATATGTAGAGATCGTGTCACCCTTTTCACACTTGATTTTCCAAAGCTTGTCTTTTGGCGCCAACTTCCTCTGATCACTGCTATTCTGATATAGATCTTTCAATGTTTTCCACATCGAAAACGGTGTCTCCTTCCCATGGAAACTCGAGACTATGTGGTCTCGAACTCCCTCCAGAAGGATTCTCCTTGCTCTAGCCACACATTTCTTCCATTCTGCTAATTCTGTAGCACCAGTCATCTTGGGGACTTCTTGATCAATGAATTCCTTTAGACCATTATCCTCTAATACTACTTCCATGCAATCCTTCCAGGCTATATAATTCGAGCTGCCATCAAGGGCATACTCGAGTCTTAAACTGTTGAATGCCATTGGTGAAATTGAGATGTGATAAGAACTCGATTTCTATATTCAGGAACTTCAAACTTCGAACTTCTCCCTTCTCGTATACTGTTCTCGCTTTGATCACCTTTGCTCTGATACCATGTAGAAATTCCCACTGTAGATCAATAGATTATGCAATATACTAAAGCAATATACAAGATCTACTTCTACAACAAACTTTACGGAAGCTTAATCGAATATGAGCAAGATCAATTAGAACACATATAACTGAGAATGAGAAATCAATCACACATGAACAAAGAAGAATAACCCAGGGAAAGCCTCAGCCTAAAACCCCAATCTTTGTATTATCATACAAGTGGAAATATGTTCAATTTACAAAAAGAATCAGCTCACAAGCTATCCTGCTCTCTCTGCAATAAAAAAATACAGCTCACAGACTGATTAGACATAAGATATGCCTTCCCTCAACCCTCCAAGCCTCCTATTTCCTTGTGCAGTTTTTCTTGGGGTCCAATGATGCCACCTATGTGATTGGCCTCATCACACACTCACTAAACTGAAGAAGTAACTGCGCAATCTCCAAGGAATGAATTTCTTCTACATGCAAGAGATATTCACAATGGAGTATTCCTGCAATTGATATTACATTGTCCCTCCATCTGATCTCAACTGGGTCTCTGTCTAAACTGACATGCATGAGCTATTTATGAGAGAATATTTAGTTATCAGAAGTGCAGCAGTTGCATGCATGCATGCATTAACTAACTGAACTCACAATTAATTCAACAAACTGTTTGAACTAATCTAACTGGACTTGAATCAGTTAACTGAGCCAACTAATTACAACTCAATATTACAACTCATCCTTATCTCTTTAACTGATGGATAAATTCCTCAATCAATGGAGAAACTGTTGCATGTCCCCACATAGACTTCATGTTTGATTTTCTACAACTAATTAACTCAAGATGAATTAATTAATTATTTTACAAACAATTGCTAAGATCAAATTCGAATTTTTACTTCTCTATTTTAGTTCATGGACTAACTAAAATAGGAAGGTATCCCAAAATTATATTTATAGCAGTACTAAATTTAACACTTCTATATTTATCATTTCTTGTTGCTATTTTCAACAGTTGTTTTTAGTTTTTTGAAAGCTTGAATATGGTTGAAAAAACCCAATTTCAAAATTTGACAAATCTGGATTCGAGTTGAATGGTTGTGTTCCTCTACAAAGAGTGTCCATTCAATCATGTGAACACCCATAATCACCATCTCCAACACGACGTTCCATCCATAGTGGGAGAAAAATATAGCAGTGGAAGGATGTGTCAGATTGCACAAATGCAGAACTTCCACTCCTATTTTCTTTTGTGCCTATTCTATTCTTTTGAACCACCACCATATTGTAGATGTTCCATTTTTTTTCCTGCCTTCATATAAAAACTATTTTTATTTTACCTATATTGTCATCACTAGGTTATTAATCCTCGTGTATCTTGTTTTCTTGGCACTCAAATTCATATTCGTTGGAGTAGTTGTGGGAGTATTCAAAATCTCCGAGACAAGCCTAGGCATTCCTTCCCTACCAGCGAAGCCTATACAAGCTATTCTGAGGCATTGGAATGGTGAAAACTAAGTGATTGATGAAGGTCAAACATAAATAGGAAGAAATCCCCTTTCATAGCCACTTTCTAAAGCTTTGTTGTTGAAGGTCACAACTTCCAGGGAGATTCTCAGTCCTCTCCTTTTTGTCCATCCTCTCCCTCTTCAGAGTGGTGGGAGGATATGGGCAAAGGGATTGAGTGTGGAACACATGAGGGAGATGAGATGAAAGCCTCAGGTGAAAGTAGAGGGCCTACTATTTGCATAGTACACTTGACTTTATGAAAATGCTCCATGAACTCTAGCTTCGGTTCTTAGAAGGTGTTGGTGATCATCCTCTAGCTTTGCATGTTTCCCTCTCTCTGCTAGATCCAAAATTGATGACTCACACTATTGGTAAAGAACTAGACTTGTAAGGTGTTTTTAGAGTCTTGGTAGTAAGTGTTTTACCTTATGTATAAATGTGCAAAATTATTGAAAACTAGTTGTTCAAGAGGGATTGGAGATCTAGAACAAAGTTAGAAATATTTGAGTACGTAATCCTTAAATGGGTATTAACCTTTTTGATTGGGTTATTCTTTGGCCTCATTGCATCCTTTGTGAACTTGGCAACATAAAGCATTGCATGGTTGAAATTCTATATTTCATCTCAATTGATATTGCAGAATAGGTACATACTACAGTATGAATTGTCTTTACATTTATATCTAGAGGCCTACTTTTTGTTCTATATTCACACTCACATACCCATCTAAACTTGGGTATCATATGTAACATAAAGTTATGAAGCTTCATTTGGTTTAGATGGGTCTATGTTACCATATTCAATGGATTTAATGCATTATATAGACTCAGTGCACAGTTAGAAAGAGACAAACATAATTAATAGTGCTCATAGCCAATACATTAAATGTACCCTCTATATTCAATACACATGTAGATAAACACACAACATAATTTGATCAATTTTTATTAGTGTGCATTATAATAATAGTGTGAAATGCACCAAATTTGCAATCCAGTAAATATGATATGGTTAAGCTTAGTTTTCATAATATTACTATTATGATGTAGATATTGCTATAATTATTTATGTAAATGGTACAGTAAATATCATTATTATGATCATATTAGTATTATGATGTGGATATCCCATGCACCCAAACCATCTGTCTATAAGGGAGTGGTTCGAAGAAAAACGTAAAATAACTAGATTACTAAAAAATTCAATGAATTAATCCAACCTCATTGACCTATCAATTCATTAGTTTCATTTTAATTTGTACTATTTGTTGATGAGTTGTTGTTAGCTGCAATAATAGTAATGCTTAATTTTATTGTTTTTACACATGGTTGAAATGTGTTTCAATGCAGGTATCAATTAGCCTTTTCAGTCCTTGCAAGTTCCAATCTAGCACTAACTTTATTAGCAACAATGCTTACTTCTTATATTGCACCAACAACAGTAGGGGCTAGTGTTCCAGAAATCAAGGGTTACTTGAATGGGGTGGATCTTCCAATATTTCTACGTCCAAATACCCTTTTTCTTAAAGTATGTGCATTTCAAGAACAATTAAACTCCAATGAATTGTTAATATTTGTGAATAGTTCAACATAAGATTTGTCCTCTATTCAATCCCCCATGAAAAATGCAACTGAAGTGTAAGAGAATTTATGATTTTACTTAATGATACTATGTAAAATGTCCAAAAGAATAGTTGCAATGTTGGTCAGTCACTTCATATGTGAAATTCAGAATGTAACCTCTTTGGCGTTTCATTTTGTTTTTAAATGGTTATTAAATTTTGGGTGTGTCCAGGTATTTCGAGGTATATGTGTTGTTTCCATTATATTGGAGCTTGGTAAGAAAGGTCCCATGATACACACTAGTTCTTTCATAACATCTCTCCTCAATCAGGATGGCTCAAAATATTATCGTCTCACATGGAGATGCCTGAGGAACTTAAAAAATGATCAAGATAGGCATGATCTTGTCACATGTAGTACTGATGTCGATGTTGTCACAACATTTCGTGTGTCGATTGGTGGTGTGTATTTTTTCCTTGAAGAAATATCAACATGATATGTCAACATTTCCTTTGTTATCCAATTTTAGTGGTTTTGGGTGCATGGTAGGAATTTTTATGATGAATATTTTTCTTTATTTTTTCATATTTTCCTTGTGCTTTTTTTCTCTCATTGTTTCTTGAATGTGAAACCTCCAAAATCCATTTCTCATCCAATTTTTCTTTCCTGTTTCTTGCTTTTGGTAACATAGCTTCAAGGTGGAATGAACTTGCATAATTTATTGTATCTATATGTGTGTGTGTGTGTGTGTCTTTGTGTCCATTTTTAGCTTCAATAGGTGAAATTTTATTATCTCATAATCTAATAGGTAGGGATTAAGGGCATTCGTTTGATAAGATAATCCTTTCACCTATTTTAGGTCATCTCGGTTTAGGCTCTATTGACGGTGCTGAACCCGCCAACATTCAGGGGATCTCACTTATATGAAGTACCAACTAGACCTCACACAGTTTGGAGTAGGAGTCCCAATAGTAGGTGGTAATGTAATTCCTTGACTACGTAGTGCACAGAGGTAAGTATAATAATTTTTGGTGAGAGCAAGTGTGTGGCCTTGCGGAGAGTCAAGTGTGATGCATGAAGGTTCTAACAAACGAAGGGGAAAATAAAGTGTGCTCCTTAGAAGCCTGTAATAGTACGCATCTTGAAAGGAACACATGAGTGAAATGACATAACAAGCTAAAATGCAAAACAATCCACAAGTTAAATTGATGAGTTAATCCAGCAACACACATTCAACAAGGTTCTTACAAATGCATACAATGTAGTTCATAAGAATATGAGTAACTTAAAAAAAATACATTTTCAATACAACAAGAATAATCCTACTATATTAGCAACATATGCATGAAAGAATGTTGGCTTTGGTATTATTGTTATAAGTTAAAGTTCCATCCATACATACACTGTTGACGACCACTAGCCCCAATAGTGGAACATTAAAGTCAAGAACACCTGCTCCTCCAAAGAAGTATACTCGCTCTACACTATGGAGAATCCAAGGCTCTTCGCAATACTCCCAAGCCTTTCCTAAGCCTAAGCTTAGCCAAAAGCTTGGCTCCCAAAAGCCTGTTCTATGATTTATGAGGTTCTATTTATAAGAAAGTGTGGGGTGACCCTTGACATTCCCCTTTATGACTCTTTGACTTCCCTAATGACTCGCCAACTTCTTCACTAAATGACACATTACATTACATAATGACTTTTCATATTCCAATATTGACACTTGAAATTTCACTTACAGCATAATTAAAAATAATATTACAGTTTCCAAATATACCCAAATAGGAAAATATAGGCTAGAGATAGCCTAACAAGACAAAACACTATGATTCTGAAGTTTGGGGGAATTCCAACTCGACAACCTCCACTTAATGCTTCTTGGACACATATCAGTGCCAAGCTTGGTAGTGTGTGATGGTGTCCCCAAACTATTTGATGGTGTCTTTCTGGAAGCAGACTCTTGTCTCCATCGAATCCTGGTATATGGTCTTGGAACCTGTATCCAACTGATTCTGAAGCATGAGCAACATGGTCTTGATCATGATAGGACCATCAATGTACTTCTACATGTTGTGTGCACTCAACTCCAACTATTCTTTGGTGGCATCCCATCTTAGCTTCTCCAAGTACTCATCGATCTCTAAATGAACTTAGCTCTTGGGTTTAGCATCAATGAGGGAATTGGTTGATGGGCTCTTGTGCTTTCTCACCATGACATCCAAACTATTGTACAACTAAACATATGAGGCCTATATGCTGCCGATGAATGAGGTGAGCTACTCATTGTTCTGGATCAACATTCAAACTTTCTTTCTCTAGCTCTGCTTGTGGCTTCACCTTCTTCTCTAATTCAAGTGAGGCCCCTTTGTACTACATTCGCCACTCTTGTACATGCGCGATGGAAGCATGTATGTTCTTGAGAGTTTGAATAAACTCTTTGCTCCGCTTCTGTAAGCCACACACACAAACAACTTCTTTATCTACAGTGACAATACATTGTATATTTTCTACATGGTATCACCAAGTGTTGATACTTCAGAAAGTATTGTTTTCTTCATCTCCCCCAATGCAGAAATTGCATTTGTGTTCTTTCTAAGAGTTGTTCTACCTCTTTCTTGGCTGTGTGTAAGTTCTATGCTAGTTTCTCATTGTTGGCCATCAAATACTTAACATTTGAGCTTGTTGCTCCCACGTAGGCCAAGATGGCTTCGGAAAGGGCAGTTGGATGCTTCCTGATGTCTAAAACTATCACCCTTTCCTTGATGAATGCAGGTGATGTGTGATCATATGGAAAGTTCTTCTTCCGCGCATGTACAATCGTCTTCTACAACTCATCAAATGATAGATTATACACATCCATGACTAGATCATCATCAAGGAGAAAAACATCTCCTTGCTCACTCGGGGTTGGTTCTGATACTAGACGTGGTTGAGACTGAGGGATGAACTATGGTTCTCTCATAATCATGTCAGTGTCTTCATTATGTAGCTCCTCTTCAAAATCCATGTTTGTCACTTCAATCAATTGCTCAATCTACTAAGAAAGCTCTAGATCCTACTTCTATTGACCCTATTCCTCAGCTACTCTTTGTTCTAGCACATCAACCTATATCGATGTTTATCCCTCTATCATCATGCCTTGGCTTTATTATTCTTCTTGCTTCTCCTTCTCTTCTCTTTCTCTCCTCATCAACTCTTGTTTTTCCTTCAACTTCTTCTCCATCTCCTACAACTTTCTTTTCTCTCTTCCTTCACTCTGCTCTCTTCATCTGTTGTTCCCTCTTTTCTTTCATTGCCAAAGTTGCCTTCTCCATGATAGTATCTCCCTTCATTTTGTAGCTTGGTCTCCCTTTCGATTCTCAAAAATCTTCCTCTTTCCCTTGTCCTTCACTGGATTGTTTCCTTTTTCTGTTTTTGTTGTTCCTTCTAGAGCTGCTCTTGTCTTTAGAGCAACCTTCCAAATTATTACTAAACTGATCGGCTCATTGCGTCTGGAGGCATTGTAGCAGTATCTCCAAGGGTCCTCCTCCCGCCAATGAAATGTCCCATGGATCCATGAAAAGTATAATTGCATACAAGGGTCCTTACAAATACCATGGGGATCATACAGATTAAAGTCCTTGGTTCTAAACTTGAATTTCACTATGTCCTTAGCCTCGACATCTGCATCTTTCAAGCTCTTAATCTGGTATAATCCGATCCAAAAAGGAAGAGCAAGCCATGATGATTTCTTCTTCCTATACAGTTCTTCTAACAACCTTTTACATGTCTATTTGGTCACATCACTCCTGACGATTAGATTAGTGTAAATAGGGTCTATTAAACCCTAATTTAGTTTCTACATGCCCTAGACATGCCACCTCATTGAGTGCTTTCATCCATGAGAGTTTCCTGATTTCAAACCCTGTTGAAGTGCTTACTTGGGTCATCAGCGCACCCCTGGTCAGGGGTAAGTGCTCTACAGAGAAGGTAGCCCCATTCAATGCTACGTTGCAAAAGAACCTAAGCCCACTCAAGCCTGTGCTGGGCAAGAATCCTCGAAATGCTCATTGCATCCTGAGTATATTCCTCCTTTCTAGAGCCTTATAGAAGGAACCTAGCTCCTAGCCTATCAAGATGAGCTCAATTTAGAATAGCCTTGGATCATCTAATCCTCTATCCTCTCATCCCTTTGAACATGGAAACTAATCATGCAATTATCAAAAACCATTCAATGCCATATTAATGACAAAACCACTTGCATTCATCTATAAATTGGCCTCCCATCATAGAGACAAGAGAGCTCGGATATTATAGCGAAATATTGTTGGTTTAGAGACTTGAAATCATTGTCAAGTAATGTTATGCTGCTAGATTGATGTTGTTATTGGTGTGATGAGGGCTTGGACTAAGCTGGATGAGTGACATGAGATCGAACCACATTGGGTGTAACTTCTCCTTCTATCAATCAATAAAGTTGTTTGTTCCTTTTCCAATACTTTTGTCTATATCTATGATGAATGTATGTTCAAATGTTGTCGATTCCATTTGTTTACAATAAATAGATCATATGCTTTGATTGTTTTCGTCTTCTATTTATGTTGGTAGGTACCAATTGAGCGAATTCAGTTTGAGCAGGAGCGATGGGAGCAACTCAAAGGAGATCAAAGGAAGTAAAGGATCACAAGTAGGTTCTTTTATCTTATCTGTTTATTGTAGGAAAAGGTTAAACATATTTACTTTAGTTGTTCTAAGTGTAACTACCCACTTAGGGAAGATATACTTATCCGTAGGTATAAATTCCATATAACGAATTGGCGACCATACTGGGGAAAAACCATCATTCATGTTAGTTATCCCTTCTCTTAGCAACACCAGTAGACTTTGCTTGAGTTCATTGACCCATATTCAGTCATTTTGAAGCTTGTTTGGTCAAAATGTGTGGTTATTTGTGTGCTGATAGTGCTCTCTGGCATCAATGCACTGTTGTTCTTGACACAGTGCTCTACGGAGCAACCTTAGCCTAGAGACAGTGTTCTACAATGCACTGTCTCCCACTCAGGGCTACGTTGATCCCTGTCAAGCCAAAAATACATCTTCTTGCTTTATTTTTTCCAAATTGTTTCACATCTTGTTTACTGAATGGTTAATGTTTCTCTACCTCTGAAGTCCAAATTAGCATCTCTCTTCCATTCCCACATTGGCTTTGTTTGTTCAATGTTTCTTTATGTTTTATTTATCATTTTCGAATCAATCCAAAAGTTAGCTTACATTAATTAGTCTTTACTTTTTCTGAAAAAGAATTGTCGTAAAGTCTTCATTTATTTGAAAAATAAACTCTCGTAAAGTCTTCGTTTCTTGCAAAACGCATTGCTTGATCGTTTGTGCATTTAGTTTATTTATGTTCAGCTAAACATTAAAGGAATGAAAAGAAAAACATGCATAATGCATTTAGAATTTTGTGTGTGCTTGTAGGAATGGTATAGGGAAAGTTGCATTAGATGTGCTCTATGTTCTTTGTTTAGAGATTCTGATTGCTCTATCTCTTTTAGTTATGATTTTCATTGTTTAAATCAAATGAAAAGAATGTTTCCCATCTTAGTTGCATTCTAGGAGTTTCAGAAACATCATGCGGTGAACCTGAAAGGCAAACTTTTAAACAAGATCAACAAAAATTTATCTCAATTAACCTAATGGAGCAATGTAACTTAACACATAACATTTAGAGGTCTAGGCTAGAGACGTGTTCTGGCATCATTAAACATAGCAGTTGTCACTAATGATCTATGATACATTCCAAGCGTGATACCTCATTCCACGTACATAAGTATATCTTAGCTCATCCATGTACTTTCGGGTATATTGGGCAGTGTTATAGTATGAAAAGTATAAGGGAATGCTATCACTGTGCTATTTCGCATAATTTAGACAGCGCTAACACTGATTGGTCCTCCACGTACTTTTGGGCATATCTGGGAGGAATACATTAGGTTGCTATCCATCCATAGGTAACTGAGTTAGTTGCCTTGTATGCTTTGATACACCAAAAACAAAATTCAGAGAGATTACCTGCATGTATGTTAATTCCTTGGATCCTCTGAGGCAGTATATTGCAGTTCACAGTTGCTTTGTAATTTTTTTGACTAGATTACCCTCCTTTTGTTTATTTCTTCTTATAATAACAATCATGGAAGAAAATCAGCCTTTACCCCATCGTTCGCATAGGACAGTGAGTAAACCACCTTTACCACTTGAAGCTACACCTAGTCGGTGAAAGCAGTCTTGTTTAACTGGGTGTAGTACATCACAAACTTTTGGTTCTTCATCTAACTTACCAGAGTCACCTATACCAGTACATATTGCAATTCCAATTACTCCTACTATTACTGGTTTATCTGCTACCGAAGTGGAACCTTTACAATTACTTGAGGACACTGAAAGTGAACTTAGTGAAACAGTAACTAAAGTTGTCCAAAAAGAAGTTGATCCTCAACCCAAAGTTGTTCAACAAGAAATTACTTCTGAACTTGAAATTGTTCAACCGGAAGTTGATCCCAAACCTATCATAGTTCAAAATGAAGTTACTTATGAACCAGAATTTGCTCAAGAAATTCATCCTAAACCCGTCGTTCTTTTACCAGAACACTTGGATCCTGAAGTTGAACAATCAGAATTTGTTCTTGTACCAGAAGACGATCGACCGGTTTATCTTCAGACATCTGTAACTATTGAGAATTCTCCTTTACCACAAAGTCAAACACTGGAAATTTATTACGCACCTGACGGTGAAATCCTTCCACCCGGTTTGATTTCTATTGAAGAGGAATTTGAAGAAGAAACTTCACCTAGAGCTCCAACTCGTTTTGGACTAGGGATTTATCTTTATCCTTCTTTTCCTCAGTTAACTTATACTACTCCTCTTGATCATATTTACTTTCAAACTCCCATAGATTCATTAGGACATTTATTGGGTCATTTGACTATGGCTGAAACAACATCCCATATTGTATCATTTGTTACAGCTATGACAACATCTAATGTTGCTACTTCTTCGATGTTTACCACAACACCTGAGTCACATATGTATGGTGGTTCATCCATCCCACTGGGTTACCAATCATTATCTGGAACTCACTCTGATGTTTCTTCTAGTCCATGGTCTTCACCCATGTCGTCCACTGGAATTTTACCTGGTTCTTCACTTACGGATACTGAATAGTTTGATCTATCAAGTCAATATCAAGGTGGTTCATCCGGTTATCATCCAATGTATCCACTAAACACTGGATTACCTCCATATGGTGAACAATATGCCCAATCTTCTTATTCTCCGTACTCTGGGGGCACCATATGGCAGTATACCATCATCTTTAGGTCCAACTTATTCTGGAATGACTGTTTGTCAATGGAAACCTACAATGCATGTTCAACCAAGGCTTATGTATCCATCACAACCAATACAACCTGTTTCATCCATACCTACTACGCCTGTCATTATGACTTTACCATAGTTGCAAGCTCATTTGATTGTATCTCAACCTTTGCAAGATGATCCTTCAACCTCTTACCCTGAAGTTTCAGGTATACAGAGTTAGTCTTCTCAAGCCATTTTACAACAACTGTTTATGTTTGGAATCCAACAATCTTAGGCCAGTTTAACATTAACTGGGATGACTCAGACTTATATTTTTCCAATTTATTCACAACCTGGTCAAACTTATACTGGTGGGAAACAACAGTTGTATCAACAACCGTGGCAGCCACAATACCAACAACAACAATTCCAACAGTACCAAACTTATCCTGGACTTGGTCAACAAGCCTATGCTGGGTGTGGTCACCAACAAATTTATCTTGGATCCCACCAACAACCTTATATTGGATATGCTCAACAAACCTACCCCTATCAAGGTTACCAGCAGTAGATTCCTTATGTTGGTATGAAAAGGCCTATTGCCCAGGAAATTCCATCTTACCCTAGTTACGCTCAACCCGACCTAAACCAATAGTTGCCTTTTGTTGCAACACTTGAATTACCAGATTTAAATCAGCTTACCAATGATCCCATTCTTTATTCAACTTGGTGGCTGGTGATTCCACACAAATTTCCTTCTGATATTCCTAAGTTCAATGGAAACCCTGGAGAAGATCTGTCCAATCACGTTGTGACTTTTCATTTATGGTGTTCATCCAACTCCATAAATGATGATTCAGTAAGACTATGTCTTTTCTAGCGAACGCTCATTGGTCAGCTGCAAAGTGGTATACTGAATTACCACGAGCTTCATTTGACAACTTCACATCCTTAGCCACTATATTTTTAACCCATTTCTAGTTACCCATCAAATATGAAACTAGAACGGAACTATTGACCAAGTTTAAACAAACCATTGCTACTCACATTTCTAATCATATCCATGAGTGGCATTGTCGTCGTCAAATGGTCAAAACTTTTGTTCCTAATCAAATTTTAGCTAAGTGGTTTATTAAATCCTTGTTGCCATCTATCACCAAGGATGTGGCTAAAGGAGGAGTTGTTACTTAAGAGCAAGTAATTACTCGTGCCCAAAACTTAGACTTGATTTACACCCAGTCTGGCACACTCTATGATAAGATTCCAGATGCACCTATACCAGCTTTTACTGTTCCACCACCTCCATCCAGTAAGGACTTTCATGTCAGTGATGGTGTGATAGGTTCTTCAAGCAATCAAACAACAAGTAAACCATCTAGTCAAACCCTTTCTATTTCAAATCAAACCTCTAATACACCTGATAATACACTTTCTTCTGAAATAAATGTCGTGTCATGTGAAAAAAGTAAAAATGAAAAGCAACCTGGAAGCAAGAAAAAGGGGAAAACGAAAAAGAAACAAAATTCTCCCCCTCAAAAGAAATCATCTTATTCCTCTTCTCCAACTAGGAAACCTCATTACCCATGTTTAATTTGTAATGAGGAGCACTTTACATGAGATTGTCCTCATCGCTTTGAAGTCTCAAAACTTCTTAAGACTTCTAGTACATCCGTTGTGTTAACAGACCCTTTTCCAAACCCAAAGACTCATTTGGTTCCTAGAGATCATGCTTCCACTTCACAAGTGCTTATGATATCCACCACTCAGCCTAAGACTGATGTTTTGGTGATTACACGAAGTAAAGATTATGGTAATCCACATCGCTGTTGAATAACTAGGCTATAGATCAACCCAATACTTCAACTTCGACTTCGTTTGATTCTATTCCACCACCCATTACACGAGAGTTAACAATAAAACCGCCAAAGGGATTTGTTCATAAATATACATTCAACCCTCGAGCTCAAGTAGTGCAAAATTATAACATAGTAGAATATTTGGCTCATCACCTTCTGCTATGTCGACACTTGAGGTGCTTCAAAATTGTTCCTCCCAAAAGCATGCTTTATTGTCAACAATTGGTGGAATTGATCCAATGGATTCCAATCTCATAATTTTTAACCATTCGGGTTATATGCCACAATTACCAGCACAGTTAGCATTCTTGATCCAAGTAAATGCTTTGAATCACCTCATTCACCAAACCATTGTTGACGAAGGTGCATCTACTTGTATCATGTCAATGAATTGCTGGAAAACACTTGTCTCACCGCCTTTTTCACGATCACCTACAATGTTAAAAGCTTTTGACGATCACACTTATACACCTTATGGAATTTTAACTAACCTACAGATATAACTAGGGGGGAAAACTGTAAGTGTTGAAGTTGAGATCATTTACATACCCCTTGACTACAATATTTTACTAGGAAGATCGTGGGTTTACACTATGGTTGTTGTGGTTTTGACATACTTTCGTATGATTGCTTTCCCTCATAAAGGCAGAATCATAGTAATTGATCAACTCACCTTCTTCACCTCTAGTTCACAGGCAACTGAAAGTATTCCGTTAGTTCACGGACCTCTGCTATCTCTTCAGAACATTGGAGTAGGTCTCTTCAAAGATTCTTCTCTAATGGGCACCTTTTCACTACCATCACCATCACAAATGGTGGAAGTTGCAAAAGTTGAGACCTGTAACATGTTATCTTCCACTTCAGCTGACTCATAGAAAATTTCCAATAATTCTAAAGTTGATATGCATAATGAAACCATGCTGCTAGGCCTAATTGAGCTTGCATAGCAATCAATTTTTTTGGCTTGAGCAGCAAATCCAAATCCATCATCACCGATTGTATGTGTTGATTGTTCGTTAGAATATGGTACTTCCTCTGATCCTTTTTCACTTACATTTTATACTGATGAAGGAATCATCCAATCAATGATGACAGAAGAATAACCATGGGCAGATTATCATCATCGATCCCACCCTCCAGATCACATAGAAGATATTCCAAATGAACTAAATCGCCCTTCAATCATTGATTTCCTTTCAAATTCTGTATTTATAGACACAGTCGATTCTGAACGAAACTTATCGAATATCGAAGAAACCATTTCTATCGATATTTCGACCAAACCTGAAATTGTAGAAAACATCCATGTTGGAAAATCTTATTCTCCATCGGAACTTGAAACTTACTGTGCTCTTTTTCATGAATTCCACGATATATTTGCTTGGTCATATGAGGAAATGTCAAGTATTGATTCTAGTATAGTTGAACACGAGATTAAAATGTATCCTGATGTCAAGCCAATATGACAGTGCTTCCGTCTTATTCATTTGAAGAAGGCTTCTGCCATAAAAGCAGAAGTTGAAAATATTTTGCATGTTGGTTTCATATACCCCGTTCCTCTTACCAAATGGGTTTCCAATATTGTTCTTGTCATGAAGAAACAGGGAACAATATGAGTGTGCGTTGATTATAGGGATGTTAATCATGCTTGTCCAAAAGAAAAATATGCCACTGCCTTAATTGACCAGATCATTCATGAATGTGCCGAATGTGAAATATTTTCATTTATAGATGGTTTTTATAGATATAATCAAATCAATATCCACCCAAAAGACCAATCTAAAACTGCCTTTGTTATTCCCTAGGGCACATTCGCATATAGGAAACTTGCTTTTAGTTTGAAGAATGCTGGGGAAACATTTTATAGGGAAATGAATTATGCCTTCCACGACATCAAACACATTGTTAAACCCTATCTAGATGACTTACCTACTCATTTACGAAAATGGGCTGATCACTCATAACATTTAAGAGCCATATTTTTACGGTGCCGACACTACAAAATTCGACTCAATCAACATAAATGTGTGTTTTTTGTTGGTTCTAGTCATTTTCTTGGTTTCGTAGCATCCAAAGAAAGAATTTGACTTGACCCCTTGAAGGTTAAGGCAATTCTTGATCTGCCTCCACCTTACAATTTACTTCAGTTACAGAGACTCCAAGGGAAGGCTAACTTTCTAAGGAGATTCATTCCCAACTATGCCGAGATGGCTAAAGGATTTACTCATCTTCTGAAAAAGGGAATTCCCTTCCATTGTGACCAGGTTGCGTAAGCTTCCTTTGATGCTCTCAAACATACCCTAATCTAAGCATTATTAATGTATTCCCCTAATTATCAAAACAACTATTTCTTGTATCTCGCCACTACAGATACAACCATTGCTATGGTCTTAGTCCAAGAAGAAGATGGGATTGAACATCCGATCTATTATTTGAGTCATAATCTCAATGATTATCTGATCATTGGTGACACCCTTTACCATCGTGGTATCGATACGATTTTTCATAGGTGCCTCACACATGAGGAAGCCGAGAAAGTTCTAAATGATTTCCATTCTAGTGCTTGTGGCGGGCATTTATCTGGTTATGCTACCACATAGAAAATTCTTAGTGCTGGTTACTTATAGCCTACCATATTTAATGATTGCATTACTACTGTCAGAAGTTGTCATGCATGTTATATTTTTTACTGTAAAACTCGATTACCACCTGCACCAATACATCTTTTCATCACTGTTGGACCATTTGCAAAATGGGGCATTGATTTCATGACATGTAACCCTCACTTGGCTGGGGGGCATGGGTATATTATTGTCATTGTTGACTATTTTACGAAATTGGCTGAGGCGATGCCTACATTAAACAACAGTGGTGAGACAATTGCACTTTTTTTCTTCAGCCATGTGGTTGCACAGTTTGGTGTACCACAAGCTGTAGTTACAGATCATGGTTCACATTTTCACAATCACATGATGACTGAATTAACAGCCAAGTTAGGACTCTCACATGATATTTCTACTCCTTATTATCCATAGGCTAATGGACAAGTTGAAGCCATCAACAAAGTCCTTAAGTGAATGCTTCAATGAATGATAGGAGTTCATAAATGAAACTGCATTTGATCTTGTACTCAGCTTTTTGGGCTTATCGAACCTTGGTAAGAAATGTAACTAGATTCACACCTTTCCAATTGGTGTATGGTGTTGAGGCAATCTTGCGAATATAGTGTGAGATTTCATTAGTAAAACTTGAAATTTATTTGTTACCTGACACTTCTGATGAGGAAGTACGTTTCATAGAACTCATCCATCTAGATGAAACACGTCGTGAAGCTGCATTAGCCAACGAAGCACATAAGAAACACATTAAGGCACAATATGACTGTAATGTCAAGCCTCACATATTCTTAAAAGGATACCTAGTCTTGCTTTATGATCAGGAAACCGATAAATTAGGAACAGGGAAATTTGAACCACTATGGATGGGCCGCTACATTATCAAGCGTGTTTTGGCAAAAGGCACTTATGTGTTGGTTGATTATGATGGAATTCCATTGTTGAAGCCTAGAAACAGGCTGTATCTTAAATGTTACTATGCTTGATTATGTGTAGTGAAAACACTATATATATGCTTTGATTGCATGTGTGTGTCACAGTGTGAATTTTAGAGTTTTTATGTGGTTAGTAATCCGCTTTGCATTTATTGTAGATGTCAGAATCTTTGGAACCATTTGTTGGTTATGTTGATGGTGATAGTCGTAGTACGTAGAACCTATCCTCTGCGGCATGGGCCATATTCGCTCCAAGTGGCGAGTTAGTGAGTTTTCAAGGGATTTGTATTGGTCATTCTACGAACAATATCACTGAGTATAGCGCATTGATCGAACTCCTCTCTGATGCCATTTCACTTGGAATTTGCCGAGTCATCATTAGGCTAGACTCACAACTTGTCATACTACAACTTATGAATGTTTTACCGTCCGAAATCCAACTATTCATCATATATTCCTTAGAGTTCATCTCTTCGAAAGACATTTTGATTACATTCAATATCAACACATTTCTAGAAACTTTAACACATTGACTGATTCTTTAGTGAATTACATGTTAAACATACATTTACGACATATGTAAAGAGTAAATTTTCAATTGACCTCAACAGTTGAATAGGATTACACATAACCATATAAAAAAACTAAAAGTAAAATAGATAGATGTTCAAATTTTTTACAAAAATTTGTGTCCAAGACATGTTGGTCATCTGACCTCAAAAAATCAAAATGCATACAATAAATCATCCTAAGTAGATCTAATGATGCTCATGATAACATGTCAGTGCCTGAGCTATCATGCACAATAGCCTTATCCAATAGCTAGGTACACAATAGTATGGCATTGTAGTCTTATCGGTAACTCCTCGATCCGAACATCTGGTATGCCGAGGGTTAACCCCTCTATATGATCCTACAACTCCGCTAGTATCTCGATCAGATATAAATCCTAGAGAACTGATGTTCAGACATTTCTCCCCATTGGTTCACCCACCTCCTGTTGATGACACATTGCTCGAATAGTGCCAACATCTGTATACATGAGAAGATTTTTAATTTAGTCTTTGAAGCATCAAAAAACACAAAAACATGTAAAAACTCAAAAAATAAAAAATATATGGTCAAAACAATTTACCTATAGCACCCCATTGAGCACCCACTAGTAATCTCAAATCTGGATCTCCACGAAAACCCATCCCTACATATGGATGCTCTTTGATGAAAACATGTTGTCGACGAAGCCAACTGAAGAATGTTGTAGAAAATGAGATTGATGACTGACTAGCATGTCTAGCCATCAACTCTACCCATCTCTGCATCCTTGGATCTCTAGGACCATCTAAACTCAGTGTCACATGCTGAGGTTGCATCAATGGAATTCTCTCCAAAGTAAAAGCGATCAAGATCGATCCATAGCTGAAATTTTTCATCTTATCGCCTTTTACTTTAGTCAGCTACTCTTTCATCAAAGAGACTACTGCCTCGCACTAGTTGAGCATAGTTGGATCGAGACACTCGAGCACATACTGAATGTATTATCTATTCATGACATGAAGTGTCACGCTACCCGCCAACTTTGTGATAGTAAAGAAGATTGTTTGCAAGGGTAAGTCATGAACATCCCTCATGTCTATCTTTCCATCTTTGCTACGGTGTGTACCTGGCCGACAAAATTGTCAAATGTAGTCCCTCACTGATTCACCCCCATGAGTAGAACCTAAAACAGAAATGGGGGCACCACGTCTCAACAATCTTGTGAGAAAGTAAATATGATCGATCAATATAGGGATCACTTTGTCCCCTATGTGAAAAACCTATTACGTTGGGTCCCATGAATGAACCAAGAAATGCAATAGTTCTAACTGTTGCTTTATCCCGGATAACCTGAAATATTTGAGTAACCCACAATCTTTGACGGCCTCAACAATACCAGGATCATTTAGGGCAACCATATCTTGTTCTTCATTTTCTCTTTCACACCATGTGATATCCATTCTGATCCGATCAAAGTCTGAAATCACACCATAGGCTTAGCTAGGATCCATTTCATGCAAAAAACTGAAGAGATTTTGGGTAGCAATGATGAATAAAATTTCTAAACTGCACTCAATGTACCCCTGGTTTGTAAATAGTGCACTGCAGAGCAGTTTCCCTCTTGCTTGACTGCTTTGCAATGCAAGTTTCAATGCATGAGGGTGCTCTGATCCCAGAGCGAGATATATTTACCCTAGGGATCCCAAAACCCTAAAAATTTTGCCTAAAATTGAAAAAGAATGACCTTAAATGAAGGAGAAGAGGTAGATCTCCTACTTGGTCCTGACAACATGAAGAATGATCCACAAAATCTCCCGCAATCAACTACTGAAGTTTGAGGTAAAAACTAAATCATAGCACAAAACTGAATGGTAAATTTCAAATGGTAAAATGACTTGGTAAATTCTTGTTTATGGTTATTTCATGTTTGTTAAATGAATAAACTATAGTTTTTACCTATTTTTACCAATGAAATGGGTATGTTTAATCCGTTTGGTGGTTCTTTGAGAAAGTTTACAGTTGACATAGTGAATTTGACGTGCATGATCGTAAAATGTACTTTTGACCACAGAGAATACTTTCATCTCTTTTTTGAGCTCTATTAAACATGAAAAAAAGAACCCCCCTAGATTCCTCTTTCAGCTCTTTTCAGACTCTCAAAATATGAAAAGATTGTCAGGTGCTTGTCCTTTTCAGCTCGTAAACAGATTGGAAATGACATCTACTCAGTATAAGTTTAACCCTTTTCTCGACTGAGATAAATTACTTACGAAAAAGGAGTACGCTGATCGAACATGGTCAATAGGTTCTCACTTGTATTATTTTATGCTTTTTCGAACTTGATTGACAAATTTGTGAAAATGAACTTGTGGAGTTTTCTTTTTGTCCCTTTTCAAACTCTCTAAACATGAAAAGGACCGAGTTCTCATTGTCATTAAAGTCATTAAAGCATCAAATAGTGACAAACTTGTCCATCATGACAAGACCGAGTTTCACCTTCACTAGACTCATTAAAACATCACATAGTGATGGATTCACCCGAAGGGTAGAATTATGCATCAAGCATATGTTATCCTCCTCAAGCTTGTTAAAACAATAAAGAGGTACTGCTCAGCAATGATTGGGGAAAATGGGAAAAGGGATAAATCACTTTATGGTAGCAAGTTGCTCTTGAACATGACACTTTCACCTCATCTCTGTGACTATTTGGGTTGGGTTATCTGCTTGACGTTTATAATACCTATTGTCTATCACACCATCCATCACTTTGGTTTTGGGTCAATGCTGCCAATTCATTCAGTGTCACCGACATGTTTAAGAGAAGTCACTTAGTAAACTTTATCCTTTGCAATACTCATAAACCATCATTTTCATGATCGTCATTCATGAACATTGTGTCATCAATCACATTCTGTCTTCAAAATCATTACACTCGTTTCATGTCGTTGATTGGGGATACATCAAGGCCCTCCCACGATGAGTCACTTCTTGTCGACATTAGCACATTATCCATGAAGTTGACTTAGAAACACCCTTCCAATACCTGGAGTCTTGCATACATCAATGACAAGTTTCTCGCTTCTGGCAACAGATTGACATCACAGGACTTCAACCGAAATACTTTGTATGGTGTTCGACATCAAGACATCTATTCACACCATGCATAATATTATTTAGTACCTTGAGAATCATTATCATTATTGGTGATTTCTCTCGCGTCTGTTAACAGCTTACATAATTGGCTGGTAATCAGACGGTGTCTTCCCATGTTTGACTTTAGATCACATATTCACATGGTTAGACTCTTACTTGAGAAAACGATTGGACGAGATAGATTACCGCGTATCTAGTTTCATCCATCTAGGCTGCGATTTTAGGAGAGTACTAAATCATCTATACGATGGCTTTACACAGATGGTCATCTTATCATGGGTCTATGTTTGTAGATGACTATCTGATTTATGTACATGTAGCGAAAAGTTTATATGCTGAGCATGGGTATGCCTTCCCTCAACAATTCATGAAAAATTTAAAGATATCATGATATTATGTATTGTAATTGATGTAGGTCACCATCCACTTCATATCCTCCTCATCACATCATAAAGCATATCACTCAACATTATCATTTTTGACTTCATGCTTTAGGGGGCAGCTGTTATAGGTCTATTTGGGAACATCACTCCCAACAATCAGATTAGTGTAAGCAGGGTCTATCAAACCATAATTCAGTTTCTACATGCCCTAAACATGCCACCTCATTGAGTGCTTTCATCCATGAGAGTTTCCTGACTTCAAACCCTGCTGAAGTGCTTCCTTGGGTCACCAGCGCACCCCCAGTTAGGGGTAAGTGCTCTGCAGAGTAGGTAGCCCCATTCAAGGCTACTTTGTAGAGTACCTAAGCCCACTCAAGCCTACGTTGGGAGAGAATCGTTGAAATGTTCATTGGATCCTGAGTAGATTCCTCCTTTCTAGAGCCTTCTAGAAGGAACCCAGCGCCTATATTATCAAGATGAGCTCGACTTAGGATAGCCTTGGATCATCTAATCCTCTATCCTCTCATCCATTTGAACATGGAAAATAATCATCCAATTATGGAAAACCATTCAATGCCATATTAATGACAAAACCACATTCATCTATAAATTGGCCTCCCATCATAGAGCCAAGAGAGCTTGGATATTATAGAGAAATAATGTTGGTTTAGAGACTTGAAATCATTGTCAAGTAATGTTATGCTGCTGGATTGATATTGCTATTGGTGTGATGAGGGCTTGGACTAAGCTGGACAAGTGACACGAGATCGAACCACATTGGGTATAACTTCTCCTTCTATCAATCAATAAAGTTGTTTGTTCCTTTTCCAATACTTTTGTCTATATCTATGATGAATGTATGTTCAAATGTTGTCGATTCCATTTGTTTACAATAAATAGATCATATGCTTTGATTGTTGGCGTCTTCTATTTATGTTGGCAGGTACCAATTGAGCGAATTCAGTTTGAGTGGGAGCGATGGGAGAAACTCAAAAGAGATCAAAGGAAGTGAAGGATCACAAGTAGGTTCTTTTATATTATCTTTTTATTATAGGAAAAGGTTAAACATCTTCACTTCAACTGTTCTAAGTGTAACTATCCACTTAGGGAAGATATACTTATTTGTAGGTATAAATTTTGTATAACACAACCCTATGGCGAGGTGGTATGAAAATTCTTGCATTACCAGTTTGTTAGTGGCATACCTTGGTGGAACATGTAGAGGCTTCTCTCCACCAAACACTCTGATGAAGGTGCCACCTGGTCAGACATACTAATATGCAATATTTAATATCGCCTCCATTGCTTCTCGATACATGCAAGGTGGATCCTCCTCAGAGATAAGATTGTATAAGAGGATGATAAAATGGAAAGTTAGTCTTACCGTCATTCCTCAATAGCTGGAATTAGAAATAAACTTGCAATAGATTTTGACAAAACTCTCTTGCAATGTCCATGTCTAGTTCATGCCACGGAACTTCTGTTGGGCACAAATTGCATATAGTAAATATGTGAACATTTTCTTTCTCATTCTTGGGTGGATTTTGAGCCATAGCCACATGGCACTTCAATTGATGAGAAAATAGATCTAACCAATTGAATGTCCTCCCATCATTCACCAATTGGTCTAGTAAGAGTACCCAACCTTTAAGAAAGGTTTCTGTGTTCTCTTGACCATATATTCTGGAAGAAAATATTATCAATAATTGGTAAGCCTTCGTGAGGGACGTTGTCTTGTAAACATGGGTGGGTATCTTTCTAAACTTCGACATCTATCTCACCCAGTGCTTAACAATGTCTCTTGTGTTCACATAGCTATGGGTGGAATAGAAAAGTGAGTCCATGCGCTTCACTGTCTCAAGAAAGTGATACATCTGTTGAATGTTCTCTGCCGTGAAGGTGGCAAGATCTCTCTCGCTCATACTGCTCAATGTCATAGTTTGTTCATTTGCATGTGAGACAATCTAGCTAATGATGTCTGCACATGGGAAGGCAGGGTACCTGCATGTAACCTTGTATAATCCTGGCTATTGGATGCTGAGATACACCTGCTAGTTTTCTAAGTCTGCCTTGAATTCCTCTACGAATGTGTCTTTGATCTGCTACATGTCAGTGTTGTTCCCTTCTCATTGAACAACTGAGTATCTGCATATGCTAGTAGATCAATTGATATCTGCTCAATTGTTTCCCCAGTACTAGTCTCAGCGATTTCCTTTGATGCACCTTTCTTGGATGGCATGCTAACTGTAACTGTTAGAGAGATGCTCATCAATTGTTGTACCTGAGGGACAGAGAGGACACTCATGGAAAGAAAATTGCCGCTAAAAGCTAAACAACTTAAATACTAGATCAACAAACAAGCCAGGTTCATGATGGGAAGGATTGGGTAGTTTTCAATGAAATAGGTGACCGACTGACTCTGGGAATTGCGCATTGTGCAGTCCCAACAGTCAGTGTGGGAGCTTGATGACTAGAACTATGCAATGTAAAATTCTTTCTAGGCCAAGGTCTGGGAGAGACCATGCATTACGCAGTCTCAGTGGCTAATCTAGGAGACTAGATACTGGAACTATGTAGTACGCATTTGGAGCCAGGCCAAGCTAGGCTCTGCACAATTCTAGAAACCAAGCTAGAGTCTTGAGTCTCAAGATTGTGTGGAGCTAGTTGTGCACAGTGATATCCGGGTAAGGGGACCCATATCTACCCAAGGGGAGTGTAAAAACCAAGCAAATATGAAATATGGTGTGATGGTGAGTGAAAATCTGAATAAGTGTTGATTCATGAATGTGGAACAAGTATAGCAATTCATTAAATTGAAGGAAAACTAAGCATGTGAAGAGAGTCCCTGCAACGACAACCATTGGTGCAAAAAAAGGGGAAAAATCATGCGACACTTGGGAAAGGAAATCTATAACTTGAAACAACACTTCAACAAACTAAAACAAGTTAAAATGCGAGCAGTCATGCAAAGAAACAAGTGAAACAAAAATCACACAAGCTAAGCAACAAAAAGAGACAAAAAAGGGAGTAAAATATGAGAAAATAAAAACCCACCTGGAAAAGTGATGACGATCACACAGAAGGCTCCTTGATCTCCTTAGGAATTCTAGAGCACCAAGATCGAGTGTGAAAATGAGTTTTAGCAATGTTGATTAAATATATTTGGCAAAGTTAGGGTTTATGACGCACATCCCTAAATCAAGGAAAAAGTGACACTTGGTGGAAATTTCCAAAAATAATGCAAGTGACTCCTTCTTGTTACTAAAAATAGATCCCTATTTTTTAGGGATGCTTTCTTATTTTTTTCTTTTTTTCTTTTTTGGGAAAACTGCCATGCATTGCCCAAAGATATTGCACAATTATGGGAAGGACTAGGAAACCCTCCGGCTCATGCACTACACAGTTTCTGAGCACAGTGAGGTCTGCGCAATTTATGAGCTTAGTGTTGAGATGCCTCTCCATGACTAGACATTTCTAGAGCTCAAGGTTCACTCACAGCCAGGACTGTGCAATTCCTAATAGAAAGGCTAGTTGCTCTGAAGAATTGCGTAGTTTTATGAGGCAAGCCAAAAACTGTTGTGGGACCATGTCAAGAGATCGATTTGTGGATCAAACAATTAACTAAGTGAGCAAACACAAGCCAAAATAAAAAGGATAAGTCTCAACTGAATCATGGATACCTGGAATAGTTCAAGATGAGCTTGTCTGGTTTAGAAGGAGGCTCTAAAATCGAATCATAGGAAAAATTTTGAAGGGTGGTTGTAGCCGCTACAACATTGGCAACACACTCATAGAACTCCATCTCTCTATATGGACCTTGTCTCATGCAAATCGAGTCAAAATCTTTCGGAAGTATTGTTCAATTCTTTCATTATCATATTTTTTTCACTTAGCTTGAGTTAAAGAGGTAGTCCCTACCATTCTCTTTATCAATAGCACACATACCAAGCCAAGTCAAACTTATTTGTTTCAATTAGGGATGAGGGGTATATAGATGCATAAGTAAAATAGACTTTTACAGTTTTAGTTTCATCTCTGGTGTTTCTCCACTGCTAGTAGGTATGTATAGTACCTTGTTGGAGTCACTTCAAGAACACAAGCATTACTCGACTCCCAACGAGCCTTGACAGTACCCTAGCGGAGTTACCTGCTTCACCTCTTTGCGCAGGAAGCCTTTCTCTTCTTTCACCCTTTTTTTTCATTTTTTCGTTTTCAAAGAACTATGCATAGACACTTATTTATTTCATGAGGCAAAAGAGGGATCACGACTTATTGAGAGTAGAAGAGGTTGTCCCATCATAGAAGGATATTTATATATACCTCTGACATAATTGTTAAGGTTTGCCCCCTCGAAGGCATTTGATCATGATTGTGATTTGTCTACTGTTGATATTTCTAAGCCACCAGTCTTCGATGATCCATCTTCTTAGGAATTGGAAACCTAACAGTGACTCGAGAGCTTTAGGAGTTTCCAATTCCTAAGAAGATGGATCATCGAAGACTGGTGGCTTAGAAATATCAACAATAGACAAATCACAATCATGATCAAATGCCTGAATGAAATGATCACGACATCCACGATCAAAATGTTCAACACAGTGGACAAAGGCATCCTCATGATCTGATGAATCATAAATAGGGTATGATGAAAAATGATAAATTTCAACCTCTTTGTTTCTAAAAAGGTAAGATGAGATATTGGGAGGATCAGGGAAGATAGATTTTTCCTCTCCACATTGAAATGAAAAATTGGCATTCCACGTGTTATGCGAATGATCGGAAATAGAAACATCCGGAAATGAACTTTCACAAGATGGAGCAGAACTGATAGAATCATGGAATATGTTAGGATAAATTGGATGAGGTGCAGACAGAAGGAGATCATCCTTCACCGTAGGTTCTTGTTCAGATTCACACAAATACTCATAGAAAATGATATCGCATATTGGTTGTTCTACACCAACTCCATCCATAACTTGATCCTCGTGAACATCACATGTGGGATCTGAGACACATGAACATAGAAAACCAAAATCTCGAGGATCAAAGGGACCCGTTGACGGTGCTGGATCCGCCAACATGTCAAGGGATCTCCCCAATAAGAAGTCCCAATTAAACCTTAGACCGTTTGGTGTAGGAGTCCCAGTAGTGGATCGTATGGTATCACCTTGACTGTGGTTTTGCACAGAGGCAAGTAAGATGTCCCTGTTGGTAGAAATGGTGTGAAAGCTACAGAAAGTCAAGGAAGGTGCATGAATGGTTCCAACACACGGCAAGTGGGGTGAGTGCGCCCCTTGGAAACCTGTGATAGCATGCAGCTTGGAAGGGAACACACGAGCGAAGATGCGTCACAAACTAGAAATAAAGTTAGCGAGCAATCCAAAGTGATGGTTAAACCAAGTGCACATTTCAGTAAGATTCATACATACTTATACAGAACATTCCATACATGCATGCGTAAGTAAACATATACATATATCATTTAGAGTAAACAAGATAGCTGGAATATAATACAACATTTGTATGAAATGTGTTGGCTATGTTATATTAAGAAGTGTCAGTTCTAGTTATACAATACATCCATGTCCAACCACCAGGTCTGATAACGAAATGTCATAGTTGTTTGGTCAATTTAGTGTTGCCTAAATTGCTATCATTAATTGTCAACCCGGGGCTCGTAAGCTGATGAAGTGATATGTACAGTATGTACTTAAGTAACCTTTCCTAGTTCTTTTTGTCGTTTTTAGATGATGTTTGTGGTTGATTTAACTTCTTAAGATGGAGTGATGGATTTATAAACAAATGAGTGTGTGTGTGTGTATATGGTGGTTACTAAATGCTTCTAGAACTTTTAAAGAGAAAGCTTGAAAAGTGACTTGCAATGGAATTGAAACTTTGAATGAAAGCAAAGCATTAAACAAAGTGACTAATGGCACTAGTCCACTATCTATGCTACTGATAAGAACAAAAATAGCATCTATGTTAACTCAATGGAAAGTGAAAAACACTACTTTAGCTGCAAAACTTAAATGACAAATCATAACACTTCATTCTTTCTTAACATTCTGCCTCTAGCTGTAATTGTTCATGTGAAAAACAGTTAAGAAGGAATCAGTAATATGAGTCAAAAAGCTAATCAAACCAAGCTGCCACTCAATGATATTTTGGTCCAATAAAAAGTTAGACAATTATGATGAGAAGACCATCAAAAGGTTAGTAAGCAACTTGTCAAAAACTTGATAAAGTAAACTAGCAATGAAACTGCGTAAGCAAGGTAAAAATCAGCAGCTAAGACAAGACAACTTCAAATACCATCAGTGATAAAAAGAAATAAAAACGCACTATCCCGGGCTCCTAACACACCTGCATAAACAAACTGATCAGTTCTGAAAAGTGCTGGAAATGTAAAGGCATGAAATCAAACTGTACATTATTATACATGTTCAAAGAAACGAAAAACTGCAGAAATCAAACTATACATTATTGTACATGTGAAAATGAAAACAAAGAAAGGCAGGAAAATAAAGTTAAATGCTACTGTACATAGGTTGCGATAGATGGGGGCCCTCCATCCACTCAACCAACTAAAGATCAGCTATGCAAAGGTGAGCAGAAACAGTCTTCTTATATTAAATCAACATGTCAAAATACAGTCAAAAAGTGCTGTAGAAACAGTCTTTAAAACAGAGTTTGATAACCAAAACAATTACAGCAATTACAATATCAAAAAGCTAATCTCTAAGCATTGGCAAACGCTTTATTTATAGGCACAGGGATAAACTGTCCTCTGCGTAAACTAAGCAACTACAGTCTTAACTAATTAACTACGCAGCAACACGCAGGCAACTCCGTGCACGTTTGGAGGAAACGGTCATCATGGGGAGTAAATCTATGGTTAGATCCTGTCCCTTGCTGTCTTCGTGGCGTGGAGGAAGTGCCAGCTGTGGTTCCGTGTCTCAGTTGCTCACGCAGAGCCGTGCCACCGTATGGAACTTAACGGTTTGTCCGTGGGTACTCCTGCGTTGACCGGGGGCATGCGTGACTGATTTGGCCCAACCAATAGCATACGAACCATGTAGACATCCATACCAACGTGCCCATGTGGCCCGTTCCTGGAGAAGACACGTGGAGTATAGCAAATAACAAAAAGGCTACGGAATCTCTGAACAGCTGCGGAATTGCTGAGTAGCTGCGGAATTGCAGAACAGCTGCGGAATTGCTGAACATGTACCAAAATTCTAAACAAACAGTCAATCATTAGCACAGTCAACAAATCATGTTAAAAGACATATAATGCAATGAATTGAACAAGTTGATGGAGGAAATGATGTCAGAAGAGAGAAGTGAATAGGGAAAAGCTGTTGGGAGGACAGGTAAATGAGTACAAGGTTGAGGCTCAACATACCCCCACTGCGAGGGTGTTGCATGTCCTCATGCAACCAAAATTTTGTAATAATCTTTCAGTTCATATGTTCAGATGCCTCTGCCAAGACATCCAACCTTCTCCTTTTCCTTCCTGTTGCCAAATTTGTTCTTGGTTTCCTAACCAAGCACCTGAATTTCAAGTTGACCAAGGCTCTGCTTAATTTCCTGCATTTCCTCTTCAATTTCCTATTTTTCCTTTGCCAAAGACCCAAATGAAGCATTGTGTTATCGTGGATCATCTATTCCACGTTTCTCTGTTCTTTCAGTGCTTCGTTTTCCTGTTTGATGTGGCGGTTTAGGACCTCTAGATCAAATACTTCTTGCTTCAAAGATTGAACCTGTTGTTCAAGGGGCAAGAGAGTACTAGGGCCAGCAACAAATTGCTCTAATGTTTCCAAATAATCATATGCCTCCTGCTGGACAGGGTCAATGTCAGGTGTTTGTCTTGGCCTAAATTCAAATCCTTGAAAACTGCTTTCTTTCTCTTGTTGGAAAGGACTTTCCTCTCTTGGAGGACTTAGCTCAATAGCTAGCCGAATTGGAGTCTTCTCAGGTGTGCCCAAATCAATGAAATGGGACTGTTTCTCTTTAGTCACTCTCTTCTTCTGTATAAGTCTACTGCTTCTTCTTACCTGCAGGCTAGTACTTTTTGGTTCTTGCTGTTTTTTCTTTTGTTTCTTTTTGGAGCTGGCAGTTTTATGAAGCTGAGCAAGCCTATGAGCTAATGTTTGGGTATCTTCTTCACTTGAAGGTTCAGGTGAAGGGTATGGCTCTTGCAAAATAGCTTTCCCTTTATCCTCCTTTTGTCTTTTTATTCTACTTCCCTTTTTATTTTCCTTTTGAATAGTTTCTTGAACAGTTTCTTGGGCAATTTCTTGAAGAGTTTTTGTAACAATTTCTTGGGTAGTTTCTTCAACTTCTACAGCAGTGTCCTGGGCAGCAATCTCTTCTTGGGTAACTATTTCTTTCCCTTTTCTTCTACTTCTTTTTGGCACCCTAGGAGAGCTACTAGAGGCTTCTGCTACCTCTTGAAAATGGTTTCTCACAAGGAATTTCTCCCATGTATCCTTTCTGATTTTTAACTGCTCCTCAATCAAGATTTTAATGAGTCCATGGTGATATAGGTGGGGCTCAATGTTTCCCACGTTTTTCTGAACAGTGGCACTCATTTTTTTTAGACTAGCTAGCAAGAAATAAGGAAGATTGATGGTATGTTCACCCATAAAATGCATCATTATCTTTGTATGATAAACATACATTATACCAAATCTGCCTTCACATGTTAAAAATTTCTGAACTAGCAAAAGTAAGGCAGTCCATTCCTTTTTAATGACACTTACAAGTATTCCTTTGGTGAAGATAGTGGTATCCATACTTGGATTTTTCAACATGTTCTTCCACTCTTGGTCTTCAACAGTTCGATTTTTGAACCAACGTTCCCCAGTACGAGGCAAAGCAGTTGCTTGAGCCAAGCTGCTCTCTGTGACAGTGAATTGTAGGTCTCCAATCTCCACAGTATTTGTTTTTCCATCAAACGACCGAGCAAAGGCCTTGGTAACTTCCTTGTGATATCCTTTGAACTTCTGAATAAATTTTAACCACTTGGCCTTCTGCAGGGCATTCTTCGTTTGTGGGTAACCGTCTAAAAACTTAGAACCTTCCGGCTCTGCTCTTAATAACTTGCCCATTTCGGTTACCAGCTCTTTTGCTGCTCTGACAGCGTTGTTTGAATACTGGAGAGAGAGCTATACAGGAAAAACAGTGCTCAGCAGTGGGTATTATGGCTACAGTAGAATGGTCAGCAGTGGTATTACGGCTACAACAGAATGGCCGTGATGCAATTACGAGACTGGTGGTCAGGGTTTTGAGAGGAAAGGTGAGGAAATAGAACGGAGTATGTTCACGGTGAAACAGCGTGATGAATGAAACCGAGAGTGAAGACGGTGAGGGCGTAGATAACAATGCGAAGATGAGGTTATGCATGCGAGAAGCAGAGTTATGGGTAGAGGATACAACGGCCAAATCCCTGAACGTCGGGTGGCTGCGTACACTTGGCTGCGGAATGATCAATTGGAGAGTCGTGGTACAACAGTACACGTCACTCTGGTACGAAGAATTAATGAGGGAGAGCAGGCCGTATTAAGTTCAAATCAACAGCGATTAGGGAACCGTTAGGAAGGTGGTGAGGTGGATTACGCAGCATAATGGATGAGGATTATGAGGAGTGGATGGGGATCTTGTCAATCATTACATTACGTGCCTCCTACCATAATCCGAAAACCATACATAAATGATATAACTGTTAGTTAGAAATTTAGAACATACCTTCGTGTAATTGCATTTCGATCCCTAACCTTTGATTTATTGCTGCCTTTGTATATGCCATGTGTCCTTGCTCTTTAATGATGCTGGTGCTTTTGACTGCAGATTTTTCTTTTTGAAACAGAGTTTGTTTTTGTTGCAGGAACAGAGTGTATTAGCTGCGGAATCTTGATATCAACTGCAGAATTGGCTCCTAGCTGTGGAAATTGCAGCAACACTTTTCTGCCTGCACAAAGAGGATTAAAACAACTTGACTGAATGGAATAGTCCTGAGAGGGACTTTATTGGTGAAAATGAGATGGAATGAATGGACTGAAAGAAAATGAAGTGGAATGAAAATGATGAGATGGATGAGATGGATGAGATGGACAGAAAAAGAGAAAATATAAAGTGTCAGGTGACCCTGATTTTCACTTCATATTTTCTGCATAAGACTGCCAATCCAAGATTGGTTTTCAGGCTTATACAAGAGATTTTTTTTCTTTTTTTTTTGCTTTTTTTTTTTTTTTTTTTTTTTTTTTCAACTGAAAGAAACAAAGATCAGGCTGATGGAGGAGAAGAATTCTTCTCCACTAGCCTCATTGCAGAATCTTCTTGGAACAACTTAACAAATTCCTCCCTTGAGAGTGGCTTGTGGTAGACTTTCAATCTATGGCCATTCACAATGAGAGGAGTCTGAAGCTCATCAATGGTCTTCACTCGAACTGCTCCATTTTTAAAGACTTCATCAATCTCATATGGCCCAAGCCAATGAGTTTGAAATTTTCCTTTGAAGTCCTTAAACTTGGAATCAAACAATAGTGCCCAATCTCCCTTCTGAAACTTTCTTTCTTTGATGTGTCGATCATGCCATTTAGTTCTTTGGTGCTGAACTAGATCGGTCCTTAAAATTGCATCTTGTCTTATTTCATCTAGCTCATTTAGCTGGTCCATTCTGTGTTTTTGAGCTTCTGATAGGCTCATCCCCAATTGAACTGCCATCTTGAAGGTCTTGATTTGGAACTCAATGGGGAGCAGGACTTCTTTCCCATAAACAAGTTCATAGGGAGAATGTCCTGTTGTGTTCCTCCATGTAGTTCTATAGGCCCATAAGGCTTCAGGAAGCCTTATCTCTTCTATGAAGATGAACAGTCTTGGTGATAATGCCTTCAAGGACTTTATTTGTAGATTCCACTTGACCATTTGATTGCGGATGGTATGGAGTAGATGTTCTGTGCTTGATTTTGTATTCCTCCATCAGCTTCTCCATCAATTTAGATGTAAATTGGCTTCCCTGATCTGTCACAATTTCTCTTGGGACACCAAAACGAGTAAAAATATCCTCAAAAAGAAATTGAACAACTGAATTTTCAGTGGCAGAAGGCAATGCCTTGGCTTCTACCCACTTAGTAACATAATCAGTGCAAACCAATATATACTTCTTTTGCTTAGATGGTGGATTAATAGGTCCAACGAAATCTAGAGCCCATTTCTCAAAGGGTTCGATGCATACTTGTGGCTGTAGTGGCATTTCATTTGAAGGAGTTGGTCTCCCAACTCTTTGGCAGCTGTCACACCTTCTAACATACTGCTTTGCATCTTTAAAGAGAGAAGGCCAATAATATCATAAAGAAAGGATTTTATAGGCTGTCCTCTTGTCAGCAAAGTGTCCGCCGCATGGTTCATCATGACATGCTTTAAGGATGTCAGGCATTTCATCTTCCCGAACACATCTTCTGATCATACAATCTGGCCCTGTTTTGAACAATTCATTAGAAATCCAAGAATAATGTGAACTCTCCTGAATGATTTTCCTTTTCTCATTAGGAAATAAGTGTGGAGGTAGCTTCCATGTAACTAGATAATTAGCAATATCTGCATACCAAGGAGTCTTGGTAGTTACTGCAAACAAGTATTCATCTGGAAACTTATCCTCTACAGGAGAATCTTCGTTAGTGTTTTGGATTCTAGACAAGAAATCAGCTACTGTGTTTTGTTTTCCTGGTCTATCTAACACAGTAATGTTGAATTCTTGTAAAAGTAAAAGCCATCTTGTAACTCTGCCATTAGTAATAGGTTTGTTCATGAGATATCTAATTGCGGAGTGATCAGTATGGACAAAAGTTTCATAGCCGGTTATGTAGTGTCTAGAATTGTTGATTGCATGAACAACGGCTAAGAATTCTTTTTCAGTCACAGTGTAATTTAACTCGGTGGGAGTCAAATTTTTACTGGTGTAATAAATGGCATAAGGGACCAAATCTTTTTGTCCCAAAACAGCTCCTAGAGCTGTATCTGAAGCATCAGTAGAAATGTGGAAAGGGAGTTTCCAATTTGGCCCTCTCAAAATGGGTGCTTCAGATATTCTAGTCTTTAAAGTTTCAAAGGCAGACTGACATTCAGGATCCCATTTGAACTCACAGTCTTTGGTAAGTAATTTGAAAAGAGGAGATGCTATCTTAGTGAAGTTTTCAATAAATCTTTTATAATATCTAGTAAACCCAAGAAAACTTCTAACATCTTTCTGGCAATTTGGAACAGGTAACTTGGAGATGACTTCTACTTTGGATCTATCAACTTTAATTCCATCTCCTGAAATATGATGTCCTAAAACAATTCCTTCAGTAAACATCATAAAACACTTTTCATGACTTAATGAAAGATTTGTTTCTTTACATCTAATTAGAACTTTTTCCAAATTTTCTAATGCTTCTTCAAATGTGTTACCATAAACTGTGAAATCATCCATGTAGACCTCTACACAATCATGAATTAGATCTGAAAAAAATTCCTAGTACAGCCCTTTGAAATGTAGCGGGTGCATTGCATAATCCCAAAGGAAGTACTCGGTAAGCAAAAGTTCCCCAAGGACAAGTAAATGTGGTTTTGTCTTGATCTTCAGGTGCTACCTGAATTTGATTGTAACCACTAAAACCATCCAAAAATGAGAAAAACGTTTTACCTGCTAAAGTATCTAATACTTGATCAATAAAGGGCAAAGGAAAGTGATCCTTCAAGGTTGCTTTGTTTAATTCTCTGTAATCAATGCAAACCCTCCATTTACCATTCTTTTTAGGTACTATGACCAAGGGAGAAACCCATTGGCTATCTGAAATAGGGTAAATGAAGTTTACATTGAGTAACTTCTGGAGCTCTTCTTTCACTATCTCCCTAAGATTTGGATTCATCCTTCTTTGAGGTTGTCTGATTGGTCTACTGTTTTCCTCAATGTAGATGTGATGAATGCAAGTCTTAGGGTCAATACCTTTCATGTCGGTATACTCCCATGCAAAAGCAGTAGAATGTCTTTGCAAGACTTTGGTTAGCTCTTCCTGTTGGAATTTTTCCAAGTTTTTGTTAATGTTTAATGTTTTTCCTGGAAAGATCTCGATGGCAGAACTACCAAATTCTTCCATAGAGAAAAGAGACATTTGTCTAGATGATAGACACTCTATGTTAGAATCCAACTGAAATTGTGTAGAGTCATATTCTGAAGATGGTTCAAAATTTTCTAATGTATTCAGAATTTGACTGTCTTCACTAATCTCAGAAATGGTAAAGACAGGTTGTATAGTATCTTCATCATCAACCCACTCATTATCTCCTATTTCTGTAATTGCTTTCGCTGGAGGATACAAATTGAACTTCTTTGTTGAATTGCCATCAGAAATATACATATCCCCAGACCTACAACTTATGAAAGCATCAGCTGTGGCCAGGTAAGGTCTTCCTAAAATAAGAGGATGTCCTCCTAGATTGTTCTTGGGAGTTAAAATCATAAAATCAACTGGATATTCCCAAGAGTCTAGGGAGACTGGAATGTCTTCCAATACACCATCAGGTTTAATGATTGATCTATCTGCAAGCTGCAGTAAAGTAGGTGTAAAGAAAAGGTTAGGAAGTTTTAACTGGTCCATGGTCTGTCTACTCATAATGTTGATAGCTGCCCCTAAATCAATCAAAGTATTTGGTATTTCTACCCCATTGATATGTGTTTTGACAATTGGACTACCGGGGTCTACATATTTCTGCATGGTAATCTTTCCCATCATAATGTCTGCAATTTTTCCTACCAGGTGAATCCTTCTGGTATCTCTTGGTTTCCTTCCTGGTCTTTTAAGGCTCAACTCCTTTATTGTTTTATCTAGAATGGGAATCTCCTTAATGGCTTGTAACAAGGGAATCTTGATACAGACATTCTTCAATTCATCTAAAAAATTATAGTCAGGCAACCAAATTTGCTTTTCCACTCCTTTGTCGATTTGTAACCTTTCAGGAAAAGGAGGTGTGGCCACAGATGTAGGTTGCTCAACTATGGGAGTTGTGGGGGTTGATTCTTTTTCTTTTTCTGTTTGAGTGTTTGGGTGTTGAAGGGATGCTTCAGAACCCTTATTAGCTCTAAGAGATTCTTCCTCAGAAATGCTTGGTTGTTGAACATTTATAGAAGGTTGATCTAAGATTTTACCTGATCTGAGTTGTACTTCATTGAGAGGAACAATCATATAGGTAGGGAATGGTTGAACTTCCATCATGTAAGCATTTTGAGGGTTCCTATTATTGGGGTTTGGCAATGGCTGAGAAGGAAGTTGATTTGACTTTTGTTGGGATTGGAGCAAGAGTTGAGAGTTTTGATTTTGTGGAGAAGGTTGTTGTTGTTGAGGGAATGGTAATGATAGTTGTTGACTTTGATTTGGAAGTTGTGGAGCTTGCTGATTCTGAAAAGATGGAGGATATTGATAGAATTGAGAAAATCTCCCATAAGGATTTTGCATGCTTTGCATCCATGCTTGAAAAGGATTTTGAGGTTGAGGCCAAGGTTGTTGCCAAGGATTCCAATTTGGTTGGGGTTGAAAATTCATAGAGTTGTTAAACCCTTGATTTTGTTGCCCCTGCCAAGGTCTCCTTGCAACAAAACAGAGAGATTCAAGTGTATTTGGATCTTCTTGAAAGACTGCTTTGAGCCCAGGGATTGAAGGACAAACCTTGGTCTCATGGTTTTCTGAGCAAATTACACATGTTTCCACAACTTGTGCTTCCAAGGGACATTCCCTTAAAGCATGTTTCTTCCTACATTTTGGGCAAAAGATGGCCAAGGCCTCGGCTTCTGCTTTCTGTTTATTGTGGATCTTAAGGGTGTCTAATTGTTCACTAAGACTCCCTAAGATGTCAGTTTTGAATTCATCAAGCATATTGCCGATCTCAGCCCTACTTACTGATCCAGTTGCAGATTTATTTGCTCTGAGGAGAGAAGGATATCTAGACCCTTTTTGAGTTTTTGATTTGCCCCTTGAGAGATGGACACATAATTCTGCTATATCAGAAAGTGGAAGCTGAGATATATCTCCCTTCCCCATCATATTCAAAAGATCTATCCATTCATATCTAATGGCTTTTAGTAATAGGGCTTTCAAGGTCTCTTCATCCAAGTTACTCATTTTTGCTCTTTTCAAATTATACTGAAATCTTTCAATCAATTCCTCCAAATTCTCATCTTCTCTTTGTACCATTTTAAATACCTCATCCTTGTGGTTGGTGGGCATACAATAGTCCAGGTACCTATCCAAAATGTCTGTTTCATATCATTCCAAGACCTAATGGATTGAGTGACTAACCCCATAAACCATTTCAAAGCTTGTCCTTTCAATGTGGAAGGGAACAATTTGAGTTTTTGAGTGTCATCCAAATAGTCATAAGTTCTACATACGACTTCAAACTCAAATAAGAATGTTTCAGGGTCCTCATTCCTTGATCCATGAAAGTTTGGGAGGATAGATGGTGAGATGTTCTTCATGGTGGCTCGGGAATCCTCATCAACTATAGGGAATCCGAATGAGTTATCCCCATCCCTATTTCCTCCAATATTACCTCTACCTCCTCCTCCTCTACCTCTACCTCTACCAAATCCAGGTGCTTCTTCCTCTGCCATGGTAGTTTTCCCAGAGACTTCAGAGTCTTCTGGTTCTTCTACTAAGGGTGTATGAGAAGGATTCCCTCCTTCTTCTTCAGGTGTTTCTACTTCTTCAATTATAATTTGCCTCTCTGGAGAAAGAAGGAAAGGATCTCTTTCAGACTCGATGGAAGGTATGGGAGAGTCAACTCTTGCTTCTTGAATTCCGGGAACCCTAGGGCTAGGAGTGTCAGTTGGAGATAAGGGAGGTGTCTCTTGTCTATCCCTTGAAGTAGATGGACTTGTAAAAATCAAACTCTTGGCTCTAGCTAAAAACCTTCCCCTAGAATCTCTAGCTCTATGCATGTCATTTTTTTTATTTTTTCCTTCAAGTCAGGTTAATAATTCTTTTTCTGATCTTCCAGGTCACTCTAGGTGCAAGAAGAGAGCATACTTAAGAAACTATTAAACCAATAACTTTCTCTTTTCTGATCCTCCAGATCACTCTAGGTGCAAGAGGAGAGCATACTTTGAGAGGTTATCAATTTCCCTTTCTTGAAATTTTCTTAATTTTTTTTTAGAATTGGCTACCTAATTTCACTTCCCCGGCAACGGCGCCAAAATGTTTGGTCAATTTAGTGTTGCCTAAATTGCTATCATTAATTGTCAACCCGGGGCTCGTAAGCTGATGAAGTGATATGTACAGTATGTACTTAAGTAACCTTTCCTAGTTCTTTTTGTCGTTTTTAGATGATGTTTGTGGTTCATTTAACTTCTTAAGATGGAGTGATGGATTTATAAACAAATGAGTGCGTGTGTGTGTATATGGTGGTTACTAAATGCTTCTAGAACTTTTAAAGAGAAAGCTTGAAAAGTGACTTGCAATGGAATTGAAACTTCGAATGAAAGCAAAGCATTAAACAAAGTGACTAATGGCACTAGTCCACTATCTATGCTGCTGATAAGAACAAAAATAGCATCTATGTTAACTCAATGGAAAGTGAAAAACACTACTTTAGCTGCAAAACTTAAATGACAAATCATAACACTTCATTCTTTCTTAACATTCTGCCTCTAGCTGTAATTGTTCATGTGAAAAACAGTGAAGAAGGAATCAGTAATATGAGTCAAAAAGCTAATCAAACCAAGTTGCCACTCAATGATATTTTGGTCCAATAAAAAGTTAGACAATTATGATGAGAAGACCATCAAAAGGTTAGTAAGCAACTTGTCAAAAACTTGATAAAGTAAACTAGCAATGAAACTGCGTAAGCAAGGTAAAAATCAGCAGCTAAGACAAGACAACTTCAAATACCATCAGTGATAAAAAGAAATAAAAACACACTATCCCGGGCTCCTAACACACCTGCATAAACAAACTGATCAGTTCTGAAAAGTGCTGGAAATGTAAAGGCATGAAATCAAACTGTACATTATTATACATGTTCAAAGAAACGAAAAACTGCAGAAATCAAACTATACATTATTGTACATGTGAAAATGAAAACAAAGAAAGGCAGGAAAATAAAGTTAAATGCTACTGTACATAGGTTGCGATAGATGGGGGCCCTCCATCCACTCAACCAGCTAAAGATCAGCTACGCAAAGGTGAGCAGAAACAGTCTTCTTATATTAAATCAGCATGTCAAAATACAGTAAAAAAGTGTTGTTGAAACAGTCTTTAAAACAGAGTTTGATAACCAAAACAATTACAGCAATTACAATATCAAAAAGCTAATCTCTAAGCGTTGGCAAACACTTTATTTATAGGCACAGGGACAAACTGTCCTCTGCGTAAACTAAGCAACTACAGTCTTAACTAATTAACTACGCAGCAACACGCAGGCAACTCTGTGCACGTTTGGAGGAAACGGTCATCATGGGGAGTAAATCTATGGTTAGATCCTGTCCCTTGCTGTCTTCATGGCGTGGAGGAAGTGCCAGTTGTGGTTCCGTGTCTCAGTTTCTCACGCAGAGCCGTGCCACCGTCTGGAACTTAACGGTTTGACCGTGGGTACTCCTGCGTTGACTGGGGGCATGCGTGACTGATTTGGCCCAACCAATAGCATACGAACCATGTAGACATCCATACCAACGTGCCCATGTGGCCCGTTCCTGGAGAAGACACGTGGAGTATAGCAAACAACAAAAAGGCTGCGGAATCTCTGAACAGCTGCGGAATTGCTGAGTAGCTGCGGAATTGCAGAACAACTGCGGAATTGCTGAACATGTACCAAAATTCTAAACAAACAGTCAATCATTAGCACAGTCAACAAATCATGTTAAAAGACATATAATGCAATGAATTGAACAAGTTGATGGAGGAAATGATGTCAGAAGAGAGAAGTGAATAGGGAAAAGCTGTTGGGAGGACAGGTAAATGAGTGCAAGGTTGAGGCTCAACAATAGTCACAACAACCTGCTCCTCCAAAGATATATACTAGCTTTGCATAGTGGAGAAGCCAAGGCTTGTTACAATATTGTCCAAGATTTCTCTAAGATACTCCTATCGGAAGCTTGGCTAACCAAAATGCCTTCCAATGATTTATGAGGTTCTATTTATAGAAAAGGGTGGGGTGACCGTTGAAATTCCCCTTTGTTACCATTCATCTATCCCCATGACTCTTAAACTACTCTGTTACTGTTATATTCAACTAGCGACACTTGAACTTCCACTTGACAGGACGTTACATATAATCCGCACATGTACCCATGTGAGACAAAATGGCTTGAGAAATCCATCCAAGACATCACTAACACTCAAACCATTGTGGTGAGACCAAATCTTTGACATCCTTATGATGGTCGATGGTGGCGAACTGATGCTGAGCTCGGTCATCCGTGATGGTGTCTGTGCACTCAATGGTGACATCATGCTGAAAGCGAACTCCTGGATTCATTTCATCCAGATACAATGGTATGGCCTGTGTGTCTAACTCGTTTGATAGCATGCACATCATCATCTAGAGTGTGGCTAGACCACAAACATACCGATGCATAGTGTCTATGCTGATATCCAAGTGTGTGCTGGTGACCATGCACATTAACTTGACGAAGTACATGTTCATCTCTAGTCGGACTTGCTTCTTGTATTTGCCTCGAAGAGTGTGCCAAATGGATGGGATCACATGCGTGTGCACAATGACATGCTTGCTGCTGAATTCCCTTGCATGTGATCAACATCACTTCTCACCTTGTCTGCTCTGTGCCAGCTGCTGGGATAGATCTATAACTTGTGTGGGTCAAATTTCATCCATCTGTGCATGTTGCGCCCCCTACTATACCTGTTCCTGCTGCAACCCATTCTCTCGTATGTGCAGCTCTTATTCTTCCTTGAATTGCTTCTTCAACACATGTAACTCCTTCTCTTTTTCTCAGTCTACCTTCACGCAATCTTCATGTTGTGTCGTCACCTCATAGCCTTAGTCTCCAAACTTGCTTTCATCATAAGTGGATATGCTTGAGCTTGCAACTTTGTTCTGTCTCTGTGTTTTCAACAACCTTCCTCTTGCATTTGTTGCATGTAGGTGTGCTACCTTCTACTACCACTGATGGTGCTTCTTTTTGTGATGTCGTTGCCATATTATCTTGATGTCCTTGACTACGAACAACTTGATGTCTTCATAGGTAGGAAAGCTCATAGAAACTTGCTTGGCTACAACCCCCATTGTGCTCTCAATGGTGTCCTTTGACTCTACTCTCCTAAAGGCCATTGTACTTGTGCTACTAAGAGATAGAAGAACACTTGTGATTCCTGGAGACATAGCAACACTCATGGAAAGAAATCTATCAGTAGAAAACCAAAACAAACTTGAGGACTCACTTGCAATATACCTGTGTGATTGATCTTGAAGGTTGGGCAATTGTTGCTAGGAGGTCAGGAGATTGACTGCAAAAAATATGAAAGGTATAGTCCAGGTTGTTAGGAGGATGACTAACTACTGGAACTGTGCAATGCATAGTCCATCTTGGCCTGCTAAGGACTAAAACTACGCAATGCACAATTTGAATCAGCAGTGACATGCAACTAGCAAATGACATTGCGTAGTTTATGGGGCCAGTAGGACACTGCCTCCAAGAATTGCGTAATGAAATCCTGGAGGTCAGTACTAGGCTAGACCTATGCAATTTTTGGAGGGAAGGCAAAGCGTTCACTTCTAGAAGTGTACAGTGGTAGTTGGGCAAGGAACAGTCCGGACCAAGGCAGGGCAGGCCAACTAACGGGTGACTGAAAAAATGAGAAGTTTGAATGCATGATGAGATGAGTGAAAACAAGAATGAATGATCATACATGCAAATAGAAAGTGCAGGATTCAGAAAGTGGGAAAGCATGCATGTGTGTGAAGTGAGTCGCCGCAACAACGACTGTTCCTGCAAAGATAATGTCATGCATGCGACAACGGTGAGATGCAAATGAAAACTGAAACGATGCTTCTACAAGCTAACATACATCAAAACAATAGCAAGTGCTCACTAAAATTAGGAAGAAAACACTCACACAAAGTGAAACACAAAAAGAGACAGAAACGTAGCACAAGATATGTAAAGCAGGCTTACCCTGAAGTAGCTGAGCTGAATGTGCTGACGACTCCTAGATGCAATGTGGGATGTCAGAGCTGTAAGGTCGATGTGATGAATGAGCTCTGCAATGTTTTGTTGGTGAGTTTTGATAAAATCAAGGTTGTGACATGCATGCCACAAATATAGGGAAAGCGACACTTGGCGCGAGGTTTCTAAAATGATCCTTGCATGTAACTTCCAATTGCTAAAACTAGATCCTTGAATCAAGGGATTCCTTCACATGCTGTCTTGGGAGGAGAAATCCATGCATGCAAATAATTTTTTCTCAGTCCCGGAGGGAACCGGTCAACCTGAAGCCACATGCATCAGTCTGCAATCATGGGATGAAAATCTGTGCAGTTTCTGGGCTGAGCAGAGATCGTTGTCCTAGAGGGATTGCATAATTTCTAGGAGGAATAGGTGACGGTCTCCCAGGATTGCACAAGTTATGGGCTGAGCAGCTTTCCTGGGTCAAACCTCACAATTTTCTCAAGGAAGCCTGTCTGAATGTACCTCGCAATTTCTAGGCCTAGCAGGCTGTCATGGGTCAGACCTCGCAATTTTCTCAAGGAAGCCTGTTTGACTGCATTGCACAATTTCTGAGCCCAGTTAGCTGTTTGGATGGATTTGTGCAATTTCTGCTAGCTGCTAGGCTGGCTTTCCTAGAGGTATTATGCAATTTCTAGGAGTAGCAGGTGACTACTACCCAGAATTGCGCAATTTTTGAGCTCAACAGCTGTCTTGGGATGAATTGCGCAATTTTTGAGAGGAATACTGTTAGGAATAATTGTGCAATTATGGAGCCTAGCTGAGTTTGCGCAATTTTTGGGGGGAAGGTTGGTTCCCCTCTAGAATTGCACAATTCCGAGAAGGAGCTTCTCAACCAGCAACTAACGCTAAGTTCGGCAAGCAACCTATGAAGGGGGTGAAACAAACTTGCATGCACAAGCTGACAAGACTCTATGAAATAGTTGAAACTGATGTGCTTGATAGTGCAAGACATGCTGCTAAGGATGGTCGGTAGGGATGCTCAGAAACGAAGCTAAGGCAAAATTTTGGAGGGTGGTTATAGCTGCTACAAAACTTGGCGACACACTGGTAGAACTCCAGCTCTCTAAATGGACCTTGTTCGTGAAAATAAATTCTAACAGCTCTGGAAGTATTGTTTAGTTCTCTGTTCATCTTGGTCTCCACACTTGGTTGATTGTAAGATGTAGTATCTGCTAGGCTCTTGGTCAGTTGACACACATTCCAAGCCAAGCCAACACAGTTGTTTCGATTGGGGATGAGGGTTATATTGGTGAACAAGCAGTATAGTCATCAGAATTTTAGTTTCATCTATGGTGTTGCTCTGCTGCCTACAGAACTGGATAATACCCTGGCGGAGTCACGCAGGAACACAAGAATCACTCTGCTGCTAGAGAGCTTGGTTAGTACCCTGACAGAGTTACCTGCATAAGCCTCTTTACATAGGAAGCCTTTCTCTTCTTTCGCCTTATTCATCTTCATTTTTCCAAACTTTTTCCAAATTTTCATTTTTTCATTTTCATAACTATGCATAACACTTATTCATATTAGAGGCAGAAGAGGGATCCCAACTTATTGAGACCAGAGGAGGTTGTTCCTTCAGAGAACTAGTTTTATATATACCTCTGACGTGCTTGTTAAGGTTTTCCCCCTCACCTTACTCTACTTGACTGAGCTGACAAGGATTAACCCAAAAACAACCGACTAGAGTAGGTGATACTCATTAGTGCACAAGCGTTGTGCTTCCACCAAGGTTCACTTCGAACAGTACATATTTTCCATTGATGTATTATGGATTGAAGAAACAAGTTATTACATAAGAGAGCGGACAACAGATAACCAAATGTTGATAGTTGTACAAGTCCTCTTGTACTTTACCTAGCTTGTTTCAAGAGTTGCACACGGTCCATGCGAACTAACCTACAGACATAAACAAGCAAACAAACCAAAAATCAAAGAAAGAAGTAGAAGTAAATGCATAAGAAAAGTGAGTAAGTAGACAAATAAGCAAGAAAACAAACAAACAAACAAATAAGCAAACATGCATGCAAGAAAACAACTCAAAAAGCAAACACTACTCCTACTCCTAAGTTAATAGTGCATGGGTCGTCTCATGCAAAGTGATACTCCCAATGTAGCCATCGGAAGATTGGTTGACCCATGTTGCTGAAGGCATGGTTCGTGAAAAACACAGTTGTCCGAACTAGCAGATGTGTATGATACAATAATGAAGAAAGACATACTCCGAGCTTAAATGCGTCCACAGAACAAAAATGAGTGGAATTGCGTGACCTGCAGTTCGTGGACATACCATGATGTTGTGTGACACTACGTGTAGAAGTTGATAACACGAATACTCTTGACTATGACATGCAAGCACACGTGAGGAAGGTAGACCACTTACGTTGCACAAGTGTGCTTGCTGAGCAAGATTCATCCAATGCATGAGCGATGGGATCGTGTAGTTCAAGTGGAGGACGTGAAATCTAATTGTTGGATTGTTGTTGGGTGCATATAGATGAGTGATTAGGAGCCTTGGTGTTTGAACAATTTCCTGATCAGAAGTGAAACCAACCTTAGGACAGCGAGGGCTTGACATAACAATTAGCTTGGTCTGAAGTGTCTCGACAGTCTGTGGGGTTTCGACTTTTTCGAAAGATAGATCATCATAGACTAGTGTCTTAAACATATTAACAACGAGTTAATCAACATCATGATCAGAGAATGAGGTAAAGAGATCACAAAAAACAAGATCAGAAAACTCAGGATGTTGGTCGACATCCTCATGATTTGATGAATCACATAGAGGGGTAGATGAGAAGCAAGGATGTTCACCCTCCGAGTTTCCAGAAAAAGCAGCTGAAAGATCAAGTGGATCTTCAATGAATGATTGGTCTTGTCTGTTGTCGAATGATGGGCTGACATACATTGTGTTCTGCAAATGATCAACAATGGGTGCATCTGTGGATAAAGATACACATGAAAAATCAGGGATGGCAGGATCATCAAGGACGTCAAGAAAAAATAGAGGGGGGATGGACAGAAGGGATAGTGCTCTGCTTCCAATGGATGTTCAATCTCCCATTCATACTCTTCATCAATGACAACACATCTTGGTTGTGCAACACCAACTCCATGGATATATTGATCCTCATTCAAAACAGGTGTAGAGTCTAGAATGGAAGAACACAAGACAGTGCAATCTAGAGGATGATCAGAATATGAGGATAGATGTTGAGGTACGAAACACATGTGATAACCCAAAGGATTCCCAACCAAGCTTTCACAAAAATCGGAAGGAGCAATGTCAGGAGGATGTGACGGTTGAATATATGTGTGTGCATATTCTCCCACATCACTCTGTGGTGGTGGAGCTCTTTCATGAGGGGATGACGGATAGTCACTTGTGATAGTGACCATGACTATGTCCATCTATGATTGTGCAACTCCATCATCAAAGTATGTTGATCAGGTTTTAAGCTTGAACTTCTTCTTGGGATTTACAGATTGGATAAGACAATATTCAAATCTGTCCATGAAAAACTAAAATTTCATCTGAATTTTCGGAGCTTCAAACTACGAAACACAGAAACACTGCCAAAAATCATCAGCCGAGTGTTGAGGAGCCTTCCATTGCTCACAGAACTACTCAAGTGAGTGCACATTGTCAGGTGGCAGACTCCAGCACCATCTTAGTGGGGATTTGCAAAGTGTGTATGCAAGCAGCACGTTGGCCTCTTCTGCATAGAACTCATATGCAAGGAATGCATAGAAGTTGTTATCGTCCTGTGATTTTCAAGATTTTCAAGATAAAAGTCACAAAAGATACATCAAATCACTTATGATTCTAGGACCTAGCCTTCCTAGACTCAGAGAGGGCTCTCTCTGTATATTTATGATTTAACTTTGATTTCAGTGTTTTAATGTATTAGGCGAGATGTTAAAAACAAAGAGATCGCTTGATTGATTGTTTGTTTGATCATTTGGTTGGGGAAGATCATTCTTGAATATTTTACATTGGGCTATGGACTCACAGGTTGGGTGGTAACATCAATTTTCTAGAGCATTTACAAGGCAGGCTAACTGTCTTTTCTAGATCTTAAAAGTAGAGTGAGAAATGGAATGATAGAAAAATGATATTAGTCAGGAAAAAAAAGCATTTAAGTATTTTTTAATCATACTTCAGAGGAAAACATTTAGATTGTAAATACAGATAGTAGTAAGGTGCTCCAACAGCATATCTTAAAGTATAATTTTTGCTTTACAGTAAGAATTAAAGATGCATGAATGGATAAACAGAGATACATTCAACATAGAAAGAAAGACATCACCAGGTCAAAATAGGTCAAGTATCTTGCAAACGGTCCTTTTTATTGATGCTCTAGCTCGAAATTACAATGCTCCAAACAGAAGAAAAAAAATATTTCAAATGACTTGGGTCCAACCCCTAATACTTCCAATACATGGAGTATTTAAACAAAAAAAACTACAATGATTTGCCTTGTACAGTTGGCAATCTATTATTTATTACAATGAATGGAAAAATGACTAATGTAACCACAAAGTGGCCACGCTGAGAAAACTGGGATGGGTGAACCTCTTTTTCATGGATGTTGTTGCTTGAAATATTAATTTGACTATAGTGGTTATGCTGATGTGGCTGGTGCTGACTCAGGTCTGTGCTGTCACTCTAATAATTCTTGTCTCGTTCCTCCTAATAATCACATAGCTCACTCCACGCTTCCTGTTTCACAAAATATTGTCACCATGACATTCTGCAATCAGTGTGAGTCTATCACCACTCATACTTTCCTCCTTTGCAAGTCTTAAACCTCAGTTATTCATGTCAAGCCTTGAAAAATAAGAGAAAGCCCTTAAAAGTCTCTAAAATTCTGGTTCTGCACTTTCTCCTTAGCATTACCTGCGGTCCCGCACCCACTGGTCATGTCACCTGTGTACCTGACCGCTCTGTTTCTGTGTAATGGGTGCGGACCCCTATAAAAGTCAAAAAGACGCAAGCACATTCTTAAAAACTCAGTTTGGGTTACTTCTGGAAGCTTCTAGAGGGAATCTTGAGGTGGCAAGTTCACTCCATTAAGGTGCATGCATCCCATACCTAAGGGAGCTAACCCCTAGATTTGAGGAGCTTATCCCTTTGAAGGAGGACTCTATCCCTTCATAAGTGGACCTGTAATTTCCTTTCTTTGCACTATAAAATGAGGCATTAGGTTGGTTACTAAGGAGGTTAAAAGCTGAACATTTTTTAGGGTAAATGCTGTTGGAATTTAGTCTTCCTAATTGAGATTGAGAGGAGAGATTACATACCTTTTTTGATCTCATTGGGAAGAGTGTGAGGCTTGTCAAAGTAGAGGAGATTCTTGTCTGGACCCTGGGAGGAGCTTGTGCAACATCAAGGCACCAAAGGTTGTAAAGTTATTCTTATTTTCAAAGTTAAGACAATCAAGTTTATTTTTCTCAATAAGTTGCGTTTTATGGTTTATTTCATGGATTCCTTGATCACCATGATGAATATGATTTATTATATTAGCTATGTAGGTGCTATTTGATATGTTTTTGTTTGTGTTTGCAGGTTTTTAAAAGGAAACTTGTTCGGACGATCGAAGCGTGGTTGCTAAAAACTAGCGTTGGACTTAAGGTAGGGTCTAAAACACCTCTTGGTTTTTATTTATAAATCGCAATATATTTAGAGAAAGGTAGATTTGCTTGTTTTGCTTGTCGCTAGATACCAGTTGATACTAGGGAGATCAGTCTTGTCCACAAGAATGATTTATCCGACTGACAAATTGGCGACTCCACTGGGGACTTGAATTTTGGTTTTTTGCCTTTCCTTTTACTTTGACTTGAGAAACTTTTTCCTTGTTTCTAGTTTTTGCTTGATGTGTGTGGGATTGGGTAGTTTTTTAGGATTTGGAATATATTTTCTTTTTTCCAAAATTTTGAAAGAGGACTGAACATTCTGTTTGTAACACAGTGCGGACATCCCCGCACTGCTACTTTACTACAGAGAGTGGTACCGCATCTGGTTATACTGGAAGCCTGCGAACCCTGTCAAACTTTTTGAAAAACCTAAATTGCTTTTTGTCTAGTTAAGCTTAGGATTTATTTACATTTTTAGCCTCTGCCCAGATCTGCATGTGTCCTGTCAGAAATTTCTTGTAAGTGAATTCCATTGGCATTTTGGTTTTAGGTGATTTTCTAGAAGTTTTGCGTGCTTGGTTTGATTTTCGCTTGGTCTTTGTAGTAACTTAGAGATTAGAAGCCTAAGAAACCTCAAATTACCCTGGTCTTTTTGGTCTTCTTGATGAGTCTGACTGATTTGTGAAATCTACCCTTGGTGAGAAATAGATCTCATTTTCTCTTAGCAAATCTTTGAACGAACTTGTTGGAAAGTTTTGAATTTCATTTTTAAAAAAGAAAACATAGCTAGGTGTTTTTTGATTAATTTGTTATTCTGAACGAATTAGTCCTTAGTTTGCTGAATAACTAAGTAAAACATCCTCAAAAAGAATTTTTTAAAGCTTTTACTTCAATTAGGTTTTTAGAAATTTTTAGATCTCAAGCATAGTTTTTTATAGTTTTGAGTGTTTTCTAGAAATTTTAGAATCTCTTTTGAAAGAAGTTGTTTTCTGTAGTTTTTGAGTGTTGAAAAAGAAAAGGATTTTTTTGTGAGCATAATTAGTAGTCTCGTTTTGAGTTTATTGAAAAAGACAAAAGATTTTCTTTTCATTTATATGTTGAAGAAAGATTTGTTTTTCAAAGAATTACATTCTCAACTCTTTCTTTAGCTAGAAATTCATTGAAGAAAAAGAATTCTTTATCATCTTAGGTGCATTTTTAGTGTTTTGGAGTCGAGTCTTCACACCATAAAGTTTCATTTCCATACCTTTTGACTTAAGAAACAACTTGTAAAAATAACGCTTAAAATAAAATTGATCTAGCAATCTTTTTATTTCTAGGGCTCTTATCACCAACATAGCTTAGGCTAGTATCTTGGAGTAGGGAGTAATTAACTTTCCAAGATAGCTAAAACAAACAAGTAGCTATATCTTGCGGTAGGAAATAAATTCCAATTGTTACATGTATGCTCTGGGAAGCTCCTCTTAAAGGAGTCAAGCACGAGATCATATCTGAACCCAGGGAAAATTTTAAGAACCCTCCCTAAATTTATAAGTATAATAAATGGGCGAATCTCCATGGTATATAGGAAAAATGGAAGGCGATTTTATCAATAATATAATATGTATATATAATTTTTTGGCGAATCTCTCACTAGGCATGGTGAATATTTTACTTAATTATAAAATCTTGTAAGATCTTGGTATTACCATGGGTTATCATAAACCTGGAGCTTAAAAATTACTATTAGTAATTTATAAAAATTAATAAAATTAATAGTTGATTTTTATTTTATTTTTTATTTTAACCAAGCTAAAATGTTTAACATACATTATTACAACATCCAATTTTACTCTTGATCCGCCCTGAGATGGATCAAATATTTTTTCACTCTATGCTAGTTTGCATATCATGATATTTGATACCTCTCGGGGGTTAGTAGATCCAGAGTAAAGATGGATCTATGCTAGTTTAATTCCCCCATTTAAATAGGCTACATTCCAGGTGAATACCATGGGTCAATACCATGTGCCATTTTGGTGAATACCATGGGTCAATACCATGTGCCATTTTTATTCTTATTAATACTAATATTAGGGTTAATAATGTTTTTTTGCATGGTATTAATAACAATCTAGTCCATGGTATTTGTCCCATAGTATTTTGCCCATAGGTTTCACCTAAATCTAACACATTTTTTGAGTGTTCGTAAATATAAGGGGACTTATGGAGTAAATATAAAAAAATGTTTTATTTGTTTACCATATCTCTCGTTTATTTATATTTTTATTAATTTACCATACCTCTTTTACAAATATGGTATTTGGCCCATGGGATTCACTTAAATAAAACCTCTTTCTTGAGCCTTCATAAATAGAACGAGGGTTATGGACTAAATATAAATAGAGGTTTTATTTATTTACCATATGTCTAGTTTATTTATATTTATATTTATTTACCATACCTTTTGAGTAAGTATAAAAAGACGTTTTATTTATTTACCATACCTCCACTTTACTTATATTTTTATTTGTTTACACCCTTGCATGTATATAAGGTGACTTATGGAGTAAATATAAAAAATGTTTTATTTATTTACCATACTTCTCATTTATTTATATTTTTATTAATTTACCATACCGCTTTTATAAATATGGTATTTGGCCCATAGGATTCACTTAAATAAAACCTATTCTTGAAAATGGGCGAATGGAAGGTTGTAACTCCTAATTTCAAGGGCTAAATTTACCTTTTTTACCCTCTCCCTTAGAATAAAGTGGGCTATTTGAGGTGATTTGTAAAAATGTACTATGATACAAAATATTCGCCCACTAAAAATTTAAAACCCCTTAATTTCGCCAAAGTGCAAACATTCGCCCCTAAAATTTTCTATGTCTGAACCAGTGGGGTAATCAATCCTTCCTCATTGGGAACAATAGCAGATATACACGTATTAAAAACTGTAAACCTCGGATTGACCATTGTCAAGGAGCCTGGGGTCACTTGTTGGTAAACCTTGGATTATGTCAAGGAGCCTTCAAGGGGATTGAGCTTTGTTACCCTGCCCTTGCATGTGTATTGGGTCGTAGACTGTTTCCCCAGGTATATTTGTTTCGGTTGGTAACCATAGTGACCATAATCTATAGGATTCTTTCCTAAGGTGACGGTGGAGGGAAGATCCCATTGTACTTGGAGCAGACGTCGACTAGACTCACTTGGACTCTCTGGGGGTTCTCTTCACTCGAGACGGTTTTGTGAATAAACTTGTGCTAGTCTGTTTCATTAAGCAGGTTGTCGGGGTAACTGTTCCAACCGCCCTTTCTGTATTGAATTCTGCGACGTTGGATTTCATCACCAACCAGTGTTTTTGGTACGGAAAGTTATTGTTTGTGTGTGGTTTGATCTCTTAGATTTTTTTTAGGCATGTGATTCAATTGTTTGTTTCTTTAGAGACTTTAGGTGGTTTCATTGAGTTTTTCTTTGTTTACGTGTGAAGTAATTAAAATATTTAATCGTGGCTAAATTACCGAGACAATCTTGTAGACTTCGGGGGAAACCTCCCGAGTATTCACCAAGCCAGCTTGAAGGGCTACAAGCTCTTGTAACTCCTAGTGACAGTAGAGTTGGGTCACTGGAAGATAGAGAATCTTCTTTAGTTGTTCATCCTGATTATCAAGTTCAAGCAACAGAGTATATTTTTGAACCAATTTCATTTTCCAAAGTTACTGGTAGTGTTTCCTCTACTAGTGAATTAGCCGAAGAACCTAAAATTTCTGAGCCTGAAACTGAACCTGCTACTACTCCATCCTCAGGATTTGCTTCTCCAACTTCCAGTGGTCCTGGTTCACCCAGGGTAGGAAGGATCATTACCCAAAATCTTCCTTCCAGACTTATTTCTATTGAAGAAGTTGTTAGTCTAGAAGAAGATATAAGTCTCCCTGAAAATCAACCAACTTTAGAACTTAGGGAGCGTGAATCAATTTTCTATAGTCCACCTAGGAGGGACGCTTGGTACCTCTCATTGACTAACTTTTTAGAAAATCCAGGTCTTATTTTTTCACCACCTCGAATTCCTTTTCATACAACACCTAGAGGTTATTATCCTCCTTTGAATATGTCAAGACAGTCATCCATGTTTTCCCAATCACCGGAAACATTTTTATATGGTGGTCCTTCTATTCCTTCTGGGTATCAGTCACTCACTAGTACTTTTTCAGGAGCATCTCCTCAACCCATCGGAACGGTTTTAGTTTAGGAAGATGAATTCAATAGTGAACATGTGATTTACTATGTTAGTTGAACTTTGAATCCAACTGAGCTTAAATATTCGCATGTGGAGAAATTGGCCTTGGCAGCTGTTCAAGTTGTCCAAAGATTTTGTCATTACATATTACTACGCAAAACTATCGTAATTTCTTACTATAACCCTATGATCTATATTCTGACCAAACAATTGCTAGGGGGCAAGTATTCCAAATGGATTGTTATCCTGCAATTTGACTTGAAATTTGAAAAATCCAAGGCAAAGAAATCTTTGGTATTTGCGAAATTGATGTGTGATTTCCCGCGCGCTGATACTAAAACTGTGGCGGAAGAGCCCATTGTGGATGAATCCTTGTTTCTTATTAGTACTCTTGATCCATGGTATGGAGATATCATTGTTTATCTCCAAACCCAATCTTTTCAGCCTGAAATTTCACGATCTCAGCGACGGAAAATACGATTCCAATCCCAACAATACAAAATTATTGGAGATACACTCTATCGTCGTGGGGCGGATTCTGTTTTCCGACGTTGTTTAACTCATGAAGAAGTTGAAAAGGTTCTAAACGACTGTCACTATGGAGCATGTGGTGGTCATATGTTTGGGTATTCCACAGCCCAAAAGATATTGCACGCTGGTTATTTCTGGCCGTCTTTATTTAAAGATTGTATTTATGCAATCCGAAAATGCCACAATTGTCAAATTTTTTATCGAAAGATGTGTGCTCCACCTACTCCTCTCCACCCTGTAATTGCCATCGGCCCTTTTGCAAAATGGGGTATCGACTTTATTACATGTAACCCTCACTCGGCTGGGGGGCACGCGTGTATCATCCTTGCGGTAGATTATTTTACTAAGTGGGCCGAGGCGATGCCTACATTTTTGGCAGATGGCAAAACTGCTGCAATTTTCATCTTCAATCATATAATTACTAGATTCGATGTTCCTCAAGCGATTATCACTGATCATGGGAGTCATTTTTGAAACATCATGATGACTGAACTAACAGATCAACTTGGCCTGCGTCACGATAGTTCTACTCCATATTACCCATAGGCTAATGGTCTGGTTGAAGTCATCAACAAAGTTCTAGTCATTATGATCCAACGAATCATTGGGATTCATAGGTCAAATTGGCATAACATGTTATTTTCAGCGCTTTGGGTGTATCCAACCTCAGTAAAAACATCAACTGGTTTCACTTCTTTTCAACTGGTTTATGGTCTGGAAGCTATGTTACCCATTGAATGTGAAATTCTGTCATTGCAAATAGCCATAGAGTTACTCCCAGCCACTTCCGAAGAGGAGAAACGTTTGTTGTACTTAGCTTAGCTAGATGAGAATCGACATGATGCTGCATTAGCAATCGAAACTCATGCCAAACGAATTAAAGCTCAGTACGATCGAAATGTTACACTTTGTAATTTTTCAGAAGGAGACCTAGTCTTACTATATGATCAAGCAAACGATAAGCTAGGGGTTGGAAAATTTGTACCTATATGGCATGGTCCTTATGTTGTTAAGTGAACGCTGGCAAAAGGGGCCTATGAATTGGTAGATTTTGACGGTGTCTCTTTAGGTAAGCCCAGAAATGGTCTTTATCCGAAGAGATATTATGCTTAAATCTGGGTGTGGAGATTTTAGTTAGATTAGTTTCTTTCTAGCTGGTGTGTTTTAGATTAGAAAAGTGTGCTTCGTTTAGAGAGTGTTTTTATCATTATTCCTTCTTATCTTGATTTTACTCTTGATATTGCAGATGTCGACGTCTCTTCAAACATACATTGTTTTCGCTAATGGTGCTTGTCGTAATACACGAAACATTTCTTCCGCAGCTTGGGTTATCTATTCATCCTCTGATGAGTTGGTATCTATGCATGGGGTAAGCCTCGGTCAAACAACGAACAACATTGCAAAGTATAGTGCAGTGATTGAGTTATTATCTGAATCCATCTCATTCGGGATTCAGAGTTTGATTGTTAGGTTAGATTCTGAACTCGTTGTATTGCAGCTTAATAGAGTTTATGCCATTAGAAATCCAGTGTTATTAAGATTATTTTTGAGAGTTCGTCTCTTGGAACATGAATTTGACTATATTGAATATCAGCATATTCCAAGGTATTTAAATACATTAGCAGATGCAATTGCTTCTCGAGTGTTAAATAGACATTTGCAATAATCCAACAGTAAATTTAAAAACATTCCATAGCATGTTATACAGGATAGCCAGTAATAGTGATATAGCATAGCATAGAAGTGTGTCAAATATACATCGTCTTCGATCATAGGTTAAAAAACACCTTATGATTGGCAAAAATGATAGTACAAAAAACAAAAATGTTGTATGAGTCTACAAAGGTGATCATCCTATCACTAGTGATGATCACGATAAGAAACCACTGCTCGGGCCACCCTACAAAGGAACCTCCTGAAAGGTCCTGGGACCCCAATCACATAGCGTTGCAAATTAAGTGGAATATCATCTATGTTAGTCTCTAGAATATCTGCTGTCAAACGCTCTAGATGATTTTCCAATTCGGTTAGGGTCTTTGTAGATTCATCCCGTGGGGCCGGTACTGCTGCAGCTAGGTTTCTCCTCTCATAGGGCCGGAGAGTGGCTGGTCGCTGTGGATCCACATCAGCATTTGAAACTTTTTACTATCAGTTTTGGACGATTTAAAAAAAAATAAAAATAATTAATTAAAACTTAGAAAATGTTGAGAATGATTTTACCTGAATCATCCCACTGCTCTCCTGGTGGAAGAGTCATGTCTAGGTCACCACGATAATCCATCCCAGCATAAGGAAAATCCTGAATGATGAAAAGTTGGTTATCCAACCAACGGAAATACTCAGGAGGAAATCGAACAACCTCTGAACCCTCCTCAGGATGACAGGCCATAACTATAACCCAATGCATTAGCTTAGGTTCTTGGGGAAGTCCAACTCCAATGGAAAGATGTTGTGGGACCAACATTGGGACCGTCTCTAGAGCAAAGCTCACAACTAAGAAACCATATCCAAAGTTTTTTAGTTGCCCGTTCTTTGCTCTAGTTAGTTGGCCTTTTACATTCGCCAACACAGTTTCGCACCAATTAAAGATGGTGCCTCAATAACAGTCTACTGCCATTTGCATTTGGGATCCAGTAGCTACATGCAATGCTGCGCTTCCGTAGAGTCTGGTGACAGTAAATGCAATCGCTTTAAGTTCAAGACGGGAGATGGTTTTGATATCAATCCCTTTGTCCTTTGTTTGGTCATTACAAAACTCTAGTCGGAGACTATCGACAGACTAGCCACTTGGCCTAGTCCCAAATAGAGATAATTGTTCACCTCTCTTGGGAAAACCAGTCAAGAAGTAAATGTCCTCTAACTCCATTTTGAGCCGGTGGCCACCAATAATGAAACACTGGTCCTGTATATTCCATCTGTCCACCAGCCACTGCAAAAAGTCTACTTGGGCCCTGATGCTAGGAATGGCCCAGAATTTAAATAGCCCACATGCCCTCAATGCATCTATGGAGGGCTAATGATTAACTGCGGCAAGGTCCACATCTTTGTGCTTCCATTCCCGCCAAATGAGCATTGTGTATATCCTACATTGTAAAAAAGGCGGATTAAAACATTTTGGTTCAAAATTTTTGGGCGGAAAATGAAAAATTGAAGTTTCAAAACCTATGTCGTGGGGTCTGCACCCTCCAGTTAGGGATAGTGCATAGGTCCACACTCTACCCAAGCAGCAAATGCGGGCCCCTGGCTCTTTCCTTTGCAGGAAAAAGTCAGGGTCCGCAGGTTTCGCATGTTGCGCCTGCGGACCCCCGCGAGCGGTCTTTTCAACTAATTTTTCTCTAAAAAATCAAAATGAAAGCCTAAGAACAAAATTTAAACAGTTGAAATGCAAGATTAAAGTGATGTGGATTACCTAGAGGTGACGGTTTTCGATTCCAATGGACAGATTTTCCGCAATCTTCACAGGAAGTTTCTTACCCAAAAGCTCTCTTTTCTCACTCTGAAGTCAAACGGTAAAAATGAATTTACAAAAGCCCTTTTTATAAGATTTTTTGAATAAATGAATTTTCAATTTGTTTATTTTTCACTTTAAAAAGGTAACTTTTTGACACATTTTTTATTTATTTTAAACAGGTATGAGTGATGTTTGAGTTTTTGTGCAGAATATCGGATTTTTTAGGGAAAATTGATCATTTTCAACAAAAAACATTGGAGTCCTCTTTAAGCTCTTTTCTAACTCGTAAAATATGAAAAGACTATCGAGTTTTTCTTTTTAAGCTCGTTAAAACAGAATTAAAAGGACGGTCCACTTACAGCTCTTTTCTGACTGTATAAACATGAAAAGATTGCCGGGATTTTGTCGTTTCAAGTTCAATATTGGTTATAAAACGACGTGTCATTGATCGCTTTTTTTACTTTTTCAGATCAAAGACACTAATTATGAAAAGTACTCCTTGATCGTAATGGTCAAGCGATTCTCTCAAGTATTATTTTATACTTTTTCGGGCTTGGGAGACACAAATTTTTGAAAAAGGACAACCATGGAGTTTTCTTAAGTTTTTCTTTTGACTCCCTAAAACTGAAAAACGCCGAGTTTCTCCTATACTGGACTCGTTAAAATGTAACAGTAAAGGACCTGTTCAGTTTCAAACAAGAACAGACCACTCTTTCTTAGGGTTTGAATTTTAAACTAAGTTAGACTCATCCGAAGGGTGAGCTTATAACCAAGCAAATGTTATCCTCCTCAAGCTTGTCAAAAATGAAGAGGTACTTGCCAGAAATGGCGGGGGAAAAGAGAGAAAAATGAACCTATTTGTTATACTTTGTGTCTCAAAAAAGAATTCAACCACTCTTGAACACGAGACTTTTTGTTCACCTGGGTTGGGAAATCCTTTGCCTAACAGTTAATCAAACCATATTGAAAGTCTTCAGCCGATTTCTGGGTATTAGCTTTGGGTCAATTGTCACCAAACCATCTGCAGTGTCGTTATGTGTTCAAGAGGTTAGTTCAAATAAACCATTCATCTGCAAAATATCTGTCATCCATCTTGACCATCCCTAAGTTAGTCCTTGCCAAATATATTTCTTCAAACTTGATCTATGATTTCGTGTTGTGGGCTTGCCTACGACGGATCGCTTTCTATCGACTTCAGCTCATTATCTAGAAAGATGATCTAGAAATCGTCAGTACCTTGGAATCTGCATGCCTCAATGGCAGGTTTCTTGCCTTCGACGATAGGTTGCATCATTGACCTTCGATCAAAGGATTCTATGACATGTTCGACATCAGCTCATCTATTCACATTTCATGGATTGTACTGAGTACTTTGAGAGCCATTGACATTACTGGTGGTTTCTCTCACACTTGTTAACAGTTCACATCATTGACTGGTAATCAAGTGGTTTCTACCATGTTCGACTTCGATACATTCATTCACATGGATAGAATCATACTAGTTCGGGAAGCAGAAATCAAGACCTTGGATCTAGTTTCCACCATCCAGGCTACGAGGAATTTTGTTATTCATTATATAGTGGACTATTCATAAATAGATGGCTGCGCCCATACTGTGTCTACATATGTCTATACTTGTGATGTATTACAAGATCATTCCTATATCAGATCAGTTTAGTTAGCTTTCTAGTCAGTTTTGATCTGAGTATGGGAATGCCTACCTCAGTGATGATATCTTCATATATATATATATATATTTTGTATTGATTGTTTTTACAGGTTCCAACCAAGATGTCCATAGGATGATCTTTGAAATGATAAAGTACTTCACTCTTCTTAGATGACAAATACTATCCTAATCTATTACATACTTTGCACTTTAGGGGGCAATCTGTTGTACAAAATATTATCACCATGACATTCTGCAATCAGTGTGAGTTTATCACCACTCATGCTTTCCTCCTTTGCAAGTCCTAAACCTCAGTTATTCATGTCAAGCCTTGAAAAATAAGAGAAAGCCCTTAAAAGTCTCTAAAACTCTGGTTCCGCACTTTCTCTTAGCATTACCTACGGTCCCGCACCCACTAGTCATGTCACCTGTGTAACTGACCGCTCTGTTTCTATGTAATGGGTGCAAACCCCTGTAAAAGTCAAAAAGGCGCAAGTACATTCTTAAAAACTCACTTTGGGTTATTTTTGGAAGCTTCTAGAGGGAATCTTGAGGTGGCAAGTTCGCTCCTTTAAGGTGCATGCATCCCATACCTAAAGGAGCTAACCCTTGATGTGAGGAGCTAATCCCTTTGAAGGAGGACTCTATCCCTTCATAAGTGGACCTGTAACCTCCTTCCTTTGCACTATAAAATGAGGCATTGGGTTGGTTACTAAGGAGGTTGAAAGCTGAATATTTTTGAGGGTAAATTCTGTTGGAATTTAGTCTTCCTAATTGAGCTTGAGAGGAGAGATTACATACCTTTTTTTATCTCATTGGGAAGAGTGTGAGGCTTGTCAAAGTAGAGGAGATTCTTGTCTGGACCCTGGGAGGAGCTTGTACAACATCAAGGCACCAAAGGTTGTAAAGTTCTTCCTATTTTCAAAGTTAATACAATCAAGTTTATTTTTGTCAATAAGTTGTGTTTTATGGTTTATTTCATGGATTCCTTGCTCACCATGATGAATATGATTTATTATATTAGCTATGTAGGTGTTATTTGACGTGTGCTTGTTTGTGTTTGCAGGTTTTTAAAAGGAAACTTGTTCGGACGGTTGAAGAGTGGCTGCCAAAAACTAGCGTAGGACTTAAGGTAGGGTCTAAAACACCTCTTGGTTTTTATTTATAAATCGCAATATATTTAGAGAAAGGTAGATTTGCTTATTCTGCTTGTCGCTAGATACCAGTTGATACTAGGGAGATCAGTCTTGTCCGCAAGAACGATTTATCCGGCTAACACTTCCTCATCTGGAACTTTGATTTTAATTAATCTTCTGTATATTTCATCCACCTCAGTGTACTTATCAAATGTTGGTTTGACCATAAATATGTGCTTCAATTCATGCTCAATGTAAATTAAATTGTTGATAGCTTCGAGCAATGTCTTTCCTATTATTCTTCTTTTGATGTTGGAAAGATTTGCAACATCTGTAGCTATACCCTGGATTTCCTTGACATAATCCCCTCTATCCATGAGTTTTTCATTTATGAAAAACAAAGAGGGGAGACCTTTCTGATGTAAAGGCTACATTTTTTTAAAGAACCTGTTCACTGTCGTCTCCAAAATTTGACATTTTTCTTCTAGTTTCACATTTAAGCTATTCTTTGTCAGCACCTTCTTGACTTGTAGTATAGTCTCCGTTCTATCTGCCACTCCCAACTCTTCTAGCTCATACTTGTTCCTTGCATTCAAAAATTTGATTATCCTATTAGCTGTTGTTGGCATGTCTCCCAACTCTACATTAGTAGATGAAATGGATTCTCTAGCCTTCTCCACTAATTCTTTCTGCTCAAAGATAATTTGGATGGTAGGCCAAATTTCATTCATACCATTGATTATATTGTGTGAAATAATCTCCTTAACTCTCCCTAGAGTGTTTCCAATAGATGATTCTTTCTATAATTTTTGTAGTGCTTCAATTAATTCCTTTGCCCTTTGCATTTCCACCCAGTGATTTCTTTCAGCTCTTTTGATTTGATCATGAAGCACAGTGACTTGGGTTTCCAATCTTTTTATCTCCTCAATTCGTAGATTCATGCCTTCCAATGATCTGGCCAGTTGTTCTGTATTGCTTCCTACTCCTGTGGCTGTAGTTGCTGGAGTGTTTATGGGAGGGGTTGTTAGAGGAAGGGCCTCCATTGTTGTGTTGGCCATCTGTGTTGCATTTTCTTTCTCTTGCACCATTTTTTCCATCCCTACCTCCATTTGTTGATCTGGAGAGACTGCTCCACTATTAATTTCATCATATCATCCTTTTGGCTTTTTGTTTCCTCTATCTCATTGGTTAGTGGGTCATGTGTAGCATGCATCTTGAGCTGCTTCTTCAAAGCTACAATATCTATCTCTTTTTTATTTATTACTTCTTCAACAGCTTTTATATGTGAGGGATCATACCCAATATTCACTACCAAGTCTTCTAAAGACTTAATTTTATTGTCCTTTGACTATGATGAAATCATTTCCCTCTTCAATTGGGATTGAGAATTTGATAGAGTGACCTGCATTTTGAAAAGGTTCATAGAAGTGTTGGTTAGAGTGGATTAAATCATTTCACTTGTTTTCTTGTGCATTTCCAGCTGATCAATCGCATGGACATTTCTAGCATCTTCAAACTCAAAATAAGTTTGATTGTAATTTGTTGGGGTTTTAGGCTCTGCAATCTATGCTTCCAAAAATGCCATATGCATATTTCCCTTTTTTGAATCAAAGACAAAGAGAAGTTTGCTTTGTGCAGTTGCACTCTTCTTCCAAAACTAAGCGTGGTGCTCTTTTTTAGTATTTCATTTCTGATTTTGATCTCTCTAAATGTATCAAAGTCTATCTTTCTTTTTTCTCTAGTCACATTTGTAGATGAGGACACTTGAGGAGACTGCTGCCTTTCTGAAATCGGAGTGGCAAGAAATGTTTTGCCTCCAACTGGGGATGAATCTGGAATATCAATTATGTTGATCACTGTTTGTTGTGGTGATCCTTTGTCTATGTCCATATGTTTTCTAGGCTTCTTCCTATATTTCAACCTGAATTCCTTCATAGAAGTATCAGTCCCTGGTGACTGATCTTCTCTAGATCTTTTCCCTGTTATTCCCTGTTCTTGTTCTTTTCCTTTTTCAGTCCTATCTTCAGTAGTTTGTTTTTCCTGCTGTCTTGGAGTCTATGCACTAGAAGAAGAGATCACTTGTTCTTCAGCCTCCTGCAATGTATCAGGCATCCACTCAATCTGGTTCATGTATTTTTCAATCTCAGGCCTTTGAGTGTGGATATAGGTTGTTGACTTGTTTTCTACCCTCTTCTTGGAAATGATACCCCATGGGTCATAAGACCATGTGAAACTATGGGTAAAGTTCATTTCTTTCAATCTTCTATCTGCCTCCTCCCCTACTACTCTGCTGTTACAAATGAAGGGACCAATCTGAGATTTGATCCTGAACTGGGACTTTTTCTTAGCTGATACAAAATGCACTTCATCTGCATTAATCATTTGTCTAATGTATTCCAGTGCAAAGATCCTCATGGGGAGGAACTTTGGCAGCTTGTATGGGGCCAACTCACAGCCATACACTCTTAATTCAGTGTAATTTTGGTACAAGTACCAATCACCTATTCTGGCTTGGTCTGATAGCTACATAATTCTCCTTATTTCTTCACTGATCCTAGGTTCTGCAGTCCCACTGAGGAGGCTCATTGTTGGGTGAAAAAACATTTCTACAAATGTTTTGTAGCTAAAGTCTTTAGAGTCCTTCATCACTAGTGTTGTCCAAAAAATAACATATTGGGGTTCACCTTCCTCATTCATCTTGCTCATAGTAAACTGGAACTTGTCTGCCTGAAAATAAACCAACATATACACCAAGACTTAGGAGTAATGAAACACTTCCTCTGTGAAGAAATTGACAAGCTGGTCATGAATGAAATCTGCTAAAAATTTTATGAAATTGAAGAGAATAGAGGGCTTGGATTTTGTTGACAAAATAGACAGGAAAGCTATGATAGCTTCATCAAGCCATTGATCTGAATAATAGCCAAGTAAATAGGAAAGAGCAATGACAATGTGTCTAGTTTTGTCAGGGAAAACAGAGGAGGAATAAGGAGGATTCTTGTTTGGCAGAGGTGTGTTCTCAATCATGAAAATTTCTAATGTTGCGTCTCTCTTATAAAAATCAATTTTTTCATACATTTCAGTGAGGACCTCATGGGAAAAGGGAGTAGTTCCTTCAATAACCAAGGACTCCATCATCTGCATAATGGAATTGGCATCAATTGTAAACAAAATATGTTTTGTTGGGGCCATCACTGCCCTTTTCTGTGGATTATAACATGAATGAAATTTCCTGATTAGTTCTGGACAAATGTGTATTTTAGGAAAAATACAAAAAGTCAAATTAGTGTCCCAGAGGCCTATGTCATCCATCTCCTCTACAAATTTGTCCTCCCACCAGCAATATATGTCAAACAAATAAAACTCTGAGAGGGTTTCATGGATCTTGAAATCTTTTTCTACTAGTGGTAGGTGATCCAAATCCAATGGTGGGTGCACCATTGGATTAAATACTTCTGGTTCCTTTTTCTTTGGTGCCATGGATTTCTTCTCTGAAATTGTTCTATGAAAGTTGTCCTTTGTTGAATTTGTAATAGAAGGGGATAAAGTGAAATGGGAATTCAATGAGGGAGAAAGAAAAGGGATTAATCAAAATCGAGATTCGAGAAAGGGGAATTGTTATCACTGTAGAAAATAAGTTCTCCTACAACTGCACTGTTGTCCTTTGTTTGCACTGCATGGTCTTTGTGTATGACTAAATGTAATTTGCATCTGATAGCAGAAAACAACATTTAAAATTTGAAAAATGGCATGAACTGGTGTTTTTATGGATTTAGAATGATGTCATTGGATTGGCCTGACTTGGCATGGGTTTGTTGGCTAACGGTCCAACCCATTGATTGCTTAATGTGGGGAACGGAGGTGATAGGGTGGATGGGATGGGTTTGCATCATGAGGTGGTGGGAGCGACAACAGTCATATGACAAAGTGGTTTGAGTATCGAGATAAACCACTTTTCGAGAGGGCTTGAGAGTGGTAAGCGGTATAAGATGGGGGTGGGTATGAACTCATGAGGGAGCGACACGTAAGCAGTTGGAAACTGTTGACTGCGGACCCCCCCCCCCCCCCTCGAGATTAACTTTTAGAGGACGAGGGGGGACTGGAAAAGAATGAGGGTCATTGGATCAGAAGGAGTGAGTGGGGATGTGGTGATAGATGGTGGGTAGATTAGATAGGATGTGACATGTGAGTGCGTGGTGGGGTAGGGAATAAATGAGGGGTGCAAACTATAGGAAAATATGGGTATAGAGTAAAGTTAGGGGGTAATGATATTAAAATAACATAAGACCCCTCATTTTTTATTTCTTCTCCTGACTTTAGAAAAACAATAGGGTATTTCTTCCAACCTTAGGAAAACATTGGGATATGTCTTCCAATCTTTAAAAGAAATTTTCATGTCTTTCTCTTTCCTTGAATTTTCTTCAATCTACCTACCCTTATTCCCCTAATCTAGCATTTTTTCTTTTTTCATTTGCAGGGTGCACTTGGACTTGCATACCCTTTCTCTTTTTATCTTTTTTTTTTTTAATTCTGACCTATTCTATTACTTATTTCTCCCGTTGGTCCAAATTAAACAGTTGAACCAATTGTATTCCTACCTAGCTACTAATTTACCAAGATTAAACTATTTGGAAGACATTTATTTTCTAACCTATCGACATAAATTGAAATTTGTTCAATCATGCTTAGACTGAATGATTGGAACAACATTTGGGGTTTTCCTTTTTCTTCTTTTTTTCTCTTTTGTTCTTTTTCTTCTTTTTATATACCTTCTTTTAATTAATTTATTTTTTCTCTTTTTTTTTGTGAAATCAATTGAATATTGGAACCTATGAACAATTTGAAATATACAAACTATGAAATACTCAATCACCTTGATATCCTATAAATTATAGGACTCTAATAGTGGCTCTAGCTAGGGATGCAACTTCTCAGCTTGAAGTGTCAAGAACACATGACCATTAGCCTTGAGCCCTTCATATCTTCATTGTCTTCAATATGATTTCTTTTTGTCAAATGAGCTAACCAACTAAAAATATGAAAACTATGATATTTACAATGGAATGAGGGAATCTATGTGCTCATGAAAAATAATGTTTCAGCATCCTGCCATTAACAAGACCCCCTGGTAATTATGTTCCACCTACTCTTTGAGAAAAAATACATTGCTTCCTCTGAAAGCTGAAATAATATATGGACCCTTCCAGAAATTTTCAAATTTACCATGCTTTCCTTTGTCTTCTCTTCTTGAGTCCAATTTTAACACTTTATCTCCCATGTTGAAATCATCAGCTTTGGTTCTTTTGTCAAAAATATTCTTTATATTTTCCTGGACAACTTGAGTTCTATTGTATACCTCTTCTCTGGACCGTCGCAATTGGATTGTTTGATATATCCTTCTTTTAATATCATTTGGTTCACTCTGTACCTCGTGAATAATCTTCATAATTGGCACTCCCATGGAAGAATTGAAAACTGCATCTATTCCATAAACAAGTTTAAATGGGGACATGCCAATTGATTTCTTTGTAGTCAATCTATCAACCCATAATGCATAGATCAATTTGTTATTCCATGACTTCTTATTGTCCTCCAGTATATTCTTAATGATTTTTACCAAAATTTTCTTGGAGGATTCACCCTACCCATTACCTTGAGAGTAATAAGTTTTTGAATGACCCAAGGAAATATGATACCACCATCTTTTTTTATTTGGAAGCTGCAGCATTATCAGTGATGAGTTTCCTAGGATAGCCAAATCTGGAAAGAATATTGGTTTCAAGGATTTTTAGTATAACAGAATCAATAGTAGTTCTTGAAGGAGTGGCTTCTATCCATTTGGTAAAGTAGTCTGTGGCAGTTAGGATCCATTTGTGTTGGGTAGAGGATGGAGGATGAATTTCACCAATGAAATCTAATCCCCATTGTTGGAAAGGGCTTTCAATAGAGATAGGTTTTAGGGGCAAAGGTAGTAATTTTCTCTTTCCTTCAAAGATTTGGCATTTTTGGTAGGCAGTCACCATCTTATGGATGTCTGGGAAATGCGTAGGCCAACAGTAACCTGCTCTAAAGATTTTATTAGTAGTTGTCTTCCAATAAAGATGGCCCCCATAGTCACCTTCATGGAATTTCTGCATAACTTTGTCAGCATCATCCTTTAACAAACATCTGAGTAAGACACCTCCAAAATCTTTCCAATATAATGTATTATCAACAATGCAAAATTTCACTGCTTTTAATTTAAGAAATCTAGCTTTTGTTTTGGATACTCCAGGAGGAGCATTTAAATTGAAAAGAACATATAAAAGGTCCGCATACCAGGGAGAATTGAGATATGCCTCATCTATTGGTGGAGTCGCCATTTCCTCAAGATCATCCAAAGAAAACACCATGTTGATGTCTAATGCATTGAAATTGATTTAGCAGTCAATTTGGCTAATCCTTGTCCTTTGAGCAACTTGGTGGGCTTGATTTCTATATCATATTCCAATATCACAATTATCCATTTCCCTCTCTTCCCATCTGGTCCATTTTGAGTGAGAATATCTTTGACCACTACATTAGGCACATAAGCAATGATATGAGAATGTAAAACGTAAACCTTGAAATCTTTTATTGCTTTAACTAGAGAAAATGCTTGTTTTTCCATGATATTGTACTTCAAAGAAGCATCTCTCAGAGCTTTGCTAAAGAATGCTATTGGTTGTTCATGTCCTTCATTATTTTTCTGTAATAACACAATAGCAATAGTATGTTCAGATGCAAAAGAAAAGATAATGAAGTCTTTAGTGAAATCTGGGCTGATTAAAACTGGTGCTTTTGTTAATGCATGTTTGACTAGATCAAAAGATTGTTTGGCTTCAATATTCCATTTGATTATTGTGTCTTTCTTGAGCATATTTGTTATATTCCTGAGTAGTTTAGCAAGATTTGGTATCAATCTTCTTAAAAATTTAATATTTCCAATAAAAGACTAAAGTTCTTTCATGTTTCTTGGATGGCTGATTTTCAAGATGCCTTTAATCCTACTGGGTTCAATTCTGATTCCAACTTTGGAGATGATATGGCCTAGAATATTTCCTTCAAGACCAAACAATGATTTGTTAGGATTGAGTGAAATATCAAACTTTCTTCATTTTTCAAATACTTTTCTTAGATGTGCTAAGTGTTCTTCATCAGGTTTTTAAAACACAGTGATGTCATCGAGGTAAATCATAATGAAATATCCAATCTCGTCTGAAAAATCAATGTCCATTGTTCTCTAGAAATTAGCACCTGCATTCATTAATCCAAAGGGCATTTTAACATACATGGAAGTTCCCAAAGGAGTAGTAAAAGCAATTTTATCTTGATCATCAGGGTGCACCAAAACTTGATTGTAGCCTGAAAAACCATCTATCAAGGAAATCCTACTAGAACCCACTACCCTTTGCAATATGTGATCCATCTTTGGTAAGGGATAGTTGTCCTTAAGGGAAACCTTGTTTAAATTCCTAAATTCAATGCACAATCTTAGCTCACCACTTTTCTTTCTTGTAAGCACAATATTGGATACCCATTTAGAATATCTAATTGGGACTATGATCTTAGCCTCATACATTTTATTGCTTTCCTTTTCCACAAAAGTCATTAGGATAGGGCTTATCCTACATAATTTCTATTTGAATGGTTTTTTATCTTCTTTGATTGGAATTTTGTGTTGTATAATGCTAGTATCATAGGATTTTAAATCCTCATAGCTCTAGGTAGATACATCTATGAATTATTTGAACAGAGCTATATACTTTCTTTTAGACATTAGAGGTAGTGAATTTAACAATTTTATAATTTTGGGGTTTTTCTCACTGCCTATGTTGCATTCCTCAATGTTTTTTCTTGTTGGTTCCACTTTTGGCTTTCTAGAAACATCATTAAAGTCAAACAACTCTTCCAAAGGGGAAAGCCCTCTAGGTAAAACATTATCTTTGAGTTGTAGTACTTTGAATTTTTCTTTTTCCGGATCTTTATGTATTTCAGTTTTATGTATAGTCTTATTTACAGAATTTTTTTCATCAAAAACATCAGGTTGATTTATATTAATATGTACATCAGTTTGGCTGTCTAGTTCATCCTCCAGATCTATGTCACTATCCTCAAATTTATCCTTTGATTGCAGAAAACTCTCAATTTGTTTATCACTTCCAAAAACTTGCAAGTATCTCATGTTATCAGGAACTGCAGGATGGTGCTTCACTTCAACTGTGTGTTGTTTATTTGGATGAGGTAATTTGCAAGTGTTGCCTGAAAAAGCTAATCTATTTGCCAGGGAATTCTGGAGCCTAGGGATCACAACAATGTCATACTCTTCAAATATTTTAAGAAAATCAATCACAACATTCTAGTATTCTCTCAATCTAGGATGTTTTACTGAGTATTGTCCTTTAATTTGTTTGATGATTAGTTCAGAGTCTCCCAGGACAAAAATTCTCTCAGAACCTACTTTTTTAAGCAACTTCAAGCCTAATAGTAATGCCTCATATTCTGCTATGTTGTTTTTACATAGAAAATTCAGTTTATAAGAATGACCTTCAACCTGATTAGTTTTTGAATTATACCACTAGACTCTTTCTCTTGCCGTTGTTTTACCACATGAGCCATCAAAATTTATATTCCATTGGGGTTCTATTTCAGGATCCTGTTAGATACTGGGTGTTTGAGCATCAAGTCCTTCACTAGGAACATTTTTTGCCTACTTGACTTGTGTATCTATGTCTCCATCATTGTCATTATACAGTATGAAAGAATTAAGATCAGTATGGACAGAGTAGAGAGAATAGTTGTCTGGCCTTTCTTGGTTACTCACCATGTATTTCATTAAATTTTCTCCATAAAGTCTCCTTGGTTGGCCAAACAATGGTATTGTGGCCTATGTCATATCCATTTGAAGTGTTCCTTGTAACTTGTCTCCCCAAGATCTTGATAATAACATACCATACTTAGGAGGGATGTCTGCTACTAAAATATCCATCACTAAACTTTTTTCTCGTTTATGGGCTAGCGTGACACAAAGGCCCTTAATGAGACCTAGACATCTAACCTTTCTAGAATCAAATGAATATAGATCGTTGTATGGTCTAGTGATTTCAAGTCCAAGTTTCTCCATAACAATCTTTGGCATGAGATTATTCGATGCACTTGAATCCAACATTGCATTATGAAGGATCTTGTCATGAATATTAAGGCTGACATAGAATGGAGGAAAACCCCCTTCTTGAGGCTTGCCATCAACTTCTGGTCCAAACAACATTTTAGGTTGGTCATCATTCAAATTCATTGTATCAATGTTTTCTCCAAGTAAGAGGAATAGATGTGTTGAGTTTAGCAATTTCATTATCAATGCTGAAGGGTGCTTGGTTTTTAAGAAAATGTGAGAAATTAGTCCTTTCAGCCACAACCTTTGTCATGATTTCCATTTGCTGAATTGTAGTACGCATTCCAGATTGGACAACTTTTGTTGAGACATCAATTGTTTTCTTAGTAATATTTTCTATGTTTCTCCTTTTTGGATTGTTTTAATTCTTCTTAGAGCTTTCAGTTGTCTTCTTGGGATCAGGCTCTAAAGTTTTCTTGGCAGAGTTATTAGAATCCTTTCTATTTGAGTTATCATTGTTTTCCTTGCTCCTAAGATTATATTGTCTATGGACTTCTAAGATAGCATTCTCAAGCCATGTTTATAGTCATAAGATTCTTCAAATTCCAAATCTGTTTGAGTTAATAGAAACAATTCATGTTCTTCTTATGTAAGAAAAACAAAACTATCTTCATTGGTTCCCATTAAATTAATCTCATTTTCCTCAACTTATTCAACTACACTTACACCTTCATCATCATAATTTTCTTGAAATGGTTGCCTAATTTGTTGATTTGGGCCTCTTTGATCTCTTTGTCTAATTTGTGGAGTATTTCTCCTAGGGTTTGGATTTCGGTTCTGTTCGACAGGTGGATTCTCCCTAGGAACATTCCTATCATTTGTACTTATTCTCTCCATCATTCTTTCCATAGTTATTACTAAGGAATCAATTTTGTCTTCTGCTACAAAATTTGAAGCTTCTTCCTTAAAATTCACTTGTCTTTCAGTTCTCATCTTGGCTCTTTTAGCTTGTAAATTGACCTCTACACTCACAACATCTCTTTGCATTGCTTCTAGTGTTGGAGAATTTCTTTTCCTAAGCTGGTAGGACATATCTATATCAAAACAATATGGGAACTTTATCAAGGCTAAATCTCGGGGTGGTTTACGATTTACAGGTATTGCATTATAGGTATTGCTGAATTTGGAATAATAATCATGTACACTTTCACCTACCTCCCTTTTAATATCTTCATATTCTAATATAATATGTAAAGGGTTATTCTTAACTTCCCATCTATTAAGAAAGGTTTGGTAGAATGTAGGGAGATCATTTATACTATTTGCAGGCAAAGACTTAAACCATTTTCTAACTTCTCCTCCTAAACTTTGAGCAAACATTCTGGGCTTAATACTTTCGTCATCTACCTCTTGCAGGTCAAAACAATCATTCATTTTATCCACATGTTTTTGGGCTGTTAAAGGACCTATCCCATCAAATAGTATGATCTTAGACTAATATTCTTGTGGCATATTAGCCAAGGGGCTTGGTAACACCAAAGGAGCATACTTGGCAAGCATGATTGGTCGTGGTGGTGGAGGATCACTTGAAGGAAGTTGAACGATGGATGAAGGAAGTTGAACAGTGGATGAGGGAAGTTGAATAGTGGATGAGGGAAGTTAAACAGTGGATAAGGTTGGACTAGTACTAGGTGGAAATGAGAGTAAAGGAATTTGAGCAACCTCATGTTCAAGGATGAAAGAAGGGGTAGGAATTATGGAGGCAGTAGGACTTGGTGACTGAATATATGCAGGTTTAGATGTGAAGGAGGAAGCTTCTAGGTTTAAAGCAGTTAATTCTACTGACTGTTGAAGGTAAGCATCATCAATTTCTGAGGTGAGATCTATCACTAGATCGTGAAGTGTGTCAAAATGTTGTAAGAGCTAAAGATCTGATTCAGTTTGTGAATAAAGTTCTCTCACTAGGATTTTGGGTAAGATTGATGGATCAAAGATAATATGATCTTTCCAATTCTTTGATTTATTCGTGAATAAGCCTTGTTCAAAGTGTAAATCAAATAAGATATCTTGGAAGGTAACAAAGTTTTCACGAAGTGTGTTGGCTCTGTGAAGAAATCTGTTTCTTGTCTGACTCTCAGTTCTAAGGGTTTTCCTCAAGATATTTTCAGGATTGTCTACTATGGTAGGAGGATTTCGATCTAGATGGGATCTGGTAGAAATTATTTTGGGAGCCAGTGTTCAAATCTAAAACACAGAAAAGTTGAATATAAAAAAACAAAAGATAAACCAATATTAGGAGTTATAATATTATACAAATCTATTTAATTGGGCACTCTAAATTCGAATGAAAGGATAAATTTTTCAGTGGTCCCCCGTATGGTTGCCACTATGTTATCGTCCTGTGATTTTGAATATTGGAAAGAAAAAAGTCAAAAAATATATATCAAACTACTTATGAGTCTTGGACCTAGCCTTCCTAGACTCAAAGAGGGCTCTCTCTGTATATTTATGATTTAAGTTTGATTTCATTGTTTTAATGTATTAGGCAAGATATTAAAAATAAAGAGATTGCTTGATTGATTGTTTGTTTTCTCATTTGGTTGGGGAGGATCATTCTTGAATATTTTCCATTGGGCTATGGAGTCACACGCTGGGTGGTAACATCAATTTTCCAAAGAATTTACAAGGCAAGCTAACTATCTTTACTAGATCTTAAAAGTAGAGTGAGAAATGGAATGAAAGAAAAATGATATCAGTCAGGATTAAAAAGAATTTAAGTATTTTTTAATCATACTTTAGAGGAAAAAATTTATATTGTAAAGACAGATAGTAGTAAGGCTCTCCAACAACATATATTAAACTATAATTTCTGCTTTATAATAAGAATTAAAGATGCATGAATGGATAAACAGAGAAACATTCAACATAGAAAGAAAGACATCATCAGGTCAAAATAGGTCAAGTATCTTGCAAATGGTCCTTTTTATTGATGCTCCAGCTCAAAATTACAATGTTCCAAACAGAAGAAAAAAAATAGTTCAAATGACTTGGGTCCAACCCCTAATACTTCAAATACATGGAGTATTTAAACAAAAAAACTACAACGATTTGCCTTGTACACTTGGCAATCTATTATTTATTACAATGAAAGGAAAAATCACTAATGTAACCACAAAGTGGCGACGTTGAGAAAACTAGGATAGGTGATCCTCTTTTTCATGGATTTTGTTGCCTGAAATATTAATTTGACTATAGTGGTTCTGTTGATGTGGTTGGTGTTGACTCAGGTCTGTGTTGTCACTCTAATCATCCTTGTCTCGTTCCTCTTAATAATCACATAGCTCACTTCAGGCTTCCTCATCTGGAACTTTTATTTTAGATAATATTTTGTATATTTTGTCAGCCTTAGTGTACTTAGGAAATGTTGGCTTGACCATAAATACATGCTTCAGTTCATGCTTAATGTAAATTAAATTGTTGATAGCTTCCAACAATGCCTTTCCTGTTATGCTGCCTTTGATGTTGGAAATATTTGCAGCATCTGTGGCTATGCCTTGGATTTTCTTAACATAATCCCCTCTTTCCATGATTTTGTAATTTATAAAAAACAAAGAGGGGATACCTTTCTGATGTAAAGGCTACATTTTTTTAAAGAACTTGTTGACTGTCAGTGCCAAAATTTGACATTTTTCTTCTAGTTGCACATTTAAGCTCTTCTTTGTCAACACCTTCTTGACTTGTAGTATAGTCTTTGTTCTATCTTCCACTCCCAACTCTTCCAGCTCATACTTGTTCCTTGCATTCAAAAATTTGATTATCCTATTAGCTGTTGCTGGCATGTCTCCCAACTCTACATTAGTAGCTGAAATGGCTTCTCTAGCCTTCTCCACTAATTATTTTTGCTCAAAGATAATTTGAATGCTAGGCCAAATTTCATTCATACCATTGATTATATTGTGCCAAATAATATCCTGAACACTCCCTAAAGTGTTTCCAATAGATGATTCTTTCTCTGCTTTTTGTAGTGCTTCAATTAATGCCTTTTCCCTTTGCATTTCCACCAAGTGATTTCTTTTAGCTCTTTTGATTCGATCTTGCAGCACAGTGACTTGGGTTTCCAGTCTTTTTATCTCCTGAGTTTGTAGATTCATGGCTTCTAATGATCTGGGCAGCTATTCTGTACTACTTCCTGCTACTGTGGCTGTACTTGTTGGAGTGGTTATGGGAGGGGCTATTAGAGGAAGGGCCTCCATTGTTGTGTTGGCCATTTGTGCTACCTTTTCTTTCCCTTGCACAGTTTTTTCCATCTCTACTTCCATTTTTTTGATCTGGAGAGACTGCTCCATTATTAATTTCATCATATCATCCTTTTGGCTTTCTGTTTCCTCTATCTCCTTGGTTAGTGGGTCATGTGTAGAAGGCATCTTGATTTGCTTTTACAAAGCTACAATATCTATCTATTTTTTCTTTGTTACTTCTTCAATTGCTTTTATATCTGAGGGATCATACCCAATCTTCACTACCAAGTCTTCCAAAGACTTAATTTTATTGTCCTTTGACTGTGATGAAATCCTTTCCATCTTCAACTAGGATTGAGCATTTGATAGAGCCACCTTCATTTTGAACAAGTTCATAGAAGTGTTGGTTAGAGTGGATGAAATCATTTCACCTGTTTTCTTCTCCATTTCCAGCTGATCAATCAGATGGACATTTCTGGTATCAAACTCAAAATAATTTTTGTTGTAATCTGCTGGGGTTTTAGGCTCTATTGTCTGTTCTTCCAAAAATGCCATATGCATTTTTCCCTTTTCTGAATCAAAGGCAGAGAGAAGTCTGCCTTGTGCAGTTGCACTCTACTTCCAAAACTGAGCATAGGTGCTCTTTTTAAGTATTTCATTTCTGATTTTGATCTCTCTGAATGTATCAAAGATTGTCTCTTCCTTTTCTCCAGTCACATTTGTAGATGAGGACACTTGAAGAGACTGCTGCCTTTCTCAAATCAGAGTGGTAGGAACAGATTGCCCTCCAACTGGAAATGAATCTGAAATATCAATTATGTTGATCATTGTTTGCTGTGGTGATCCTTTTTCTATGTCCATATGTTTTCTAGGCTTCTTCCTGTATTTCAAGTTGAATTCCTTCATAGAATTATCAGTCCCTGGTGACTGATCTTACCTAGATCTTTTCCCTATTATTACCTATTCTTATTCTTTTCCTTTTTCAGTCCTATGTTCAGTAGTTTGTTTTCCCTGCTGTCTTGGAGTCTATGCACTGGAATAAGAGATCATTTGTTCTTCATACTCCTGCAATGTATCAGTCATCCACTCAATCTGGTTCATGTATTTTTCAATCTCGGGTCTTTGAGTGTGGATATAGGTTGTTGCCTTGTTTTCTACCCTCTTCTTGGAAATGATACCCCATGGGTCATAAGACTATGTGAAACTGTGGGTAAAGTTCATTTCTTTCAATCTTCTATCTGCCTCCTCCCAAGCTTCTCTATTGTTACAAATGAAGGGACCAATCTGAGATTTGATCTTGAACTGGGACTTTTTCTTAGCTGATACAAAATGCACTTCATCTTCCTTAATCATTTTCCTAATGTATTCCAGTGCAATGATACTCATGGGGAGGAACTTTCGCAGCTTGTATGGGGCCAACTCGCATCCATACACTCTTAATTCAGTGTAATTTTGGTACAAGTACCAATCACCTATTCTGGCTTGGTCTGACAACTGTATAATTCTCCTTATTTCTTCACTGATCCTAGGTTCTGCAATCCCACTGAAGGGGCTCATTGCTGGGTGAACAAACATTTCTACAAATGTTTTCTAGCTAAAATCTTTAGAGTCCTTCATCACTAATGTTGTCCAGAAAATAACATATTGAAATTCACCTTCCTCATTCATCTTGCTCATAGTAAATTGGAACCTGTATGCCTGAAAAATAGACCAACATATACACCAAAACTAAGGAGTAATGAAACACTTCCTTTGTGAAGAAATTGACAAGCTGCTCATGAATGGCATCTACTAAAAATTGGTTGAAATTGAAGAGAATAGAGGGCTTGGATTCTATTGAAAAAATAGACAAGAAAGCTATGATAGCTTCATCAAGCCATTGATCTGAATAATAGTCAAGTAAATAGGAAAGAATAGTGACAATGTGCATAGTTTTATTAGGGAAAACATAGGAGGAAGAAGGAGGATTCTTGTTTGGTAGAGGTGTGTTCTCAGTCATGAAAAGTTCTAATGTTCTGGCTCTCTTAGAAAAATCAAGCTTTTGATACATTTCAGTGAGGACCTCATGGGAAAAGGGAATAGTTCCTTCAGTAATCGGGGTCTACATCATCTCCATAATAGACTTGGAATCAATTGTAAACAAAATATGTCATGTTGGGGCCATCACTGCCCCTTGTTGTGGATTATAACATGAATGACATTTCATGATTAGTTCTGGACAACTGTGTGTTTTAGGAAAAATATAAAAAGGCAGATTAGTGTCCCAGATGCCTATGTCATCCATATCCTATACGAATTTGTCCTCCCACCAACAATATATGTCAGACAAATCAAACTCTGATATGGTTTCATGGATCTTGCAATCCTTGTCTACAAGTGGTAGGTGATCCAAATAAATATTTTTGTTCCTTTTTCTTTGGTGCCATGGCTTTCTTAATCTCTTTCCTTGAATTTTCTTCGATCTACCTACCCTTATTCCCACAATCTAGCTTTTTTTCTTTTTTCATTTGCAAGGTGCACTTGGACTTGCATACACTTTCTCTTTTTATCTTTTTTTTTTTTTTTTTAATTCTAACCTACTCTATCACTTATTTCTTCCCTTGGTCCTGATTAAATGGTTGAACCAATTGTATTTCTACCTAGCTACTCATTTGCCAAGATTAAACTATTTAGCAGATCTTTATTTTCTAACCTATCAACATAAATTGAAATTTGTTCAATCATGCTTAGACTGTATGATTGGAACAACATTTGGGGTTTTCGTCTTTCTTTCTTTTTTTCTCTTTTGTTCTTTTTCTTCTTTTTATATACCCCCTTTTCATTTCTTTTTTTTTCTCTCTTTTCATTTTTGTGAAATCAATTGAATATTGGAATCTATGAACAATTTGAAATCTCCAAACTGTGAAATACTCAATCACCTTGAGATCCTATAAATTATAGTACCCTAACAGAAGTCTTCTAAGAACTCAGGCTAGGCTACTTCGCCTTCACGATCATATGTGAATTCAATCGAGAGATCAGAGAACTCCCTTGTGATGTCAAGAGGTTCGGCATACGAAAAAAATCGTGGAGGGGTGAGTGTGACAATATCCATGATAGATGTGCAAAGGCTCAAAACTGGATGAGAGGACACAACTGGTCATATGGCCCTCCTTCTAGCACCATAAATGTTGACGGTGATGGACCCGCCAACATGTGAGGGGATCTCCCTAGTAAGAAGTCCTAATTATACCTTAGACCATTTGGTGTAGAAGTCCCAGTAGTGGGTTGTACGGTATCGCGTTGACTGCAATTTCGCAAAGAGGAAAGTGTTAACACCCAGGTTGTTCCCTATGACTCCCAAGGGAATACGGCCGGGGTAACCACTAACCAATCTTTTGATCACTGTTTCTAGCCAAACTGTGATCAGAGAGGGCTCTCTCTTTATGATTTGTAACTGTTTATGATAGGGTTTTAGGCTAGCTATTATGCACTGGTTTTGTTTATGTTTTGGTTGATGAAACTCCTTTTAGATTCTAGTGATGTAGTTTTCAGAGAGGTTGAGTACCATTGGGCAATGGAGTCTGTGGCTATATGTGTTTGAAATTTTGAGATGAAAGATGGAACTTACAGGGCCATTTGAGTGTTTAATAGAACAGATTTTTGATTAAATGACTGGAAACAGGTAACACAAACAGTGAAAGCATTTAAGAATTTTCACTTATTGTCTATATATTTCCAACAGACAACTTTAAGAGGAGAAAGACGGAGGTCTCAGGGGCAAAAATTGAATCCCTGAGAATGCCTGTCACAGTAAAAGACACATTTTTGAAATGCAGCAATTAAGAATTACAATTCTGTCACTGTATCTGAGGAAAACATGTATAATAGCTCAGTTTGAGTCCAGGGTAAACATGGTTAAATCCTGGAACTATCCTTTCACCTTGCTATCAAGTGTAAAACATTTGAACAACAAAAGAGAACAAAAGACTCGAAAACATATAACAAAGAGATTTGAGAATACTTATTGTTTTATGCAACACCCTGGAATCCTGTAACATTCATCTTTCACCACGATACATCAAAGAACACCAAGCCTTGGAAATTCCATTATTCCTTTGTATTACTTCTCTGAAAATATTACAACGAGCGAGAGCTCTTCAAAAGAAAATTGCAACAACCCCTTCAACTGCTGTGAAGGGTGAATATATACTTGCGGTGATTTACAAAATATCTGAGTTCTGAGTTATCTCAGATTTTACATTCTTACCAACTACTTAAGATATTATGATCAAAATTTAATACAGCATTGATTACAGAGTACAGGCATTTTAATGCTCTGTCAGAAGATATTTTAGCTTTTGGAAACAGCTAATTCGGTCGAGATATTCTGAATAAATGCTGGAAGATCTGTCTTTAAGGCTTTGTACGCTGTATCCTGGACTGGTCACCTGTGATTGTGACTGTTGCTTGTGGTGAGTCAATGGTCCTGCTGAGTTGGCTCAGCCTCTGCCTCTTCTCTGTAGATATCTTTCTTCAAAATTGTGCCTGCGCATGTATGCTCATTTGCCTGGAGAATTGGCGCTGCTGATTCTGGCCTGACAAAACTGTCTGTGTCAAATTTCTCCAGGCATCCTGTGTGGGAAGTTGGTGTGCTAAGATTGCCCCTAGAGTTTCATCTGCTTCTGTGAATTTGAAGAAGTTAGGTGGTGTATCAAACAGATGGTCAACTTCATTCATGAGGAAAAACAGGTTCTCCACTCTGTCATACATACTCTGCCCGGTGGCTGGCCCTGGTTCTGCTGAAGTGCTGGGCGGTTGATTCATTCAACATTAGCACATTGTACTTGGTTCCCATGGGGAACCAATCCAGCATTTGGTAGTCCATGTCCCCCAGGGCTTTCCATGCTAATTCCTGTAATTCGACGAGCAGAGGTTGAAACACAGGTGCACAGTTGCTGTTTGAGGAGGTCGCCCGGGCTAATTGACTGGTTGGCGAAAATTTGAGTTCAAACGGTCATGCAGAGCACTCAGCAGAAACAACAGTAAAAATGGTAAAAACACGGGAAAATTGGTAAATATGGGTTATTTTACCAATTTGGCGCTTTTTTCTGCTGACGTCAGCATGACGTCATTGGTGGGTCATGGTGAGGTGACGTCAGCTGACGTCATCGGGCAACATGGCAGTGGGTGACTGGTCAAAGGGGAGGCGAGGTGGCAATCCAGTCAGCAGTGAGGTGGGCGACAGACAAACCGCAGCGCTCACGGTTAAGGCCTTAACCGCCGCGGTTTCTCGGGGCGGTTTAGGTACGGCGCAGAGGCTGTCAGAGCGGGCTCCGAGATGGTCCATCGGTTGACGCGTGGAGGAGGCGTGACAAGGCGCAACGTCACTTTCCCGGAGGTTAACGTGGCGCCACAGGAAGCGCTCCGATATTGATGTGGGCCGTCGGATCTGATGGGCTTGATCCGACGGCTGGCGGAGGAGAAAAAGGCGCGTTTGATAGTGCGGGCGGAAAAATCAAATTTTGTGGGTTTTATGGGTTTTTTCAAATGTTTTGATTAACCAACCATGCGGTAGGATTGGGAAACGTGCCAGAGGCGGGTATTAGCCTTTGCAAAGGTTTTATATGCCAAAGGGGTTTGGAGAGGGGTTTTATCAGTGCAGAGGTGATTTGAGGGCAAATTGACTTGCAGCAAAGGGGAAATAGGGTGGAATAGGTTCACCAAAGTGGCCAGATGCCATTTTGGTCCCTTTTGAACAATACACGGCTATTATGCCTAGGGGAGGGAATATACATAAGATTTGGGGTTTTATACACCTTAGTGTTAATAATATTAGGGGTGGGGGTAAGATAAGGGAGGTTATATAGTAGAATTAGGAGTTAATATGAATGAAGGAGGGGAATTAGAAAGGGGATGTTAGTGATAGACTAGAGAGGGAAAGAAAAGAAGTTAGTGATGCTCTTTGCTGTGAGTTCATGGAATTCACCACTTTGTTTGCTGATAGATTTATTGCCTTGGCAAGAGACCTATTGATGCCTGTGTAATGGTGATCATATTCTTTCTGCAACCACAACTGCCTACCCAACTATTTGCCTAGCATTTTTTGTTTCTTCTTGGAGGGGCACTTGGACTTGCAACCCTCAATTGCCTTTTCTTTTCTTTGGCTTTTTCCTTTTCTCTCTATCTACTTCTACCCTTATGTCTTCCAAGGTCCCAGATTAAACTTTTGGGAACCTTTGCTTCTCTACCTGAACTACTTGTCTGCCAAGATTAAGCTGTTTGGACAGACCTCTTTCTCTATTCTACAACTCAAAATTGAAACATGGCATGATCCAGATTAGACTGTTGAATCACCCACAAAATTTGAAATAAGGTCCTCAATACTTGAAACACTTTACCCAGCTCTTGCTTTCTAGGAAATATGGGATCTTTGGGATACCAGAGCAGAGCATATTTGGATTTTCTCTTGCCAATCATGAAATATGAAACCTATTACTATAGGTATCCAACAGTGGCTCCACATGGGGATGGTTTTTCTTTTGAAAGACCAAGAACAGCAGGTCAGATTGCCTTATTCCTTGACTGCCTATCTTAATCTTTGAAATTTGCTGCATATAATCTGTCAAAATTGTGTGCCTTTTCTTGGAGAACCTCTGATTCTATCTGCCTGTTGCTGCTAGGTGCAGCATTTGGGAAAACCTCTTTATACAATTTAAATCAAAAAGGAATATGTACAACTGCATATATACAATGAACCTCTGAATTTCTATCATAGTGAACAGTCAAAATAGTGCTTCAGCATCCTGCCATTGACAGGACCTTCATCCATTTCAGTCACAGTCAAACTTTTTAGGAAGTAGGTGTTATTACCTTGTACTGCTTGGACAGAAAATGGTCCTTTCCATAAAGAATCAAACTTCCCATGTTTTCCTTTCTCTTCTCTTCTTGCATCCCACTTTAAAACTTTGTCCCCTACATTGAAATCTTCTGCTTTGGTTCGTCTATCAAAGGCCTTTTTCAGTTTCTCTTGTAGTATCTGCACTCTGCTGAAAACTTGTTCTCTGGTCTGCTGTAAACAGATTATCTGGTTAATCCTTCTTTGCATGTCATTTGGCTCTGCTTGGCTTTCTTGTAGGAGTTTCATAACCGGCACTCCTAGTGATGAAGGAAATCTGGCCTCTAATCCATAGACTAACTCATATGGGCTGGTCCCGATTGATCTTTTAGTGGTTAATCTGTCTGCCCATAAAGCATTTACTAGTTTCTTATGCCAGTTCTTTTTGTTCTCTTCCAGCACTTTCTTTATGATGTTTATCAGGCTTTTGTTTGATGATTCAGCAAGGCCATTTCCTTGAGGATAGTAAGCTGTAGAATGGCCCAAAGTAATGTGAAATCTATGGCAGAAGTTCACCATCTTCTTGGATCTGAAGGCAGCAGCATTGTCTGTTATTATCTTGTCTGGGCAGCCAAATCTAGCCAGTATATTGTTTTCCAAAAATTGAATGATTACTGAATCATTTGCTTGTCTGCATGGGACAGCTTCAATCCACTTGGTGAAGTAGTCTGTTGCTGTCAAGATCCATCTGTGTTGTCCTGAAGATGAGGGATGAATTTCTCCAATGAAATCCAAGCCCCATTGTTGAAAAGGTCTCTCTGTTGCAATGGGCCTCAAAGGAAGTGGCAGCAACTGTCTTTTGCCTTCAAACAGTTGGCACTTGTGGCATGATGTTGTGAATTTCTTCACATCAGAGAACATAGTGGGCCAGTAATAACCAGCCCTTAATATCTTGTCTACAGTGGACTTCCAGTACAAATGTCCACCACAGTCTCCAGCATGGAATTCTTGCATGATATTGTCAGTTTCACTCTCAAGAAGACAGTGCAGCAAAATACCTTCATGGTTTTTCCAGAGTAGATTCTCATCTATCACACAAAATTTAGATGTTTTCATTTTTAGGAACCTAGACTTAGTTCTGGACAGTCCTGGGGGAGCACACAGGTTTTGTAACACATAACAGATATCAGAGTACCATGGAGATTGTTCAAAGGCTACATTGATCTTTGGAGTCGCCAGCTCTGTTTCACTGTCCAGTTGGTTAATGTCTAAGGCTTGGAAATTTGCTTCTGTCATTAACTTGGCCAAACCTTGCCCTTTTATCAGCTTTGTAGGCTTTATTTCAATGTCAAATTCAAGTATATTCGCAATCCATTTTCCTCTTCTTCCCTCTAAGTTTTCTTGTGTGAGGATGTCTTTGACAATAGGACTTGGTACATAAGCCACAACATGGGAGTAAAGGATGTAAATCCTAAAGTCTTTGATAGCTTTGATTAAGGCATAGGCTTGTTTCTCCATTATTTGGTACTTTAGGGGGGCATCTCTAAGAGCTCCGCTGAAAAAAGCAATGGGCTTTTCATTCCCTTGGTCATCTTTCTGTAATAAAACAGCAGCAATAGTATGTTGGGAGGCAAAGGAGAAAATGATGAAGTCTCTGTCAAACTGAGGGTTAGTTAACACTGGGGTTTGAGTCAAGGCCAATTTTATACTTTCAAAAGCTTGTTTTGCTTCAACAGTCCATTTGACCTTTGAATCTTTCTTTAGCATATTGTTTAGTAATCTGATTAACTCTGCTAAATTTGGGATAAACCTTCTCAAAAAGTTGATTTTTCCTAAGAATCCTTGCAGCTCCTTGATATTCCTTGGGTGAGGCATTTGTAGGATAGCTTGTATCCTATCTGGATCAATTCTTATGCCATTTTTCGAAATGATGTGTCCTAAAAGTTTCCCTTCTTCCAAGCCAAATAATGACTTCTTGGGGTTTAAGGAAATACCATATTTCCTGCATGTTATGAAGATTTGTCTTAAATGTTTCAAGTGTTCTTGGTCAGATTTTGAAAAGGGTGTAAGATCATCTAAGTAAATGACCAAGAAGTCATGAATTTCCTTTGCAAAAGCAATGTCCATTGCTCTTTGAAACGTTGCCCCTGCATTTTTCAATCCAAAGGGCATCTTCACATACTTGAAAGTGCCCCATGGGGTAGTAAATGCAGTCTTGTCTTGATCATCAGGGTGCACCAGGATTTGATTGAAACCTGAGAAACCATCCAACAATGATATCCTTGAGGCTCCTACTACTCTTTGAAGGATGTGGTCCATTTTGGGCAAGGGGTAGTTGTCTTTGAGTGACACTAGGTTCAAATTCCTTAAGTCTACACAAAGTCTAATCTCACCAGTTTTCTTTCTTGTAGGGACCAAATTTGAAATCCATTCAGAAAACCTGATTGGTGCTATGATACCAGCTTTGAACAATTTTTGTAATTCCTTTTCAATGGAAGGAAGAAGCACAGGATTGATTCTTCTCAATTTCTGTTTGAATGGTTTTTGATTAGGCTTGAGGGGAATGGTGTGCTGGATAACAGAGGTATCATAAGACTTCAAGTCCTCATAACCCCAAGCAAAGACATCTTGGAACTCTTTAAAGAGATCAATATATTTGGGTTTTTGATCAGGGGGCAAAGCAGCAGATAGCTTTATTATTTTAGGCTTGTCAGTGGTACCAATGTTACATTCTTCAATTGTTGCATCTAATGGCTGCATCTTTGGTTTCCTGGGGACATCATTTGAGTCAAAAATATCCTCTAGTGGGGTAAGGCCTGCTGGAAGAAGATTGTCTTTGAGTTGTATGATTTCATCTTCAGCGTTGCTCAGCTCTTCACAGACAATTTGGTGAATTTGCTGAATGTTTTCTTTGTTGAAAATGGTTGGACTGAGTAATTGTTTTGCTGTCCTAGGTGACATTGGGTGAGCAGATTGTTGAAACTGTAATTGTGATTGACTTGCTCCATCAACTATTTGAGATTGACTTGCTGTCTCAAGGTCAATATTTAATCCTGTAAACTCTTGTTGCAAGGTTAAAAAGTTGTTTATTTGCCTGTCATTCTCAAATACTTGCCACTCTTTGACATTGTTTGGAATAGAAGGCCTATATTTGACCTCTGCTGTGAAACAATTGTTGGGTTGTAGTGGGAATTTGAAGGTGCTGGCAAATGTTGCCAAGCTGTGAGCATGGAGATTGTGGCCCCTTGGAATCTTTGTGAGAACAAACTCGGAGAAAGTTTCTAGTATTTCAATTACAGCAGACCTATAGGACCTTAATCTTTTGTCATTGGTGACAAAATCCCCTTTTACTTGTTGAATTACTAGATCAGAGTCCCCCATGACTGAGAGGCTATGTGCTTGTAATGATTTTGCAATCTTGAGACCTAGTAGCAGAGCTTCATATTCTGCCATGTTGTTAGTGCATTTAAAGTTCAATCTATAAGCCCGGCCTTCTGCACAGCCTTTCTCTTTGTTATGTATCCATACTCCAGCTCCTGCCCCTAACTTGTTAACTGAGCCATCAAACTCTAGGACCCACAGACTATCTTGCTGGTCAGGAGATTTTAAATTCTTTTCATGGGATGGCAATGTGAGCATGAGTTGAGGTTTCTTTTCCCATTTGTCTCCTAGGATAATTTCATCATTTGTTTGACAATCTTTGACAACTAGAGGAGGGTTAATGGGTATTGTTGGGCTGATTGAAATTTGGCAGGTGCCACTTGTTTGATCAATGTTTTGTTCTTGTATGGGTGTTTCGGTTTTAATGTTATTGTTTGAGAAGCTTGCGCTGTCATTGAAGAGGATGAAGGAGTCTATGTCTAAATGGACAGCATATATTGGGAAATTTTGAGGCTTTTCTTCACTGTTGACCATATATTTCATGAGTGTTTCCCTATAAAGTCTTTTTGGTTGCCCAAATACAGAAATGGTTGCATATGACATGTCCAATTGCAGGGAGCCTTGGAGTTTGGCTCCCCATGATCTTGATAAGAGCATCCCATATTTGGGTGGGATATCCGCAACAACAACATCCATTAAAATGGTTTTGTTGGGAAATTGAACCAAGGACACACATAAATCCTTAATTAGGCCCAAGCATTTGACTTGACTAGAATCAAAAGAAAACAGGTCTTTGTATGGTCTTGTGATGTCTAAGTTTAACCTTTCCATGACCGCTTTTGGCATAAGGCTGTGAGAGGCACCTGAGTCAAACATTGCATTATGCAGTATTTTATCATGAATATGCAAGCTGACATAAAAAGGTAAAACCCCTGTGACTACTGTTTTTCCATCTACCTCTGGGCCAAACAGTAATTCTGGAGTGTCATCTAACACATTTACATCATCTTTGCTATTGGTGAGCTGAAGGGATTTTTTGATCTGTTGTTTGTATATGTCATGCTTGGCTAGCTCTGAAAGGGGAATTGCTACCTTTAACTTGCCAATCTCTGTTCCTAGGTCAAAGGGTTTATCAATTTGGATTTTGGAGTCGCGGGTAGCAGTTCTTTCTCTGTTCATTAGATCTTCTTGGTGGATTTCATCCTGATTTTGGAACCTGCCCCTCATGCCCATGACTTGAGGGGTAATGTTCGGATTTGGGTGGGAGGATGAGGTTTCCGTGGGCTGTTGTGGTGTGGACAGTAGTTCAGTGACCTCCTCAACCACTACTTCCTTTGCAGGCAAGTTTGTTTTGTCATTAGGTTTAGTGACTAAGGTTTCTTTAGATTGCTGTTTCTCCTTTACCATCTCAGGCTGATTTGCATTTACAGTCCGACTTCTTATTTTGTATTGTTTATGGACTCCATAGACAGCAGTATCATACCCTTGTTTAAAGTCAAAAGATTCTCCTGATTGTGTTTGGAATGTTTTGTTTTCATCCTCCTCATGGTCTTCTTGTGTTAAGAAAACATGGCTTTTACCATCCAGACCTATTAAGTTGATGTCAGGATCTTCATTGAGCTGATTAGCTGAGGAAGTTTCTGCATAATTTTCTTGAAAAGGGGGTCTGATACCTTGGTCAGCACCTGTCTTTCCTATATTGGGGTTCTGTGTTCTCCTAAAATTTGGGTTTCTAGGAGGATTGTTTTGTGGTGCCTCCCATGATGACTTTCTTTCAACTGATTCCACTCTTTCACCTAGTGTTTTCATGTTGTTTAGTATTGCATCCAACTTTTGATCAAAGCCTGAGGGCTCTTCTTTGAAACCAACCTTCTTTTCAAGCTTTGCCCTGTTTCTTTTGGCAATTAGGTTGGCCTCTACAGTGACTGCAACTCTTTGGGCTTCTGCGAGGGTTGGAGGGTCTCTCTCTCTCAACTGATAGGCCATATCAGAATCAAAACCATCAGGGAAGTTATAAAGGGCCAAATCAGGAGGGGGCCTTAAGTTCTGGGGGATAGCATTGTATATGTTGTTAAACCTAGCACAATACTCCAAAACCGTTTCTTGGGGACCTCTTTTAATAGTGTTATATTCACCAAGTATATGGTGCGGATCTCTCTTTTTCTCCCATCTGTTGGTAAATTCCTAGTATAGAACTTCAGGGGTTGCAATGGAATTTGCATTTAAGGATCTAAACCAAGTTCTGACATCCCCAGTTAAGCTTTGAACAAAAATTCTCATCCTAACACTGTCATCATCTATTTCATAGGTCTCAAAGTGGTCTTGCATCTTTTTAGCATGCTGGATGGCTGTCAAAGGGCCATGGGAGTCAAAAAATGAGAGTCTAGTTTGGTAGTCTTGGGGTAGAGCTGGAGCATTGGCTGGTATCTGCAGAGGTGCATATCTGTTAGCCATGTTTATGGGATTTATAGGGTTAATAGGAACAAATGGGACAACAGGGATTACAGGTGTAACCGGGTTAAGAGGATGGGTAATAAGTGGGGAACTGGTTGAGGGAGTGTGTGCAGATGGTGAAGATGGAAGGAGAGGACTTTGAGAGGTTGATGGTGAACTGGGGGAATTGGGTGTGGAACGGAAAAGAACTTTGCAAGGAGTTGGAATGAGGATAGGTTGGTCTAAACTTATATCTGAATCAGCAAGCTTTTCCTGCTTTTGCTGTCTCCTTATGTTCTTTGGTATGATATTTGGGTTATCAACAATGATGGGTTGATCAGGGTCAGGGTTTGCCCTAGTGTGCCTTGGGTTTCTTTTGGGAGCCAGCTTCTAAGTATTCTTTTAGAACTTTATACAGAGGGTTTTGTATGTACAAGGACTAGGTAAGAATTCTGGAATGACTATATATTTTTCAAAGCTAAGATGAAGATTCCCTAGTTAGCTCTTCCCTAAAGCTGTCCCTGTGTTTACAGAAACAGTCCTAAGGCCTCTTGGCTAGTTTCAGGCTTGATGGTAGCTTTTGAAAATAGATAGTAATTGAAAAAAACTTAAGTCCCCAGTGGAGTCGCCAATTATGTTAACACCCAGGTTGTTCCCTATGACTCCCAAGGGAATACGGCCGGGGTAACCACTAACCAATCTTTTGATCACTGTTTCTAGCCAAACTGTGATCAGAGAGGGCTCTCTCTTTATGATTTGTAACTGTTTATGATAGGGTTTTAGGCTAGCTATTATGCACTGGTTTTGTTTATGTTTTGGTTGATGAAACTCCTTTTAGATTCTAGTGATGTAGTTTTCAGAGAGGTTGAGTACCATTGGGCAATGGAGTCTGTGGCTATATGTGTTTGAAATTTTGAGATGAAAGATGGAACTTACAGGGCCATTTGAGTGTTTAATAGAACAGATTTTTGATTAAATGACTGGAAACAGGTAACACAAACAGTGAAAGCATTTAAGAATTTTCACTTATTGTCTATATATTTCCAACAGACAACTTTAAGAGGAGAAAGACGGAGGTCTCAGGGGCAAAAATTGAATCCCTGAGAATGCCTGTCACAGTAAAAGACACAGTTTTGAAATGCAGCAATTAAGAATTACAATTCTGTCACTGTATCTGAGGAAAACATGTATAATAGCTCAGTTTGAGTCCAGGGTAAACATGGTTAAATCCTGGAACTATCCTTTCACCTTGCTATCAAGTGTAAAACATTTGAACAACAAAAGAGAACAAAAGACTCGAAAACATATAACAAAGAGATTTGAGAATACTTATTGTTTTATGCAACACCCTGGAATCCTGTAACATTCATCTTTCACCACGATACATCAAAGAACACCAAGCCTTGGAAATTCCATTATTCCTTTGTATTACTTCTCTGAAAATATTACAACGAGCGAGAGCTCTTCAAAAGAAAATTGCAACAACCCCTTCAACTGCTGTGAAGGGTGAATATATACTTGCGGTGATTTACAAAATATCTGAGTTCTGAGTTATCTCAGATTTTACATTCTTACCAACTACTTAAGATATTATGATCAAAATTTAATACAGCATTGATTACAGAGTACAGGCATTTTAATGCTCTGTCAGAAGATATTTTAGCTTTTGGAAACAGCTAAGTCGGTCGAGATATTCTGAATAAATGCTGGAAGATCTGTCTTTAAGGCTTTGTACGCTGTATCCTGGACTGGTCACCTGTGATTGTGACTGTTGCTTGTGGTGAGTCAATGGTCCTGCTGAGTTGGCTCAGCCTCTGCCTCTTCTCTGTAGATATCTTTCTTCAAAATTGTGCCTGCGCATGTATGCTCATTTGCCTGGAGAATTGGCGCTACTGATTCTGGCCTGACAAAACTGTCTGTGTCAAATTTCTCCAGGCATCCTGTGTGGGCAGTTGGTGTGCTAAGATTGCCCCTAGAGTTTCATCTGCTTCTGTGAATTTGAAGAAGTTAGGTGGTGTATCAAACAGATGGTCAACTTCATTCATGAGGAAAAACAGGTTCTCCACTCTGTCATACATACTCTGCCCGGTGGCTGGCCCTGGTTCTGCTGAAGTGCTGGGCGGTTGATTCATTCAACATTAGCACATTGTACTTGGTTCCCATGGGGAACCAATCCAGCATTTGGTAGTCCATGTCCCCCAGGGCTTTCCATGCTAATTCCTGTAATTCGACGAGCAGAGGTTGAAACACAGGTGCACAGTTGCTGTTTGAGGAGGTCGCCCGGGCTAATTGACTGGTTGGCGAAAATTTGAGTTCAAACGGTCATGCAGAGCACTCAGCAGAAACAACAGTAAAAATGGTAAAAACACGGGAAAATTGGTAAATATGGGTTATTTTACCAATTTGGCGCTTTTTTCTGCTGACGTCAGCATGACGTCATTGGTGGGTCATGGTGAGGTGACATCAGCTGACGTCATCGGGCGACGTGGCAGTGGGTGACTGGTCAAAGGGGAGGCGAGGTGGCAATCCAGTCAGCAGTGAGGTGGGCGACAGACAAACCGCAGCGCTCACGGTTAAGGCCTTAACCGCCGCGGTTTCTCGGGGCGGTTTAGGTACGGCGCAGAGGCTGTCAGAGCGGGCTCCGAGATGGTCCATCGGTTGACGCGTGGAGGAGGCGTGACAAGGCGCAACGTCACTTTCCCGGAGGTTAACGTGGCGCCACAGGAAGCGCTCCGATATTGATGTGGGCCGTCGGATCTGATGGGCTTGATCCGACGGCTGGCGGAGGAGAAAAAGGCGCGTTTGATAGTGCGGGCGGAAAAATCAAATTTTGTGGGTTTTATGGGTTTTTTCAAATGTTTTGATTAACCAACCATGCGGTAGGATTGGGAAACGTGCCAGAGGCGGGTATTAGCCTTTGCAAAGGTTTTATATGCCAAAGGGGTTTGGAGAGGGGTTTTATCAGTGCAGAGGTGATTTGAGGGCAAATTGACTTGCAGCAAAGGGGAAATAGGGTGGAATAGGTTCACCAAAGTGGCCAGATGCCATTTTGGTCCCTTTTGAACAATACACGGCTATTATGCCTAGGGGAGGGAATATACATAAGATTTGGGGTTTTATACACCTTAGTGTTAATAATATTAGGGGTGGGGGTAAGATAAGGGAGGTTATATAGTAGAATTAGGAGTTAATATGAATGAAGGAGGGGAATTAGAAAGGGGATGTTAGTGATAGACTAGAGAGGGAAAGAAAAGAAGTTAGTGATGCTCTTTGCTGTGAGTTCATGGAATTCACCACTTTGTTTGCTGATAGATTTATTGCCTTGGCAAGAGACCTATTGATGCCTGTGTAATGGTGATCATATTCTTTCTGCAACCACAACTGCCTACCCAACTATTTGCCTAGCATTTTTTGTTTCTTCTTGGAGGGGCACTTGGACTTGCAACCCTCAATTGCCTTTTCTTTTCTTTGGCTTTTTCCTTTTCTCTCTATCTACTTCTACCCTTATGTCTTCCAAGGTCCCAGATTAAACTTTTGGGAACCTTTGCTTCTCTACCTGAACTACTTGTCTGCCAAGATTAAGCTGTTTGGACAGACCTCTTTCTCTATTCTACAACTCAAAATTGAAACATGGCATGATCCAGATTAGACTGTTGAATCACCCACAAAATTTGAAATAAGGTCCTCAATACTTGAAACACTTTACCCAGCTCTTGCTTTCTAGGAAATATGGGATCTTTGGGATACCAGAGCAGAGCATATTTGGCTTTTCTCTTGCCAATCATGAAATATGAAACCTATTACTATAGGTATCCAACAGAAAGTAATATGTCCCTGTTGGTAGAAAGGGTGTGGCAGCTGCGCCAAGTCAAGGAAGGTGCATGAACAGTTCTAACACATGACAAGGGATGAGTGCGCCCCTTGGAAACCTATGATAGCACGCGGCTTGGAAGGGAACACATGAGCGAAGATGCATCACAATCTGGAAAGCAAGTTAGTGAGCAATCGAAAGTGATGGTTAAACCAATAGCATTGTCACACGGAATTGGTCAAGGGTGCGGACACAGCTGACCTTCCTAGAAGTCTAAGACATTCTAATGACAAACAAGACAAAATGGAGTGATCTTTCTCTAAATACACCTTTTATAACATGAAAACTACAAGTGTTTAGGCTTACCTTATTCCAAAACGCTGTTGTTGAGGTCCGTTCTTGAAGATCCGGATGAGCTCCTCCTTCAAGTCAATTCCTGCAACCACAAACAATCAAACAATTACCAAGCACTTGCATTTCATATAATAAAACATATATTCAACATGCAGACCAAGGAACACATGAAATAACTCATTAACACAAGCTATTAAGAAAAATAAACCAGTTTGTATTAATAACGAAACAAAGAAACTCTTACAACCTGGCCTTGGTGTTGTGCAAGTTCCTCCCAGGGTCCATCAAGGGTTTTCCTCTACTTTGACAAAGCTCACCCTCTTCCAAGTAGAATCAAGTAAAGACAATCTCTCCTTACAAAGGCTCTAATGGAAGACCTAAATCCTGCAGCATTTACCCAAAGAAAATGTATAGCTCCAACCTCCTCTCCCTCTGGCTCAATGTCTTTATTTATAGTGTTGTAAAGAGGTTATTCAGGTCCACTATCAATGGGATCATCCCCCTCTTTGGGTGGGATAGCTCCCTTATTGATGGGATAAGTTCCCCCTTAATAGAGATACATGAACCAACTGGAGGCGCATCCATTTCATCAAACCGACCTCTAGAATGTTCTAGAAGTAACCACAAGTAACTTTTTCAAGATAAAACTCGCGCATTTTGCCTTTTACAGAAGGACGCACCTGTCCTTTGACATACAGAGTGTCCAAAGACGCAGACTTTGTGAACATTGTCAGCGTCCCCGCAGGTAAGGCTAGAGAGAACCTGCGACCCCAGAGATAAACATAGTTTTTACAAGACTTTCTCTCTTCTTTGAGTTTGAGATGGATAACAGAGGCATGAGACTTGCCTAAGAGGGTAGCATGACTGTTGATTTGAGCCATACTAACTGTAAGTAGTCAAGGTGACATTTTTTAGTGTAACAGATTGCCCCCTAAAGTGCGAAGCCTGGAATAGAGTAGGGTTTTGTAATTCTAGGAAGGGTGAAGCGCTTTATCATTTCAAGGATTGTCTTGTGGATGGCCTGGTTGGAACCTGCAATTTTCAACACAAAATACATGGATAAGATTATATCATCGCTGAGGTAGGCATTCCCATACTCAGATTCAAAACTTTAACTAATGGAGTAACTATTCTGATACAGGAATGATCTTGCAGTACATCATTTTTATAGACTTTTGTAGACACAGTATGGACGCAGCCATCTGTTTATGATTAGCCTACATAGATAATGAATACAAAACTCCTCGCAGCCTGGATGGTAGAAACTAGATCCAGGGTCTTCACTTCTACTTCCCGAATTGGTACGATTCTAGCCATGTGATTAAATGATTTGATGTCGAACATGGTAGAAACCACTTGATTACCAGTCAATGATGTAAACTGTTAACAAGCGTGAGAGAGACCACCAGTAATGTCAATGGTTCTCAAAGTACCAAGCACAACCCGTGAAATGTGAATAGATGTTTTGATGTCGAACACTTCACGGAATCCTTTGATCGAAAGTCAATGATGTAAACTGACGTCAAAGGCGAGAAACCTGCCATTGATGCATGCAGACTTCAAGGTACTGTCGATTCCTAAGTCATCTTTCTAGATAATGTGTCGATGTCGATAGAAAGCGACCCGTTGCAGGCAAGCCCACAACACCAAATCATTGTTCAAGTTGAAGAAATGTTGCTGTAAGGACTGACTCAGGGATGGTCAAATGGATGACAAGTATTTTGCAGATGAAAGTTTTGTTTGCAGACTTCTTGAACACATAACGACACGACAGATGGCTTGGTGACGAATAACTCAAAGTTAATCCCCGGAACCCGGTTAAAGACTTTCAAAGTGGTTTGGTCAACTGTGAGGTAAAAGATTTCCCAACCCAGGTGAATGAAAAGTGTCGTGTTCAAGAGCGGTAATAAAGTTTCTTCTGAGACAAAAGGTGAAAAACAGGTTCATTCTTCTCTCTTTTCCCCCACCATTTCTGGCAAGTACCTCTTTATTTTTAACAAGCTTGAGGAGGATAACATATGCTTGATTATAAGCTCATCCTTCGGATGAGTCCAACCTAGTTTAAATTCGAACCCTAGGAAGGAGTGGTTCGTTCCTGTTTGTAATTGAACAGGTCCTCTACTGTAAAAGTTTAACGAGCGCAGTATAGGAGAAACTCGACGTTTTTCAATTTTAGAGAGTCTGAAAAAACTAAAGAAGACTCCACGTTGAACTTTTTCGTAAAGTTGTGTCCCTCAAGCCCGAAAAAGTATAAAATAATACCTGGGGGAACCGCTTGATCTTGCGATCAAGGAGTACTTTCATAATAGTGTCGTTGACCTGAAAAGTAAAAAGCGATCAAGGACACGTCGTTTTATTTCCTTATCGAGTTTGAAACGACAAAAACCCGGCAATCTTTTCCTGATTTTGCGGTCAGAAAAGAGCTAAAAGGGGACCGTCTTTTAATTCCGTTTTAACGAGTGTAAAAGAAACGCTCGGCGATCTTTTCATGTTTTAGGAGTCAGAAAAGGGCTTAAAAGATGACTCTGATATTTTTGTTTGTGAAAAATTACAATTTCCCTCGAAATCCCTTTGTCCTGCACAAAAGCAACACATTACTCATACCTGTTTAAAATAGGCAAAAATACATCGAGAAATACCTTTTCATGGTAAAAAATGAACTAATTCATCCAAAAAACCTATAAAAAGACCTTTTACCATGTCATTTTTACCGTTTCACTGTTGAGGTTGAAAAAGGAGCTTTTGACAAGAAAATTTCCCGTGGTCGCTGCGGAAAATTCGACCGTCGGAATCGAACGCCATCTTATCCAGGTATTTTACACATCCTACTCTGCATTTCTATCCGTTTAGAATTAATTTTTAGGTCTTAGTTTTATTTTTTGGGGGGGTTTTGGTTTTGGAATGCGCCTCTCGGCGGACGCGGGTGCCCTTCGGGTGGCCCGCGTCCCCCGACTTTTTCTCACACGGGAGAATAGTCGAAAGACGCGGCCCGCCTTCAGGCCAGCCGCGTCCGGGCGCCCTGTGCTACAAAGCCGGGGTGCGTCTTCCGAGAAACGCGCATTTCAAAACCCCAACTCTCTCAAAAAACCACCAAAAATTCCCAAATCAATTTCTAATGGCTATTTTTGATATGCAGGGCATTAATCATGTTAGACTGGAGAGAAAGAGAGCATGTAGAGGAAGATGAAGCTGCAATAAATCATCAACCTTCCCTGGATGCCCTAAGAGCATGCGGATTATACAAATATTGGACCATACCGGGCATGAGGGGCCAGGTAAGATTCTTGGAGTGGCTGGTTGAGCGATGGAACGTTCAAGAACAATGCTTTTACATAGGAGGGCACCAGCTCGAGATAGAGCCCTCGGATGTATACTTTCTCACTGGCTTGCCAAACAGAGGTGAGCAACTCAGTCTTGCGGGGACTAGGCCGGGTGGCCAATCCCTTGATAGTCTCCGCGAGGATTGGTGCACACGTGGGGCTCACCATTCAAAAGGCATAGAGATAAAACACATCACTCTACCGGAACTCAAAGTCATAGCGTTCACGGTTACCAGAATTTGCGGCGCGGCCGCTTTACACATTGCTTCCGGATCCCAAATGCGGATGGCAATTGACTGTTACCAAGGCACCATTTTCAACTGGTGTGAAGCTGTGTCGGCTCATATGAAGAGCCAACTGACCAAGGCAAAGAACGGACGACTAAAGACTTTTGGATATGGGCCTATAGTCGTGAGCTTTGCCTTGGAGAGAATTCCAATGCTGATCCCTTAGCAACTCACTGTTGATATCTTGGGTCCTCGGCAGCCAAAGCTGATACGATGGGTTGCGGTGATGGCCCGGCATCCTGACGAGGGCGCGACAGTGGTTCGATTCTCAGATAGTTACTTTCACTGGTTAGAGGACCAGGTTTTTTCGATACAGGACTTTCCTTATGCCGGAATGGATTTTAGAGGTGATCCGGACATGGTTCTTCCACAGGGAGAACAATGGGACGACAGAGGTACTTTTATTTTCACAAGTTTCCTAATTATGTATTTTTTGTATTTTTTATATATATCGTCTCAAAACTAATAGTAAAACTCTTTCAAAATGCAGATGTTGGTCCACAGCGTCCAGCCAACCTCCGGCCTTATGATAGACTACATCCAGCTGCACCGGTACCGGCCCCACAGGATGCGACAGCAGAAGTACTAGCTGAGTTGGAGCATGATCTAGAGCGTCTCACGGCAGATATACCTGAGACTACTATGGATGACATTCCTATCAGGCTTCAGCGCTTCGTAGTCGCGGTCCCTGGACCGTTTAGGAGATTTTTGCGTAAGGTAGCCCGCGCAGTGGTGTCGTACAGAGAGCACCACCAGTGATTGACTAGTCACTTTTGTAGTCACATGTGACATTTTTGACTTTTTGTACTATCATTTTGCCGATCATAAGGTGTTTTCAACCTATGATCGAAGACGATGTATATATTTTTTGACACACTTCTATCTATATATATCACTATTACCGGCTTATCTTGTTTAACATGTATGATGAAATGTTTTTAATTTTACTTGCATGATTATTATAAATGTCTGTCCAACACTCGAGAAGCAATTGCATCTGCTAATGTATTCAGGGACCTTGGAATATGTTGATATTCAATGTAATCAAATTCACGTTCCAAGAGACGCACTCTCAAAAACAACCTTAATAACACAGGATTTCTAATGGCATAAACTCTATTAAGCTGTAATACAACAAGTTCAGAATCTAACCTCACTATCAAACGTCGAATTCCAAATGAAATAGATTCGGATAATAATTCAACCACTGCACTGTATTCTGCAATGTTATTCGTTGTTTGACCGAGGCTTACCCCATGCATAGAAACTAACTCGTCAGAGGGCGAATAGATAACCCAAGCTGCGGAAGAGATATTCCGTGTATTACGACAAGCACCATCAGCAAATCCAATGTATGTTTGGAGAGGCGTCGACATCTACAATATCAAGAGTAAAACCAAGATAAGCCAGAATAATGACGAAAAACCACACTCGCTAAGCTAAGCACACTGACTAAACTAACACACTTGCTAGCTAGAAAGGAAATCTAACCTATCTAAAAATTTCTCCATACCCATCATTTTAAGCATAATACCTCTTTAGGTAAAGTCCATTTCTGGGTTTACCCAAAGAGTCCCCATCAAAATCAACTAGCTCATAAGCCCCTTTTGCTAGCTTTCGCTTTACAATGTAGGGCCCATGCCACATGGGAACGAATTTTCCGGCACCTAGCTTATCGTTAGCTTGATCATATAATAGTACTAGGTCTCCTTCCGAAAAACTTCGAGGGGTTACATTTTTATCATACTGAGCTTTCATTCGTTTCGCGTGAGTCTCGATAGCTAAAGTAGCGTCACGTCGAGTCTCATCTAATTTAGCCAAGTATAATAACCGTTTCTCCTCTTCGGAAGTAGCTGGAAGTAATTCGACAGCCATTTGAAGTGATGGGATTTCGCATTCAATAGGTAACACAGGCTTCTAAGCCATAAACTAGCTGGAAAGGGGTGAAACCTGTTGAATTTTTCACTGAAGTTCGATATGCCCATAGCGCCGAAAATAACATGTTATGCCAATTCGTTCGATGGATACCAATGATCCGTCGAATCATGATGACTAGAACTTTGTTGATTGACTCAACCAAACCGTTGGCTTGCGGATAATAAGGAGTAGAGCTATCGTGGCGCAAACCAAGCTGGCTTGTAAGCTCAGTCATCATGACATTTCGAAAATGGCTCCCATGGTCAGTAATGATTGCTTGTGGGACACCAAACCTAGTTATGATATGATTGAATACGAAAACTGCAGCTGTCTTGCCGCTTGCGTCGAATGTAGGCATCGCCTCGGCCCATTTTGTAAAATAATCAACCGCGAGGATGATATACGCATGCCCCCCGGCCGAGTGAGGGTTACAAGTAATAAAGTCAATGCCCCATTTGGCGAATGGACCAGCGGCAATTATAGGGTGGAGAGGAGCAGGTGGAGCGCGCATCTTTCGATCAAACACTTGACAGTTGTGGCATTTTCTGACGGCAAGGATACAATCTTTAAACATAGACGGCCAGAAATAGCCAGCGCGCAACACCTTCTGAGCTGTGGCATACCCAGACATATGACCGCCACATGCTCCAGAGTGACAATCATTCAAAACTCTCTCAGCCTCGTCGTGAGTTAAACAACGTCGAAAAACTAAGTCTGCCCCCCGGCGATAAAGTGTATCTCCAATAATTCTGTATTGCTGGGATCGAAACCGAATTTTTCGACGGTCTTCCTTGGAAGCTTCAGGCCGAAAGGTTTGGGTTTGGAGATAGATGATTATATCCCCATACCACGGATCTAAAGTGCTAATAAGAAACAAAGATTCGTCCGCAATGGACTCCTCTGCCACAGTCTCTGTGTCAGCACTCGGGAAATCACACATCAATTCCGCAAAAACTAAAGATTTCTTAGACTTGGACTTCTCGAACTCCAAGTCGAACTCTTGCAGGATAACAATCCATTTAGAGTACTTGCCCCCTAGCAGTTGTTTTGTCAAAATATAAATCATAGGGTTGCAATCCGAAATAACCGTAGTTTTGCGAAGAAGAATGTAGTGACGAAAACGCTGGACAGCTTGAACGGCTGCCAGGGCCAATTTCTCCACATGCGAATATTTTAACTCAGTGGGATTTAAGGTTCTACTAAGATAATATATCACATGCTCCGCTCCGAATTCATCTTCTTGAACTAACACCATTCCAATGGTGGAATGCGAAGCTGCGAGGTATAAGAAGTAGTCTTGGTTGTAGTTGGGAGGATGCAATAACGGTGCATGGGTCAACGCGTGTTTAAGTGCATCAAAAGATTGTTGGGCAATCTCGTCCCAAAAGAATTGTGCGTTCTGTTTCAACAACCGTGTAAAACCTTTAGTGACCTCGGCGTAGTTTGGGATGAATCGGCGTAAAAAGTTCGCTTTCCCTTGCAAACTTTGGAGTTGGCGCAAACTCGAAGGAGGAGGCAATTTGATGATAGCCTCGACTTTCGAGGGATCGACGCGAATGCCAGCTTTTGAAACAACAAATCCCAGCAATCGACCTGTTTCTATACAGAAAACACACTTGTGGGGATTCAACCGAATTCGATAATGCCTACACCTCATAAAGATTGCTCGTAGGTGGACAAGGTGATCAGCTCGATGTAAAGAATGAGCAGGCAAATCATCGAGATAGGGTTGCACAATGTGCTTGATGTCATGAAATGCATAAGACATCGCCCGTTGAAAAGTGGCCCCGGCATTCTTAAGCCCAAAAGGTAACTTGCAATAAGCAAATGTCCCCCATGGACAAATGAATGCCGTTTTTGGTTGGTCGGCAGGTAGAATATTGATTTGATTATAGCCTGAGAAACCATCCATGAAGGAAAACATCTCACTTCCGGCACAATCATCAATAATTTGATCGATATAAGGCGTAGGATAGTTGTCTTTTGGACAAGCTCGATTGATATCCCTATAGTCGATACAGATTCTTATTGTTCCTTGTTTTTTATTGACGGGAACAATATTCGATACCCAATCCGTTAACGGGATCGGATAAATGAAACCTGCTTTCAACAGCTTTTCGACTTCTGCTTTGATTGCAGCCGCTTTTCGAGGGTGAATCTGACGCAACCGTTGCCGAATGGGTTTAGCATCCGGGTAGGTCTTTATTTCATGAACAACAATGGCAGGATCGATTCCTGGCATTTCCTCGTAAGACCAGGCAAACACGTCGCGGAATTCTTGGAATAGGGCCTTGTAAGTTTGGATTTCTTCTTCAGTACATGCGGCACCTATATGAATGTTCTCCTCGATTCCGGGCTTCACTGAAATATCAATGGGAATAGTACGAGAAATATTCCCTAAATTCAGCTCTGAATCAGAATGTTTCGTTGGATCCTGAGCGTCTTTGACATATTCAGCGGTAAAGATAGATGAAAAATCATTTTCAAATGCATCGCCCTTAGGTAAAAACGAAGATCTGTGATGGAGATCTTCCCATGGTAGATCATCTACACTTAGGATTTCGCGAAGTTGTTCGTCAGATGACACTTCTTCGGGAAACGTTATCCGTTCTAAGGGTGAGGTGAAAAGTGACTCTTCACTGACCACATTCATTTGGTCGGTTTCGGTTGAATGAAAATCGGTAAAAGACATAAGAGCTTCATAAGCAATCTCATACGGACTCAACGGCATAACATCACCGAACGAATCTAGCTCAGAGTCAGATGGAACATACCAAGGATCATCATAAATAATGTTTTCTGACGTGATCATATGAATCGTTGCAAACGAAGGGTCTACGTTGAGTGGAGGGAGAGGAAAAGTTCCCAGTAAACCGGAATCCTTAACTAAACCTACACCAATGTCCCTATAAGGGATTGTCGTTTTACCAACATGTTGAATACTCTCTGAAGAGGCTGGGTCGGATGAAAAGTATGTCAGCTGATCAATAGTCACGATCTTACCGTTATGTGGAAACTTAATGACTCTGAAGACCGATGAAACGACCGCTGTCATAGCATATGACCAACTTCGACCCAAAAGAAGGTTGTAGTCTAGAGGGGCATCAACCACTTCCACATCCAGACTAACGGTTTTACCTTCGACCCCTATAGGCAATTCTTGTAGAATACCAAACGGACGGAACCCACGGCCATCAAAGGCCTTAAGGATGGTGGGGGATTGGTTCAACGAAGGAGAACCAAGCGATCTCCAACATTGAATCGACATAATACACGTAGAAGCTCCCTCATCAATCACAGTCCGATGAATAGGCCTGTTTTTGACTATCACTGGGATTTGGAAAGCCATTTGATGGGGGAGACGCGGTGTACTATTTTCTAGATCAAAGATCATTAGGTTCGGGTCCTGAACATCGACAGCTCCGATAGCCGACAAAAGCAATTTTCGTTGCGCTGGACATGATTGCAGCACTTCGAGTGCCGACATTGCTGAAGGTGAAACAGCTAAGTCCTCAACAATGTTGTAATTCTGGGCTGCTCTCGCATGTGGATTGAAAGCAGACCTTCGAAGTACACCCTTGGCGGGCGGCTTAATCACTAAGTCTGGGTTAGGTTTTTCGATCTGTAGTGGATCGGAACCAGGAGCTGAGGTTGATGGGTTAGAGTGAGAAGATTCTGCTTCCTTACCATCAACAGGAGCCTTACTACCATAATCTTGCGATCGAGTCGCAATCCTGACATGAGACATCATCAAAATGGGTTCTTCACTGGCATTCGAAGAAGAACCTATCATCTTATTCTCCTGCTCTGGAAATGGATTTTTTAACACAGCAGGAGTGGGAGAACCTTTGACTATTTTCACTACCTCGGCCCGATGAGGGCAATCTCTCGTAAAATGATCTTCTTCACAAATGAGACAAGGATATCGAGGTTTGCGCTTTTCGTCATTGGTTTCCGACTTTTCAGTTTTCTCCTTTGGAGCCTTGTCTGCTTTAGCCTTCTTCTTTCCTTTCTTCTTTCCACCGTTTTTTGATTTGGCCGTAGATGACTCTACAGCGTGAATATCGGCGGTAAGTTCAGGAGGAGAAGACTCTCCTGTCGGAGAATCAGGCAAAGTGATAATTGGAGTATTTGAAGCCTTGGAAGACTTCTTCTTGCTCTTCGTAGTCACGATACCAATCATACCATCAGCGGCATGAGATCCCGAAGGAGCAGCAGCGATTTGGTTTGACTTTGGAAGATCCAGAATCTTCTCGTGTAACGTACCCGACTGAGTGTAAACTAAGTCAAGGTATTGTGCCTGAGCAATGACTTGCTCCTCAGTAACTACTCCGGCCTTAGCTACATCTTCAGTAATTCTTGGTAATAATGATTTGACAAACCATTCAGCTAAGATTTGGTCCGGGATAAAAACTTTCACTAATCTCCTTCGACGTCTCCACTCATGGATGTGATCAGAAATGTACGTGGATGTCGATTGTTTTAGCGAAGTTAATAATTCTGTACCATTATCGTATCTGACTGGTAACTGAAAATGAGTTAAGAACGAGGTAGCTAACTGGCTAAAGTTGTAAAAAGAGGCCCGTGGTAACTCAATGTACCACTTGGCCGCGAGACCAATGAGTGTACGCTGGAAAAGACGTAAGCGGATGGAATCATCTGAGATGGAATTTGATGCACACCAGAGGTGGTAAGTCATCACGTGATTAGACGGATCCTCTCCAGACTTACCTTCGAACTTGGGTATATCGCTGGGCAACTTATTTGGCATTGGCGGCCAGAACTGAAGATATTGAATTGGATCGTTCGTTAGGCGCGTCAAGTCGGGTAAATCTAAAGTCGCAATAAACGGTAACTGCCGGTTAGGATCTCTAAAACTCTGAGTCACAATACCAGCCCCAGGAGGAGGATATCCAGGATAACTAGGAACAGGAGTCGCATTTGGGATATTATATCCTCCTGGAAAACCAGGATTAACCGGACCGTACTGGGGTTGCTGAGGTTGTTGATAAGTGTACCCAGGATACGGTTGATACTGGTAAACCGGTTGTTGGGCAGCTTGCCCAGGTTGATACTGTCCCTGGTACGGAGGTTGAACAAATTGAGGTTGAGTAGTCACAACCGTACTTGTACCAGGTTGGCCTGCAGGCATCTGGACTGTGGTTTGAACCGTAGGTCCAGACAACGGTACAGATGTCTGAGGAGTGGTTACAGGGACAGTAGAAACCGGAGCTGCCGATACTCCAGAAGTAAGCATGGTAGATGAAGCGGTAGTTGCTGCAGCCGTGTGAGGTGGAGTACCAGGTGCAATTGGCGGCTGAGTAACTACGGAAGTTACAGGGGTCTGAACACTTGACTGGACAGGTTGCGGTTGCTGGGGTGGACCAGGAACTGCAGGTTGTCCTACTTGAGGTACCGACTGTATACTTGGTTGCGACATCTGTTGACCCTGTGACGGATCCCATGTTAACATTCCAGGGTATTGACTTGTAACAGGTTGAGGATACTGAGATCCATAGCCGTATTGAGGATAGGGTTGATAATTGTAAGGTGCAGTCCCATATGATTGCCCTTGAGGTGGTTGATAACCTTGACCAGGGTATTGACCCGTAGGTTGATAACCTTGAGGTAAATACGAGTACTGGGGTTGACCTTGACCTTGGGGTTGGTATCCTTGAGGTTGATACCCTTGGGGTTGATACCCTTGGGGTTGCCATCCTTGAGGTTGCCATCCTTGAGGTTGATATTGATACTGAGGTTGACTTTGGGGTACATATTGAGGCTGGGGTTGATACCCTTGAGGTTGCCCCCCAGTCACGAATGAAGTACCTTGAGGTTGCCCCCCAGGCATTAACGAAGGTTGCCCCCCAGGCGGTAATTGGCCACCTTGAGGTTGGTTAATGGGAGTTGAACCTGACATCATATAAACGTCACCTATACTCAATGGTACATTACCACTGTTTCCAACTAATAACCCATGATCAATGGGTTGAGGAGATGCTCCTGCAAAGGTACCAGAAAGTGATTGATACCCAGTAGGAACAGAAGGACCGCCATGTAAAAATGATTCGGGACTTTGCGAAAACACAGATGACTGACCAGACATATTTACAGGAGAATGAATTCCTCTAGGTGGAAAAGGAGTACGAGGTGTAGAAAAACCTACTGAGTTGTCTAAAAAATTGGTTAATGCAAGGTACCAAGATTCACTCCTAGGAGGACTGTAAAAGATGGATTCACGCTCCCTTAGATCAAGGGTAATTAGATCTTCAGAATCAGAAACGCCTGTTTCTTCCTCTGGAACAAGTTCTTCTATAGAAATTAATCCAACAGGAAGATTTTCGGTGATAATTCTTTCTATTCTTGGTGAATCAGGAACACTAGGAGTTGGAGTAACAGGTTCGGAAATTTCAGGTTCTTCGCCTGTTTCACTGGCAGATGAAAAACTACCAGCAAGCTCGGAAACTGTAACAGCTTCGGAATTGTAACCTGTTTCTAAACTTTGGTAATCTGGATGGACTACCAAGGAAGATTCTCCTTCTTCAGGTGAACCTACTCTACTGCCACTAGGAGGAGTTACAAGGACCTTTAACCCTTCTAGATTACCTGGGTCGTCTCGAGGAGGGGATCCCCTAAGTCTACGGGATCTTCTCAAAAAATTCGGCCACAGAAACAACTTCAGGAGACTGGCCCCGAAGTCTACGGGACTGTCTCGGTAATTCCGCCACAATTAAGATTTTTAACTACAACACACGAAAACAAAGTAAAAAATCTCAAATCAAACCACCTAAAGTCTTCTAAAGAAGCAAACAAATTTGAAGCACACGCCTAAAGAATCTAGAGCGTCAAACCAAACACAAACAGTAGTCTTCCGGACCAAAAGCGTTAGTTGGTGATGAAATCCAACCTCGCAGGATTCAGTACAGAAATGGCGGGTGGAACAGTTACCCCGGCAACCTGCTTAATGAATAGACCGGCACAAGTTCCTCCACTTTAACCGTCTCGAAGTGAAGTGAACCCCCCGGAAAATCCAAGTGAGTATAACCGACGTCTGCTCCAGGTACAGTGGGACCTTCCCTCCACCGTCACCTCGGTAGAACCCTAAAGATTATGGTCACTAAAGTTACCAATCACAACAATTACACCTGGGGGAACAGTCTAAACTCCGACAGCACGCAAGGGCAGAGTAACAAGCTCCAATCCCCTTACCGGCTCCTTGACAACAATCCAAGGTTTATCGATAAGTGACCCCTGGCTCCTCGACAATGGTTAATCCGAGGTTTACCGTTTGTAATACGTACTGTCTGGCGTCGTTCCCAACGAGGGAGGAATGATCCCCTCACTGGTTCGGACACGAGCTCGTGCTTCTCCTTTAAGAGGAGCTTTCCCAGAGTATAACTGAAACAATTGGATTTAATCTACTCAAGATAAACTATCTGTTTGGTTTTGTAGTCTTTGGAGAGTTAAGTACTCACCTACTCCAAGACCCTAGCCTAAGCTATGTTGGTGTTTCAGAGCCCTAGAAGAATAAAGATTACTAGATTGATTGTAATTTAAGCGTTACTTTTAAGGTTGTTTCTTAAGTCAAAAGGTGATGGAAGTGAAACCAGTGGTGTGTTGACTCGACTCGAAACCACTACAAAATGCACCTAGAATGATTTATCCACTACTTTACTTTTTCGATGAATTGCTTAACTAAAAAGTTGAGAGAATGCAATCTTTATAAAAGCAACTTCTTAATTGAAGACAATCAAAGAAACAATTCGTTTTTCTTTTCCAAGCATAAAAACATAACCTCTCTTTACATGCACGAAAAAACTCTTTTCTTCTTTCAAAAACAAAAAGCTACTTGAAACAAGACTTTTTAAAGAAGATGTTTTTTGTATTTTTCTTTTAATAAAGCAAATAAATCTAATATAACCAAAAATCAATCTTAACAACTATTAAAATCTATGAAAATCCACTCATAAACCAAAACAAATCAAAAGGAAATTATCCTAGTTAATCCTAATGAGGCAAAGCCAACAATGATTATTCTAAGGTGTTTTACTTGATCACAATCAAATCAAGGACTAGCTTATTGCAGAACCAAAAACTAGCCAAAACAAAACTCTAATCTTTTTGTTCTTTTTGTAAAATGGAAATCAATACTTTATAAACAAGTAATTCGAAATTTGACCCAAAACAACTCAAATGGCAAGCTGCTCACACAAGGAGACTTTACGACAGGTCCGACCTCTAAGAAGGTTGACTAACCAGAGAGATCTAAGGCTGGACAACTTTCTACTATCAAAGTCACTACAGAACCTATCCAAAAATCAAACCCTAGGTCTAAACTTCGTTGAAATCCACTAAAACACTCAAAGCTCACAAAACAAGTTCAGGTGAAAATTCTTGACAGGGTACTAAAGGATCTGGGCAGAAAATACTAAGGAAAATCAAAATCTAAAAGCAATTTAAAGCAAAAAAGGAATTTTCTTAAAGTTTACAGGAAGACGCAGGCAACCCGTTACAACAGGTGCGGGCCCGCTCTGTGCAAACGGCAACAGCGCGTCCAAAGACGCACTGTGCAGTACTCAGAGGGTGCGTCCTTCTGGAAAAATGGAGAAAAACCAAATCTAACTAAATCTAAAGCTAAGCCACCCAAATACTAATTCTCACAGTCAAAAACCAGAAAATAAAAATGATTTTCTCAGAGCAAAGTTCATATAAAGGAAAAGACTCTCTCATTAATGGATTCCCCAGCGGAGTCGCCAATTTGTCACACGGAATTGGTCAAGGGTGCGGACACAGCTGACCTTCCTAGAAGTCTAAGACATTCTAATGACAAACAAGACAAAATGGAGTGATCTTTCTCTAAATACACCTTTTATAACATGAAAACTACAAGTGTTTAGGCTTACCTTATTCCAAAACGCTGTTGTTGAGGTCCGTTCTTGACGATCCGGATGAGCTCCTCCTTCAAGTCAATTCCTGCAACCACAAACAATCAAACAATTACCAAGCACTTGCATTTCATATAATAAAACATATATTCAACATGCAGACCAAGGAACACATGAAATAACTCATTAACACAAGCTATTGAGAAAAATAAACCAGTTTGTATTAATAACGAAACAAAGAAACTCTTACAACCTGGCCTTGGTGTTGTGCAAGTTCCTCCCAGGGTCCATCAAGGGTTTTCCTCTACTTTGACAAAGCTCACCCTCTTCCAAGTAGAATCAAGTAAAGACAATCTCTCCTTACAAAGGCTCTAATGGAAGACCTAAATCCTGCAGCATTTACCCAAAGAAAATGTATAGCTCCAACCTCCTCTCCCTCTGGCTCAATGTCTTTATTTATAGTGATGTAAAGAGGTTATTCAGGTCCACTATCAATGGGATCATCCCCCTCTTTGGGTGGGATAGCTCCCTTATTGATGGGATAAGTTCCCCCTTAATAGAGATACATGAACCAACTGGAGGCGCATCCATTTCATCAAACCGACCTCTAGAATGTTCTAGAAGTAACCACAAGTAACTTTTTCAAGATAAAACTCGCGCATTTTGCCTTTTACAGAAGGACGCACCTGTCCTTTGACATACAGAGCGTCCAAAGACGCAGACTTTGTGAACATTGTCAGCGTCCCCGCAGGTAAGGCTAGAGAGAACCTGCGACCCCAGAGATAAACATAGTTTTTACAAGACTTTCTCTCTTCTTTGAGTTTGAGATGGATAACAGAGGCATGAGACTTGCCTAAGAGGGTAGCATGACTGTTGATTTGAGCCATACTAACTGTAAGTAGTCAAGGTGACATTTTTTAGTGTAACAAGCATATTTCAGTAAGATTCTTACATACCTATACAGAATAGTCCATACATGCATGCACAAGAAAACATATACATATATCATTTAGTGTAAAGAAGATAGCTCGAACACAATACGAAATATGCATGAAACATGTTGGCTCTATTATATTAAGAAGTGTAAGTTCCAGTCATACAATACATCCATGTCCAACCACTAGTTCTGATAGTGGAATGTTATAGTCACAACCGCTTGCTCCTCCAAAGAGATATACTAGCTCTGCACAGTGGAGAAGCCAAGGCACATTACAATACTTTCCAAGCTTTCTATAAGACACTCCTATCGGAAGCTTAGCTGACCAAAATCCCTTCCAATGAGTTATGAGGTTCTATTTATAGCAAAGGTTGGCGTGATCCTTGATGTTCCCCTTTGTGACCGTTCATCTATCCTCATGAATCTTCAACTACTCTATGATTGTTACATTCAACTATTGACACTTGAGCTTCAACTTGACAAGACGTTACATACAATCCGCACATGTACCCATGTGAGACAAAATGGCTTGAGCAAGACATCACTAACACTCATACCATTGTGGTGAGACCAACCCTTTGACATCCTTGTGATGGTCGATGGGGGCGAACTGATTCCGAGCCTGGTCGTACATGATGGTGTCCGTGCATGCAATGGTGACATCCTGCTGAAAGCGAACTCTTGCCTCCATTGCATCTGGGTACACTGATATGGCCCCTTTGTCCAACCCATTTGATAGCATATTATGCATCATCGTCTTGATTTTGGCTATACCAACAACATATTGATGCATAGTGTTTCTACTAATCTCCAAGTGTTTCTTGGTGACCATGCACATAAACTTGTCGAAGTACATGTTCAGTTCCAGTCAGACTTGCTTCTTGTCCTTGCCTCGGTGAGTGTGCCAAATGGGTAGGATTGCATGCATGCACACAATGACATGCATGTTGTTGAATTCCCTTGCATGTGATCTGTTAGTCCTTACAATCTCCTAGGCTGAAAAGGAAATTGAGAAGGGTAACCTCAAACCACTTTAGCTCAGTAGCTAGCCACACTTAGCGTGAGAGGGATCTATCTAAGTCTCTTATTAGTGATATGACTTTAAAGAAAATGATTTTTAGGCTATATACATGTATTTGCTCGTTTATTTTTGAAAATTTGGGTTTTAGGGTTTGTTGAACATAGGGTTTGGAGCCACAAATAGGTCAAGGTTGTAGGAGTGCAGGAGAAATTATGAGAAGGAGCTAGATATCAGAATCCATGGTGTATTTTGAATATTGTCAGTGTAGTTGTTATAGACATTTTTGTGCCTTACAGCTATAAGCATGAAATGTCCATAATCTAAGGGATCCAAAGTCCCTAAACATGTTGTTCCTACCCCTAGAGGAACAAGGCTAACAAACCACAGCAATTCACAGAAGTTCTCCACCAGAAACTGCTCAAAACAAGTCAATTCAGGATCAATTCAGAAGCTCCACTAGCTGCCTGCGTTGAAATGCAGAGGTTACACTGGCTGATTGCATTGCAACGCAGATAGAAGCACTACCAGGGTGCGCTGAGCGGGAAGTGACAAATGTTAGGGTCTCTTGTGAGAAGTGTCAAGACTGTGGAAGCTTCCAGAATCTTCCTCCATGACACTTTCCTTGCTGAGTTCGACTAAGTGATGAGTAAGAGGCTCTTAGTCTCCAAGTGGAAGTAAGAACTGACAGAGAGAGAGGACACTAGTCAGATCACAAGCTGACTCATCCTCACTCCAAACATCTATATATAGATCTCTTCTCCATGAGATCTAGAGGCTGGAATTTTGTTATTGCAAAGAATTGTTGTTGGTTTGAGATTGGAATCATTGGGTGCTTAATGCTTTGAAGGGAGGTGAAGATAGGAATTTCATTTGCTGGGAAGGAGATGCTGGATTGGAACCCTCTTGGTTGTATCTTCTCCTGAACCTTGTTATTCATCAATAAAGCTATCTTGGTTTCTCCTATATGCTGATGTGTCTTTGATGTATGATTGCATTAGTGTATTTGGTTTATTTCTAATCCTGAACTAGTTATGAATATGAATCTATGTCTTTGTGTAGTTTTCTCTTCTTGTGATCTTGCAGGAACCTGTTGAAGCTGGGTGAGCGAGAAGGCAAGTAGCTGGGAACTCTCAAAGAGAAGGGAAACTGGATCGAGGGACAAACGGAAGACACCGGTTAGTCCATCCATCTCTCTTCATTCTTAATTCATAAAGGAAGAATACTAGAATAGTTGTCTCTGTTTGTTGCTAAGGCACTGTCACACCTTAGGTGGATAGGATCGTCCTGCATAGGCATTTTTCCCCACAAAAAATTGGCGACTCCGCTAGGGAAGAGGGGTTACTCTAGAATAAGAATCTTTTGTCAAAGTTATGTGAGTTGGCAGGCATCGTCACTCACCTTTGTTTGTTTCTAGAAACACCGCCGAAGAAGTGTTTTGTTTGAAAGATTAACAGAACAATCTTTGGGTAGCCTGAAAGAGGTAGGCCTTTCCCGGTAGAACAAATGTTCTATCTGCAAATTGAGGGGTAACCTTGAAATCATATTTTATACCTGGGGGCATGCAAACCTTTTGGAGTGCAAGCAAGGGACGACTATTTATTTTTTAAATTTTTAGGTCCTCCCTTTAAACCCGTAGGTCTAACCCTTTAAACTCGTAGGATTAGTCGTTTCCGAACTTGCATAAAGAAAGGATGTGGGGCAACGCTCGAAAGATTGCCTGGTTTTGCAATGAGACACTCTTATCATATGACTGGATTAATCGAGCAGTTTTAGCACACAGTTCATGCTCGTTAAAAAATAAACGCAAGATCCGAGCATTTTTAGCGCATAGTTCATGCTCGTTAAAAAATAAACATAAGACCAAGCAAATGTTTCCACCCGCGTTTAAGCTCGTTAAAAAATGAACTATTCTGGTAAATAACCACCGTGAATGTAGCGACATCAGCCATTAAAGCCTTGGTCGTGTTTGCCCACCACCTCCACTTTTCCATTGGCCGATCATTCACCTCCATATGATTGTTTACCCATTTTGAGGAATAGCTGCGAAGAGTGATTTCACTAGCCATCCTTGTGACACTTCCGTGATTTGGAAATTCCAATCCTTCCCTGGAATCAGCTGCTACCCCTTTTTATCACTCGTTCCTCAAAAGACGAGTATTCTTTAAGCTCTTTTCATCTGACTCATAAAATATGAAAAGATTGCCGAGTTTTGGCCTTCCAGCTCGTTAAAGTGACCGGAAGAGCTATCCCTCCTCTAGATTTTAATCTTTTTGGACCTGAGGGATTATTGCACAAAAAGATCGAGCGCTTGTTTTATTCGGCTCGTTAAAGAGATCGAAAAATCATCCCTTCTGTATTGTTTTACACTTTTTCGGACTAAAGGGATTAGATGACGAAAAAGGACTTTTGGAGTTAACTTTATGTACCTTTTTAGACTCTCTAAAAATGAAAAGGACCGAGTTATCCTTGTCGTTAGACTCGTTAAATGCATTAAATAGCGACAAACTTGTCTTTAGACGAGAAAGAGTTTCCCTATCGCTAGGCTCGTTAAAACATAGCGATGGGCTTGCCCGAAGGGAAAGTTATAGAACAAGCATATGTTATCCTCCTCAAGCTTGAAAAAAATAAAGAGGTACTGGTCAGCAATGACTGGGGAAAAATTGGGAGAAACTCAAGAAAACTTTGATGGTAGCAAGTCGCTCTTGAACATGACACTTTTCCTCCGTACCACAATCGGGTTGGGTTGTTTCATTCACCGGTCACATCACCATGGTCTCGCCATACCATCCATATTTGGGGTAATGCTACCAATCCATCACATCAGTGTCGCCATATGTTCAAGAGAAGTCGTTCAGAGAAGTCACCTGTGTCCCATCCACTATCATGCATTATACTCTTTCATGATCGCCACCCTGAATCATATGTCATCAGATCGTTTTCACCTCCATCAAAATCATTAGCTCCGTTCTGTGTCATTGATGTGGGATTCATTAAGGCCCTCCTTTGACGGATTGCTTCTTGTCGACATCAGCTCATTATCCAAGAGGTTGATCTAGGAACACCCCCTTCAGTACTTTGAAGCTTGCATGCCTCAATGGCAAGTTTCTCACTTCCGGCGACAGGTATACATCAATGACCTTCGACCGAAAGATTTTGCGTGGTGTTCGACGCCAAGTCCTCTATTCACACCACGTGAATTGTACTGCAGTACCTTGAGGGTCATCATCATTATCGGTGATTCCTCTCACGCTTGTTAACAGTTTACATCATTGACTGGTAATCAAGCGATGTCTTTCCATGTTCGACTTCAGAGCAATTCTCACATGGATCGACTTGTACTTAGAGTGAAGATCGGACGAGATTGAAGACCCCGGATCTAGTTTCATCCATCCGGGCTGCGATATATATTCAGAAAATAAAGACATGGAAATGTACAGCTTTGCAGCACAGATAATCATCTTACCAAAAGGATGATGGCTCTTTCAGAATCATCAGTCTATCATCAGACGATTGTCTGTTATATGTACATGAAAATGAATTTATAAAGCTGAGCATGGGAATGCCCACCTCAGCTAGATCATGAGAAAAGTATGAAAATAATGTATTTTATTGTATTGTATTACAGGTCTCCTCCCAGTAATGAAAGAACTTCGGATCCTCCTAATAAAGCATTTCACCCGATAAACGGCCTCATACTTTAGGGGGCAACTGTTATAGACATTTTTGTGCCTTACAGCTATAAGCATGAAATGCCCATAATCCAAGGGATCCAAAGTCCCTAAACATGTTGTTCCTACCCCTAGAGGAACAAGGCTAACAAACCACAGCAATTCACAGAAGTTCTCCACCAGAAACTGCTCAAAAACAAGTCAATTCAGGATCAATTCAGAAGCTCCACTAGCTGCTTGCGTTGAAATGCAGAGGTTACACTGGCTGATTGCATTGCAACGCAGATAGAAGCACTACCAGGGTGCGCTGAGCAGGAAGTGATAAATGTCAGGGTCTCTTGTGAGAGGTGTCAAGACTGTGGAAGCTTCCAGAATCTTCCTCCAGGACACTTGCCTTGCTGAGTTCGACTAAGTGATGAGTAAGAGGCTCTTAGTCTCCAAGTGGAAGTAAGAACTGACAAAGAGAGAGGACACTAGTCAGATCACAAGCTGACTCATCCTCACTCCAAACATCTATATATAGATCTCTTCTCCATGAGATCTAGAGGCTGGAATTTTGTTATTGCAAAGAATTGTTGTTGGTTTGAGATTGGAATCATTGGGTGCTTAATGCTTTGAAGGGAGGTGAAGATAGGAATTTCATTTGCTGGGAAGGAGATGCTGGATTGGAACCCTCTTGGTTGTATCTCCTCCTGAACCTTGTTATTCATCAATAAAGCTATCTTGGTTTCTCTTATATGCTGATGTGTCTTTGATGTATGATTGCATTAGTGTATTTGGTTTATTTCTAATCCTGAACTAGTTATGAATATGAATCTATGTCTTTGTGTAGTGTTCTCTTCTTGTGATCTTGTAGGAACCTGTTGAAGTTGGGTGAGCGAGAAGGCAAGTAGCTGGGAACTCTCAAAGAGAAGGGAAACTGGATCGAGGGACAAACGGAAGACACCGGTTAGTCCATCCATCTCTCTTCATTCTTAATTCATAAAGGAAGAATACTAGAATAGCTGTCTCTGTTTGTTGCTAAGGCACTGTCACACCTTAGGTGGATAGGATCGTCCTGCATAGGCATTTTTCCCCACAACAGTAGTATAGAGGAAAAAGTGTAGAAGAAACTAATGATCATAAGTAAACATGATTTCATTAGCTTAGGAAGATATAAACATAACTATGAAAACCAAATAACAGAGTTTGAAAAACAAGAATTATGTATATTTCACTGTAAGGCATCCACAGAAAGAAGAAATATCATGTAGATAAAGATGTTTAAACCATTAGAAAACAAATAGAATGAATTACAAGCACCATGAACTCACTGGGATAGAGTTCCTTGAAAATAGCTGCAACCTGTCTCTGTATTAGCTGAAAAGATGATTACATGCAAGCTTCCTTCACAAAAAGTTAAACTCTCTTCTCGTGAAGGGAAATGATACATATAGACTCTCCTAGAAAACTTGCCCACATTTAGGAGTCAAATTCCTTGGTGGAGGAATTGACTCCAAGATTCTCTCAACCAACAGGTGAGAGTGAGAAGGTGAAACTCAAAGACTTCGTGGAAAGTTTGTTTAGGAGTTTGCTTCTTTTATGAGACCTAATAAACATAAAAAACAACCTATGATGTAAATTTATTCATGCCTACATCACCTAGCCTCGAAAATAGTGCCATTACATAGAGAATCTTGACTTTGATTGAGTCAAACTAGAAACTATAAATTTTACACAGTGAAATTTTCTAATAAAAACATAGAAAAGTGCAGAAGCGCAGCACCGACTCTGAGTTGAGTTTGAGGTGCCTTTTAGGGGTCAAAATACAAAATTGAGAGAATGGTCAACTAGCCCTTCAAGTCTAGCTTCTAGAAAAGTTTTAATTTTTGAATTTGGACAATAAGAAGGCCTTCAAAAATCCATTCTCGCAAGGTCACTCCGGGAGCGCAGCGCCTATCAAAAAGGGGTCCAAAATGCTAGTTTTCTGCCACTTTTTTGCATTTTATTTCAAAACTAAGCCACCTCTATAAAATATGAGCAAATGAGTTTTTTATAGGATGGTAAGATATTTCAAAAAATTTAGACCTTTCCTCAAATGGAGGCCTGAGGAAAAAGCACAGTGCCAAGGCGCTGCGCTTCTAGCAGGGTCAAACTTTTGGGTTTTTCTGCAAACATATGGCTCAAAGATGGAGTCATATCTCTCTAACCATAAGGGAGTTTGGAAAACTGAGAGAGGTTGTTGTAGCTGAGAATGTTTTTAATAAAACACGCTCTCATTTTCTTGAAATTCATTTTCATTTTCTCGTAATCCATGCCACACAATCATGACTAAAACAGGAAATTAACTTGAAATTTTTTATTTTCTGACATAGGTCTCCAAGAAAGTTTCATATCTCCCAATATATGATACCTGTGTAAACAATGAAAAAGGTGTTTTTCCCTTGGTATATTATTGACAAAAACATCTTCCACTTTTGTCAATTTCATCTCCATTTTGTCAAAAACACACTTTGAAGAAAAACAGTCCCTGTGTGCTGTAAATGACCTCTTGATGAGTTTGTGAGGCACTGATATCTTTGATGTTAGATGGGTAAAATATTCATACATGTACTCCATTATTGTACTTTCTTCTTGTCAGTGTGTGTGGCCTCTTCTTCCAAGGTGAAACCCTAGCTCACTAGGAGGAAGAATTAAGGTTTAGTTTTAGGAAAACAGGGGATTTGAGGCAGTCTTGTAGATGGAGGGGAATGAAGGGGTTAGGGGATTTCTAAATTATTGGGAAAATTTTGGGTAGCAGGAATAGATGTTAGGGAGTGTAAGTAGGTGGAATTTCTTGAAAAGAGTGAGGGAAAGGCGTGAAAAAGTCCAAAACACAGTCCTAACCTAGAAATTTGCAAAAACACAACATTGAGCTAGGGTTTAGTGAAAATGAGGGGAAATGAAGGGAATGGGTATGGGAAATGGTTGGGAGGGGTATATAAGGTATTGTTTGGGGTTATGGAACATAAAAACTAGGATTTTTCACACCTCAATGAAGCAAAATCATTTGGAGACCAAAAGCACAGTGAAACCCTGGGAGGGGGATTTTCACTGAGTTCTTCAAAATGAAGGATGCATAAGAGGTGCCAGATGTTTATTTACTTGCCAAGTAAATTCTTAAACTTGTGAATGATGAAATGAAACCATTTTTATGCTTTGGATGTTTATTTATATCTTGAAAGTTGATTTTTGCTTTGGTAGTGGCATGACATCATATGTCCCTATGAGAAATGATGAGACGAGGTAGTGTACTACAACATTGTATTATTTGAAATAAAACATTACCTTTACCTTTATTTTTCTTTCCCTAAGCTTCTAGCTCCCTTTATCCACTGAATTACATGAGGGACATGTTTTGTTTTGGCATATGGTATCATGATGACACATGGAGTGAAACCATAGACCATGACCTAAAATGAGGAATTTAACCATTTCATGAACCAAGACACTTAAATGAAGATATGATACCCTGAAGAAGAAAATGACCATGATGAGTGATGAAGACCATGAGTAAGTGGAGGGAGCAATAGTGACCTAGACACGACAGCTAGTGACCAAATTTTTATTTGAAGACTCATTGAAATGACAAAAAATTGACTTCACACCCTAACAACACCTTGTAAGAGCACATTTGATCACTGGTGACAGGCTGAACTGACTGACACTAACATTGGCTCCAACTGGGGATGGCATCTCCTTGGAGGTGTCAAGAACACTGTAGACCAGGTAGCCTTATCCATTAGGAGTGGATTCAAAATGAAAAGACCAAACTCAAAGCTAAAAACTGACTGACTAACTAAACTGACTTGACTTTAAAAAACATATTGACTAAACCTACTCATGGTAGTAGACCATCGGGATCTTAGGGCCTTCATCTCGGGCTTCAAATCCTGATGATAACCGCCCACTTGCTGAATACATATATATACAATCACATGTAATGATCCCTCCAGTGTAACCAATCCAGCAAATGGCTACTTACTTGAATCCTACTCACACTTTCCTTGAGTAGGAAGACAAAACAAAAGCTAGGCAAATCGAAATTCCATATGGATTCAACACCTGTATTGAAAAACTTGAAAAATTCTTCCTCTACTGATGAGTGAAATAAACTCACTAGAGGATCACTGAAAGCATGCAACATATGCTTTTTTGGATGATTTAAAACAGGAAAACAAACCTCATTCCAAACTGTTGATTTGTCTATGTGCTGAAACTGATCACCTTCATCAATGAATGTTGCAACATTGACCTTCATTATTGGCTATAATGAATTTTCCACAGGATCCTGAAAATCATGAAAGATTGGCTCTTGCCGATTTGGAGGAATCAAGAAACATCCTTCTATTGCAACTAGTCACTCTTCATGATGAATTTTGGGAAGAGTGTGCTCTTGGTCTTCAAAAAATTCTGAACATATAGATGGACAAGTTTCATATTGAAACAAAAATTCAAGAAATGAAATATTTGAAGAGAAATTTGATTGACACTCCTCATCAATGTCTTGGTCTCCTGAACACTATTGAATACCTTCATATAATTCGAGGGAATGGATGTGACCTTCATCAAATAATCACTGATCAATATTATCTTCAGCCAAAGAAGACATTGTTTGCTGGAATTTTTCCTGAATATAATTCTCTTCTGCAATATGCTTTAGAACAAACTCTTCTCTTTCACTGCTCTTTTCTTGTGATGATCTGATCAGCTTCATTTTGAGCTACAAAAATTTTTGTCTCTTGGAGATGTCCTTGTGGATCATAAGATTGCTGCAAATTATCACATATTTTAGATGATAGAAGATCACTGTCATCTATTGGAGAATTCTGCACAATTTCACTATCATCCAGGGCAGAATCCATGATCTTAACATGGTGGTGAAAAGGGTTTTCATTCTGTTGTAGCATTTTTTGGTTTTGATAAGTTAGAATCAATTAGTCAAAAATGAAAATATTTTTCAAAAAATGTTAAGCTAGGATATGGACAAAAAGAATATTGAATAAAAATGTTAGGAAATATTTTGATAATATGTCCATATTAAAGAAAATGTTAGAATAGATGCCCTAAAAAATGAAGGGAAAAATAAAATGTTAGGTTAGAGAGAAAAAAAAAAGCAATAAAATCTGAAAGTGTGCAAGTCCAAGTGCCACTACTTTTTACTTTATTAGGCAAAATAATGGCTGTGTGCAGCTTGTCATAAATGCCACAACCCATGATAGTCAAATAGTTTAATCTTGACTAGTTCATTCTTTAAATTTCATGTTTATTGTTAGAGAATAAAGATCTAGCCAAACTGTTTAATCTTGCCAGATCAGTAGTTAGGTAGAGAATAATAGGTAGCTCATCAGTTTAATTTGAGCCCTTGGATGTTATAAGGTTAGAATTAGATAGCTCACTTTTCAAAAGAAAAAGGAAAGAAAGGGTCTGCTAGCTTAAATGCACCCAATTAAGTGAAAAAAAGGTTAGGGTAAGTAAAGGGTAGGTAGAAGAAAGGTTGCAGAAATACAAGGTTGTTAAAGCATAAACACATTTATCATGCTTGATCATGTGTTTTAGTGTGCAAGAGCAGTTATGAAAGTGAAAAGATGTTCACTAGCTGATTTGGTTAATTTCCCCTCATTTTAGTTCACCACCCACTAAATACTTACTAATTTCCTCATTATCCCATAATTTCCTAAGAATATACCCTTTTCCCTTCATTTTCACCTTTGCCCCTTGGTTTCACACAATTTCCTAGCAAATTACCCTCCAAACTCATTCTCCTACCTAAAAACCCCTTTTCCCTAGTGTGAAACCCATTTCCCTTTGAAGAAACCACTTTCCCCCTGTAATTTCCATAAAAATCCATAAAAAAACCCATTTAACCCAACCCCGTGGTGTGGTTAAACAAACCCCGCATTTAACTGTGGGTATGGTTAATAAACCCTCCCCGATACCTGTTAAACCTATATTCCTAGTGTATTTATTTTTTGGTCCCACTTGATCAAACCCATCACAATATGTTTAATTGTGCTTTATCATTAAATAATTACAAATCCTTTGTAGTTAATCCCTGGGCCCCACTAATCACCATGCCTATCACCTCCGTGCAACTCCACCACGTGATAGCCCTCTGATCACCCACTCCCAGATTTAACGATCCATAGCAATATCGCACACTCCCGATCTCCGACCTTTACTTGCCCGAGAGCACGTGAGATTCGTGGTTTTGCTTGGGCCCCTTATGGTTATGTGGCAGTCCCATGTTAACTCACGTGCCCTCAGAGAAAAGCCACCACACAACCAAAAGTGGTGCGATGATCCTCCAAAACCACTTTCCACGTACAATAAAACCATCCACTGTTCACTTTGTGCCAAATTTTAAAAAGTTAACCGTTTCCCGTTTAAACGTGAAAACCCTCATTTTCGCTCTTTTCGCCCGTTTACACAGTAAAACCTGCATAACCCTTCTTGTGCCACCTTGAGACTCTGCAACCTATTTTTGACCTCTGATTACCATACAAACACTGCCAGGACTTTGTCCATACACTTCCCTATTCCCTCAAACCATTATCACCTCCTTGTAAGCCTATGTTTTTCTTAACAATTGTTGTATTTTGCAAGTGATGATATAAAACTTGTTTGTTCCAGATTCACAAGGAAATCCATTCAAAAGCCTTTATTCATAATAAAAGGACAAATATACACAAAGCAGAAGGAAACAATTTACAAAGGCAGTAAATGATAAAACAAAGAAGAAATCCTTCACACAGAAGTAAACTATTTACACAGTAAATGTTACAACAGACAATTTACACAGTAAATGTTAAAATAGAGGAGGCAGATAAAGCATAAGGTCAAAGAGTATCAGATGAAACTATATCAAATGAAAGGTAATAAGTGAATATGAAATCCATCATGAAGACAAAACAACCAAGCAGCTTAAAGGGCAAAAGATCAAAGTCTAAAAGACAACAAGACCTAAATAACAGCAACAGTCATGAACAACACTGCATCAAAATAGTGCCAGACCAACTAGCACTCTTTATTTTGACTTCATAATAATCTATTCTTGTAAAAATAGTTTAGGATATTTTCTTAGTTCTATTATTGTATAAATAACTCTCTTTATGAGTTATTATGGGTTCACCATTGAACTAGGTTGACCATTGAAGAAGGGTTGTAGTACTCTTGAAGAAATATTGCACCTTGATGAAGCATTTGTAAACATTTGATGTGCTTAGATTTTCTGGACCCTTGATACAAAGCAAAGGATTCTAAATTTAGTTTTGCACAGTTTGTGTTTCCTGTAAGTTTTTCCAGTATTACACATTATGTTTTTCTTCATATTCTTATGTCTTATAGAGATACCTAGGTAGGAATAATTGTGTTTCAATCTATTCCTATAAGCTTCTGAAGTGATAATCTATAAAGATAATGTATTAATGGATTGTCTGTTTAATTAATTCCCTCTAAATCAATAAATCATCAACATCTTGTTGTAAGCTTAAGAATATTCCCTTGAACCTTTTGAACATCAGTTAGAGGTTTTCATACTTATGATTATCTAATTTTTTGTCTAAAAACTGTGACAATCATATTTTTTTTTGTTTTTGCTCACCGCTATTCAAGCTTTATCACTGTGTGAAATTTTATAAAAGCCCTCTGCTTTGGGATTAATATCATTCAAAAGGTTAGGCATTACAATGTTATATTTGTTTCATTCATTGGTTCTCCAAATTAAAACAAAAACCCCAAAACAATTATCTTAGATGCTCTGGCTTGATAGCTGACCATTATCAACTCAGAGGTACAAAATTAGTCTGGCGGCGCTACCGGGGATTCAAATTCCATTAAGTTTTCCTAGGGAAACGATATTAATTCTATTCCTTTAAGGTGATTAAAGGTTTAGAAAGGTTAAAATCCTTCACCTGGTGACTCCACTAGCCCAAATTGGCACCTTTTAAGCACACTAGATCTCATTCAGAATCTGACTTAGTCAATCCTTTGTCAGATCCTAAAAAACTTCTGAGAAAATCCAGTTCTAAAAGGAGACATCATCCATCTTATTCTTCCTCTTCAGCCTTGCAGTCTGGAGAATTACAATCATTTGATCCTTTTATTAATATTCCATCTGATCCTCATTTGACACAAATACCTCCTAGGGTTTCTGAACTATTAGATAGGGGAGTTTATTTTGATTCAGATTTCCTCATTCATTCTTTTGAAACACATCAAGAACCCCCTCTACCACCAAGATCACCTAAAACTGAGTCTGAATTGGGTGTTCATTTACCTTAATACAAACCTTCAGATTTCATATCCCCTATCACTTATTCATTTCCTTCCACTTTTGAATGACCTGAAGCTTATACTTCTAAACAACTTGAAGAGACCATCTCTATATATTCAAATCCACTCTTTGAAACAAAAGAGGGTATTCATTCCTAGGTCCCAAAGTTAGTTCTTAAGACTCCTTTAAAGTTATTCAGGAGACCTCCTCCTTCTTCACTTCCAGATAGTCACTCACCCCCTCAATCACCTTCTTCTACCTCTTCTTCCTCTTCTTCATCTTCTTCTTCTTCATCCACACAATCACCTCATACACCACCTTCTACTATGGCATTCCAACCTATTGTATAGGCTAGATATGCAGCTTTATTCTTACTTGCTAACCTAGATGCATTCCCAACTGGATACTTGAAACACCTTCCCAAGTATAATGGAGAAATTGGTCCAATAGCTAGGGATCATCTTCAAGCTTTTCTAGACTTTGCTGTAGGGTTTAACCCCATACAGAAATTACTTGCATAGGAATTCTAAAACCCAGGAAATAAACAATGCGAGAGCATAACACATAAAACACATATACACAGAGATTTTCCCCTGGATCCCAAATCTGGGACTACCAGCTTGATTTTTCATTACGTTCCTTTCAATGTTACAATACATATTTATATATGTTGAAGCATCTAATACCATGGACCGAAAACCATCGCGTCCAAAACCATGTACCGAAAAACCAACACGTCTAAAACCATGTGCGAAAATCATGCACAAAACCATAGGTAGGTCCGCCCAACCTAATATAGGGTCCAAAAAAAAATTCCTGAGGCACTACCCCAAACCCCATAGAGGGGGACTACTTGCCCCCCACTACACAATCGGCACAACAAAGGGGGTCTTCGTCCCCCCTCTAACCCCCCAGTTCACTACGTGGGCTAGTCGTGGAAAGAATAACACAACCCAACATTTGCAGACAACTTGAATATCGAACAAGAAAATGTCTACATGAGATTGTTTGTACAATCACTTGAAGGAAATGTAAGAATTTGGTTTAGGAAGTTACCTGCAAATTCCATTAGAAATTGGGAAGAGCTTACAAACATATTTAAAAATCAATGGGGTGTAAAGAAATATCCTCTTTAATTTATATCTAAGTTTGAAGAACTTAAAAGAAACTTTGGTGAACCTGTATTAGATTTTATCAAAAGGTTCAATAAACTTTAGCATAAGATTCCCCTGATTGTAAACCCCCTATAGCAGCAACAAAGTCTAGGCTTTCTAAAGCCTTTGACAATGATTTTGCTGTAATGCTAAGAGAGAGAACTTGAAGAACTCTTGAAGATATGCAAACAAATGCTATAGGGGTGGAAGCAAATAGGGCTGCTTCGACTTCCTTGAAAGCTAAAGAGGAAAAGGCCCAAAGAAAACATAAATCTATCCAAGAAGCCTCTAGTTCTTCTAAGACTAAAACAGAAGATTCTAAAATAGATGAAATAACTTCTCTTCTTAGAAATATATCTAATATAATTTCCAAGATTGAGACTCAACCTAGGAGAGTTCAACAAACAGTTGCTAGACCCCAAAATCAAAATCAAGGTCAGCATAGAAGGAATCCAAAATTACAAATTCTTCATAGACCTAGTAATGATCAGTAGGTTCCCACTCCTTTACTGATAGATGACCATCAACCTTATGAAAATACTATTACTATTACTGAAAATATCAATAACATAGATACTTCTTCTAATAAAACATTTATTATTCCTCTCTCACAACAAAATCAGGTTCAAGAAGATCAAGAATCCTCATAGGTTTCTAAATACCATGCCTTCTTTGAATTTTTAATTGCATAGTTGAATAAGAGATATGATCTTAGGCCTAGACCTAGCCCTAGAAGACCTCCTAAGGAGACTCCAATAATTGAACCTCGTACCAAAGTTGTCGAAACTCAAACAACTGTTATTCGACCATTAAATCAGTCAACTGACACTGCTCAAAATGACAAAAATGCTTTAACTACATTTAATGTTGAAAAAGAGTTAGAAAGCGTTAAAATCCCAATTCCACTTTCAAAACTTTCCAAAAACCTTGGGTATAAAAATCAAGTCTCCAAATGGATACAAAACACCTTGGTTGATGCTAAAATTGATATCATTAGTCTACAAGATGAAAAGCCAACAGTTGTCTTTGGTCCTAGCTCAGATATGATAGATGAAATAATGCCTCCTTTCTATGTAACTCTTAAGACAAATGATTCCATGTTATATAATAGTATGCTTGGTTTGGAGCATCACATAACCTCATGTCAAAAACTATCATGGACCATTCGAAACATGACATAACTAGATCCTATGATGACTTGTACACCTTTGATTCTAAAAGGGTGCCCTGCTTAGGATTGATTAAGGATTTAGTAGTCACCCTTTCCAAAATTCCAGTGAAAAGTGTAGTGCTTGATATAGTTGTCACAGATATTCCTCCCAAATTTGGAATGCTCTTTCTAGGTCTTGTTGTGCCAAATTAAGGGGAACTCTTCAGATGGATATGTCTTGTTAGATTTTAAGCTTCTATGGTAGTTTTTTGGAGTAGCATGATCTGGATAATCCACAGTATTGTGTTCATTCTGTCGACGTTTCAAACCCCAAAGGGGGTCCATCATCAGGACTAAATTTGATAGAATGTGAATGATAGTTCTTTGAGAGAAGAGTCTTTCGACCTTAGTATAAATAAACGTAGATCCTTAAATTTTTATAAAGAAGCCGACCTATATATATATATATATATATATATATATATATATATATATATATAGATATATATATATATATTTATTTTTATTTTTATTTTTTATTTTTTATTTTTATTTCAATTTATTATAATAATTTTAGTTTAGTTTAGTTTAATTATTAATTATTTTAATTCAGATTATTTAGCTTTAATTATTCTAATTGTTTTACTTAGTTGATTAATTGTAAGTTTATTTTTTATGATGATGATGATGATGGTTAACGTCCACTGAGACCAAATTGGTCTATCGGACCTATAACTTTCTTAGTTTTTAATTATCTGGCTCCTTGTCTTTCTTGGCGAGATTGGTGTTGTAGCTTTCTTTTTTTTCTCTACGGTCTTCCAACTTCCTTTATCTTGCATCCCCTTCATCTCCTCTAGTTCTTGGGACATTGGTGTTTTAGCGTTGCGATCTATTGTGTTCGTCCTTTTGAAGATAGTCGGAGAAGAAGTTTGGTCTAGGAGATCCGCTTTGCTGTTAAATGAAGACTTATTTTGTGCGGTCGAATCCTCATAATTGTTGATTTGTTGGGCGGGGCTTTCTCCCTGCCTGTCTTGAGAGTTGTTTCTTTCCTGCCTAATTTCTTGTGATTCAGAGTTTTCTCCAAAGTATTATTCTTTGATGACAGTGTAGTGTTCTTTTTGTGCTCCTTCCCACCATGTAGATCTGTGGTGGTTGTTTCTAGCAGAATTTTTCTGGGAGGCTTTTGGGCAATTTTTGACTAGATGCTCTGTCTCAAAGCAGGATCGACATCTGAAGAGGACACTTTCGTAATCGAGTTTCTGGTTCCACACGTAGTCTTTACTTGTTAGGTTTATTTCAGCTGGGAATCCAGTGCTGAAATCCATTTCCACACAGATGCGTGCATAGGTGGTTCTTGCATATTCCTCTATTTCTGGGCACCTGCAGTAAAATTTTCCAATTGCATCTCCAATGGCTTTTAGCGACGAAAGATTCCAAAGATGCAAAGATAGGCTTGGCAATCTCACCCAAACTGGTGTTGAAGTTATGACTGCTGTAGAGGGATCGAATGATGGGTTCCATGGCTTCATGAATAGACCTGATTTTTCCCAAAACCAAGGGCCGGAATCTAGAATACATTTTCTGCTTTCAGGATTTTCAAAATCTATGGTAAAGAAACCCCTAGCACAGGGGTAGATATTAATTTCATCAGAAATGACAGGCTTCCATACCTCCGAGATCCAGTTGTGGAGAGCTATAAGTCGCGGCCAAAAACCATTGAACCGGCAGATTAGGGCACTTTCGGAAAACTTCAAAGCCTCATCGAGTGAGGCCTGGACCACCTAGACAGTGGGAGCTGGGGCTTCACTGACGATATGGGCAGGAGCTTGCCCTCCAGAAGCGGATGAGCCAGCAGCTATTTTCGCGAAGCTGGGAGCCATATTTTACTTGCCCGTAGAACCCAGCCGCAAAGAAATAAAGCAGAAGATAAGATTAGATTTAGATCTCGCTGCAGAAGATTAGATCTAGAACCTAGCCGCCTAGATCTAGATCTAGCCACAGAAGATTAGATCTAGAATCCAAAATGTGCAAACAAACTTATTCACTCTCGAAAATGGTAGATCGCCTCACAGTGGAACCCAGAACGGTAGATCGCGGCAGATCGAAAATCGTAGATTATATATGATTATTAATAAATTTGAGAAAATATGGCAGAAAATTTCCTGCAGGAGCGCTCAGTTTCCGCGGCTAAAATGCACACTTCAGATCCGCAGCGCAGAAACAATATAATAAAATATTATATTACCTATCCCGCAGCGCAGAAACACTTCAGATCCGCAGTGCAGAAACCGAAGATAGGAAACACTTCAGATCCGCAGCGCAGAAATACTATACACCAGATCCGCAGCGCAGAAGATAGGAAATACTTCAGATCCACAGCGCAGAAATACCATACACCAGATCCGCAGCGCAGAAGATAGGAAATACTTTATATAATGTAATGAAATTTTATTATTTTTATAATTAGTTTTGTTTTATTAAAATTAATTTTATTTTTATTTTTCTTATTTTTATTTAACCTAAGAATCTAAAAATATTAATTGATATACTTAATTCATAAATTAGTTTAATTAATTAATTAATTTAATTAATTTTTTTTAGTTAATTAATCCTAAGTATCTAATTAATTAATTAATTAATTTAAATTTAATTGATTAATTAATTGATTTAATTTTAATATATTTAATTCATAATTCCTTTTTATTTTACTATTATTATTTTCCATTTTTCATTGTTAATCTTATTTAGCCCTAATTGTCTAATTAATAAATAAGTAAATTATTTTAAATCCTTTGATTAATTAATCAATTAATTTATAATTTTTATAATTATTATAATTTTCTTTTATCAAATGTTAATTTTTGGTTATTATTAATTATTTTTCAGTTTAATTAATTGACTAATTTTAATTAATTTAATTTAATTAAAATTAAATTTATTAATTTATTAATTTTATTAATATGAAAACCTCTAATACTATGTTTCTAAAGGCTTGGAGGGGTTTATTTGTCTAATCAGGGGAAGCCAGTTTCCACTAATCTCACTCCTAATGTCCCTGTTGAGGTTATGAAGAAATTTCATAATTTTGATAGCCTCTCTGATTTTTCTTTTTTGATAATTATCCTCTCTTGCAATTATTTTAGCATCTTCCAAACACACATGATGTTTGGTTTTGGATGAGTATTCTGCAAGGGCAGATGTATGGGATCTCTCATTCTTTATATCAGCCCCGTGCTCTTTAAGTCTTCTTTTCAGAGACTATCCTGTTCCCCAATATAACTCTTGCCACAAGAGCAATCAATCTTGTACACACCCTTGAGTTGTTGACGATCAATGTTATCCTTTACTGACCTCATCATTTTCCTTATTGTTCCACATGTTTTAAATTGAGTGTTTATGTTATTCTTTCTTAAAAATTTTGCAATATTATCCGCAATCCCTTGGATGAATGGAAGGTAAACTTTTCCACAATTTGTTTTCTTGTTTTCAGGAGGACACTTAGAGAGGACCTTATCTTGAGCTCTTCTTATAGCTTTCTTAATACTCAACCCTTTGTATCCTAGGTTTTTGAAGATAGAGGTTAAGTGTTCAATTTCTTCATTTAGGTGATCAGGGTCAGAAATCCTGAGAGCCCTAATAGCTAGAGTGTTTAACACGCCGGATTTTTGGGAAGGATGATGGTATGAGTTAGCATGAAGATAGCTATCAGTATGAGTTTTCTTTCTATAGACCTGGTGTCCCAAAGTACCATCCTCTTTTCTACTAATCAGTACATCTAGAAAGGGAATCTTACCATTCTCTTCAAGCTCCATAGTAAACTGGATTTCGGAAGATATAGAGTTAAGATGATTGAAAAAATTCTCTAGTTCAGCCTTGCCATGAGTCCATTTTAAGTTTGTGTCACCAACAAATCTTTTCCACCAAGCTGGCTTCAAAGGGCATGAGTCAAGGGCTTTTCTTTCAAAGTACTCCATGTATAAGTTGGCGACAATAGGTGAGAGCGGGGAACCCATGGCGACTCCGGATATGTCTTATGCCACTATTCCAGTTTATGGGGGAGAACAACTAAGGTTATATAGAGAGGTAAGATTTGTGCACACTATTTACAAAACAGACCGGCCAAGGAACCATCCCATTTATTAGGATTTTGGTTGCTTTCAACTCTCTTCAAACCAAATTCATGAAACTCAAGTTAAAATAGAAGATGTAATTGAAAGCCCTGTACCAAATCAAACTGATGTATGGAAACTATTTTTTGATAGTTCTTGTACAAAATATGGAGCAGGCACTGGGGTAGTTTTAATTTGACCAAAAAAATAAAATATCACCCAATCATGCAAACTCGACTTCAAAGTTACAAATAATGTGGTTGAATATGAAGCTTTCCTTTTAGGACTTCAATTAGCCAAAAGCTTAAAGGTTCAAAACTTAAGTGTTTTTACTGATTTAGAACTTATTGTCAAACAAGTGAGAAATATTTTCCAAACTAAGCATCCTAGCCTTAGGTCTTATCGAAATGAAGTTTGGGATTCAGTTGAAAACTTCTTTGATACTCTTAATTTGACTTATATTTCAAGAAATCAGAATATTCATGTAGATGCCTTACCTGTTTCTGCTAGTTCATTTAAAATTCCTGATCAGACCAATGTACTCTATTAAATACAAGTCAAGTATAGACCATCCATCCCAGACAATCTAAAACATTGGTAGATATTTGAAGATGATGAACAGTTGAAATGTTTTCTGTAGGTTATAGATGATTTTTCAGTTCTTCAAATTGATGAAGATAGAACATAAATAGATGAAAATACAAATGGAGATGATACTTCAAATTTCAATTCAAAAATTTTCGATCATGACATTATTCAATTGTCTAACAATTTTATTCCCAAAGACCTCATTCCTTTAGAAAAATTGTTTGATCAAAATGATGTCCTCAGAAACCCTTAGTCCATTTCTTCACAAGATGACATAGAAGAAATTAATATTGGAACAAATGATGATATTAAAAACATCAAAATTTGTGCATCTCTAGATCCCGAGATCAAAGCTCAATATCTTAAGTTACTTCAAAATTATAAGGATGTTTTTGCATGGACCTATGATGATCTAAAAACCTATTATACTACATTAGTACAACATAAGATTCCTTTAAAGCCAGAAGCAGTTCCTTAACAACAGAAACTTAGGAGGATCAATCTAGTTCTTCTACCAACTGTAGAAAAGGAAATTAAGAAAATTCTAGATGCCCAGATCATTCTCCCTCTTAGGTATTCTAATTGGGTTGCAAACTTAGTTCCTGTTAGAAAGAAGAATGGAGAAATCAGACATTGTGTGGACTTTAGAAATTTGAACAAAGCATCATTAAAAGATAACTGTCCTTTGCCCAAAATGGATCAGTTACCTCAAATGGTTTCAGGAGCACAAAGACTTTCTATGCTTGATGGTTTTTCAGGCTATAATTAGGTAAATGTTGATTCAGAAGACAGAGAGAAGACAACCTTTACTACACCCTCGGGCACATTCATGTATGCTAGGATGCAACTTGTCTTAACCAATGTTGGAGCAACATTTCAGAGAGCTATGGATGTAGCTTTTGTGGGTCAGGTAAATTTGTGGTCATTTATCTTGATGACATAGCTTTTTTTTCTAAATCTAATCAGAAACATCTAAAGCACTTAATGAAGGTTTTTGACAGGTGTAGAAAATTTGGAATATCATTGAACCCTAAAAAGTCTCTCTTTGTTATCAAAGAAGGAAAACTATTGGGCCATATAATTTCAAAAGAAGGAGCGGTGATTGATCCCAAACGTGTGTCTGCCATTTAAACATTGACCTTCCCTAGAAACAAGAAGGAGATTCAATCTTGTCTAGGAAAAATTATTTTTTTAAGGAGATTCATCCCAAATTATGCTGAGATTGTAAAAGATATAACTAACATTATCCGAAAATATCATGAAGTTAAATTGACTCTCTTCCAGGAATGCATTTGATCAGATCAAGAAAGCTATCTCTGAAGCTACCACCTTGGCCAGCCCTGATTACACTAAACCATTCATTATCTTTTCCTTTTCCTCGGAAACAACCCTTGCTGCTGTTCTACTAAAAAAGAATGAAGATTCCCATGACCAACCCATAGCCTTTTTTAGTAAGGTTATGAGAGTTGTTGAGCTTAAGTATGAAATAATTGAGAAGCAAGCATATGCCCTTATTCAAGCCCTAAAATCATTCAAGATGTATGTCCTACATTCTCCTATTACTTATTATGTTCCTAATAATGTCGTGAAAACTATTTTAACCCAAACAGACACTGATTGGAAGAGAGGTAGATGGATCACTCAAATACTGGAGTTTGATCTAACTATCAAAACTACAAAGCTAGTAAAAGGCCAACGATCAGCTAAGCTTCTAGCTGAATCCAACCGTAAAGTGCTTGGAATCAATTTTGTTTTAGAGATACAAGGGAAGAATCCACAAGAACCTTCCCTTCATCCCGAAGAAAAGAATCCACAAGAACCCTTACCTTCAGATCAGATCACCCCTTTATACATTGATGACAAATTTCTATTGTCAGATTGGTACCAAGACATTGTAAATTTCTTGATCCATTTTGAATGTCCAACGTCATTCTCCAAAAGCCAGTGTAAAACTTTCAAACTTAAAGTAGTCAAGTACTGTATCATAAATGCAAATTTGTACTGGAAAGACCCTCTAAATATTTTGTTATTATGTTTAACAGAATCAGAAACTGAAGGAATCATTGACCAGTTTCATACAAGATTTTGTGGAGGAATGTATGCTTGGAGAGAAACAACATATAAGATATTAAGGGGAGGATTTTATTGGCCAACATTATTCTTACAAGTAGGAGCAAAGGTCAGAGATTGTGTTCCTTGTCAAATGTTTGCTGGTAAGCAAAAATTAGCATCTCTTCCACTGGTTCCATCAATAGTCTCAGAACCTTTTAGCCAATGGGGATTAGATTTTATTGGAGAGATTCATCCCACTTCAAGTAATCAGCATAGAAGGATCCTCACTGCAACAGACTACTTCACTAAATGGGTGAAAGAAATTCCAATGAGAAATGTTACTAATTCAGTAGTTATCAAATTCATTGAAGAGAACATCTTATCTAGATTTGGTTGCCCAACTCAAATTGTCATTGATTGAGTTTTGTGAGAAATATTAGATTCTATTACATCATTCAACTCCATATTACCCACAAGGTAATGGCCTAGCAGAACCCTCAAATAAAAGTCTGGTAAAGGTAATCAAAAAGACATTAGCAGATCATAAAAAGAGTTGGGACTCTCATTTAATTTATGCAGTATGGGCAAACAAAATTACTCCAAAGAGATCTACTGGAAAATCTCCTTTCCAGTTATTTTATGGGAAAGATGCAATCTTCCCTACCAATTTGGCCTTCCCTGTTTTAAAATTCCTACAAGATTCAACAAATGAACCTGATGATTTTTCGAGGAGAATAAATAAGATTATTGAACTAAATGAAAACAGAGATGAAGTTCAATACAAATTGAAAAAGTATCAAAATAAGATGAAGAGCCAATTTGATAGAAGAGGCAGGGAAAGGGACTTCAAGGAAGGTGATCTAGTCCTAAGATAGGATTCCAGGAGAGAAGAAAAGGGAAAACATGGCAAGTTTGACAACGTGTGGTTTGGACCTTTAGAAATTGTTGAAGTGAAGGGAAACAACACTTTTGTGCTACAAAATATTGAAGGGCTATATTCCACTTATCTTGTAAATGGAAGGTTTCTCAAACATTACATTCAGTACCGAGAAGTTGAAGTAGATTTCATTACTTCCATTGTAAGAACTCTAGTTTCTTTTACTTTTCAAGCTTCCAATGTGATTTTTTACTGCAAAGACTCCATAGCCCGAGGAGAAGGCACATGGATTTGTAGTTTCTTTGCATTCTACAGGAGAAAGAAGTCCCTAATTGGAGCCATTGTTGTAGCATTTTTTGGTTTTGGTAGGTTAGAATCAATTAGTCAAAAAATAGAAATATTTTTCAAAAAATGTTATGCTAGGATTTGGACAAAAAGAATATTGAATAAAAATGTTAGGAAATATCTTAATAATATGTCCATATCAAAGAAAATGTTAGAATAGATGCCCTAGAAAATGAAGGCAAAAATAAAATGTTAGGTTAGAGAGAAAAAGCAAAAAGAAATAAACTCTGAAAGTGTGCAAGTCCAAGTGCCACTACTTTTTACTTTATTATGCAAAATAATGGTTGTGTGTAGCTGGTCATAAATGCCACAACCCATGATAGTCAAATAGTTTAATCTTGACTAGTTCATGTTTTACATTTCATGTTTATAGTTAGAGAATAAAGATCTATCCAAACTGTTTAATCTTGGCAGATCAGTAGTTAGGTAGAGAATAATAAGGAGCTCATTGGTTTAATCTGAGCCCTTGGATGTTATAAGGTTAGAATTAGATAGCTTTCTTTTCAAAAGAAAAAGGAAAGAAAGGGTCTACTAGCTTAAATGCACCCAATTAAGTGAAGAAAAAAGGTTAGGGTAAGTAAAGGGTAGGTAGAAGAAAAGTTGCATAAATACAAGGTTGTTAAAGCATAAACACATTTATCATGCTTGATCATGTGTTTCAGTGTGCAGCAGTAATTATGAAAGTGAAAAGATGTTCACTAGATGATTTGGTTAACTTCCCCTAATTTCATTTCACCCCCCACTAAATACTTACTAATTTCCTCATTATCCCATCATTTCCTAAGAAAATACCCTTTTCCCTTCATTTTCACCTTTGCCCCTTGGTTTCACACAATTTCTTAGAAAATTACCCTCCAAAATCATTCTCCTACCTAAAAACCCCTTTTCCCTAGTGTGAAACCCATTTCCCTTTGAAGAAATTACTTTCCCCTTGTAATTTCCATAAAAATCCATAAAAACCCATTTAACCCAACCCGTGGTGTGGTTAAACAAACCCCACATTTAACTGTGGGTATGGTTAATAAACCCTCCCCGATACCTATTAAACCTATATTCCGAATGTATTGATTTTCTGGTCCCACTTGATCAAACCCATCACAATACGTTTAATCACGCTTTATCATTAAATAATTACAAATCCTTTGTAATTAACCCCTGGGCCCCGCTAATCTCCGCGTCTGTCACCTCTGTGCAACTCCACCGTGTGACAGCCCTCCGATCACCCGCTCCCAGATCTAATGATCCATAGAAATATCGTGTGCTCCTGATCTCCAACCTTTACTCGCCCGAGAGAATGCAAGATTCGTGCTTTTGCTCGGGCCCCTTGTGGTTACATGGCAGTCCCACGTTAACTCGCATGCCCTCGGAGAAAAGCCACCACACGGCCAAAAGCGATGCGATGAGCATCCAAAACCACTCCCCATGTAAGGTAAAACCATCCATTATTTACTTTGCGCCAAATTTTAAAAGTTGACCGTTTCCCATTTAAACGCGAAAACCCTCGTTTTCGCTCTTTTCGCCTGTATACACAGTAAAACTTGCATAACCATTCTTGCGCTACCTTGAGCCTTTGCAACCTATTTTTGACCTTTGATTACCATACAAACACTGTCAGGACTCTGTCCATACACTTCCCTGTTCCCTCAAACCATTATCACCTCCCTGTAAGCCTGTGTTTTTCTTAACAATTGTTGTATTTTGTAGGCGATCATATAAAACCTGTTTGTTTGAGATTCACAAGGAAATCCATTCAAAAGCCTTTATTTAGAATAAAGGGACAAATATACATAGAGAAGAAGGAAACAATTTACAAAGGCAGTAAATGATAAAACAAAGAAGAAATCCTTGACACAAAAGTAAACCATTTACATAGTAAATGTTAAAACAGACAATTTACACAGTAAATGTTAAATCAGAGGAGACAAATAAAGCATAAGGTCAAAGAGTATCAGATGAAAGGTCATAAGTGAATATGACATCCAGCATGAAGAGAAAACAATCAAGCATCTTAAAGGGCAAAAGATCAAATTCTAAAAGATAACAAGACCTAAATAACAGGAACAATCACCAACAACACAGCATCAAAATAGTGCCAGATCAACTAGCACTCTTTATTTTGATTTCATAATAATCTATTCTTGTAAAAATAGTTTAGGATATTTTCTTAGTTATATTATTGTATAAATAACTCTCTTTACAAGTTATTATGGGTTCACCATTAAACCAAGTTGACCATTGAACAAGGGTTGTACTCTTGAAGAAAGATTGCACCTTGATGAAGCATTTCTAAACATTTGATGTACTTAGCTTTTCGAGACCCTTAATACAAAGAAAACGATTTTGAATTAAATTTTAGATAGTTTGTGTTTCCTATAAGTTTTTCCAGTATTACACATTATGTTTTTCTTCATATTCTTATGCCTTACAGAGATACCTAGGTAGGAATAATTGTGTTTCAATCGATTTCTATAAGCTTCTGAAGTGATAATCTATAAAGAGAATGGATTAATGGATTTTTCGCTTAATTAATTCCCTCTGAATCAATAAATCATTAGCATATTGTTATAAGCATAAGCGTATTCCCTTGAACCTTTTGAACATCGGTCAGAGGATTTCACACTTATGATTATCTAATTTTTTGTCTGAAAACTGTGATAATCATATTTTTTTTTGTTTCTGCTCACCACTATTCAAGCTTTATCACTGTGTGAAATTTTATAGCAGCCCTCTGCTTTGGGATTAATATTATTCAAAATGTTAGGCATTACAGTGTTATATATGTTTCATTCATTGGTTCTCCAAATTAAAACAAAAACCCCAAAACAATTATCTTAGATGCTCTGGCTTGATAGTTGACCATTATCAACTCAGAGGTACAACACATTCAAAGCATCCAAGATTTCATTAGCCATAAACTCTTTATCACCATAAGAACTTTCCAGCTCTTGAATAAAATTTTCAAAATTATCACAGCAATCTTCAATCAAAAGCAAAGAAGGATAGGCTTCTTTATACTTCTCAAAGAATACTGAGTGAAAATCCTTGAGAGAATAGATACAAGCAGGAGGCAAGATTTCATACCAAGACCGTGCTCTTTCTTCTAATGTGACCATGAACATCTTCATTAAACAATCTTCATGAAAATTAATCCTCAGCTTATGATTTGGAAAGCCTGGAACATGATCTCGATTCATAGGAGCATACCTTCTAGAGTGAGAATTCATTTCAATTTCTGGATCCTGCTACCAGTGGATTCTTCAGATCAAGTGGGAGTCGCTAGGTGAATGGTTCAGCATTCATACGTGTCTGATCACTGTTCACCATCAGCAATCAGATTTGATCTTTGTCATTCTTTCCCAGGGAAGATATAGCATTCATTTCCGTGGCAGCAACGCAAAAAATGTTAGTCCTTACAATCTCCTAGGCTGAAAAGGAAATCGAGAAGGGTAACCTCAAACCACTTCATCTTAGTAGCTAGCCCTACTGAGCATGAGAGGGATCTCTCTAAGTCTCTTATCAATGATATGAATTTAAAGCAAATGACTTTTAGGCTAGATATATATGTTTGTTCTTTTGTTTGTGAAAATTTGGGTTTTAGGGTTTGCTGAACTTAGAGTTTGGAGCCACAAATAGGTCAAGGTTGTAGGAGTGTAGGAGAAAATATGAGAAGAAGCTAGATATCAGAAGCCATGGTGTATTTTGAATATTGTTAGTGTATTATAGAGGAGAAAGTGTAGAAGAAACTAATGAGCATAAGTAAACATGATTTCATTAGCTTAGGAAGACATAAACATAACTATGAAAACCAAATAACAGAGCTTGAAAAACAAGAATTATGTGTATTTCACTGTAAGGAATCCATAGAAATAAGAAATATCATGTAGAAAAAGATGTTTAAACCATCAGAAAACAAATAGAATGAAGTATAAGCACCATGAACTCACTGGGCTAGAGTTCCTTGAAAATAGTTGCAACCTGTCTCTATATTAGCTTAAAAGATGATTACATGCAAGCTTCCTTCACAAAAAGTTCAACCCCCTTCTCCTAAAGAGAAATGATACATATAGACTCTCCTAGACCACTTTCCCACCTTCAGGAGTCAAATTCCTTGGCGAAGGAACTGACTCCAAGATTCTCTCAACCGATAGGTGAGAGTGAGAAGGTGAAACTCAAACACTTTGTGGAGAGTTTGTTTAGGAGTTTGCTTCTTTTATGAGGCCTAATAAACATCAGAAACAACCTATGATGTACATTATTCATGCCTACATCACCTAGCCTCGAAACTAGTGCCATTACATAGAGAATCTTGACTTTGACTGAGTCAAACGAGAAACTAGAAAATTTACATAGTGAAATTTTCCAATCAAAACACAGAAAAGTGCAGAAGCGCAACGTCGACTCTGATCTAATTGTGAGGTGCCTTCCAAGGGTCAAAATGAAAAAATGAGAGAACGGTCAACTATAAATTCAAGTTTAGTTTCCAAAACAGTTTGAATTTTTTAATTTGGACAATGGGAAGGCCTTCAAAAATCCATTCTCCCAAGGTCGCTCTAGGAGCGCAATGCCTATCAAAAAAGGGTCCAAAATGCTAGTTTTTTGCCACCATTTTACATTTTTCTCCAAAATAAGCCACCTATGCAAAATATGAGAAAATGGGATTTTATAGGATGGAAAGTTATTTCCGAAGATGTAGACGTTTCCTCAAATGGAGGCCTGAGGAGAAAGCGCAACGCCAAAGCGCTGCGCTTCTGGCAGGGTCAAAATTTTGGGTTTTTCTGCACAAATATGGCTCAAAGATGGAGCGATATCTCTCTAACCATAAGGTTTTTTGGAAAAAAAAGAGAGGTTTTTGTATCTAATGACGTTTCTCATAAACACATCTTTTATTTTCTGGAAATTAATTTTTCTTTTCCTTTAATCCGTGCCCCAAAAGCATGACTAAAACAGGAAATTAACTTGAAAAGTTTTTATTTTTTGACATAGGTCTCCAAGAAAGTTTCATATCTCCCAATTCATGATACCTATGTAAAAAATGAAGGAGGTTTTTTTCCCTTGGCATACTGTTGAAAAAAACATCTTCCACTTTTGTCAATTTCATCTCCATTTGGTCAGAAACACACTTCGAAGAAAAACCATCCCTGTGTGCTGCAAATGACCTCTTGATGAGTTTGTTAGGCACTAATCTCTTTGATGTTAGATGGGTCAACACTTTAGACATGTCCTTCATTATTGTACTTATTATTGTCAGTGTGTGTGGCCTCTACTTCCAATCTGAAACCCTAGTTCACTAAGAGGAAGAATTAGGGTTTAGTTTTAGGAAAACAGGTGATTTGAGACAGTATTGTAGATGGAGAGGAATGAAGGGGTTAGGGGATTTCTGAATTCTTGGGAAAATTTCCAGTTGTAGGGATAGATGTTAGTGAGTGTAAGGAGCTGTAATTTCTTGAAAAGAGTGAGGGAAAGGTGTGAAAAGGCCCCAAACAATGTCCTAACCTAGAAATTTGCAGAAATGGAGCATTGAGCTAGGGTTTAGGGTAAATGAGGGGAAATGAAGGGAATGGGTATGTGAAATGATTGGGAGGTGTATATAAGGTATTTTTGGGGTTTATGGAACATAAACACTAGGATTTTTCTCACCGCAATGAAGCAAAAGCAATTGGAGACCAAAAGCACATCGAAACCCTGGGAGAGGGATTTTCACTAAGTTCTTCAAAATGAAAGATGCATAAGAGGTGCCAGATGTTTATTTACTTGCCAAGGAGATGCTTAAACTTGTGATGATGAAACGAAACCCGTTTGATGCTTTAGATGGTCCTTTTTAGCTTGAAAGTTGATTTTTTCTTTGGTAGTGGCATGACATCATATGTCCCTTTAAGAAATGATGAGACGAGGTAGTGTACTGCATCATTGTCTTATTTGAAATAAAACATTACCTTTACCTTTATTTTGCTTTCCCTAAGCTTCTAACTCCCTTTATCCATTGAATTACAAGATGGACATGTTTTGTTTTGACATATGGTATCATGATGACACATGGAGTGAAACCCTAGACCATGACCTAAAATGAGGAATTTAACCATTTCATTACCCAAGACACTTAAATGAAGATATGATACCTCGAAGAAGAAAATGACCATGATGAGTGATGAAGACGATGAGTAAGTGAAGTGAGCAGGAGTGACCTAGACACAACAACTAGTAACCAAGTTTTTCTTTGAAGACTCATTGAAATGACAAAAATTTGATTTCACACACTAACGACACTGTGTAAGACCATATTTGATTACTGGTGATAGGCTGAACTGACTAACATTAACATGATCAACAACATTGCTCACCTTGTTTGCTCCGTGCCAGCTGTTGGGATGGATATATAACTTTTGTGGCCACAGTTCATCTGCCTATGCATGTTACGCCCCGTGTTGTACGTGTTCCTGCTGCAACTCATTCTCTCGTCTGTGTAGCTCCTGTTCTTCCTTGAGTTCCTACTTCAACACATGGAACTCCTTCTTTGTTTCTCTCTCTGCATTCACGCAATATTCCTATCGTGTCATCACCTCATAGCCTCAGTCTCCAAAGTTGCTTTCATCACAAGTGGATCTACTTGAGCTTGCAAATTTGTTCTGCCTTTATGTTGTCAACATCCTTCCTCTTGCATTCGTTGCGTGCAGGTGTGTTGCCTTTTTTTGTTGTTGATGGTGCTTCTTGTTGTGATGTCATTGCCATATTATCTTGATGTCCTTGTCTATGAACAACTTAATGTCTTCGTAGGTAGACAAGCTCATAGACACTTTCTTGGCTGGAACCCCCGTTGTGCTCTCAACATTGTCCTTTGACTGTGCTCTCCTGAAGGCCATTGTACTTGTGCTGCTAAGAGACAGACAAACACATGTGATACCTAGATATATAGAAACACTCATGGAAAGAAATCTGTTAGTCAAAAACCAAAACAAACTCGAGGACAGACTTGCAATATACCTATGTGATTAATCGTGAAGGTTTACCCAATTTCCACCGGGAGGTTGGGAAACTGACTGCCAAAACTACGCAAGGAATAGTTCGAGCTTTCAGGAGGCTGACAGACTGCTGGAACTACACAATGCGTAGTCCAATGTGGCTTGCTGAGGACTGAAACTGCATAATGTGCAATTTCAGTCAGCAGTGACATGCAACCAGCAAACTGCATTAAACAGTTTCTAGGGCCAGTAGGACACTGCCTCCAAGAATTGTGTAATGCCAGACTTGCGAAATTTCTAGAGAGAAGGTAGAGCCTTCACTTTCAGAAATGCATAGTGCTAGCCGGGCAAGGCACGTTTAGGGCCAAGGCAACCCAGGCCGACTGATAGGTGACTAAAAACATGAGAAGTTTGAATGCATGATGAGACGAGTGGAAATAAGAGTGAATGATCATAGATCCAAACAATAAGTGCAGGATTCAAAAAATGGGAAAACATGCATGTGTCTGAAGCGAGTCGTTGTAGAGATGATCATTCATGCAAAAACAATGTCGTGCATGTGACAACAATGAGATGCGAATGAAAAATGAAATAGTGCTTCTACAAGCTAACATACATCAAAATGAGAGCAAGCACTCATTAAAATTAGGTAGACATCACTCGCACAAAGCGAAACACAAACAGTTGAGATGAATGTGCTGAAAACTCCTAGATGCAATGTGGGATGTCAGAGCTACAAGGTCGATGTGAGGAATGAGCTCTGCAACATTTGGTTGATGAGTTTTGATAAAATCAAGGTTGTGACATGCATGCCACAAATCTAGGAAATGTGACACTTAACAGGAGGTTTCTAAAATGATCCTTGCATGTAACCTCTAGATGTTAAAAATAGATCCATAAATCAAGGGATTCCTTTGCATGCTACCTTGGGAGAAGCAACCATTGCATGCAAATCAGTTTTACTTTGTCCCAGAGCGAACCAGTCAACTTGAAGGCACATGCATCAGTCTGCGAGCCTGGGATGAAAATATGCACAGTTTCCGGGCTGAGCAGAGATGGTTGTTCTAGAGGGCTTGCACAATTTCTGGGCTGAGCAACTATCCTCAGTCAAATTTCGCAATTTTCTCAAGGAATCCTATCTGATTGTATCTTGCAATTTATGAGCCCAATAGGCTGTACTGGGTCGAACCTCACAATTTTCTCAAGGAAGCCTGCCTGACTGCATTACGTAATTTCTGAGCCCAGTAGGTTACCTGCCTGGATTTGTGCAATTTTTTCTAGCTATTGGGTTAGCTGTCCCAGAGGGATTACACAATTTATGGGAGAAACAGGTGACTGCTACCTAGAATTGTGCAATTTCTGGGCTGAGCAACTGTCGTGGGATGAATTGCACAATTTTTTAGAGGAAGACTGTTAGGAATAATTGCACAATTCTGGAGCCCAGCTGGGTTAGCACAATTTAGAGAGGGAAGGATGGTTCCCCTCTAGAATTGCATAATTCTTAGAGGGATCTACTCAACCAGCAACTGACACTAAGTCCAGAAAGCAACCTGTGAAGAGGGTGAAACAAACTTGCATGCGCAGGCTCACAAGACTCTATGAAATAGATGAAGCTAATGTGCTTGATAGTGCAAGACATGTTGCTGAGGATGGTCAGTAGGAAGGGCCCAAAATGAAGCTAAGGAAAAATTTTGGATAGTGGTGTTAGCTGCTACAACAAGACCAAAGGAAGGAGGATGAGGAGATAACATGTCAACACACCCATTAGAGTTAGAGTCAAAATCTGTGCAGAAATCCAAAGAAGGTGGGGTAGGAGGAGATGGAGATAGATCAATAGGTGGATTCTCAACTTCTCCCACCTCGACCTGTAAAGCTAGAGATTTTTTATGGGAAGGGGATGGAGGGTCCTGTTAGCCCTGAGGTTTAGTGCTGAATTTTGGAAGGTTAAAGAGAGGCTCAGTCTGTTCTACTACTCTCAAAGGGGCCCCACCTGGGTCATTCTCCCCTTCTCCTCTCACCCCACTCAAATTTTACCCTTCTTGTTTCCTTCATTCACCTTCTAAACCTTGACAAAACACCCTTTTGTCCTTAAGCCCAAAGCACCCATAAAACCCTACCATATGCCTTTACATGCTCATAACACACCTCATCGCATCTTCGCCATCGATCCTCTCCCATCAATCCAACGGCCCATATTCTTCCCAATAAAGGCAACTTTCCTGATCACCCTCCACCGTCAGATCACCTCCGCCAGATCTAACGGTCCTCACCCATATCGCACAAACAACTAGCGCCAACAATACCCGCGTGATACGGGCGGTTTTCTCTCTCTTCTACCACTACGTGTCAGCCGCTAAATGGAATTGCGTGACTTCTGAAAATTACCATTTACCGCCCGCTGTCCGCATGATAAAAACCATTTCCGCTCAAGTCAAACCATCCCACCTGTACCGTTTGCACAACTCCACTGCCCGATAACCATCCGATCTACCTGCCTGAATATCTAATGGCCCCGACACATCCTACTCCCACCACGACTGCTAGCCTCCGCCAAGCGATCTTCGCCACTTATCTCCCTTGATCTGACGACCACCATCCACGATCATCCCAGCCATTCATCTGCCCATGCACTCCATCCCCACATCCAATCTGACCCCAACAACCAAATTAAACAGAGAGCATGTCCAAATGGAGAAAAGGACACAGGACGACCCAACAACAAAATTAAATAGTTATGTCACTCCTCTGGCATGATCAATCAAGCACCTGAAGGATAGCACAATCCCAGACTGATGGAGTTTTTGTAATAGAGAAATCAAATGCATCTGAGGATGCTATCAAACAATTAAATGGAGTTGGTGGTCAACTAAGACACCTCCATCCCTAAGTAGCCAAGGTCATTGTAATGTTAAATTATAAATAGCCAGTAGAAATATGTAATAAGGGTTGGCATTTGATGTAAGGTTCAACTTCTGGAGACTATAGACACTCTGTAATTTGCAGCATCTCATCTTCATTTTCAACAATGCAATATTCTTTTGCTGTTACATGCTCACTGTGGATTTCTTCTCTGTTCTAATCTTGTGCCTATGGCATTGTATTCAATGATTGCTTCCATGTTTGATACTAGATAACTGTCATCTTATCTCTGTATTGAAATATTGAATATATCAATGAGTAGGCCACTTAGGTTTCTTCTGTGTTTGATTTTAAGCAACTGCCATCTTGTCTTTGCATTGATAGATTAGATCTACAAGTTTCTTTACTGGTTGCAGCTGGCCATCACATGGTTATGTGTATCTGCTGGTGTGGTCAGTATTCTCCATATTCACCTAATTCCTAAACTATTGAGCATTGGTGGTCTAAAGCCTTGTAGTCTGAGGGTGTTCATGCATGTCTGGAGTGAAAACAGAGTAGAAGTGGTTATCTGGCTTGAACCAAACCATCATACCTTCCAATAAACTTATGCAAAAATAATTTAATTTATATGTTACCAGGCATCTCCGAGTTACAACCTATGAGAGTTTCCTGAAGCTCTAACATAATTGGCACTGTTGCCGGGGAGAGGACATTGAAGCTCAGCTTCCCTAGGAGAATGACACAGATCAAGCTTTGATGATAGACAAAGTCTAGACACATTTTTGGTTGTAATCATCTATTTGGCGACTCTACTGGAGGCTGAGCTTCTTGGCGACTCCACATCACAGTTTTGGCTCAGTTTGTGAGGCACACTTGGAGAAATCCTCATAAATCACTAGCTGACCTAGTGCCTAACCATGAAAATACTATCAAGCAAAGAAAGACATCACAAAAGGGAGCATCAGGATCAAGTAAAACTAGACAATCTTATACATCTCTTCAAGAAATGCTTGTAACAGAGTACATACATAGTGAGAATATAGCCTATAGTACTAGCAGTCAAGAGAAATTTTTAGAGATTCATAAAGCTCCCTATTCTGTAGGTCCTCCTTTGGATTTCAACCCAAAGGGAACCTCCCCTCCTGTCCATCATAGTCCTTTAACCCTGTCAATCATTTCTCAACTCCCTAACTTTTAGACTGCCATCACTCTTCAATCCACCATAGTCATGGCGGGCCCACAAGCACCCACCAAAATGGAAAGAATCATAGCTGCTAGGTATGGACCCTTGGTATTTCCTACTCCTCTAAATGCCATGCCTGTAGGAGAGTATTAGAAGTATATGCCTAAGTTCACTGGGACAGAGGGAGTTACAATAGAAGAACATCTTGAGTCATTCTATAACTATGTTGATAATCTAGACATTAGTGAAGATGATGTGTGGATGAGAGTTTTTGTTCAAAGCCTTGATGGAGAGGCAAGAAAATGGTTCAAAGAGTTAACCCCTAGGTCTATAACAGACATTGGGGCCTTAGATGATGTGTTCCTAAAGCATTGGGGGGGATAAGAAAGATCTGCTCTATTATCATACTGAGTTTGGCAACCTAAAAAGGGAAAATGCGGAGTCATTGTACTATTTCAATAAAAGGTTCAACCGCATGTACAATTAGATACTAGCTAAAGTGAAACCTACTCCCACCTTTGCCAAGCTCACCTATGCTAATGCCTTTGATTCTAACTTCTGCCTGCTATTGAGAGAAAGAAGATGTGCTTCTTTGGCTGAGATGTAGGATGCAGCTTTGGAGGTAGAATCTAATATCACGGCTGCAGAAAAACTCAAGGGACATGTTGACTGAAGGAGACAAAGGGGTGAATCTTCTTCATCTTTAGACCCCAAAATAGACAAAATGACCAAGATGATAGAGTCATTGGCCTCTGAAATCTCCAAGCTGAAGGTTGAGCGGCATTCAGGGAAAGGAAGGGTTCCTAGTACATTTGCTCCTAGAAATCCAAATCCATACAGAAGAGGAAATGAGTAGTTGCAGATCATGCAAAAGGGAAGAGAGGCCAGTGAAGAACAGAGGGTGAATACCCCTTTCCAGAATGTAGTCATGGAAGAGGAACAGTTTGAAGAAGATGATGAGATCCATTGTATGGAAGACAAAGGAAGTGCCACTTTTTTAACCAAAGCTGCCTATGAGAGATCATTATTCAATGACCCGACCAACCAAGAATGGGATGGTGAAGCTGTTCTACAAACTGAAGATTAGCAAACATATAATTTGAAGTCAAAGATGAATAATGTCAAGGGAACTCCTATTCATAAAGTTGTTGTCCACGCAGAGCAACAATATAGTAAGTAGAAGCAACCAACAATTAATCCTATCATCTTCAAATCTCTAGCCATATAGGTAAGAGGCCTTGACAAGTCCCCTTCTTCTTTCAGTTTTTGATCAGAAATCTAGAAGCCAAGAATACCTATGCCTCTGATTGAGCCAGTGAAGAATGAGTCCTTTAAGAAATCTATCCTCGAGGCTTTTGAACCTAAAACCATCCAAGCCTCCATTAACTATGTAAATCTGCAAAATGACCAGCCAACTATTATTCTCAACCCAATGATTGAAAACTGTGAGGACAGCTCCCCATCATCCTATGTTCCTCTATTTATTCATGATAAAATCCTTCATAATTTCCTTCTGGACACTACAGTCAACCATAATCCAATGCCCAAGATTTTCATGGATAAGCCCAGTCCTAACATTACCAAGTCTTATTAGCTGGCTTCTATGCAGCTTAAAAAACTAGTGTGCCAGATCACAGAGGAAGAGGGCCGACAATTTTGGGACATGCTCTTTGATGGGGCTTGCTTTGGGGAAGCTAGAGGAACAGGTGGATTCCTTGTGTCCCCCAAACAAGAATGCTTTGATTCTCCTTTTTTATTAACTTTTCAAGTCACAAATGACACAGCAGAGTATAAAGCAGACCCTATTATTCAACAGGTGTACAAAACCTTCCAAGAAAAACATCCAAGGCTGAATGTATATAGAGATGAGGTGAAATGTAGACCATCCCTGCCCGATAATATCAAATGCTATAAAGTTTTTGAAGTAGGTGATCAAGTCAATAGGCTTCTGCAAGTCTTTGATGGATTGGCTGATATGCACCTTGACCAAGAGAAAGAAACCTTTCATAGAAAGGTAAAAAGGGTCAATTTTCAGTTTGGTGACTGTTTTCTCAAATGGGATGCACTGAAGGAAAAGAAAGGCAATCATGGTAAATTTGATGCTCTATGGACAGGACCTTTTGTCATCTCTCAGGTACAGGGGAACAATACTTTCATGCTGAAAAGCTTGGAAGAAGAAGTTTTTGATGGCCTAATCAATGGGTAGTTTTTGAAAGTTTATTTTGTTTAAGGCTTTTAGGCCTCAGCACTGTAAATATGTTCTTCGTACAATTTCTAGTGTAGGATTATATAGACTCCATGCCTAATGGAATAATGGGCAATATTTTTTATTTTGTTTCTTATGTAAAGGAAGTGGTCTATGGTTCTTGAAACCTCACAGGGAGGATTTCATCCCCAGAAGGAGCCACTGTTAGTCCTGAGGTTCAATGCTAACTTTTGGAAGGTTAAAGAGAGGCTCGGTCTATTCTACTACTCTCAAAGGGGCCCCACCTGGGTCATTCTCCCCTTCTCCTCTCACCCTGCTCACATTTTACCCTTCCCGTTTCCTTCATTCATGATCCGAATCGAATCCATGAAGAATAATCCAAAGAGCCATGACTGAATCAGGTCAGGATAGACTTCAAATAATTAAGAGAAGTGATCAAAAACACCCCTAAAAATAGTGGCAGTTAGCAGCCAGCGTGGAATGACGAGGACCTCGGTCAAGGCACGCTAACCGAGGCCCATGGAGGCTGCACGGGAGGTGAAACTAGCCCCTGGGGAGCCCGGATTGGGAAACGGAGGGAGTTTTTGATGTGCAATTAGCGGTTAGCTGGGAAAAAACCCTCAAAAAGGAGGAGCTCCTGTTATCGAGAAATCTAGTGTCTATGCAGAGCTGCTAGTCCCACTAAGGCTGGTAGCTACCTTAGAAACAAACAAACTAAAACCACTTTCGTTTTCCTTTATGAGAGATAGATAAGAGGGGAAAGAAGGAGACCAACCTCTCTCTTGCGCTTGGTTCCTTGCTTGATTCCTCTCCCTTCTGGTAGATCTTCGCCACTTGATTCCTCGTTTACCCAGCTTCAAAGAGTATCTGTAGAATCAAAGCAGCATAACACTATCCAAGAACAGAGATCTACTATCATAAACAATATAGGACCAGATATATATTGACCACACAAATGCATATATCATCAATCATACAAGAATGTGGAGGAAAACTCGAATAGCTTTATTAATAATCAAGAATAGCAAAGAGGATTACAACCAATTGTTCTGACCCAGTGTCATCCTCTCAGCAAGAAAGCCCTTCTTCACCTCATGAAAAAGCTTAGATCACCCAACACTTTGATGTTACACCAAGAAACCAGTAACACTTCCTTACAAGATACAAAATTCCAGCCTCTGGATCTCTGGGATGAGGGATCCATATATAGATGTTTGCAAGGGGGGTGAGTCAGCTTCTGATATTTGATTAGTGTCTTCTCTCTGATAGTTCTTGATTCCACTTGGAGATTGATGATCTCTTACTCATCCCTGGGCAAATGCAGAGAGGCAAGTGTCACAAGAGAAGTTTCTGGAAGATTCCATGATCCTCCACCTCACAGATTGACCCTACCATTTGTCCACTCTCACCCATCGCACCCCATAGAAGGGATTTTCAGTATGCATCGCACCTCCCATGTGCATTTAGGTGGGATGCAGCGCACTTTGACCATGGAGGAGGTGAGATGGTCCAGTTTTAACCAGTTCTGAGTAGTTTTTCATGGAGAACTTCTGGGAGATGCTGTAATCAGTTGACCTTGTTCTTTTAGGGGTTAGAACAACAATTTTAGGGACTTAGAAGCCCTTTGTTTATGGAGATTTAGGATTGGGGTTGCAGTGCCCAAAAATGTCTATAACAGTTGCCCCCTAAAGCATGAGGTCATTAATCTTTTGATGTCGGGTGAAATGCTTTATCATGAGGATCCGAAGTTTTTTCGAGCTGGAAGGCGACCTGTAATAAGATACAATACAAAACATTATCTTCATAACATTTTCATGATCTAGCTGAGGTGGGCGTTCCCATGCTCAGCTTTATAAATTCATTTTCATGCACATAAGACAGACAATTTTCTAAGTGCAGACTGATGATTCTGGTGGAGCCATCATCCCTTGGATTGGATGATTATCTGTGTAGCAATGATGTACATTTGATGTCTTTATTTTCCTAAATATATATTACAGCCCGGATGGATGAAACTAGATCCGGGGTCTTCAATCTCGTTCGATCTTCACTCAAAGTACAAGTCGATCCATGTGAGAGATGTTCTGGAGTCGAACATGGAAAGACATCGCCTGATTACCAGCCAATGATGTAAGCTGTTAACAGGCGCAAGAGGAATCACCGATAATGATGATGACACTCAAGGTACTACAGTACAATTCACGTGGTGTGAATAAGAGACTTGGCGTCGAACACCACGCAAAATCTTTCGGTCGAAGGCCATTGATGTAAACCTGTCGCCGGAAGTGAGAAACTTGCCATTGAGGCATGCAAGCTTCAAAGTACTGAAAGGGTTGTTCCTAGATCGACTTCTCGAATAATGAGCTGATGTCGACAAGAAGCGATCCATCATAGGAGGGCCTTAGTGAATCCCACATCAATGACATGGAATAGAGCAAATGATTTTAATGGAGATGAAAACGATCTGATGACATAAGGTTTAGGGTGGTGGTCATGAAAGAATGGAGCGTAAATGTATTGCAGTGGATGAGACACAGGTGAATTCTCTGAGCGACTTCTCTTGAACATATCGGCGACACTAACATGATGGATTGGTAGCGTTAACCCCAAAATATGGATGGTGTGACGGACCAATGGTGATATGACCAGTGAATGGAACAACCCAACCCGACTCGGATGCGGAGTGAAAGTGTCATGTTCAAGAGCGACTTGCTACCAATAAAGTTTCTTCAAGTTTTCTTCCCAATTTTCCCCAGTCATTGCTGACCAGTACCTCTTTATTTTTGTCAAGCTTGAGGAGGATAACATATGCTTGTTCTATAATTTGCCATTCGGGCAAACCCATCGCTATTTTTTAACGAGCCTAATGATAGTGAAACTCATTCTTGTCTGTATGGACAAGTTTGTCGCTATTCGGTTTTAACAAGTTTAACGACAAAGATAACTCGGTCCTTTTCAATTTTAGAGAGTCTAAAAAAGGGACGTAAATAAAACTCCAATAATCCTTTTTCATCATATAATCCCTTGAGTCCGAAAAAGTATAAAACAATACAAAAGGGATGAATTTTCGGTACTTTTAACGAGCCGAACAAAACAAGCGCTCGATCTTTTTGTGTAATAATTCCTCAGGTCCAAAAAGATTAAAATCTAAAGGAGGGATAGCACTTCCGGTCGCTTTAACGAGCTGGAGAGGCCAATCGTTCAGCAATCTTTTCATATTTTACGAGTCAGTTGAAAAGAGCTTAAAGGAGACTTGTTTTTTGAGGAACGAGTGATAAATTCAGGTAGCAGCTGATTCCAGGTAAGGTTTGGAATTTTCCAATCATGGCAGTGTCACAAGGATGGCTAACAGGATCACTCTTCGCAGCTATTCCTCAAAAAGGGTAAACAATCAAATGGCGGTGAACGATCAGCCAATACAGAGTGGAGGTGATGATGAGAACACGACCAAGGCTTCAAAGGCTGATGATAATGCATTCACGATGGTTATTTACCAGGAATTGGTTTATTTTTTAATAAATGAGTTTAAACTCCGGGGGAAAAATTTGCTCATTGCTTATGTTTATTTTTTAACGAGCTTGAATTCCACATTAAAACTGCTCGAGGCAGGTTTATTTTTTAATGAGCTTTAACCCTGCGGTAACATTGCTCGTGATAAGCTTGCATGCCCCTAGCATAATGACGCAAATCGAGGTGCATGCCCCCCAAGCTTCATTTCATTCAAAATGGTGGTTGGAGCGAAGGTTTACCTCCGAGATATTTGAAAGTCTCGACTTGGATTTTACGAGATCGTAATCAAAGACTCGATTTGGGAAGGGAGTTGTTTCATTTTTTAATGAGGTTGGCACAGTAAAAGAACTATCCTCATGACTCCTTGTTTCATTTTTTAACGAGGTCGACACGAGATAAGAACTATCCTCAGTATCCACCGTATTTACAGTATTTGATAGAAAATCAAAAACTGAAGGATGATTAAGGTTGCTAGAATAATCTTCGTGGTAATCGGGAAGACGGGAACGATGGTGGTGATTTTCCCATGGTGCCTCTACTATTATCATTGACTTAATGATTCCTTTGTCTATACAACATACATGCGACCAAGGATCTAAATAGGTACCATATTCCTTAGACTTATCTATCCAAACACTCGATGAGCGTTGATTTGGGTCTACCCCCCAGGCCAAGAAAATTGATTGCTACAATATTTCTAAAATGGCAATGATCCATGCTGTCAAAATGTTCAAGAATCTTCCGAATCCATTAGATATAGAAGATTTCATATTGTAGGTTTCCACTGTCGCCACTTCCGCCAGATTACTTGGAGGCGGTAGGGAAAAAGTACCCATTAAGGCAGGGTCTTTTAGGAGGTCTACTCCGATATTTTGAAGCGAATGATTGCTTCCATGGATCATTGGAATGCTTCCCGTAACTTGTGAACTGTTGGGGAGAAATGTTTGTTGGTCGACGATTGTAATTCCTCCTTGAAAGGGAAATGTAATCTTCCTAAAGTAGGTCGACACAACTGTGGCCATGGAATATATCCAGGGCCTTCCCAGTAGGATGTTGTAATCAAGGTTTCCATCGATTACTTCAACATCAATTTCTACTGTTTTGCCCCCTAGTTCAACTTGCAAGTTACTTAAAATCCCGTATGGAGTGTATGATCGTCCATCAATTGATTTTAACATTGTTCACGATCGCGACAAGCGTGGTGAGCCTAAATTTTTCCAGCAACTCATCGACATAATACATGTAGATGCCCCCTCATCAATAATTGTTCGATGAACAGTTTTGTTGAGGGCTTTCACTTGAATAAGGAAAGCTAGTTGAGCTGGTAACTGAGGGTCATATCCTTTGTGATTAAAGGATACAAGATTGGAATCCGTTGGGTCAATCCCACCTATTACTAATAATAGATCCTGCTTTTGGGAGAGGCAATTTTGCGGTACCTCAGGTGTCGACATAGTGGACGGCGATTGGGCCAGGTCCTCTACTATATTATAATTCTGTGCTACTTTGGCACGAGGATTAAATGTCGATTTGTGTACTACTCCCTTTGGCGGCTTTATCATTGGTTCAGGAATGATGGGTGGTACAACTTCGGTCAAAGTTGTTGTCGAACTACTAGGTTGTTCATTAGCCTTGTTATTCGACAGCTGTGGATTCCCATAATCTTTATTCCTTGTCAAAGCATCATTTTGCTGCTTTGAGATAGACAACATAAGCACTTGGGATCGGGAAGCATTTTGATTAGCAACCAGTTTGGTTCCCGGGTTTGGAAACGGATCAATCAATACCGCTGAGGTTTTTGAACTCTTAAAGAGTTTCTTAACTTCAGCTTTATGTGGACAATCTCTCGTCCGATGATCCTCATTGCATATCTAACACCCTGTAGGGGGTTTCCTTTTCCCATAAGGGTTTGCAGAAGGTTTTTCAGGAGATGACTCATCCTTCTTCTTTTTTCTCCCTTTCTTTTTCTTCTTGCCCCCTGGTTGCTTCAGTTGTTCGCCCTTGTTAGTCGACACGGAATTTACTTCCGAGGCGAGAAGTTCCTCATTTGCATTTTGACTAGAAATCTTACGGGCCTTTTTAGATGTAGCCTTTGTTGATTTCATGTTTTTCGTACCAATCACGCCATCGCCGAAATGAGAGTCATTGTTCGATTTAGGAGGAGGAGGAACGGAAAATTCCGGTCTGGGAGCGTCAGGGATTTTATCATAGAGCATGCCAGACTGAGTATAAATCAAGTCGAAATATTGCGCACGAGCAATAACTTGATCTTCAGTGACGAATCGTCCCTTTGCCACATCTTCTGTAATGGAAGGTAATAATGACTTAATAAACCATTCAGCTAAAAGTTGATCAGGAACGTACGTTTTTACCATTCTACGACGACGTCGCCACTCATGAATATGATCAGATATGTGAGTGGCCGTTGTCTGTTTGAAATTGGTAAGAAGCTCTGTTCCTGTTTCGTAGCTTATTGGTAACTGAAAATGGGTTAAAAAGGTTGTGGCTAGGGTGCTGAAGTTATCAAATGAGGCTCTAGGCAATTCAATATACCATTTTTCTGCCGGACCAGTTAACGTTCGCTGAAAAAGGTGAAGCCTAATCGAATCATCGTTTAGAGTATTAGATGAACACCACAGATGAAAGGTCATCACATGATTCGACGGGTCTTCACCTGGATTTCCATTAAATTTAGGAATATCTGACGGAAGTTTATGCGGAATCTTCGGCCACCAAGGGGCGTAAGCAATTGGATCATTTGTCAGCCGGTTTAGATCTGGTAATTCTAGAGTTGCTACAAAGGGCAACTATTGATTCAGGTTGGGCGAAGCATACCCGGGATAAGATGGAATCGCCTGAGCAGTGGGTCTTTGCATACCAACATAAAGTATTTGATGTTGGTAACTTTGATAAGGTTGATGGGCATAACCATTATAGTATGGTTGTTGATAACCGCTTTGGAAATGCAGTTGCCCATTTCTTACAAAGACTTGTTGCTCAGGTCCTTGATATGATTGCTGGAATTGCGGTTGTTGAGATTGAACCAGCCATGGTTGTTGGACCATTTGTTGTTGTCCAATACTAGATGATTGACCAAGATGAGGAGTCATAGTACTTGTTTGAGCCTGAGTCACTCCAGATAAGGAGGCACTAACCTGAGGTTGCGATTGAGTCGTTGAGACAAGAGGTTGTTGTATTGCAACCTGAGAAACTTGGGGTTGACATACAACAGGTAGCGCTTGTACTTGCAACGTAGTCACCATAGCAGGTATAGTGGGAATATTCGACACAGGGTGGACTGGTTGCATTGAATATACAACCCTTGGCTGCTGAGGCAGTATTGGTACCCAACCGTTGGATGTAATTTCAGTTTGACCTGAACTTTGTTGTAAACTCCCATATGGTTGGTCTCCAGGAGGGAACAATGAAAAGGCATACTACCCTCCATATGGTGGTAATCCAATACTTAAAGGGTAGATTGGCCTTTGAAGACACATTGGATCAATTTGTTGAGTTTCAACATAAGAAATACCAGATGATAATCTGGATGAAGAAATAGGAACTGACCATGTCGTCGAAACAGTCCCTGATTGGACTTCGGCTTGTTGTTGATAATTTGCCGGGGCAGATGGTATACCAGCGAACATCGTTGGAATAGCAGAAGGAGGCTCTGTCGCTGCTGCGTCGGATGACACAATCCTGGATGTCGACGGTTGTTCAGACATATCTAGTCTATCCAAAAGATTTTCTAGCGATTTCGATTGACTTTCTTCCACGATTACAGATTACTCGATCAACTAAAAATCAAGGGGAAATATGTTTCCGAATTAAATGAATTTTAGACGCTTTGACACAACTTGTTTTTTCAATTTTTAAGAGTCGAGAAAAAACAAAAGATGACTCTAGTCGCCTTCGATTTTTAATGAGCTTGAAGTGACAAGTGATCAGATGGACCTTTTCCTTTAAGGAGTCTAAAAAGGAACGAAAGAGACTACTCTGGAAATCTAGACAGAGGGATTACCAAACCAATCGCAAAACTGCAGAATACTTTTTACAGTATGGCAGTCAATCTTCCCGAACGCTGTGTTCAGTGCATTGCGATTGATAGGATGGCAGACACAGCTTCCTATGGATAAAGGATATAGCCTATTATGGTCTCCTAATATATACTCGACGGTACGTGGGAGCACAAGTCCATACTGGCACTTATCGTCTCAAAGTGGAGGAATCACCCAACCAGCAATGAAAACAACAGTTACCAGGCTTTACGACACCGGAATACGTCTCTAGCCTAGACTTCTAAATCTTGTGCGTTAGGTTCCAAAGCGTTTTTAGATTCATTAAATTTATTTTACAGTTGATCTTGCTTAAGAAATTTTCCTTTCAGGTTCACCGCGTGATGTAGATATACAATTCCTAAAATGCAATCTAAGATGATAAACAATCGTTTAATCTTCTTTTTGCAATCGAAAATCCTAGCTACTAAGGAAAGAAAGGCGATATTCTTTCAACATAGAGCAGAGAGCACACACTATATGCACTGTCCTAAATCAAACCAACAAACAGTCTAAATGCAAATGCACATGCATGTATTTGTTTTCAGCCTTCTTAATGTGTGAATGATAAAAAGAAAGCTAAGCGCAAATCTGAATTACTTTCAAAGCGACTTTACTAACAAGTTTCTTTTCAAGACAAAATGAAGACAATGACGACACTTTGCGATTTGGAATTGAAAACTTGCTTTCGACACTTGAAAAACTATTAATTCAAATCAAATACAAGAGTAACAGTGTAATCGACTTCAAGAACAATCAGATTCTCTTTTATGACTGAAAACGACACTTGCAACACTTCCAGATCAAGAAACGACAATTCAATTACGCTACTTCTTTGTAAAAGAGAACTGAAATTGGCTCAAAATACATAAAACATTTACAGTTCTTTGCACAATGGAGGCAGAATAATGGCAAGGAAGGGGGTTTCAATATAGGTATACTGACTATAGACAACAAAACTCCTGAATAGAGCTGAAAAGAGTGAACACAGAAACCAAAATCTAGGAGCAGAAGAGGTCTTGTCTGATCAGTGCACCTGTAACACAGGGAAAGTGAGATGCAGCACACCTACTACAATCGGGAAGTGCGATGCATCCAGGTTCCAAAGAAGAGACAGTGCGATGATCCAGGGACGAGACTTCAACTGGGTTCTGGGTCACAGTTTGCAGCTCAGTTCAGGGATTTAGCCCGAGCAAGTGGTAATCAGTAAATCAATCATAGGGGTAGATCTAAGGAGGTTACTAGAGCCACCACAAGGGCAATTAGAGAGCTTGTAAATCAATTTTCTAGTTCATAAACAAAACCCAGAGATAGACTGAAGCAACGTTGATCTACTTTGCACTTGCATAGCAAATGCAGTTCGAAGGCTAGATGGCTTGACTTCAGGCTCCGTCTGTAAGTTTATAAAGAAAACAAATATAGACAAAAAAACAATCTGTTCGCTCCCCAGCGAAGTCGCCATTTTGTTATCGGGAAATCTAGTGTCTATGCAGAGCTGCTAGTCCCACTAAGGCTGGTAGCTACCTTAGAAACAAACAAACTAAAACCACTTTCATTTTCCTTTATGAGAGATAGATAAGAGGGGAAAGAAGCAGACCAACCTCTGTCTTGCGCTTGGTTCCTTGCTTGATTCCTCTTCCTTCTGGTAGATCTTTGCCACTTGCTTCCTCTTTTACCCAACTTCAAAGAGTATCTGTAGAATCAAAGCAGCATAACACTATCCAAGAACAGAGATCTACTATCATAAACAATATAGGACTAGATATATATTGACCACACAAATGCATATATCATCAATCATACAAGAATGTGGAGGAAAACTCGAATGGATTTATTAATAATCAAGAATAGCAAAGGGGATTACAACCAATTGTTCTGACCCAGCGTCATCCTCTCAACAAGAAAGCCCTTCTTCACCTCATGAAAAAGCTTAGATCACCCAACACTATGATGTTACACCAAGAAACCTGCAGCACTTCCTTACAAGATACAAAATTCCAGCCTCTGGATCTCTGGGATGAGGGATCCATATATAGATGTTTGCAAGGGGGGTGAGTCAGCTTCAAAGATTTGATTAGTGTCTTCTCTCTGATAGTTCTTGATTCCACTTGGAGATTGATGATCTCTTACTCATCCCTGGGCGAATGTAGAGAGGCAAGTGTCACATGAGAAGTTTCTGGAAGATTCCATGATCCTCCACCTCACAGATTGACCCTGCCATTTGTCCACTCTCACCCATCACACCCCATAGAAGGGCTTTTCAGTATGCATCGCACCTCCCGTGTGCATTTAGGTGGGATGCAACGCACTTTGACCATGGAGTAGGTGAGATGGTCTAGTTTTGACCAGTTTTGAGTAGTTTTTCATGGAGAACTTCTGGGAGATGCTCTAATCAGTTGACCTTGTTCTTTATGGGTTAGAACAACACTTTTAGGGACTTAGAAGCCCTTGGTTTATGGACATTTATGATCGGGGTTGCAGTGCCCAAAAATGTCTATAACAGCCCCGAGCGCTTGGTCACATGGGAGTCGGGAAAACCGTGGGATAAAAGGCTAAGAGCTAAAGGTGGGACCCGCTCCAAAACCGGTGGTATTGATTAGGGGCACCATTTGGCAATAAATAGTTTTCGTGAAATGGAGTGATTCCACTCGACGCCTAACACGTGGCAAGCGGAGGAGAGAGAAAACCACCACTCATCACACGCTAACAGTCAAGCAAGTCAACCACATGAAATGAGCGGATGGCGTTGGATCTAGGGGTTCCAGATCTGACGATTGATATCGCACCCAACGATAAGATTGGATTTAACAAGGGAATAAGCCGCGATTTAGAAGAATTTGAGGTCCTCTTTGATCGGCGAGGTGGCGGAAGACTCATTCCATGACGTAACCGAAGAATTGAACTGACGAGGCAGGTTGGTGCAGTTTGTAAGAGGACAAGTGGCCACTCCCTGTGAGCCTGATGATGATGCCGAGACAGGGAACTCCAAACGCAGCTGCAAGCAGGCAATCTGACGGAGGTGGAAGAGGAACCAAACCACCATGAGCTCGAATGGCTTTAAAGCCGTTAACAGAGAACAAAAAGGACACCGAAGATGGAGAGAAAGAACCGAAGACAGAAGACAGAGAAGAGAAAAGAACCAGTGAAGCAAAAAGTAGAAAGAAGGCAGAGGACCGAACTGACCAAAGATAACGTCGAGCACCAGAGAGCTTGAGAGATTCAAGCCATCCCTGAGAGGATCTGTCGGACCAGAGAGGTCAAAGAGCTGGCAAGAAAGAGAGTCTGTGTACTCTAGTGGCTTGGGGAATCCAAGAACCAGCCTTCCAAGCCAATCTGTTTCAGGAGACTCATATTGAGCTCCTTCATTGTAATTCTCTACTTCAAGACACAATAAAATAAGGCCACCACTAAGAGCTGGACTGGAGATGTAGCCCTGGAGGATAGAGTGAACTCCTTATTAATTTCTTGTGCTCTTGTATTTGCTTACTGTGTTTCTCTGTTGTTTTCCATTTCAAGTGTCTGTGTATTTGCAATTTGATCGATCTGTTTCCTAAATAACATAGACACACACCAGCACATGAGTCTGTAATACCTTCATTTAATAAATCTTTAACTGAGGTCACTCGTAGGGTGATTATCAAATCAAGTGGTATCAGAGCCCTAGGTTGTAAGGTTAGACAAGCTTGTGTTGGTTTAGTTGTTGAATGCTCACTAGATCAAAGCTCAAATTAGGAGAAGGAGAGTTGGTCGAAACTAATCCTGAGATTGGGAGAGTCTATCCTCAGAAGACCATGTCAGAGGAAGGTTCTGTGGGGCCAGACCCTCAATTCATAGAAAGTTTCCTAGCTATAAAGTCAATGGTAGAAGAAATGTATAGGGACTTTAGAAAGCATAAGGATGAAGATTCATCAGGTTCTAAACAAGATAAAGAAGAAGATGAGTCTCATTCCCATGACCACTCAAAAGGAAAAGGGAAAGAGGAAAACTTCCTCACACTTCCTAATAGCTCTGTGCATAATAAGAAAGCATCTTTGATCAAGGTAGATGTTAAATTTGACTTGCCTATATATGATGGAGAGCTAAATGCTGAAAAGTTGGACAATTGGATTAGATAAATTGATGTGTATTGCAGAGTACAGAACATCGATTCAGACAAGAGAAAAATTCAGTTGGCAAGCCTACACCTAGGAGGCACTTCCTTGGTTTGGTGGGAAGGCAGAACCCAAGCTGACATGAAAAGACATGGTAAGACTATATTTTTCTGGAGTGGCTTTGTTTCTACAATCAAGAAGTAGTTCTATCCATTGGCCTACTTGCAACAAGCCATGATGAGTTCGCAAACTCTTTGACAGTTGCAAGGGAAAAGTGTGCAAGGGTATACTCAAGAATTTAGAAAGAGAGCATTGATTCTAGGGATCTCATTAGACTCACCTAAGAATATTTTGAAGTACATTGGTGGTCTACACAGCTGCATGAGGCATACCATCCTCATGTTTAATCCCACTAGTATAGATGAGGTATCTGTACAAGCTACTCATCTAGAGGCTAGAGGAAAGAATGGAAATCCAGAAGTTGGGGGACCATCCCAACCCACTGCAAGCAAGAGCAAGGAGAAAAGAAAGCAGAAGTGGAAAGAAAGGAAGGTGAACATTGCATAGAAAAGTAAAGCTTCATGCACTCACTGTAAAAAGGATGGGCATGATGATGAGCACTATTGGATTCTTCATCCAAAGCTGAGACCTAAAAAGTCTGAGGGCAAGAAGAAGAAGACTGTTGTAGCTATTCAGAAAGATTTGGGGTCAGACTCGGGAGATGAAACAATCATTGCAGCCATAGGTATAAAAGGTAAGAATTCTGAAGCATCTACTAGTAATTCTGCTCAATCTATTATTGATGAAGAACATGAGAGAAAAAGACATGAGCTTTTCCATATTCGAGTTGTTTCCAAACATCAAAAGATTGATACTTTGTTTGATAGTGGCTCACAAGTAAATTTGATTTCTGAAGAAATTGTAAAGAAATTGGGATTAGCAACTACACCTCACAAGAAACCATACCCATTAGAATGGTTGAATGATAAAGCAGAACTACAAGTGACTAGACAGTGAAAACTCAAGTTTTCTTTTGGGTCATCATTTGTAGATGAGGTTGAGTTAGACATAATTCCTTTGGATATATGTGGAATTATTTTAGGAAGTCCTTAGTTGTATGATAGAAAGGTTATTTTCTATAGAGCTGAGAACAAGTATCTACTTGTTAAAGATGGAATCGAATAATTTGTAAGAGCTCATAAGCTAAGGAATAATTATACTCTCATAAACTCAGGGAAGATGAAAAGAATGATAAATTCATGCAAACAATTCTTATTGATGGTTGTAAAGGAAAAGAAACCTGATAAAACCAATGTATTTGAGGGCTATAATGCTAAGCAACAAGCTAATATAGAAAATATTGTTTCAGAATATGATGTTCTGTTCCAAGAACCTAAAGGTTTGCCACCCAAAAAGGAAATAGTACATGATATTATTTTGCAGCAAGATGCTCCATTTCCTAACATTGGAATGTACAGGTTGTCTACTTGAGAGAATGCTAAAATCAAGAAGTAGGTGTAGGAGTTGCTCAAGAAGGGGTTCATCAAGCCTAGCACATCACCATGTGGGTCACCAGTTGTTTTGGTGAGAAAGAAAGATGGATCATGGAGAATGTGCATTGACTACCGAGCACTAAATAAGATAACAATCAAAAATCGTTATCCCCTTCCTCGCATAGATGATCTATTAGATCAATTAAAGGAAGCTGTTTATTTCACCAAGCTGGATTTGCATAGTGGATACCATCAGGTCAGAGTTGCAGAACAAGATTCATGGAAGACTGCTTTCAAAACAAAGCAGGGATTGTATGAGTGGCTGGTTATGCCTTTTGGCTTGACCAGTGCCCCTGTTACTTTCATGAGATTAATGAATGATGTACTCAGGCATTTTATTGATGATTTCGTTATTGTGTATCTGGATGACATTCTGATTTTTAGTAAAATGTGGGAAGAACACTTAAGGCATGTTAAGCAGACATTATATGTTTTGAAAAGAGAAAAATTTTATGTTAAACTCTCAAAATGTGAATTTGGAAAAACATTTCTAAATTATTTGGGTCATATAGTAGGGGGTGGTGAATTGAAAATAGATCCCTCTAAAGTGGTAGTCATTTTAAACTGGCCTAAACCCAAGTCTGCTACAGAAGTGAGAAACTTCTTAGGAGCAGCACAATATTGGAGGAAGTTCATCTCTAACTTTTCTTTAATTGCAGATCCCTTACATGCTTTGACAGGATTGAACAAGGTGTTTCAGTGGGGAGGCAAACATCAGAAAGCCTTTGACACCTTGAAGGAAAAGATTAGTACAACACCTGTACTAGCACTGCTTGATCTACAAAGACCATTTGAGATCCAAACAGATGCCAGTGACTATGCCATGGGAGCAGTGTTGACACAACACGATAAACCCATATGTTATCATTTTGAGACTTTTAATCCTGCAGTAGTTAACTATCCTACATATGATAAAGAATTGTATGCATTAGTTCAGAGTGTGAAAAAGTGGAAACATTACTTAATGGGCAAAGAGATGGTAATACATAGTGATCATCAACCGCTTCAATATCTACACTCCCAAACTAAATTGCAGCAATCAAGGCACTACAGATGGATGGGTTTTCTACAACAATTTCATTTAGTCATCAGATATAAAAAGGGCATACATAACAAAGTTGTAGACATGTTATCTAGACCCATTATAAATGCATCTACTCTACTTAAGCATAATTCTGTACTACATGAAAGCTACATTGAACAATATGCTCAAGATATGGACTTTAAAGATGTTTATGCAACTTTGAGTCAAGGCAAAAGGGTAGAAGAATTGGATTATCATGTGAAGGACTGACTCTTATATCATTTTGGGAAACTCTGCATTCCACAAACAAAGAGAGTAAAGATAATCAGAGAGGCACACACTTCTTTGATATCAAGTCACTTTGGGGTAAGTAAAATAGTTGCACAGCTGCAAAGGTTTTGTTATTGGCCAAAAATGAATGAGATAGTTTCTAGATATGTGAGAGGGTGTACTACGTGTGCTAAAAGCAAGCCCAACAATAGAAAACTAGGCCTGTACACTCCATTACTAGTTCCTTCTCACCCTTGGGAAAGTGTTTCCATGGATTTTGTTGGGGGACTGCCTAAGTCTAGAAAAGGTCATGATTATCTATATGTTGTTGTGGATAGGCTCAGCAAAATGTGTATTTTGATACCTTGTAATAAGCAAATTACAGCTGAAAAAATTGCAAAACTATTCTTTGAACATGTATGGGTTCATTTTGGATTACCCACTTCTATTGTATCTGATCAAGACACTCGATTTGTGGGGAAGTTTTTGTCAAGTCTGTGGGAACTGATGGACACCAAACTGAAGAAGAGCACAGCTTTTCATCCACAAACTGATGGCCAGACAGAAGTAGTTAACATGATAGTGATCCAGCTACTCAGAGGATATTGCAGCAAACATCCTAAGATTTGGGATGAACACTTGTGTTATGTGCAGCATCTTACAACAGAGCAAAACACTCTTCTACATAGAGATCTCCTTTTGAGACCTGTTTTGGTTTCACACCAAGGTCCCCTTTGAATTTTGTCTTTGGTAAAGATACCATAGTTGATGGACACAGTGATGTGGACAAGGCAACTAGGTTCATTGAACAGATCCAAGAGATCCACCAGGCAATACAGGAACAGCTGGAAAAGAGCCAAGCCAAATACAAGGCTAGGCATGACAAGCATTGGATGGAGCATAATTTCCAAGTTGGTGACCAGGTCTGGCTATACATCACCAAAGACAAGATGCAAGGTGAAGGTAAAAAGCTAAAGCCTATCAGGTATGGACCCTTCAAGATACTTGAGAAGATTGGTGAAAATTATTTTCTCCTTGATCTACCAGCTTACATGCACATCTACTCAGTCGTAAATGCAGATTGCTTGAGATTGTTTGAACCTTCAATGATTGAGGATCCTGAAGAGCAAAGTCAGTTGCCTTCTATTGATGACTTTCTACCTGAATATCTTAATGAATTACAGGAAGTCACAGTACTGGACAGGAAGGTGAGGACAACGTGCAGAGGAGATGTTCAGTACCTTAGAGTAGGGCTCAAAGATTCAAATCCGAGCAGTGCAAAGTGGATTGAGATTGGATAAGTGAGAAAACAGTACCCTCACTTAGTCGATGCTTGAAAACCAACTTGTGGTGGTCCAAAAGCTTTTTAGTGGGAAGGCTATGATCCGAATCGAATACATGAAGAATAATCCAAAGAGCCATGACTGAATCAGGTTGGGACAGACTTCAAATAACTAAGAGCAGCAATTAGAAACACCCCTAAAAATAGTGGCAGTTAGCAACTAGCGTGAAACGACGAGGACCTCGGTCAAGGCGCACTGACCGAGGCCCATGGAGACTACGTGAGAGGTGAAACTAGCCCCTGGGGAGCCCAGATCAGGAAACATAGGGATTTTTTGATGCATTAATCGCGCATTGCTGGGCAAAAAACCTCAAAAAGGAGAAGCCCCGAGCACCCGGTCACGTGGGAATTGGGAAAACCATGGGATAAAAGGCTAAGAGCTAAAGGCAGGACCCACTCCAAAATCGGCAGTATTGATTAGGGGCACCCTCGGGCGATAAACAGTTTTGGCAAAAATGGAGTGATTCCACTCGGCGTTTGACGCGTGGCAAGCGGAGGAGAGAGAAAGCCGCCGCTCATCACATGCTAATGGTCGAGCAAGTCAACTGCGCGAAATGAGCAGATGGCATTGGATCTGGGGGATCCAAATCTGACGGTTGATATTGCACCCAATGGTAAGACCGGATTTAACGAGGGAATAAACCACGATTTAGAAGAATTTGAGATCTGCTTTGACTACTGAGGTGGTGGAAGACTCATTCCACGACATAACCGAAGAATTGAACCGACGAGGCAAGCTGGCATAGTTTGCAGGAGGACAAGTGGCCACTCCCTGTGAGCCTGATGATGACGCCGAGACAGGGAACTCTAAACGCAGCTGCAAGCAAGTGATTTGATGGAGGTGGAAGAGGAACCGAACCACCATGAGCTCGAATGGCTTTAAAGCCATTAACAGAGAACATAAATGACATCGAAGACGGAGAGAAAGAACCAAAGACCGAAGACAGAGAAGAGAAAAGAACCAGTGAAGCAAAAAGCAGAAAGAAGGAAGAGGGCCGAGCTGACCAAAGACAACGTCAAGCACCAGATAGCTTGAGAGATTCAAGCCATCCTTGAGAGGATCTGTTAGACCAGAGAGGTCAAAGAACTAGTAAGGAAGAGAGTCTGTGTACTCCAGTGGCTTGGGGAATCCAAGAACCACCCTGCCAAGCCAATCTGTTTCAGGAGACTCATATTGAGCTCCTTCATTGTAATTCTCTACTTCAAGACACAATAAAATAAGGCCACCACTGAGAGCTGGACCGGAGATGTAGCCCTGGAGGATAGGGTGAACTCCTTATTAATTTCTTGTGTTCCTGTATTTTCTTACTGTGTTTCTCTATTCTTTTCCATTTCAAGCGTCTATGTATTTTCAATCTGATCGATCCGTTGCCTAAATAACATAGACACACACCAGCACATGAGTCTGTAATACCTTCGTTTAATAAATCTTTAACTGAGGTCACTCTTAGGGTGATTATCAAATCAATTCACCTTCTAAACCCCGAAAAAACACCCTTTTGTCCTTAAGACCAAAGCACCCATAAAACCCTACCAAATTCCTTTACGCGCTCATAACACACCTCACCGCATCTTCGCCATCGATCCTCTCCCACCAATCCAACAACCCATATTCTTCCCGATAAAGGCAACCTACCAGATCACCTCCACTAGATCTAACGGTCCTCGCCCATATCACACGAACAACTAGCGCCGACAATACCCACGCGATACAGGCAGTTTTTCTCTCTCTTCTGCTGCTACGTGTCAGCTGCTGAATGGAATCACGCGACTTCGGACAATTACCATTTACTGCTCAATGTCCACGTGATAAAAACCATTACCGCTCAAGTCAAACAATCCCGCCTGTTACCATCCGCGCAACTCCACTGCCCGATAAGCGTTCGATCTGCCTGCCCGAAGATCTAATGTTTTGGACACATCCTGCTCCCACCATGACTGCTAGCCTCCGCCAAGTGATCTTCGCCACTTATCTCCCTTGATTCGACAGCCACCATCCATGATCATCCTAGCCATTCATCTGCCCATGCACTCCATCCCCACGTCCAGTCTGACCCCAACAACCAAATTAAATAGAAAGCATGGCCAAATGAAGAAAAGGACACACAACGACCCAACAGCCAAATTAAACAGTTATGGCACTCCTCTGCCATGATCAATCCAACCACCTGAAGCACAACACTGTACCAAACTAATGGATTTTTCGTAATAGAGAAAGCAACTGCATCCGAGGACACTATCAGACAGTTAAATACAGTTGATGGTCAATTAAGACACCTCCATCCCTAAGCGGCCAAGTTCATTGTAATGTTAAATTATAAATAGCCAGCAGAAAGATGTAATAAAGGTTGGCATTTGATGTAAAGTTTAACTTCTGGAGACTGTAGACACTCTGTAACTTGCAGCGTCTCATCTTCATTTTCAGCAATGCAAGCTTCTTTTGCTATTACATGCTCACTGTCCATTTCTTCTCTGTTCTAAGCTTGTGCCTATGGCGTTGTATTCAATGATTGCTTCCATGTTTAATACTAGATAACTGTCATCTTATCTTTGTATTGAAATATTGAATGTATCAATGAGTAGGCCACTCAGGTTTCTTCTGTGTCTAATGCTAAGCAACTATCATCTTGTCTTTGCATTGATAGATTAGATATACAAGTTTCTTTACTAGTTGTAGCCAGCCATCACATGGTTGTGTGTATCTACTGGTGTGGTCAATATTCTCCATATTCACCTAATTCCTAAACTGTTGAGCATTGGTGGTCTAAAGCCTTGTAGTCTGAGGGTCTTCATGCATGTCTGGAGTGAAAACAGAGTAGAAGTGGTTATCTGGCTTGAACCAAACCATCATACCTTCCAATAAACTTCTAAAAATATAATTTATTTTATATGTTACCAGGCATCTCCAAGTTAAAACCTAGGAGAGTTTCTTGGAGCTCTAATAGGTCCCTTGGTACAAGAACCTTTTCCATCTTAGATTTAGAAGCTATAACAATGATGTATGTTGGAAGAGGTTTGAAGGATTCTAACTCATGTGGATTTTCAGAAACTTGAACAAGATATTGAAATATTTCATCCAAGAAATTCCATTTAACTTCGTCTTCAGGAAATTCAAAATAGTAGTTAAGAAAATGATCATGAAAATCTTGAAGAGATTCATCAGATGATTTTCACAATTTTAAAATTTTTTTGTTAAGGGATTTACGGTCATAAAGAACGAAAGCATGACATGATTCTCCAAAAAAATGATCAAAAGAGTGTATAAAGGTTGCGAGCAATGTGTAAGACCATTTCTTTTCAGACCCTTCCAACATGAAAGCGAACAACCCACAAGAAATATCATCAGTTGGGACATCATACCTATCACAGAAACTAGAAAATAAAACTATGTGCCTAAGCAAGGTTATTCCACCCTCGCCATTAAACTTAAATATCGACAAGTCATCTCAAATTCTCACCAACACTTCCAAATGTGAAGAATTAGAAAAACATGCCAAGGTTTTGATTTGGAAAAAAGTCATGAAATATGTGCAAAAATTCAAAACATACTGCAAGGGCTCATCTTGTCATCTGGCCCTCCTTCAAGTGCCATAAATGTTGATGTGTTGGACCCACCAACATTCAATGGTTATGAAATCCCAACTAGACCTCACACCCTTTGGAGTAGGCCCCCAAGTAGTGCATTGTAATGTAATGCCTTGACCATAGTAGTGCGCAGAGGTAATCATGATAACTTTGGGTGAGAGAAAGTGTGTGACCCTGCGCAGAGTCAATTGCGATGCATGAAGGTTCTAACACATAGAAGGAAAAATGAAGTGCTTCCCTTAGAATCCTCTAATAGTACGTAGCTTGAAAGGAACACATGAGCGAAAAAAAATCACAAGCTAAAATGCAAGAATAGTCCACAAGTTAAAGTGATGAGTTAATCCAAAAACACACATTCAACAAGATTCGTACAAATGCATACAAAGTAGTTCATAAGAATATGTGTAAGTTAAAGAACATACATTGCCAATACAGAAAGAATAATCCTACTATATTAACAAAATATGCATGAAAGCATGGTGGCTATGATATTGTTATTATAAGTAAAGGTTCCATCCATACATACACCATTGATGACCACTAGCCCCAATAGTGGAGCATTATAGTTAAGAACATCTGCTCCTCCAAAGAATTATACTCGCTCAACACTATGTAGAAGCCAAGGCTCTTCATAATACTCCCAAGGATTATTTAATCCTAACCCTAGCTAAAATATTGGCTCCCAGAAGCCTGTTTTATGAGTCATGGGGTTCTATTTATAACAAAGGGTGGGGTGACCCTTAATATTCCCCTTTGTGACTCTTTGAGTTCCCTCATGGATCATCAACTTCTTCACTAAATGACACATTACATTACATAATGGTTTTTCATATTCCAATATTGACACTAGGAATTTCACATAAAACATATTTACAAATAATATTATAGTTTCCACATGTACCCATATAGGACAAAATATTCTATAGATAGCCTAACAATACAAAAGACTATGATTCCAAAGTTTGGGGGAAGTCCAACTCGACAATCTCCACTTAATTCTTATCAGTCACATATCGGTGCCAAGCTTGGTGCTATGTGATGGTGTCCCCAAAATTTTTGATGGTGTCTTTCTAGAAGTAGACTCTTGCCTCCATGGCATCCAGGTATATGGTCTTAGAACCCGTATCCAACTCGTTTTGAAGCATGAGAAACGTGGTCTTAACCATGACAAGACCACTAATGTACTTCTGCATGTTTTGTGTGCTCAAATCCAAGTCTTCTCTGGTGGCCTCTCATCTTAGCTGCTCCAAGTACTCATCGATCTCTAGCAGGACTTGGTTCTTTGGTTTAGCATCGGTGAGGGCTATGCTTTCTCACAATGACATCCAAACTAGTATACAATCACACATATGAGGCCTATATGTTGCCAATGAATGAGGTGAGCTACTCATTGTTCTAGATCAACATTTAGACCTTTGCTTTCTCCACCTCTGCTTGTGGCTTCAACTTCTTCTCTAAGTCAAGAGTGGCCCCTTTGTACTTCATTGTCCACTCTTGTACATGGGCGATGGCAGCATGTATGTTCTTGAGAGTTTGAAGAAAATCTTTGCTCCGCTACTATAGCCATGCACAAGGACAACTATTTTATGTATGGTGACATATCTATCATAGAGTTTCTGCATGGTATCACCAAGTGTTGATACTTCAGCAAGTATCACTGTCTTGATCACCCCTAATGCAGAAAATACATTCTGCATTGTTGCTTGGAGTTGTTTTTCCTCTTTCCTAGAAGCCTACAAGTTCTTTTCCAGTTTCTCATTCTCAGCTATCAGATACTTAAAATTTGAGCTTGTTACTCCTACATAGGCCAAATTTGTTTCGGCAAGGGAAGTTGGATGCTTCTTGGTGTCTAACACTATCATCCTTTCCTTGATGAATGCAAGTGATGCATGATCATCCAAAAATTTCTTCCTCTGTACTTGTACAATCTTCTTCTGCACCTCATCAAATGATAGATTGTACACATCCATGACCAGATCATCATTAAGGAGAAAAACATCTCCTTGCTCGCTTGGGGATGGTTCTGATACTGGAGTTTGTGGAGACTAAGAGATTACCTTTGGTGCTTTAGGCATCAAGTTAATGTCTTCATTATGTGGCAACTATTCAAATTCCATGTCTTCCACTTCAGTCAATTCCTCAATCTGTTGAGAAAGCTCTCGATCCTACATATGTTCACACTCTTCCTGAGTTGCTAGTTGTTGAGACACATCAACCTATACCGGTGTTGTTTCCTCTATCATCATGCCTTACCTCTGTTATTCTTTCTACTTCTTCTCCTGTTTCTCTCCTCGTCAACTCATTTTCTTCCTGCCATTTCTTTGTCTCTTGTAGCTTCATCTTTTCTTCCTACAACCTCTTCTTTTCTCTCTTCCTTCACTCTTCTCTCTTCATCTGTTTCTCCCTCTTTGATTCCACTACCAAAGTTTCCTTCTCCAGGATAGGATATTCCTTCATTTTGCAGCTTTAATCTCCCTCTAAATTCTCAGAAACCTTCCTCTTTCCCTTGTCCTACCTTGGATTGTTGCCTTATGTTGTTGTCTTTATTTCTTCTAGAGCTACTGCTGACATTAGAGAACCCTTCCAAGTTCTTACGAAACTGACCAGCTCATTGAGTCTGGAAGCATTATAGTAGTACCTGCAAATGTCCCCCTTTGGCCAATTAATTGTCCCATGGATCCATGGAACGTACACTCACGTACAGTGGTCCTTGCAAATACCATGAAGATCATACAAAGTGAAGTCCTTGGTGCCGAACTCAAATTTCACTATGTCCTTATGTTATCACCAAAAAATTTATCATCTAGCTTAATATACTAGATGGATTGAAGTACACCATGTAAAGCCATTTTTACCATAGTAAAATTACTTTCACTATGAGAAATTACTTAATAAACCACCTTTTTTAAGTAATTTATAGTCAAACCCATGAAGAATAATTAAATAAATCATTATTTATTTGATTTTCTTCTAGGAATAATTAATTTAACCACTGTTTTATTATTATTACTTGTCAAATTTGACCCAATCATGAAAAATAAATAGATAAATCATTATTTTTCTTATTTTTCTTTAAGAATGTTTCATTAATCACTAATTAATTATTATTCTTTGTCAAATTTGACTAAATCCCTTAGGAATAATTAAATAAATCCTTATTTGTTTATTATTCCTTAACTAATTCCTTGAGATGATAAATAAATCATTTATTTATTTATTATTTCTAAATAAAAGTTTAAATACTTTTTCCCTCCTAAACAAATATAATAAAATATTCCAAGTGGTTATTCAAAGAATGGGATCAATAATATTTTATTATTGCTCATTATTCGAGGATAACTCAATATTTTGTTATAAATAGAAGGGTTTTCCATTCATTATTCACTTTTGATTATTTTCATTGTTGCACTCACTATTGTAACTCTGATTATTTTCATTGTCACACACCATATTTTTGTTGGGTTTACGCATTATAGAGGAGAGAGACTCTACACAAGCTAAAGACGTTTGAGGATAGCCAAGAACCCATCCCATAGAGGGGGATTGGTAACATTTATTTGTTCCCTTCACAGGTGTTATAATAAAATTATTCTTTACATATCTGGTTTCCATTGGATGATTAGAGTTATTACTCTTTATTTTTGTTGTTTAACTATGATTGTGGCATAGATCCAGACTTTGGCAAGTTTTGTTTCTATCAGTTTCTCCAGATCTACATTGTTTAGTAGCCATTTATATTGTTGAGATGGTTTGTCATCCACAATCTTAAGTGGGTTATTTTTGTACATCATTGAGAAGAAAACACTACAACAAAATTGGTGACTCCACTAGGGAATAATTATGATTCAGAACCTTGGGTCTCCAATCAAAATTAGTGACTCTGGTGGGTTTTATACTTTAGATCCAGAAACCTGGGTGATCTTCAATTTTTAGCTTAGGGTTTTTTTTTTTCATTTTTATTAATGCTTCCTAGTTTTTTAACCTTAGATCTAATAAATTTCTGACTTTGCAAGCTTTCTGGTCATTTCTATAGGTCACAGGAACCAGTCGTTACAAAGGCGACACTTTTTTCCAATATCTGCCAACCGAGATCCACGAAGAAGAAATCACACTTTTTGGTCCACAACATGCGATCTGGAGGCCAAATCGCACTAAAGAGCCCGAAAAGTGCGATTCCTACAGAGAAATAGGTCAATACCTGCGCTATCTGGGTTTTAGGGTTTTTCTTAGATTGGTTTCTTGGTTTTGCAGAGAGCTGTCTGCTGGGTTGTCTGACCTCTGTCTCATCTAGCTTAGGCCTTCATCCACTCTGATTTACTCGTCGAAGTTGAATTTAGCCTCCCCTAGGGAGGAGTTTAGCTAAGTGAGTAGTCTGAGTTTCTGTAGCACCTTCAGCCACATTTTCCAGATCTGTAATATTTTTTCAGATCTATTAAGATAGGTTGCTACCATCCATAATTTCACATTTAAACTTGTTTGGTCACTTGCCTTTGGGCCCTATTGGTTTCCCTAGGTGTTTCACCCATCTCCCTATCCTTTTGCATTGATCTTCCCTCTCATTTTTTGTTGTTGTTGCACCACTTTCCAACAGCTTAGTGTCACTTGATCCCAGTCACACCAACATTCAGATATCTTGACAATTTCAGTGTATTTCCCATCAGTTTAGCCACCAAGCAGTACAGTGTTTGCAAACCCAGTTTGGGTGGGGTTTAGTTAATTGTTTTGTTGTTCATTTTCTATTATTTATTTCATTTTATCTTTAGCAAGCTTTTTTCTTCTTTTACAAACACGATCTGGGCTTAATCAATTAATACACTTGCACACACTTTCACACCTTAAGTGAAGGGCACTTGGTTTACACCTCCAAGCCAAGAATTAACATAATAAATTTATCTCTTCGCATCGAGACAAAGATATATTGTTGATCTACCTTCACCATTTTCATGTCCCGTGTGTCCTTTTAGAACTCCAGGAACCTCTCCTAGGTTGTAGCTCGAAGATGCCTAGTAACATATAAATTAAACTATTTTTTCAAAAGTTTATTGGAAGGAATGATGGTTTGCTTCAAGCCAGATAACCACTTCTACTCTATTTTCACTCCAGACATGCATGAACACCCTCAGACTACAAGGCTTTAGACCACCAATGCTCAACAGTTTAGGAATTAGGTGAATATGGAGAATACTAACCACACCAGCAGATACACACAACCATGTGATGGCCGGCTACAACCAGTAAAGAAACTTGTAGATCTAATCTATCAATGCAAAGACAAGATGACATTTGTTTTGCATCAAACACAGAAGAAACCTGAGTGGCCTACTCACTGATACATTCAATATTTCAATACAGAGATAAGATGATAGTTATCTAGTATTAAACATGGAAGCAATCATGAATACAGTGCCATAGGCACAAGCTTAGAATAGAGAAGAAATGGACAGTGAGCATGTAACAACAAAAGAAGCTTGCATTGCTGAAAATGAAGATAAGACGCTACAAGTTACAGAGTGTCTACAGTCTCTAGAAGTTGAACCTTACACCAAATGCCAACCCTGGTTACATCTTTCTTCTGGCTATTTATAATCTATCATTACAATGGCTCTCAACCATTTAGGGATGGAGGGGTCTTAATTGACTACCAACTACCATTAACTGTATGATAGCATCACTGGACGAGGTTACTTTCTCCGTTACGAAACTCCATTAGTTCTGGTACTTTGTTGTCCTTTAGGCGGGGTTGGATAGATCATGGCAGAGGAGTGCCATAACTATTTAATTCAGTTGCTGGGGTCATGCTGTGTCCTTTTCTCCATGTTTCCATGCTCTTTATTTAATTCAATTATTGGGGTCAGACTGGACATGGGGATGGAGTGCATGGGCAGATGAACGACGAGGATGGCCATGGATGGTGGCCGTCAGGCCGAGGAGATGTGTGGCGGAGATCAATTTGCAGAGGCTAACGATCGTGGTGGGAGCGGGATATGTCCGGGCCATCAGATCTTCAAGCAGGTAGATTGGATGGTTATCGGGTGGTGGAGTTGCGTGGACAGTAATGGGTGGGGTGGTTTACTCTGGGCGGTAATGTTTTTTTTATCGCGCGGACATCGGGTAGTAAGTGGTAATTGTCCGAAGTCACGCGATTCCATTCAGCAGCTGACACGTAGCGGCGGAGGAGGGAGAGAAACTGCCCATATCGCGCGGGTACTGCCCGTGCTAGTTGTCCATGCGATATGAGAGAGGACCATCGGATCTGGCAGAGGTGATCTAACGGTGGAGGTCGATCGGGCAAGTTGCCTTTATTGAGAGCAATATGGGCTATTGGATTGGTAGGAGAAGATCAACAGCGTGGATGCAGTGAGGTGTTTTATGAGTGCACAAGGGCATATGGTCAAGTTTTATGGGTACTTTGGATTTGTGCTTGGGGCTAAGGCCAAAAGGGAGTATTTTGTCAGGGTTAGAGGGTGAACGAAGGAAACATGAAGGTTAGCAATTGAATGGGTAAGAGGAGAAAAGGGAAAAAATGACCCTATAGGGGCCCCTTTGAGAACAACAAATCAGACCAAGCCCCTCTTTGACCTTCCAAAAGCCAGCACTACATCTCAGGGCTAACACTGTCTCCTTCTGGGGATGAAATCCTCCCTGTGAGGTTTCAAGAACCATAAACCACTGCCTTCTATATGAAAACAAGGTCAAAAACATTACCTAGTATTCCATTGGGCATGGAGTCTATATAAGCCTACACTAAAAACTATAAAGATAACATATTTACAATGCTGAGACCTGGAAGCCTTAAAAGAAACAAACTTTCAAAAACTGCCCATTGATTGGGCCATCAAAAACTGCTTCTTCTTTTGAGCTTTTCAGCTTGAAAGTATTGTTCCCCTGTACCTGAAAGATGACAAAAGGAATTATCCATAGAGCATCAAATTTACCATGATTGCCTTTCTTTTCCTTCAGTGCATCCTATTTGAGAACCCAGTCACCAACCTAAAAATTGTCCATCTTTTCTTTTCTATCAAACACTTCATTGATTTTCCTTTGATTTACTACAGACCTTTCAATCAATTGATCTTTGATCTGACGAACTTTAGCCAAGTCACTAATCCTCCTTGCCATGTCATTTTCCTCATTCTTCTCTTCCTGCAAGAATTTGGCCACAGGGAGGATCAATTGGATTGGGAATACAGCCTCAGTGCCATATACCAACTTGAATGGAGAATTCCCTATGGACTTCTTGGTGGTAACCCTATCAGCCCACAATGCAAACTTTAGTTTGGAATCCCAGCTTCGCTTTTTGTCTTCCAGCAGCTTCTTGATTATCCTTACTAGGCTTTTATTGGATGATTCTGCTAGGCCATTTCCTTGAGGATAATATGAGGTGGAATGCACTAATTTAATGTCAATTGAGTCACACATGTCCACCAACTCTTTTTCCCTGAAAGCTACTGCATTATCTATAACCAATTTGTTTGGGCAGCCAAACCTGGTAAAAATGTTTTCTGTCAAGAATTTCATGACAACTTGGTGATCAACTTTCTTAGTGGGGATGGCCTCGATCCATTTAGTAAAATAATCGGTGGCTACTAAAATCCATCTATGTTGGCCACTGGAATGTGGATTAATCTCCCCTATGAAATCCAAACCCCACTGCTGGAAAGGGCCATTAGTGTGTATTGGCTTCAAGGGCAAGGATTTCAGCTACTATATCCCTGCAAATCTCTGGCACTCATCACAAGATTTGACAAAGGAGAACACATGAGAGAATAGGGTGGGCCAATAATACCCAGCTCTTAGGATCTTGTGGGTTGTGGTTTTCCAATAATGATGTCCTCCACAGATGTTGGAATGGAGCTGGTGCATGACTTCCATAGATTGCTCTTTGTCTAGACATCTTAAGAGGATTCCAGATGGGTCCCTCCCATAAAGCAAGTTTTTATGAATACAAAACTTGGCTGCTTTGAGATTAATGGTCTTGGCTTGGCTTGAACTAAGGCCTGAAGGAACTTCTAGCTTCAACAGGAAGTGAGCTATTCTAGAATACCATTCACAAGAAGCCAGATTTTCAGCCAAAGACTGGTTCTGTCCTTGTTCCACTGTTGCTTCCCCTGTCTGTCCAACATCTGAACTTGTACCCATGCAGTTTATGTCTAGCATTCTACAATTTTCTTCAGCCATTAGCTGAGCAAGGCCCTGGCCTTTGATGAGCTTGGTGGGCTTCAATTCTATGTTGAACTCAATGAGTTTTGCAATCCATTTAGCCCTTCTTCCATCAACATCTGGCTGCGTTAGGACATCCTTTACTGAAGTAGAGGTAACATAGACAATCACCTTGGAGTGCAGAATGTAGATTCAGAATGCTTTCAAAGACTTAATAAGAGCATAAGCATGTTTTTCAATAATGTCATACCTTAATTCAGCATCCCTTAACGTTTCGCTGAAAAATTGTTAAGAAATTTACCCAAGAACACATATTAATTACGGAGAATTACTGAGAGAAACAAATATAAAAATAACTAGCAGCAACCATAAACACATAAACACACATGTTTATCTGGCAAAACCCCAAATCCGGGGAAAATCCCAATCATAATGAAATTTCATTATCCTTGGCCAAAACCCTAGCCAATCCAGCCAAGTGAGCCTTCACCGCTCACCTCCAGACCCTTGCATTACAATGAAGTCCTTCTAGCCTTTTATAGGCTCCATTACATATAATACCACAGGCAGAATACCATGGGTGCACAATACCATGTGCCCCAAAACCATCACTATTTAACCTGGTCAACTTTGACTCTATCCCGAGTCAAGTTTACCTAACAATATTCCCCCCTTAAACTTGACTTGGGGTTCCTTGACTAACTCCAGCCAAACCTGCTAAGTGAGACAATCCCGCTCACTCTAGCTCTTAACCCCCCTTAGAGTTTTTACCAGGGGTATTGTTAACCCGACATCCCCCCTATCACCTAGGTCTAACCTAGACTTTACCAGTGATCACCAAGGGGTACACATGCCTTACTAGGTCTTACAGTAGTATGCCCATTTACATGCAATAATTTTGACTTCATTAATTTTTTTTATTTATTGTTGCTGCTATTCTGACCCATCCTCTCTCAACTGTGGGCATCCTTGTTTCGATCTTTATATAACCATCTTTTGGACTTTGACACGCTCCAAACCTGATGCTCTCCTTATCCTTGTAACACCACACTCTAAGTAATTTGATTGACACATTTTGTCAAATACTTTGCATACAACCTACCCATGATTGCGCTCCATGCATTTAAGCATTGCAACCTCACTCTCACTTGTCCAATGCCCATCACATTGCAATTTAATTCATATCCACGCAACACAACACATGAGCATGGTCTCTTGCATTGACCACAATAACATTACATGCATTATGTTTCTGACCAGGCCATGGCCACAGGCCGGGAGAAGGAGCTTGAGGTAATCGAAGAAGAGTACAGGGTAGGCGGCATTATTGATGATGCCGCCGATCCATTTCCACCAGCCCATGAGGAACCCCTAAAAAGGGCCCGAACACTGTACCGGCCCAGACCACGTAGCCGTTGTGTCGTGGCCAGCTCCGCAGTCACCAGTGCCTTTAGGATACTCCATACGAATCGGAAGACCAGGAACCTTGCTATGGCCAACAGCGGCCTGGCCGCTTTCACTGCCATCTCTTCGCCGAACGAACCTCCTAAGACTTCGAAGTATATCAGAAATATCAATGGGATGAGATTCATCTTCTTCAATTTCGAGATCGAACGAGATTCGATCCGCTGATCGCCGGCTTCAATGTTTTCATGTTCTTGATCTTCATCATCATTCGAAGACCCACCCATTTAAATCTTGTTTTGCGGACGGGAAATCCCGACTCTCGGTTTCTGTTCTTGATCCAGATCAGGACTTATTTCAGTTGAAAATATTGCTTTGTCGATGGGAAATCCCGAATCTCATTTTCTGATCCTTAAAATTTTCCATGCGTATTCGTGCTGCCCTACGATAAGTGGAAGATCACATCGACACAACTCCGTGGAAGCCCTATTGACGCACGATAACTACTACTCCTCTTCGATCCAACTATCAATCCTTTCTATGTCTACCAGGCCAAATAACCCTTGGCAAGAAAAGCATTTTTCTGAAGCCAATACACAACCTTTGGCTTTGATACCAGTTGTTAGAGAATTATTTATTACGGAGCAATGGAACACATAAAATACTGCAGAAATATAAACACAGAAAACGCATAAAACAAGAGAGACACAGATATACGTGGTTCACCCAGTTTGGGCTACGTCCACCCCGAACAGCCAGTCCTTCCTTTCTATTAACCAGCAAAATGAAGAGACACAACCTACAACAAAGCCGTTGTAATATCCTCTGTTTTCTCTCACAGTCTCACCTCTCTATTTCTCACTCAGAGAATACACATCTATATCACAACCTCAAATACAATGCCCTCATACAAAGAGAGGGGTTTCCTTCTAGGGTAAAAATCCCTAAACTAAACATAAGTTCTACCGTCAGATCATCCGCCTAATGAACGGCCCAGATTGACTAGAAATTGCTATACTTTTACAAGGCAAATTTACATCTATTTTTGGCTTCGGGGGCGCTGCCCCCGAACCCCCGCTAGGCCCCAAACGAGGGAGATCGGCCCCCCTAGACCCCCGACTTCCTGGGGTATACATCCGGCTAAAACAAGGACCTCTGAATAGTCATTCTCCACACACAAAAAAAAGGCCACTGGGTGCTTTGTACCTTCATCATCTTTCTACAACATGGCTACTGCAAGGGTGTCACAGGAAGCAAAGGAGAAGATATGGAATTCCTTGTTATAGTCTGGGCCGATCAGAGTGGGAGCTTCCATAATAGCTCTTTTGATTTGTTCAAAGGATTTTCTTGTTGCATCGGTCCATTTAATCTCTGATCCCCTTTTCAGCATGGAGGTGATATGTTTCACTAGTTCTGCAAAATTGGGAATAAACCTCATCACAAAGTTTATCTTACCCAAAAAGGATTGAATGTCCTTCTTTGACCTTGGAACAAACAATGTGTCCTAAAAGTTTGCCTTCTTCTAAAGTAAACTATTACTTCTTAGGATTTACTGAAATCCCAAACCTTCTACACTTCAGAAACACTTTCTTCAAATGCTGCAAATGAACCTGATGACTACTGGAGTAAACTGTTATATCATCCAGGTAAACTAGGACAAACTTGTCCTTCTCACCTACAAAAGCTATATCCATGGCCCTTTGAAAGGTGGCCCCAGCATTCATCAGTCCAAATGGCATCTTGGAGTACATAAAAGTGCCCCAAGGAGTGGTGAAGGCAGTCTTTTCTTGGTCCTCCGGATGTACAGCCACTTGATTATACCCTGAAAATCCATCCAGGAAAGACATAACTTTAGCCCCTGAAACCTTCTGCAGCAAATGTTCCATTTTGGGCAGGGGATAGTTGTCCTTTTTAGAGAATTTGTTCAAGTTTCTGAAATCAACACATAGCCTGATTTCCCCACTCTTCTTCCTCACAACTACCAGGTTGGCTACCCACTTTGAATACCTCAGGGGAACTATGATCTTGGCAGCCAACAATTTCTTAATTTCCTTTTCAATCAAAGGGAGAAGTGGATCTCAGTTTCTGTTTGAAAGGAATGGTGTCTTTTTCCAGTGGGATCTTATACTGAATGATGCTTTTGTCATAAGTCTTGAGGTCACTGTACTCCCAGGTGAAGACATCATCAAATTGCTTCATTAAGGTGCAGTATTCAGAACTTTGGGCAGCAGACAAGTGGGTGGACAGGTTTACAAACCTTGGATTATCTGGGCTCCCTATTTTATGTCTATGGACTACAGACTCATTTTATTTTGGGCAGTCTGGTAAGGCACATCATTATGATCAAACGGCTTCTCTAAAGGCACCAACCCTTTAGGTATATAGTTACTAGGTAATTGCACAATGTTGTTCTGACCAATTTTGTTTCTCAGCTGAGACTGGTGACATTCTTCCATGCCTTCATTTTCTTGATAAATTTGCATTTCAGAGAATTCATCAATGACTTACAGAAACCTATTGACTTCATCATCATCCTCAAAATCTTTCCAGTATTTGACATTATCAGGTAGAGATGGTCTATATTTTACTTGAACTTCATAAGCCAATTTAGGCGGCATGGGAGGAATGAACATGCTAGCAGACACAACAAGGGAATCAGCAAGTTGATTTTTGACTTTGGGGATATATGAGACACGAAAGCTATTAAAAGAATCTTTGAGCCCCCATACCTCATCCCTGTACGCTTTCAGCCTGGGGTGCTTTGCTTGAAACGTTTTGTTTACTTGTTGAATAATGAGATCAGCATCTCCAAACACCTTTATGTCGCTAATTCCCATTTATTTAGGATCATTCAAGCCTAATATCAAAGCCTCATACTCTGCTATATTGTTTGTGACCTGAAAAGTGAGCTTGAAAGATAGATGTGTGCATTCCCCTTTTAGGGATACGAGCACTACACCTGCTCCTACAGCCTCCCTAGAGCAAGCTCCATCAAAGAACATATCCCAAATCTGTGGCCTTTCCTTCGCCATGACCTGGCATACTGGTTTCTTGAGCTGCACTGAGGCTATTTGGGATTCTTCAATTTGGGGAATACATGCTCCAAAATCAATTTCCACAGCATAAATGGGATGATTAGTGGGATTCTTTTCATCACTAATGATATATGCCAATTGGGCTTCCCTGTACAACCTTCTGCTTTCTCCCACAAAAACTGGGATAGTGGCATAGGACAAGTCATTTTGCAATGTCCCACCCAACCTCTTAATCCATCCTCTGGAAAGAAGCATGCCAAAGTTTGGGGGCACATCTGCTACTACAATATCCACCATCATGCTATTCATAGGCAGTTGAGCCAGGGTGATGGCTATATCTTTGATTAACCCCAAGCATTTCACTTTTCTGGAATCGAAAGAGAACGAGTCATGATAAGGTCTGGTGATATCCAGGCCTAACTCATCCATGACAACTTTTGGCTTCAGATTATGACTGGCACCTGTGTCCAGCAGACAGTTGTGAAGGATTTTGTTGTGAATGGTCAAGGATACATAGAAGGATGGGGAGCTATTGTCAGAAGGTTCAGTCATGGGGCTAAGCACAATTGCAGGTTTATCATCTTGCAAATTCACATAGTCATTGGAGGCTTGTGTGGCTTTGAGCTCAAGGGTATCAAGGATGGGTTTCTTAAAGGCCTCATTCTTTACTAGTTCTATCAGAGGTACAAATATTTTCAACTTCTGGACTTCTGATTCAAAACTGAAAAGGGAGGGGGACTTGTCAGGACCTCTTACCTCTTGAGCTGGTGCTTTGAGGATGTTGGGATCGGCTGTTGGTCGCTTTTTCTTGTTAACTTGTTGCTCTGCAGGAACAATAGCTCCTTAGACAGGGCTTTCTTTGCCATTACTCATCCTTGACCTCAGGTTATATCTCTGTTGATTTTCGGTTTGCAAAACAGCTTCTCTGTCCCACTCCTCGCTGGTCTAGTCCTTGAGTAATGACTCCTCATAGGCAGCTAATGTCAAAAAGGAAGCACTGCCTTTGTCTTCCATGCAGTGGATGTCATCTTCTTCATCAAACTGCTCCTCCTCCATGACTACGTTCTTGAAAGGAGTCTTCACTTTCTGTTCTTCATTGACATCTCTTCTCTTTTGCATGATTTGCAACTGCTCATTTGCTCTTCTGTATGAATTTGTATTTCTAGGAGTAAATGTATTAGGAACCCTTCCTTTCCCTGAATGCTACTCAACCTTCAGCTTGGAGATTTCATAGGCCAATGACTCTATAATCTTGGTCATTTTGTCTATTTTGGGGTCTGAAGATGAAGAAGATTCACCCCTCTATCTCCTTCAATCAACATGTCCCTTGAGTTTCTCTACAGCCATGATGTTGGACTCTACTTCCAAGGCTGCATCTTGCATCTCAGCCAGGGAAGCACATCTTTTTTCTCTCAATAGCAAGCAAAAGTTGGAATCAAAGGCATTGGCATAGGTGAGCTTGGCAGAGGTGGGAGTAGGTTTCACTTCAGCTGGTATCTTGCTGTACATGCGGTTAAACCTTTTATTGAAATTGGACAATGACTCCCCATTTTCCATTTTTAGGTTGCCAAACTCAGTATGATAATAGAGCAGATCTTTCTTATCCCCCCAATTCTTTAGAAACACATCATCTAAGGCCTCAATGTCTGCTATAGACCTAGGGGTTAATTCTCTAAACCATTTTCTAGCCTCTCCATCTAGGCTTTAGACAAATACTCTCATCCATACATCATCTTCACTGATATCTAGGTTATCAACATAGCTATAGAATGACTCGAGATGTTCTTTTGCAGTAACTCCTTCAGTCCTAGTGAACTTAGGCATGTATTTTTGATATCCTCCTGCAGGCATGGCATTCAAAGGAGTAGGCAAGACCAAGGGTCCATATCTAGCAGCTATGATTCTTCCATTTTGGTGGGTGCTTGTGGGCCTTCCATGACTGGTTTAGATGACAGAGTGCTAACAGTATAGAAGATAGAAAGTTGAGGGGTGACTGGCAGGGTTAAAGGAATATTATGGACAAGAGGGGAGGCTTCCTTTGGGCTGAGATCCAAAGGAGGACCTAAAGACTAGAGAGCTTTATGAATCTCTAAAAATTTCTCTTCACTGCTAATACTAGAGGCTATATTCTCAACATGTATGTATTTTGTTACAAGCCTTTCTTGCAGAGATGCATAAGATTGTTTAGGTTTACTTGATCTTGATGCTCCTTTTTGTGATGTCTTTCTTTGCTCGATAACATTTTTAAGGTCAGGTACTGGGTCACCTGGTGATTTCTGAGGATATCTCTAAGTGTGCCTCACAAACTGAGCCAGAACTGTGATGTGGAGTTATCAAGGGGTTCGACCTCCAGTAGAGTCACCAGATAGGTGATTACAACCAAGAATGTGTCCAGACTTTGTCTATCATCAAAGCTCGATCTATGTCGTCTCCCAGGGAAGCTAAGCTTCAATCTCCTCTCCCCGGCAACAGCGCCAATTATGTTAAAACTCCAGGAAACTCTCCTAGGTTGTAGCTCGGAGATGACTGGTAACATATAAATTAAACTATTTTTGCAAAAGTTTATTGGAAGGAATGATGGTTTGGTTCAAGCCAGATAACCACTTCTACTATGTTTTCACTCCAGACATGCATGAACACCCTCAGACTACAAGGTTTTAGACCACAAATGCTCAACAGTTTAGGAATTAGGTGAATATGGAGAATACTGACCACACCAGCAGATACACACAACCATGTGATGGCCGGCTACAACCAGTAAAGAAACTTGTAGATCTAATCTATCAATGAAAATACAAGATGATAGTTGTTTTGCATCAAACACAAAAGAAACCTGAGTGGCCTACTAACTGATACATTCAATATTTCAATACAGAGATAAAATGACAGTTATCTAGTATTAAACATGGAAGAAATCATGAATACAGCGCCATAGGCACAAGCTTAGAATAGAGAAGAAATTGACAGTGAGCATGTAACAACAAAAGAAGCTTGCATTGCTAAAAATGAAGATGAGATGCTGCAAGTTACAGAGTATCTACAGTCTCCAAATGTTGAACCTTACATCAAATGCCAACCCTGGTTACATCTTTCTTCTAGATATTTATAATCTATCATTACAATGGCTCTCAGCCGTTTAGGGATGGAGGGGTCTTAATTGACTACCAACTACCATTAACTGTCTGATAGCGTCTCTGGACGAGGATACTTTCTCCGTTACGAAACTCCATCAGTTTTGGTACTGTGCTATCCTTCAGGCAGTTGGATTGATCATGGCAGAGGAGTGCCATAACTATTTAATTCAGTTGCTGGGGTCATGTTATGTCCTTTTCTCCATTTGGCCATGTTCTCTGTTTAATTTGGTTGTTGGGGTTAGACTGGATGTGGGGATGGAGTGCATGGGCAGATGAACGGCGAGGATGGTCGTGGATGGTGGTCGTCGGATCGAGGAGACGTGTGGCGGAGATCAATTTGCAGAGGCTAACGATTGTGGTGGGAGTGGGATATGTCCGGGCCGTCAGATCTTCAAGCAGGTAGATCGGACACTTATCGGGTGGTGGAGTTGCGCAGACGGTAATGGGCGGGGTGGTTTACTCTAGGTGGTAATGTTTTTTTTATCGCACGGACATCAGGTGGTAAGTGGTAATTGTCTGAAGTCATGCAATTCCATTTAGCGGCTAACACGTAGCGATGGAGTAGAGAGAGAAACCGCCCATATCGCGTGGGTACCACCCATGCTAGTTGTCCATGCGATATGAGCGAGGACCATCAGATCTAGCGGAGGTGATCTGACGGTGGAGGCTGATTGAGCAAGTTTCCTTTATTGAGAGCAATATGGGCCGTTGGATTGGTGGGAGAAGATCAACGGTGTGGATGTGGTGAGGTGTTTTATGAGCGCACAAGGGCATATGGTTGGGTTTTATGGGTACTTTGGCTTTGCGCTTGGGGCTAAGGCCAAAAGGGAGTATTTTGTCAGGGTTAGAGGGTGAACGAAGGAAATGGGATGGTTAGCAATTGAACGGGTAAGAGGAGAAAAGGGAAAAAATGACCCAGGAGGGGCCCCTTTGAGAACAGCAAATCAAACCAAGCCCCTCTTTGACCTTCCAAAAGTCAGCACTGCATCTCAGGGCTAACATGTCTTACCATCATTGCGCCACCAAGCCATGTTTTGCAGAGACTATGAGGCCATCACCCCTAGTTTCAAGTTAGGCGTATTACTCCTCTCCATCGGGTTCGAGTTCATAGCCCTTTGAGTCCCCATACCGACTCTTCTCTTGGTTCTTCTGATTCCTAATCTGATTATGAGCCTCCTTCACCGCATATCGTCACCATGTCTAGACCCACGACTAATGCATGAATGTAACCTAGTGTTGGCTCTCTTTCTATACCGGTGGTCACACCAAATGGAATTGTCTCAAGAACCGTTCTGGCAGCCCCTATGCTCCCCTTTATGGCTGGGTTAAGTCTACCAGATCTTAACTAGTTAATAAACAACCCCATACACCATGATGATGGTTGAACCTCTATGCCGACTAAATTTCCCTCAGACATCCCAAAGTTTGAGGGTGTTGCTGGAGAGGATCCTACCAACCATGTTTGATCCTTCCACATGTGGTGTTCGTCCAACTCCATAACCAATGACTCCATTCATCTTTGGCTCTTCCAATGCACACTCACTAGAGATACTGTAAAATGGTATGTAGACCAACCCTTCACATCTCATTCCATTTTCGCGACGCTTGCTAAAGAGTTCCTTTCATATTTCCAGTTACATCTCCAGTGCGACACTAGTATGGAGCTATTCACCACATTTCGTCAGTCCTATGCCACTCACCTTTGTTACACAACATTTTGTCACTATCCCTATACTTCTCGTTCCTTGATCCTGGAGGACCTCTACAGTGAACCCCACATGCTTTGCCTTCATGGAGAAATTCCCATTATGTCCCTCCTCATGAGCAGATCATTTCCCTTTTGCACCATTTCCCTTGAAACTTCTATTTTTCCCAATTTACAAGGGTGGTGCTGATGACCTTTATCTTCCCCGCAATGATGTGAAAAGATTAGCACTATTCCCTGTGCCGATCGGTGCGGCTAAGCAGTGTTCTAGTCGCACCAATCCTGTTATTGAAAGTTTTCCAAATTAGAGTCGAAGCTTCCATCTCTAGAATCTCCGTAACGGAAGTCTAGTAAATGGTTTAGCTGGATGGGGTCGAGGATGATAGTTTGGGCTCCTTTCCCCTATAATGATGGAACTACCTCAATGGATAAGTCCTTCTCCCATGAGAAGAGGATCCACCTCCCATCCATATTTCCTATATAAACCTCCCTTCTTCCCAAGCAGAAACTAGTTGCAGAGTTAGAATTTTGGCTGAGTGTGAGTATACTATTTTAGACAAGTAAGCTATTACTAGTTGTAGCCAAGTAGTTGTGTGAGGGAGAAGTGTGTTTGGTTTGGAGTGAAGCCTAAAGGGAATATTCCTTAAACTATTGTCATTTTAATCCATCATGAAGTGCTAGCAGAAGAGTGTGGGAACCTGGTCTTGTTAGAGGAAGATTGCGACGTCAAGATGAATGGTTGTAATCTCTCTTTGATATTAATATATGCAACTATCGATTGATTTCCTAAATGTTTTGTAATATTACATATTCGTGTCTTAATGCTTCTTTACTCATTAATTAGGTTCAATTGCAATTTTTCTATTATTATGTTTGTGTGTTGTTGTTGTTTACTTGTTTCAGGAGCTTGAAGAAGGAAGCGAGAGATTGCTGGAGTGAGCAAGCGAGGACATCATCAAGCAGAATAAGTGTCCAAGAGGTAGTCCCTCTTGATTGATTCTAACCTATTGAAATCTTCCATAGAATGTATCTGTTGTGGCTAGACCCATTATCGGGCTAGAGGAATTCTTTCGTGTTCGCACTTATAATTTTACTTCACCACAAATCGGAGACTCCACTGGGGAGATCCCATCCTTTTGTTTGTTTTGGATTTCATGATTTTTTGGGAAATTTGCTAGTTTTGTGTTTTCCCTTTTGTTCTATTGCTTTTCTCCTGCTTACTGGTTTAAGTCTAAAATTCATAGTAGTAGATCTGGTCCCTGTTTTGAATTTTTTTTCCTTAGTTTCCTTGGATAGCATGTTTAATCGGCTGACAGTCGTGCTAATCAGTGTGAATTGCAGAGGAAATGTTGTGCTGACTAGCCTCTGGCACTAGTCGTGTCGATCCCTGTAAGTGAAGATTAGGGCTAGGCCCGAATCCTAGTTAGTGTTTTCTTCTCTTGTGTTTTGACCCCGTGAGTCCTTTTGACTATTTTCTTCCTAATTAGGAAGCTACCTTTTATTTGGTTTTGCTTGCTTGTTGGCTTATCATCTTGCTGTTTGATTGATCAAGTCATTGAGTGGTTTGTGACACTAGGATATCTAGTTAGTCACCCATTCAATAGCTTGTGGACTAATCGAGCCCAGTTGTAGGTGTGTTTGCTCCTTGCATTTGTTTTTCGGTCCTCTTTACGATTTTGACCTCTTTTGCACAAGTTTTGAAAAGTTTCGCTTACTAAGTTGAACGTCTTTTTCTGGCATAGATTACATTGTCGGTCTTGTGTGTGGTAAAGTCAGTGTTTCATTGATATGAATGAACTTTTCTTTTCATGTTTTCATCTGCTTAAAGAGCTCATAGTCTCGAAAAAAATTTCATTGGAAGATTGTATGCAAAAAGTTTGTTTCGTTGTCTCACGAGAAAGTATGAAATTCTAGCTTGTTGCATCATTATGATTCACATCTCTTAAATACTAGAATTGCATCAACATTTGAAAAAGGAAGGAAAAAAAATTTCATTTCGAAAGGACTAATAGATAAGTGCTTGTCAAGAATTAGGAATTGGAATTCATTTTTCATTGATTTATTTTTTTTGAAAAGTGAAGTACTGAAAAATCATTTCATTTTCAGTTGCTTGATTGTTTCCATTGATTGAGTGGTTTCTACCCTCTCTAGTGTAGGCATTTCATCGAATTGAAAGGGTCTTGTCACATTTAGTTGCATTTTTAGGTTTTTCGAGTAGCATCACTAAGACCTGAAAACTAAAACTTAACTCAAGGTCAGCTTTAAAATGAATTCAATTAACCTAAGGTGCATTTGACATTAACGATCATATGTACAAGGTCTAGGCTAGAGACGTGTTCCGGTGTCTGTAAACCTAGCAGTTGTCGTTAGCTTCGGCATTAGAAAGTGCTAACATGGATTTGTGCTCCTCGTACCATCGAGTATATAATGAGAGACCCCACTAGGCTGCAATCCTTTTATCCTTAGGAGGTCGAGTCCGCTGCCTTGCAAATGTGATACACCGAACACAACATTCAAGGAGATCGCCTGCTCGTATTTCTTGGTTCACTAGGAGGTATTCTATAGTTCACGGTTGCCTAGTAATCCTATTTACCTAGATCATCCAGAGTAGTCATTTGATCTTTTTGGCTCATTAAACTTAAAATATCATTCAAGCACTTGTCCTTTCGAGCTCGTTTCCAATGAAAAGTGATAGAATCATCTTTGTTTCTTTCTCGACTCTTAAAAAATGAAAGAACATCAGTCTTTTGTGCATCTTAATAATTGATTACCCATGATCCAAAATATCCTATTAGATTTTTGACCAAGTTGTGAGTTCCCTTAAAAGGAAATTTTAAAGTCTTGAAGTTATTTTTTCTATCGGCTAAGACAAGGTCATCGTGGCTGAACCATCTGGTTCACCCAATTCCTCTTCCTCTCCTTCGTCTAAAAGATTATCCGAGGAGCCATTTCTTGAGTTATCAGAGTCACTCGAGGACCAAAATTTTGAACTTGCAATTGTTTTGAGTGTTCAACCATTGTCATCTCGTCCTCCGCCTACTTTCGATTCAGGGTCATCTGCTGATCTTGACCCAGAATCTTCGAATAACCTCGTTCGAACTCCAGAGAACTCATCGAAAACTGACGGTCAACTTGGATTGGTTGTCCATCCTCTGAACCCTCTATTTGATGTTGTTGAGATATCACCATGGAGCCCTTATAGTCCATATGACCAATTGGGTGTTCCTCTGGAACTATCCCCCAATACACGTTCATCTATTCATCATCGTTTGGTTTCAAACATGGAACCCGAAGCCGATGCTCCAGTAACTTCTCCAGATGAGTCTGAAGTCTCAAATCCACACACTGTTGAGTGGGAATAATTGTAGTTGTAGTTCCCTCCCGAGGGTTTCCCTTATTCCGAGGGTATTCCCACCAGCTTGCCACCCAGCCATGTGTCTTTACAGCACTTAGTTTCAGGCACACCTAGTGCCTCATCTCTCTACCATAATCCTATTTGGGCGTCAGGTGTCAGGTCCATTCATCATGAACACAACCTCCCAACTAGTTGTTACTTTAGTCCTGGTGCAACCCATCATTCTGAATACTCTTGTATCATCAATCCTAGTTACACATAATCACAATCGGTGGTTTCAAAGATTGTTTTTGTCAGTTCCTTTGTCCCTTTAGTCAGTGGCCAGATTGTGCCACCACCTGGGGGGCAGAACTTGAATGTTTCTATGGTGTCAGGTTCCACTACTTTGAGCAGTTCACAAGCTCACACGCTTGGTATAAACCAGCCCTCTTCTGTTATTTTCTAGAATCCTGCTGGCCTTACTAGATCAAGCAATGTCCAGTACCAATAGGTTCAAAATCCTATTGGTCTGTCTGGATCAAGCAACATTCAGTATTAGTAGCCCTATGGGGCTTAGGTCCAATACCAAAATCCTTACGTTCCATATGGTTCTCAAGGATTGGTTAATCATCCTTACACCCCCAATCTAGGTAGTACATCCAGCCTGGCTACATCCAGATCTAGTTCGGTAATTTCCCGGGCATTGTTCAAATACCCTTGCAAGAGCAAGGACAACCTTTACAACAACCCGAGCAGCCTTTGTTACCGCAAGGGCAACCCTTGTTGCAGCAAGGGCTTTCCGCACAACAACAAGGGCAGATTATCCCATAGCAAGATCACCTGCAACAACCGCAAGGTCAATCCTTACAATAGTTGCGGTAGGCCGCACAATAACAAATGTAATATTATTTGCATACCTCTCAACCCATACCCTCGGAGGGCCAACCTCTGCAAACCCAAGGAAAATTTTTGCAACCGCAAGGTCAATCCTTGCAATAATAGAACCAACCCAGGCAATAGCAACCCTTGCAAGGACAGGGTCAAGGTCAAATCCTACAGCAGCAGGTACAAAATCCTCTTGTCCAGGGCCAATAGGTCCAGAATCCTATTGGTCAAGGACACTAGGTACAAAACCCCTACATCCAAGGGCAACAAACGTATCAACCTTATGCCCAAGGACTGTAGGTCCAGAATCCTCTTGTTCAGTGACAATAGGCTCAACAAACTTACGTTCTAGGACAACAGGTCCCATATCAGTACGTCCAGGGTCAACAGGCTCAACAGCCTTTCAACCCATACATTTCCTATCAGCAACTTGTGCCTAGACAGTTTCAAGGTGTTCAAGCTCCAAACCCTCCTTTTGGTTAATGTAACCCGCAATGGGGGCAGCCTCATATCCCATATGGCCAAAATCCCTCACTGTGGGGCCAAAATCCTTACCAGCAAGGATGGGCTCCTCCTTATGGGCCCACTTATCAACTACCCATGCCTTTTAACACTCAGTTACCTTTCTTGGCTACACTTGAGTTGCCATATGTATCGCGTCTTATGAATGACCCGATCCTCCATTCACCGTACTGGCCTCTAGTGTCGTCCAAGATACCATCAGATTGCCCAAAGTTCGATGGAAAAGCTAAAGAAGATCCTTAGGCCCACATGATGACATATCACCTCTAGTGCTCGTCGAACTCATATGTAGATGATTCCATTTTTCTTCGTCTTTTCCAACAAACCCTCATGGGTTTCACAGTGAAATGGTACATTGAGCTACCTTGAAGTACTTTTCACGACTTCAATTCATTAGCCATGGCCTTCCTCACACATTTTTAGCTGCCGGTTCATTATGAAACGAGCACCTATTTCCTCACATCGCTTAAGCAAGAAATTGCGACACACATCTCTAATCATATCCATGAATGGAGGTGTAGACGTCGCCTAATCAAGTTCGAGATAGCTGATTAGTTGCTCACCGAATGGTTTACCAAATCGTTCATAGCCCCAATTGCTCGCGATATAGCTATGGGTGGATGCGTCACTGAAGAGCAGGGCGTCGCTCGTGCCCAGTACTTAGATCTGGTCTACTCTCAGTCTAGCACCTTATACGAGTTGTTACCTAATGCTCCGCAGCCATCACCTGATCCTGCAGCATCAAAGTCACCCGCTGTCCCTCCCATTGATGGAGTTATTGGTTTAGTATCTTAGGCCCTTGCTAAAACTTCTTCCAAACTGAAGTCAGTATCGAATGTTGCTCCCAAAAGTTCATCTCAAAATCCTCCAAGCCCTGGTAAAACCTAAGAGGTCCATGCTGTCCATTCTATCGCAGCAGACAAATCCTCAAAAGGAAAAAAGAAAGGCAAAGGCAAAGCTAAAGTCGATGCCCCGAAACAGGGTTCTCCCAAATCATTTGTTGGTGAATCCTTGCAATGGAAACCTAATTATCCTTGCCTCATTTGTGAGGAGGATCCCTATACTAAGGATTGTCCATGACAATCTGAAGTTAGTTGCCTGCTCAAAGGGACCTCTCCCATCCTCAAAGACCCATTTCCATCTCAGTAGACTCAGATGGTAGACCAACCCCGATTTGCTTCCTCTGGATCTCAAGTGTTCATGATGACCACGCCCATTAATGTGGCTACCCGATCGAAGGATTATCAAACTCCAGCTCCCACAACAGGGAAAGAAAAAGAAGATGCACCTTCTTCTTCTACCCTGAGTTCTGGCCCTCAGCAAATCGAGCACCATAACCCTGATTCCGTTACATGGCCACCCTCTCGAGGTGTGCTGCATAAATCCTTGTATAATCCCAACGCCCGAGCCGCTCAGCACTACAATATTGTTGAAGACTTGGCTCAGGCACTGTCAGCTATGTCGGCTCTCGAGCTATTCCAAATTTTCCCATCACGACGAAAATCTTTGCTATCAGCTATCAGGGGCATCGATCCCACCAATTTAAATTTGTTCTGTTTCGATCTAGAGAACCATGTTATGAGGCTTCCTCATCAAATTGCCTTTCTTCTTCAGGTAATCATTAATGAGAATACCATCCACCACACTATCATTGATGAAGGTGCTTCCACCTGCATCATGTCAACTGCGTGTTGGAAGGCTATTGGTTCCCCTACACTGAACTAGTCTCCAAACACATTGGAAACTTTCAATGGGTGTGATTTGCGACCCTTTGGTATCTTACCCAACCTTGTCATCACCTTGGAAGGAAAGACAGTGCAAGTCGAAGTAGATATTGTTAACGCCAATCTCAATTATAGTCTTCTACTCGGTCAAACTTGGACTCATACCATGCATGCCATGGCCTCCTCTTTGTTTCGCATGATCCGTTTTCCCCATCAAGGGAATATTTTAACCATTGATCGGCTCTCTTTCTTTGCCTCTTCCTCATTGGATGGCAACGTTCCGTACGTCAAGCACTCTAGTGCTCCCTTTGAGAGTGTGGAGGCAGGTCTCTTCAAGGATTCTATCTTAATGGGAATTTTTCCACTCCCACCTCCTCATGTTGCCTCTGTCAACATGATCTCGGTCAAATCTGATCCCTGGATCATACCTACACCAGATCTTGTTGATGCATGGGGTGAAGTCATGCTGCTTAGTCCTGCTGAAGTCAATTACATGGAAATTGTTTCAGCTTCGAACATTTCATCAGTTGACTCTCATATCTTGAAGACCTCTCTTGATATGTATTCTCAATCCCCCTGGCTTGGCACTTTGGAATCATCTGATCCCTTAGCCGAGACCTTCCTTACCGATGAAGGTATCATGGAAATCATGTCTCTCAAGGAACTGCCGTGGATCGATACCCATCATCGCTCCTCATTCCTGCCACACCCAGCAGTCATGTCTACCACTTTCAGAGAGTCCTCTTCTCCATTTCCGCCACCGACCAATACCCATGAAGTATGGTCGGAAGGAAATTTGGGTAATATTACCCAAATGATGTCGATTGACATTTCTATCAAACCCGATGTCATTGAACACGTTCATATTGGGGTATCTTGTTCTCCGGATGAGATCAAGACTCTCCCTACTGGTGCAGAGGAACAACTTCCAAATGAGACCCTTTTCCTGATTAGCACCCTTGATCCATGGTACGGTGATATCATCGTGTATCTCCAAAAATCCATGTTTTGGTCTGCATTGACCAAGGATGATTGTCGAAGGATTCAGCATCATTCTCAACCCTACCGTATTATTCGTGATACTTTATATTGTGTTGGTGTTTATTCTGTTCTTCATCGATGCCTCATGATCGAGGAAGCTGAAAGATCTCTCAATGATTTCCAGTCCGAGGCATGTGGTGGTCATATGTCTGGATATGCTACAACTCAGAAAATCCTTCACACTAGTTATTTCTGGCCATCCATCTTCAAAGACTACATTCTTGCTCTCTGCAAGTGTCACAAATGCCAAATCTACCAACACAAGATGCTTGCCCCACCCTCTCACCTACACCCCGTCATTACCATTGGTCCCTTTGCCAAATGTGGCATCGATTATATGACATGTAACCCTCGTTCGGTCGAGGTCCATGGATATATTATCCTCGCTGTGTATTATTTCACCAAATGGGCTGAAGCGATGACTACATATTATGCAGATGGTAAGACAACAACTCAATTCCTTTTTAACCATGTTATTTCCAGGTTTGGCATGCCCCAAGCCATTGTCATAGACCATGGCTCCCATTTCAGAGATTACATGATGGCAGAACTGATATTTGCATTGGGCTTGTGCCACGATGGCTCGACCACATATTACCCTCAGGCAAATGACCAAGTTGAAGCCGTGAACAAGGTTTTGGTCACCATGCTTCAGCGTACTATTGGGATGCACAAGTCAAATTGGCATCTCATGCTTTTTTCAGCTCTGTGGGCCTGCCGAACTTTAATCAAAGACACCATTAATTTCACACCTTTCTAGTTAGTCTATGGTCTGGAAGCAACATTACCAATCGAATGTGAGATTCCTTAGCTTAAATTAGCTATTGAACTCCTCCCTAAAACATCACCTCAAGAGCAAAACCTCTTATATTTAGAACAACTGGACGAGACTCACTGTCTCGCTACCTTGGTCATCGAATGACAAAATAAATAGGTCAAAATTTTGGGTTGTGTTATATTCTTTCCACGACTAGCACACATAGTTAACCAAGGGGTTAGAGGGGGGGCGGAGCCCCCCCTTTGTTGTGCTGATTGAGCAGCGGGGCGCTCACAAGGGGGGTGGGAGACCCCTTGTTCAGGAGATTTGAGGGGGGTGGGTAACCCCCCATGTCAGGGGGGTTTGATGGGGGTGGGTAGGCCCCCTGTCCGGGGGTTTTGAGGGAGGCGGTTAGCCCCCTTATACAAGGTCAGGGGCAGCAACCTGGGAAAATTTTGTTTGGACCCTATATTAGGTTGGGCATACCTACCTATGATTTTGTGCATGGTTTTTGCACATGGTTTTGGACGCGATGGTTTTCGATCGATGGTTTTGGACGCAATGGTTTTTGATCCATGGTTTTGGACGCGATGGTTTCCGATCCATGGTATTGGATCCTTCGGCATGTATAAATATGTATTGTAACATTGAAAGGAACATAATGAAAAATCAAGCTGGTAGTCCCGATTTTGGGATCTAGGGGAAAATCTCTGTGTATATGTGTTTTATGTGTTACGCTCTCGCATTGTTTATTTTCTATGTATTAGAATTCATATGCAGGTAATTACTGTATAGGGTTAAAACTACAAAAAACCCATTTCGATCAGTCGGTCTTCCCTCGCGCTTTCTCTTAGGGTGATTTCATCCTGCTATACGACCAAGCTAACGATAAGCTGCAGGAAAGTAGGTTCAAACCTATCTAGCATGGGCCCTATATTGTAAAACGTGTTTTGCAAAAAGGAGCCTATGATATTATTGATTATGAAGTAAATCCTCTCAATAAGCCCCAAAATGGGTTTTACCTCAAAAAGTACTATGCTTAGGTCATCTTGCATGGTTACTTATGTACATTAGTGTGTGATTCATTTTTGTACAGCGTGGTTTTGTGTGATAAGTTTTCAAACAGATTTCCTGTTTACTATGCTTTTCTTGCTTTGCATATGTCTACAACTCCTCATGTTGGTTTTGCCGATGGTGCTTGCCATAGTACCAAAAACCTATCATACGCGGCATGGGCTATCTATGACCCTAACGGTGAGTTGATTGACCTTCAAGGTATCTGCCTGGTTTGTACAACCAACAAGTTTGTTGAATACAGTGCGGTCATCGAACTGTTGTCAGAAGCTATCGCCCTGGGCATCAGGGAATTGGTTGTCAACCTAGATTCACAGCTTGTCGTTATTCAACTCAACGAGTAATATTCTATCAGGAACCCTCAAATATTACGAATGTATCTCCGTATGCGTATGTTGGAAAGACATTTTGATTATATTACATATCATCATATTCCTAGATGCATGAATACATTAACAGATGCATTAGCTAATTACGTGTTGGATAGACATTTACGAAACATGTAAAAGATAAGACAAACCATTTGTACCATAATAGATAGGAAAATACAACATATATATGTATGAGAATGTTTGATAACATCAGAACCCCCAAAAATAATATGTATGTCTATAATAACATCGGCAGCTCATAGGCCTCGTACATCCATGGCACACAGGCCTCAAAAAATATGCAAATACTAAACCTAGTAACTACTCAGCATGGTGGTCATGGTAGCATGAGACAACTCATACAACATGACTCAGCTGTTGGCGGATCTGATCTGAGACTCCCACTATGTGCCTCTGGTACTGCCGCAGCATGTCTCCTATCCGAGCATACTCCGGGATACCATGAGTCAACCCCTCAAGGTTCCTCTCAATCTCCTCCTCGTTATCACTTCATTCCTAATAAGGGGCAATGACATCAATAGGATGGGGATAGTGTCTAGCTATCAGGGACATCCCGGTTGGCTGCTCTGGTCCAACATCTGCATAGACGAGTGAAATGTTATAAATATGCATATATAAAAAACAATTAAAAAACATCGAAATCAAAATTTGATTTTTTTTACCTTCGTCATCAAAATCCTCCCCATCTGGCAAGGGCATATTCGGGCCTGCACAGAGATCAATGCCGTTGTACAGCCAATTCTACACGACGATCTTCTATCGTCATAGCCATGAAAAGAATGTCGGTCGATAGGACATCTGCTGACCCCTAGTGATCTTGGGCATCAAACGACTCCATCGTGCCATCCGCGGATCACGTGGCACAGGAGGATCAACCTCAGTCAATTGATATTGGAACAGTGGCACTCATTCCAAGAAAAAGGTCACGATCACTGATCCAAAGCCAAATTCCTTCAGATTCCTCACCTTGGCTTTGGAAAATTGGTGCTTGATGTTCATCTTCATGGTCTCTACCCAGTTGAAGATCGTAGGAGCTGTGCAATCAATAGCATAAAGGAACTTCGACTTGTTAGTCTCATGTTCCACCTGGGACACCACCACTCTATTGATGGTCAATAGAAGCACCCTCAGTTTCAGATCCCGTACACTAGAAATATCGATCTTCCCACTCTTGGATTTCAGGGCCTCAAGACAATGCTTGGCAAGCAGGGAAGATATGCTTGCCTTGATCGGACGTGACCCATACAAGTTTACTAGCTAACCTCTCCAAGATAGTCCAGTGATGAAGTAGATGTATGAAGTTGTCAACACCAGCTCCTGGTCACGAATAACAAAAATCACACGATTGATGTCCCAAATGCTTATCAAGTATCGAAGCAACTCGGGTTGGGCCCGCATCCCTGGTGTAAGGAAGAATTTGAGGTGACCACAAGCCATCAAAGCCTCCAAGAAATTTGGATCATTCAATGCCTAGGTGTCCACATCTTCATGTTCTCTTTCCTTCTAATCCTCCATTTTTGGCAATTTCTCTCCTGCAAAAGCCATTTATTTGATTCAATGATCAATTTTGGCACATAAACTCCAAATTTTAACAGTCAGTTCTTGAGGGAAAATGATTTTGCCCATTTTTGGCATGCCCATTTTAGAAATAGTCACACCAGTTGGCACAGAGAGGTGTGCAAATCACCCGTGGCCAGCACAGTCCCATGCTCGGAAATCACATCGACCGAGGGTGAAAATTTTTCTCAAAAACCCCCCTAAAAATCCAAAACATGGCTAAAAACATAAATGAATGGCATGAAAAATGGAGCTCAGGGCTTCGGCTGTTACATGGAACTGATGACTTGTCAATTGACCTCCAGGATCTCCCGCAATCTGCTCTGTCAAAACTAGGGCAAAAGTGGGTGAAGCATGTTCACTGCAAAGGTAAAATGGTAAATGGTAAAAACATATTTACTTTTTCCCCCTTTTATTCATTTTTTCATGAAAAAATTAGGTTTTGTAAATTTTTTTGACCTATTTTTCCTCATGGACTCAATAATACACTTTACCTTACTTGTGCGGCGATAGGTGATGGATGTTCAATGATTATGATGAGTCATATTTCAACTCTTTTCTCGACTCGTTAAACTCATATGAAAAGATTGCCGAGTATTTTTCCCTTTCTGACTCGTTAAAGAGAATAAAAATGGGGGGTCCACTTTCAGTTCTTTTCCGACCCTTTAAAATTGAAAAGATGGTCGAGCCCTTGTCATTTTTAACTCGTTAATGGATGTGAAACGTTGTGTGCCCAGTATAATTTTACCCCTTTTTCGGGCTGGGAAGCACTATTTACAAAAAAGGTACTCCTTGACTGAAATGGTCGAGCGGTTCTCTCAAGTATTGTTTTCCACCTTTTCAGGTTCGAGAGACACAAATGTACAAAAAGGGACCATGTGGAGTTTTCTTTTACGTGTCTTTTTCAAACTCTCTAAACGTGAAAAAGATACCAAGTTACACCTTTGTCGGACTTGTTAAACTATTAAACGACATCAGATTCATCATCATGACAGACACGAGCTTCTCCTTCCTAGGGCTCATTACACTTACTAGGTCGGATTTGTCTGAAGGATGAACTTACAGTGCAAGCATTTTCTATCCCCTTCAAGTTTGTGATTAAAAAATAATTGGGGTACTCGCCAGAAATGGTGGGGGAAAATTTGGAAATCTATCAGTCATGTTAGTAGCCCACTCTTGAACATGATAATTTTGCTTTGTGTCGAGTTGGGACATCTTCCTTTGTATCATTGACCTACCTGGGTTTGGGCTATTCATTTTCGCCTTCCATCTGATCTCTGCCACGTCATCCTGACCACCAATCCTATGGATCCAAATGCTACCAAACTTTCAGTTGTGTCACCGATATGTTCAAGAGTTGTCCTTTTGCAGTCACACTTACCTTTGATTCTTTGTATCATCTAAAATCATTTTGCATCCTCTCATCTTGCATCAATGATGTAGGATTCATCATGGCCCTCCTTCGATGCGGTCACTTTCTATTGACATCTACTCATTATCTGGGAAGTTGACCGAGAGACTCCTCTCCAGTACCTTAGAGCTTGCATGCCTTAATGGAAAGTTGTTCACATTAGACGATAAGTTCATATCATTGGCTTTCAATCGAGTGATTTCGCAAATGTTCGACTTCAGTTCCTGTATTCACATTCCGTGAATTTTTTTGATAGTACGTTGAGGACCATTGTCATTATTGGTGGTTCCTCTCGCACTTGTTAATAGTTTACATCATTGACTAGTAATCAAGTGACTTTCTAGTATGTTCGACGTCAACACATCTATTCACATGCTAGAATCTGTACTTTGATCAAGTTGTGTTGGAGCACAAGGCACTGGAATCAGATCACAAAACTCTAGGTTGCAAAGTAATGTGACATGGTGATATGCATATCTCTTTCAAATGGGTGGCTGGGACTAGACCATGAGTTATCATGTGTGATCCTTCTCATTATTGGATGGTTGCGACCATACCTTGGTTCCAATATGATCCTTGTTGACGAATGGCTGCACCCATCCCTAGATCCATTTACATGATCATTCTTTGGATGGCTGTGTCCATGCCACGATTCATGTATCATTTGATAGAGATCTTAGTTTATGTATATGTATTTGTACTTGCCCACACTGATTTATAAACCATTTCATCGCTCACTCTGGCTCAGCCTTCACGCTTTAGGCAGCATCTATTACATAAAATTTTGTCACAGTCCCTGTACTCCCCATTACTTGATCCTGGAGGACCTCCACAGTGAACCCCGCTTGCTTTTTGTTCATGGAGAAACTCCCATTATGTCCCTCTTCATGAGCAGATCATTTCCCTTTTGCACCATTTACCCTGAATCTTCTATTTTGCCCAATTTACAACGCTAGCACTGATGACCTTTATCTTCTGCGTGCCAATGTGCAGAGGTTAGCACTATTCCCCACACTGATCATTGTGACTGAGCTGTGTTCCAGTCACGCCGATCTTATTATGGAAAGTTTTTTAAATTATAACCGAAGCTTTCATCTCTAGAAGCTCCATAATGGAAGTCTGGTAAATGGTTTGGCTAGATGGGGTCGAGGATGATAGTTTGGCCTCCTTTCCCCTATAATGATGGAACTACCTCAAGGGATAAGTCCTTCTCCCATGAGAAGAGGATCCATCTCCCATCCATATTTCCTATATAAACCTCCCTTCTTCCCAAGCAGAAACTAGTTACAGAGTTAGAGTTTTGGCTGAGTGTGAGTATACTATTTTAGACAAGCAAGCTATTAATAGTTGTAGCCATCTAGTTGTGTGAGGGAGAAGTGTGTTTGGTTTGGAGTGAAGCCTAAAGGAAATATTCCTTAAAATATTTTCATTTGAAGCTGTTATCACCTAGATTGACCTCAAGCTAAATGGAGGCAATGCCAAGGTAACCACAAACCAAGCTTAGCCAAGTAGCTAGACCTACTAGGCCAGGAAAGGGCTCTCTCTGTAAGGATCTCAGTCAATATGACTGGATCAGGTAAAGGATTTTAGGCTAGATATAGTAGCATAAAATTTTTGATTGGATTTTGTAGAGGTTTTGCCGGATCAGGAGGAGCTGGGCAGTTTAGGTCTGGGAAATTAGGTCAGAAATGCAAGGTGTTCTATGGGGCAAGGTAGGTAGAGGCTTTGGCACCCTTGGGCTTGATGGGGTGAGATGTTTTAGATTGGTGAGAAGCTAATAAGGCCATGTGACAATCATGGATCCTTCTTGGACTGCAGAAAACATGAAATGGTGAATGGTTTCCCAAGGCAGAGAACTGATGCAATGGATTCTACCTATCTAACTTGAAAACATTCAACTAGAAGCAAAGAAATGATTGATGGCATATATAAAACATATAAACATATAATCATAGAAGAAGAAACTGTACTAGAACTCCATACCACAGGGATCCCATAAAAATAGCTGCAATTCTTATTAATCTCTTGCCAAAATGCTTACAAAGGTGTACAATCAATCTCTGAGCATCCACACTAAGTCCAACCAACAAAATGACTGAGAAAATACATGATATAGGCCTCAAAACAGCTAATCCTAGCTTCAAGGGTTGAATCCATGAGAGGAGGAACAGTTGCATAAAAGACTAAACTGATAGCTAAAGACTAGGGTGGTCAAACTGAATCATTCCTAATATGAAGCAAACTAATTCATTACATGCCACTTAGGCCATTCATCTAATGTATCTATCCTAGATAACAAAAATACACTTTAATTACATCATCATTATGAATTACATCAGTTACATCAAAATCCCACAGGTGAAAAGTATTTTCTCAGAGAAACAATGAAAAATTTGGCTGCCTGTCAAGTGCGTAGCACCAGTGTCAAATGCGCAGCACCTGAAGGAAGTGTGAAACACTATATTCAAGGTGAGTTTTGACTGCCTTCCTAGTGTCCAAATCTAGCTCAGGATAGCTCACTAGAAATCTTATCCTGTCTAGTTTCCAAAAATGCCCCTAGTTTCCAAACTGAGCTTGATTTGCCCCTCCAAAACTGCAATCTCCCGAGACTTCTCAAATGTGCAGCGCTTGGCTCAAAAAATAGGTAGAGACATGATTTTTAGGTGGTTTTTTTCCTTTTCCACCTAGTAATTTTGACTTTCAGATCTGGAAACATGGTTTTCTTGAGTGTAAATAGTCTTTTGAATCCAATGGTGGTGGCCATTCCTCCAAAAGGTGCCCCAAAAAGGTGTGCAGCGCCCTAGACACTGCGCATTTGACCAAGGGACGGATACAAAAATTACCTGAAGAAAACACGAAATTCCAAAAGCAAAAAATTGAGTTTAGGGTCTTCAAAAATGGTTGACATAGCTAATGCTAAAGGTGACTAAGCATGGAGTGAAGCCTCCACCAATAGGTCAAGCTTGTCCTTCTCCTTCTGATGAGTTAAGGCCTCAGTTTTTGCATGAGCCATTTTGAGCTTGGCTCTAGCAATTTTGCTTCTCATGGCATAGTATTTGGCCATTCTTCTTTAAATCTCCATATCTCTATTAGCTTTAGCTAACAGGTCCTCAAGATGAGTGTTAGTGCTTTCAAGCCAATATTCCCAGTTCTCATTTATCATTATGCCAAATTGTTCATTTAAGGTGAGTTGGTTGGCAAGTTGAGCTTCTTTTTCTCTTTCAAGCTCCAAAGCTCGCTTTAGGCCTCTAGTCCTAGGCCTCCTCCTAGGAATTTCTTCCTCCATGGGCTCACCATAGTCACCATAGGCTTCCTCAAGTTGGAATTTAGTCTTTTCAGCTTCCCTTTTAGCTTTGATGAGCTGAACTTCCATAAGCTCATGCTTGGTCTCCATTTGCCTATTTTCCTATTCATAATAAGATATGATGTATTTTTCTCTTTGTAGATTCACCTGCAACTCACCTATCAATTCTTCTTGCTCTTTGAAGATCATTCTGGTGTTTTCCTTTTCATCTTCCTCATCTAAGTCCACTAAGTCAAAATCTTGCTCAGTTTCATGGGGGTCTTCTTCCTGTTTTTTCATTTCTGTTTCAACCATTTTTTCCTTTCCTTTCTGTACCTACTTTGCTAATGAAGAGAGCAAGGCCCCTCCCACAATCTGTGGGGCAAACACTTGCCTATTTCCTCTTTGATAAGTGTGCACCATAGTACCTAAATTAGTCCCTCCGAGCTTGCTGCTTTGACCCTGATCACTTTTTTCTTTGTCACTGTCTTCTTCCCTATCAGATGAGGGAATAGGTCGATGGAATGGTGATAACGAGGGTGATGGTGGATGAGATGATGATGTAATGCCTTGAACATTTTGAGTGGAAACTTGAGTGAAAATGGGGTTAGGTATAATTGTACTCCGTGCAATGTTAAGTTCTTTAAGGTGATAAATAACTATGATCTTTATGAGGGAATGGTGAAATAATCTTTTCATTTGATCTTTGTATTATATTTTTTGGGAAATGTAATCCATCTTCTCAACACTCCTGAAAAGATAGTAGGGTATATTGAGCATTTTAACCCTAGTGAAATGCATAAGTAACCAGATGTGGTAAGAATAGACCCTAGAGAACCTACTCTCACATGAAAAGTACTTCATTATAATCTTCATCATAGGTGCATATCTGTCAAGGAGGTATGAGAAAGGGAAATAGCCTTTTCTTTCACTTCTGTACCTAGGTTTGATGTATGGTTCATAAAAATGTGCTTCTACTTCACCCTACTTGAACCATCTTTCGCCAACTTCTGGAATCCCGGTGGCAGCTGATATGGTGGCAGCAAACAATGTGAAGGTTATGCCTGCAAGAGTGACTTGGTTATCTTGAATTTTGGTTATGAAAAGCCCAGTCAACTTAGGGTGGTACTGGACTGCTTTGACCTGCTCACAAAACTCAAAACACCCTAACCATTTGAAGGATGTCACTGCCATAGGAGAAGCTAGGATCTCTTTGAGATCTGTGGACTCAAACCTGTGGATTTGCCCTCCTTTGTGTGGCCTTCTCTAGTCTATGTTTCCCTCTCTATCCAATCCCTCTTCTTCACTATGTGGCCTATATCCTTCATCAGCCATGGTGTCTTTTTTATGAAACCCTAGGTAAATCGTAGGGGAATGCAAGTGTTTAGGAAGGAAAAAAGAAAAGGGAAAGGTAGATGGGAGTCTGATGGGTGTAGGGATAGAGGTCTCTGAAAGGGGATATTAGGGTATTGATCAGGTATATTTTTGGAAATGGGTAGCTTGCTTGCAAAAATCAGGGCTTAGGAGAAAAGCTAGGGTTTTGAGTGTGAGACTAACACCAATCTTGATTTTTTTCTTCAAACATTGAGGAAATAACTTTGAGGAGAGGGAAAATGATGTTTTGAAGAAGATACTTAATTGTTTTAAGGCTAAGGAGGTATTAGGAACATTGAAGAATGAACAGAGGCAACACTAGCCAAACACGCAGCGCCCAGAGGAAGTGCGCAACACTTCTGTAGAGTGCATAGCGCCAAGAGGAAATGCCAAACACCTCCACTATTTCTGTTGATTCGACCTCAAATTGAAAAAAACACTGCTGGGGTTTACTCAATGCGAGGTAAAAGGGAAATAAAGAAGATATGAAGGCAAGAAGATATTTATACACCCTTGAATTTAATCTTTAGCTCCTCAAACCCCCTTTGCTAATGTTTTTTGTCACTTTCACCTTTTCATTTAATTGCTCTTGATTTTCTGACCCTTTCCTTTTTTCACAGCTGGATGAATGCTCAATTTGACTTGAATTTTGCAGTGTTTATTTGTCTTGCAGCAAGGAGAAATGCTTTGGTGCAGATGAGATCCATTATTGCATATAGGAACTTAAAATTACATATGAAATACAAATAAACTTAAAATACTCAGTAGCTTAAAAAAAAAAATAACTCAGTAGCTTATGACTTACAAAAAAAAATAACTCAGTAGCTTATGACTTACAAATCATCATGCTTGTTTATTAGTCATCCTCATACCCTTGCTAGCCTTTATTTACCTTTTGACATCAAACTTTTGACCTTGGTGGTAAAACCCTAAGACCTAATGAAAACATGCCCTATGACCTAATAAACTCATGACTACAGATTGATTACGAAACGAAGACAATCTGAAGAAGGATCATCAAGTATACTCTATGAGGGAAAAATTTAGATTTTTTGAAGAGAAAACAACCATCAATGGATCAGTATATCATGACCTAATGGAATAATGCAAAATTTTCAATATGGGACCCCTAAAATGAAAATGGAAAGAGTGAATTTTGATCCCTAATGGAAGTATGCAGATATTGACACTAACATTGGCCTTATTGGGGATGGCAGCTCCTTGGAGGTGTCAAGAACACCGTAGACCAAGTGCCTCATCCATTAGGCAATACGGTCAAAACAAAAAACAAAAAAGTGAAAAATGACTTAATACAACTAAATGCTGACTCTCAACCAAACTGACTCAAAACTTGACTATAAATCAAATCGACCAAACTTGACACTAATCATTTAAATTTTATAGCCTTCACTTTGGGCCCCAAGCTCAAATGATAGTGTACTTGAAAAATTGCAAGGAAAATCAAATTGGTATATACAATGAAGGTGTAGTAACTTCAGCAAACAACGTCAAAAGTAGTAATGCTTCAAGAGCCTACCATTCACTGGCCCTCTTGAACAATCCTGACCTTCCATTTCCTTTAACAAAAAGGCATTCTTTCCTTGATAGGCTACGATTTTGTACGGTCGTTTCCATAGATTTTCGAACTTACCATGCTTTCCTTTTTCCTCATTTAATGCATCCCACTGCAGCACTACATCCTCTAACTGAAACTTTTTCTTCTTTGGTTTTGCATTCATAGATCTTCTTTATCTTCTCTTGCAACTGGAAAGTGTTCTGGGAAACCTCTTCCCTTGTTTGCTGAAGGTGAATAATTTGATTAATTCTACACTGAATATCATCTTCTTCACTGCCAGCTTCTTGTAGTAGTCTCATGACTGGGATGCAAGTGATGTAGGAAATACTATATCAGTACCATAAACCAACTTAAAAGGTGACATACCTATGGATTTCTTATGGCTCACTCTTACGGCCCACAAGGCATTAACAAGAGTTTGATGCCAATTCTTCTTATTTGCCTCCAACATTTTCTTAATTGTATTCACCAAGGACTTATTTGATGACTCAGCCAATCCATTGCCCTATGGGTAGTATGCTGTGGAATGACCCAATGTAATATTGTACTTGTTGCAAAACTCCACCATCTTCTTGGACTTAAATGTTGCTGCATTGTCTGTTATGATCTTGTGAGGGCAACCGAAATGAGACAAGATATTAGATTCTAAAAATTGGACAATTTCTGTATCTATAGCCTACCTTGTCGGAATGGCCTCAATCCACTTGGTGAAGTAATCGATAGCTGTCAAGATCCATCGATGCTCTGCTTATGATATAGGATGGATTTCCCCTATGAAATCAAGTCCCCACTACTAGAAAGGTGCATTTACTTCAACTGGTTTCAAAGGAAGAGGAAGCAACTTCCTTTTTCCTTGAAAAACTTGGCATTCATGGTAGCTCATCACAGTCCTATACAAATCTGAAAATAAAGTTGGCCAATAATATCCTACTCTCAACACTTTGTTAGTTGTTGTTTTCCAAAACAAATTACCACCACAATCACCTCTATGAAAATCATGCATCACCTGCTGAGCTTTGTCTTCAACCAAAAGATTAAGAAGAACCCCTCCTGGATCTTTCCAAAAAAGAGCACTGTTTAAAATGCAGAATTTTGCTGATTTGAGTTTTAGTGATCTACCTTTGCTTCTTGACATTCCAGGAGGTGGAAAAATATGCTGAAGGACATAAACTATATCAGAATACCATAGTGATTGGAGAAACATTTATGAGACTTGAATGAGCGAGCTACCATCTTCATCCTCCGACATTGCAATGAGATTTATGTCAAGAGCATGAAGATTTGATTCTGCCATCCGTTTTGCTAAGCCTTGTCCCTTGATTAGTTTAGTGGGTTTAATCTCCATATCATATTCCAACATTGCTACTATCCACTTACCTCTTCTTCCCTTTGGATCAGTTTGCATCAAAACATCCTTTACTGCTGCATTAGGAACATATGCTATGGTATGTGAATGCAGAATGTACAATCTGAAATCCTTCAATGCTTTTGTGAGAGCCAACACTTGTTTTTTAATGATATTATACTGCAAGGCAGCATCACGAATAGTCCTACTAAAAAAATCAATGGGTTTCTCAATCTGATCTCTTTTTTACATCAATGCCGCAGCCATGGTGTGCTCGGATCCAAATGAAAATATAATGAAATCATGAGTGTAATCAGGACTAATCAAGATTGGGGCTGTGATCAAAGTAAAATTTACCAAATTGAATGACTTCATGGCATCCTTGGTCTATTTCACAGTGCTTTCCTTTTTCAACATATTAGTCATTTCACGTAAATGTTCCACCAAATTGGGTATAAATCTGCATAGAAAATTCATCTTACCTTTGAAAGCCTAGATCTCCTTTTTGTTGCGTGGAAAATCTATATGCTGAATTGCCTCCACCCTTGAAGGATCAATGCGGATACCATCTTTAGAAATGATATGACGAAGGAGTTTACCCTCCTCCATGGCAAAAAGACTCTTCTTGGGGTTGAGAGAAATCCCAAATTTCCTACATTTCTGAAAGACAATCCTTAAGTGGTGCAAGTGTTCATCATCAGAACTAGAAAATACCGTCAAATCATCTAAATAAAAAACCAAGAAAACATCCTTATCATTAGCAAAAGCGATGTCCATCGCTTGCTGAAAAGTTGCTCCGACATTCTTCAATCCGAATGGCATTTTGGCATACTGAAAAGTTCCCCAAGGTGTTGTGAAGGTAATTTTGTCTTGGTCTTTTTCATGCACCAAGATTTGATTATAGCCATAGTAACCATCGAGTAGTGACATCTGTGATGCTCCAACTACTCTTTGCAGAATATGGTCCATATTTGGAAGTTCATAATTATCCTTTAAGGATACTTTGTTGACATTCTGGAAATCTATGCACAACCTTATTTCTCCAGTCTTCTTTCGTACCAGGACCAAATTCGAAATCCAATCAAAAAATCTGTTTGGAACAATGATGCCAACTTTGAACAATCTGTTCACCTCTTTCTCAATGGATGGCAGCAGCTTTGGATTGATCCTTCTCAACTTCTGTCTGAAAGGCTTCTGATCCAGCTTGATAGGAATAGTATGCTGAATTATATCTTTGTCATACACGTTCAAATCTTAATAATCCCACACAAACACATCAGAAATTCAAAAAGTAATCTAACATACTGGGCCTTTACCTCGGGAGACAATGCTTTTGATAGCTTTACAAGCTTGGGCTTGTTGACTGTTCTGAGATTGACATCTTCAACTCCTTTGTCGGTAGGAACCAAGCTCGTTTTTCTTGCAACATCATCCTGATCAAAAAGCTCCTCTAAAGGTATGAGACCTCTAGGAATAATGTTATCCTTCAGCTGTAATACCTCCATCTAATTCACCTCAATCTCTTGTTCATCGGTATCACAATCATCATCAATGGAAGCATTCTTGAACTTTCCTTCATTCTGCAAAAAGGCATTGATTTCATTATCATCCCAAAACACTTGCCAATACCTTAAATTATCCAAAACAGTAGGCCGGTGTTTGACATGAATTTCAAACTTGTTGCTGGAGTTCATTGGGATATTCAAATTGCTTGCCGCAATGGTGAGTGAATCTGCAATAATGTTTTGAGTCTAGGGTACTCCTTTCAAGGTATATTTAGGAAACATTCTCAAAATATCTAGGACTACATTTCTGTAGGCTCTCATCCACAGATGCTTTGCTTAATACTCTCCCTTTACCTGTTTGATCACCAGCTCTGAATCACCATAGATAGAAATCCTTTTTTCCTTTAGTTTCTTCAAAATTTTAAGACTTGTAGTCAAAGCCTCATACTCCTCTTCATTGTTAGAGCAATCAAAAGCCAACTTGTAAGAACATACTCTAACATTACTTGGGACTTTGGTAGGCTGGAAAGCAGGGTTGCAAATCCAAATTCCTATACCAGCACCATCCTTACCCACAGCGCCATCGAAATCCATGCTCCAAAGGACGGCTTCATCTTCTAGATGCTGAAATTTTGTTTCCTTCTCTACCTTACCTTGACTAATAACTTCATTTTTTTGCTCTTCACTAACCCTGTGCTGCTGTGTAGACTGCTCAGAAGAAGTTTCTACTTTTTCTTTTTCCTGATTAAGGACTGCCCTAAAATTTTTGGAAATTTTTGATACATCATCTACTTCTACAATCTAAATATCTACATCATTTAATCCGATATCAAAGTACAAAAAAAATGATTCTAAATCAGTATGTACAACACTTATTGGATGAATCACAAGCTTCTCTTTATTAGTGATCATGTATTTCATTTTCTTCTCCTAGTATAATTTCCTCAATTGACCAAAAATGGGAATGGTAGCATAAGAGAAGTAAAGTTGTAAAGTGCCCTTGAGTTTAGTACCCCACGATCTAGACAAGAGAATACCAAATCGAGGTCGAATATTAGCAACAACCACATCCATCAAAACATTTTTGGCTGGGATTTGATCTAAAGACACTACCAGATATTTGATAAGACCAATGCAACGAACTCCACCAGATTCAAAGGAATACAAATCATGGTATTTTCGGGTAATATCTAGACCCAACTTCTCCATAATGGCTTTAGGCATCAAATTATGAGAAGCTTCGGAAACCAACATGGCATTATGAATAATTTACTCATGCAATCTAAGACTCAGATAAAAGGGAGGAACTTCACTATCTTCCAGCTGACCTTCTAGGCCTGGACCAAAAATGAGTTCAAGATGATCATCTTCGACATTTACCATGTCTGACAAAGGCTCTATTTGCAAAATTATAGATACAGGGTGTCTATAATTTCTATTCTTTACCAGCTCAGCCAAAGGAATGGACAATTTTAATTTAGAAATTTCACTTTTTGAATTAAAGGATGAAACTTTTTCTACCTCTTTGAAAGTAATGTCCTTCTTCTCTACTTGCTCTTTCGCTGCATTTTGCTGATTTTTCTTCTCAGTTGCAATGATATTTGTTGATGGTACTTTGCTAGAAATTGGATCAGCGGGCTCTTTCCCTTTCTTTTGAATATTTGAGGATTCATTCTTCGATTGCATATCCTTTCTTTTCTAAATGGGATTGATCGGTACATCTCTGCTCCTCAAAGAATACTGCCTCTGCTGCGCTGTCAAAGCATTCATATAACCTCGCTAATAATCATCAGACTCAACCTCCAAAACTACATCATTTGCTAATATGTAATCTTCATCCCTTTGAATGTCTGGAACCTCTGCATATTCTTCATCTTTCGTCAGAAAAATGGGCATACCATCAGCAGTGAAAAAATGGTTTACTTCAATTACCGGATCATCGTCATCTTCTTCTTCCATTCCCCGAACATAATTCTTCTACAAAGGAGTTATGATCTATTGTTGTTGTGCTGGTTGGTCTGGTAACACACATTTCATTAAATTTGGAAGTATTTTATTACAAGGCCTTCAAAAACATTCATTATTTTGTAAATCGCCATATTAACTTGATTCAACATTAAAATGATTTGCAAGTAATTTCAAACCAATTAGAGATCATGAATAGGTCAAACATGGGGTTGTTATGTACAATAGTATCAATACACAATAGGAGTGTGAAATCAAACTCTTAGAAGAAATTGATTTAAGCTAAATCATATTAGTATGTCAAACATCCAATACAGATATTATAGTTATGGATAACATGCTAGATTCCTCAATGTTTAAATTTTATGTCTGGCAACTCTAACCCCCTTTCCCCCAACCTATGGGGGATTTGTTGATTGAATGATGGTGATGTGAGGATCTTATTGTAAACGACAAGGATAGGTGTCCTTTGCATTGCATTGAGACTAGTCTACTAAAACCTTAGTAAAATGTTCTTGTGCTCAATTTCCTACGGTCCCTTTGTGCCTTTATGAAGCACTAATGAGGCAGTCATCATTCATCTTCATAGCATGCAGGCATCCACTATAAAAGTTATACATTGTTGATATAGGTATTTCAAGAAGGTTAGGTACCATTGATCTATCTCCACTCAAATCCAAGTACATCAAATGAGATTTCTTAAATGGGTATTCAAGTCATTCCATTATGATGGACAGTGTCACAAGTTGAAGTAAACAAGAAACTTTAGTGGTGACTTCTTGTAAGTAGTGGAGGCAAGGGTTTTCAAATATTAGCACAGTTGATGGTAGTGTGGACATTGATCTCTCCTTGTAAACATTGTCAAAACCGATAATAGTCTCGATGTAAATTTAGTGTCAACCAATTGTATGGAAAATCATGTTTGACCATTACTTTCACTAAGAAGAGAAAATGATAAGCATTTTTAATGGGGGAGAAATAAATGTGAAACATAACTCATGTATTTTAGTTGAAATTTATATAGGTCCCCGTGTTCTTTGATTATTAAATACTTAATGTAAATACAAATAAATTGTCATTAAGATATTGTTTTTGAAGATTGAATATGTATTAAAAGGCATTCATCTAACCTGAATAAACCACTTAAAGCTGATTATCAATTAATCCTAAATAGTTTTGTATAAGATAAATCTTTACTTGCATTAATAGCTTTAATTCAAAAATAAATTACATTTATAAACTCATATGAATACATATAACTAAATGAAATTCAATAAATAACTTTTGAGTCTTGTTGGATTCTATGAGATTATTTTAAGTACAAATAGTTTATTTAAGAATTCAAATTTATAAAATGTTAATATTGATGGGAAAAACATGTCATATGGTGTAAAAAGTTTAAAGGCATCCATTTATGGCCCATCTCTTGAATGAGCTTAAATAGTCTACTTAATGCTCATGGTGAATTTATTAATCCATGTTTTATTAGAAAATTCATTTTCTTTACATGGTTTTTTATTCTAAAAATAGAAGTTTCACATTTATATATTCATATTAAACCACATGATAGTTAAATAAAAATCAATTAATGTTTTCTTGACTTATTGACTTATATGACATGATTACATATAGGAATAATTGATTTAATAATGCATAGTTAGAAAAAGTTGTCAATTCAAAATAGAATAAACCATTTAGAACTCATAAATTATTAATTTTAAATTATTAATTTTCTAAAAAATATATTTTTCACTTACATTGAGATTTTTATTTCAAAAATAAATTCCATTTATACACATTCTAAATATAATTTAATACATACTTGTCTTGTTGGTTTCTATGAGATTATTTCAATTACAAATAATTAATTTAAGAATTGAAATTTACCAAAATCAAATGCCATATGTTGCATAAAGTTTAAGTACACTTATTTATGACCCATACTTTGAAATAACGTTAACAATCTACTTAACATTCATTACCAATTAATTATTCCATGTGTTGTTAGGAAAAGCATTTCATATTACATGGAGTTTTATTTTTTTTTTAAGTGCCACATTTACACACTTAGATTAAACTTCATGATATGAAAATAAAAGTCGATAATGGATTTATATAGACCACCTAAAAATCATTATCAATTAATTATAATTTGTTTTGTAAAATATATATATATATTTACTTACATTAAGAGTTACATTTAAAAATTGCATCACATTTATGAACTTCTATCAATGCATATAGCCAAATAGAATTCTTCAAGTCCTATTGGATTCTATGAAATTATTTAAACCACAAATAAACTATTTAGAAATTGAAAATGACAAAATGCTAATATGGATCGGAAAATCAATGTCTTATGGTGCAAAAAGTTTAAATACAATCATTTTTTACCCATCTCTTTAATGAGTCTAGATGGTCCACTTAACACATTGTTAATTAATTATTCCATGTTTTATTAAGAAGAAAATTTTGTTTTTCATAGAGTTTTTTTTCAAAACAATACAATATGAGATTAATACAATCTTAATAGATTATGTGATAGACAAATAAAAGTCAATAAATGGGTTCCTTATTAAATTAAATGAGATGAGATGATTGCATATACAAATAGTTGATTCAAGAATATATGAAAAAAAATATGGGTTAAAAATTGAATGCCCTACAATTTAACGAGTAGTATTCACTTATGAGTCATCACCCGTTAGCTTAAATAATCCACTTAATACTTATTATCAAGAAATTAAAAGACTTATTTTCGAAAAAATGCATCATAGTATATGGCTATTATAAATCACATCTATACACTCATATTAATGGACATAACTAAGTACAAGTCAATAATATAATTATAGCTCAAGTGATATGATTTCAGTTTATTTAAAATATAAATTTACAAAAAAACGACTTTAAATAATGAAATTAGATGCCTTATGATTCAAAAAGTTCAATGACATAATTCATCCATGATAGTATGTAATCAAACCTTAATAATCCACTTATCAATCATTATCATCATATATATGTTTTTTTAAGAAATGCAAAATTATTTACAATATATTTTTATCTAAAAAATTACATATCACGTTTATGCATTCATATTAGTGCATTTTATATGTAAACAATGAATAATTGACTTTGTGCCTTGTTGATTTTCAATATGATATGATTGCAGTTACAACCATTAATTGATTTTAGCATATAAATTTATGAAAACTATCGATTGAGAAATCACATACCTTATGCTTCAAAAAAATTGAATCATTTACCTATGACACATTTATCATTAGCCTTAATAATGAATAATGCATTGTGAATAGTGAATAATGCACATAACATTTATCAAGTAAATTATTATAATTTCTTTAGTAAGAATAGCACCTTTGTTTGCAAGGAGTTCTATTTCACATTTATATATGATTATTGATACATATAAGTAAACATAAGTCATTAAAAATAGCATGCCTCGATGGTTCATGTAAGATAATTTGAATGGCAAACAATTCATTTAAGAACACACGAGCGCGTGCACACACATCTTAGAAAAAAATCGATACAACAAAGTCATTGCAAAAACATTTATAAATAATAAGAAATATACATATTAATATAACTGACAATTTCCATATATTTCAAAAATTATAAAATCATACAAATTGATTCAACAAAAACTATGTCCAAAATGTATTGAAAAATTGGAATGTACTTTTCAACAAATTTATAAAAGAAATTATCTCCATGAACTACAATGAAGTACATGTTCTATTGAACATTCGAATGTACTCATGTTTTTGTTTGATAAGATGAAGTCTTAAGAAAGGGGAATAAAACTTGCATAAGCCATGTATCTTACTCTTTTCCTGTATATGATTTTATCAAGATGTGGTTTGATCGATATCTGATGAATTGAGAAGTATACTTTTCTGTATCTATTAGCAATACATTTGATTCTTCATAATTATCTCCATATTGGGACCACACATCAATCAACTTTTTCTCATAAAATTGTCTTGCTCTCCCTACTTCCAATTTTGTTTGCAAATGACAATGAGACCTGTCCCATGCAAATTTAAAGTCCTCTGTATCAATATTTGATTTTTCAAGTACTTTTCGAATGTACTTGTCAGTGACATTTAATGTCCATATTTCGACATCATAATTTCTTAAGCAGTGTTTTAATACCTTTTACTGAAAAGGCCTTCAAAAATAGGACTTATCACCAAACTGCCAATCTGGTTCTCTTTGAATATGAAAATTTTGTTCATCTTTGATGTATGATTGGAAGAATACTCTTCCATTTCAAATATCAACAACATCTTTTGACTTGTAGTAATTCCCATATGCATCTGCACTGTAACCACATGTATGATATTAATATATCTCCACTTCAACACTTCATTGCTTAAGGACATAAAAACTTATCATTTTAAAAATGATGTTAATATTTATTATGAACTATTTCCATTTGTATGCAAACATAATTTTACAATGAGTTCAAAGTATCACAAAATACAAATAGAATTGCCCCATTAAAATGAACAAACAAATAATATGTTTACTTTATACATAGAGCCTAATACCTTTATTTAATTTGTATGGAATAAAAGTCTTATAAGGATGCATTGACCCACCATTTAAATCATTGATTTTAAGACTTGTAACGATTTATTTAATTGCAATTGAAAAATATAATTACAGAGGTCTAGTACAAGTAAACAAACTAATTATATATTAATTTTCACATATAATATAATACAATTTTTAAATTTCAAACCTAATTAATTATATGTAAATTTATAGAGTTTCTACCTTAGTTTTTTTTGGTGCTTCTTTTAGTACAAATTGTATGTTTATTGTTGGTGCTACATACAACTTAATATAATTTTTCAACTTATATGGAATAAAAAGGGTTATAAGAATGCAATGGGTCATCCTTCACATTAATAATTTCTAAGAGGTATAACGATAACTTAAACCACATTTAAAGCAAATAATTGTAATGATCTAATTAAAACAAATAGACCTGTTATCTATTAATTTTACATACAATGTAATCCATTGTAATATATATATATATATATATATATATATATATATATATATATATATATATATATATATATATATATATATATATATATATATATATATATATATATATATATATATATATATATATATATATATATATATATATATATATATATATATATATATATATAGCATGGGAAATTTGATATGAAAACATTAAATGACCATTCATCTCACCAAAAATAAAAATCAAAATCAAAATATTTTATTTTTAGTAGTGAAAAACCAAATCAACAATTCTTTTATTAGTGTTGTGAAATAAAAGTAATAATTCATGATGTCATACATATAATAGCATGATATAAACATTTGTAATCTTAAGGTACTTCTAAATGTAATTGAACATCCTTCAAAGTAGCTCGCACATCCGTAGCCTTGTTGAGTTTACGCAATATTCTCCATAGCTCATTGATCAACCAATTATTCCCTTGATTTGCTCCAATGAATGGAGGGGCAAGAATCACATTTTCTTTTGGATTCTCTTTCACTCTCTCAATTAAACAAACAACTATAATAGTATTGGTTGCATCATATTGGATATGCATTTCCCACACTTTTTTCAATGATTTAGTGTGTATAACTTTCATTGGATTGTCAATGACCTTATGTCCCTTTTGTGGCTTACAGTCTAAAGCAATCCACTTAAACACAAGTTTATCTCGTAATGTTTCTGAAACCAACTTTTTTAAAAATCTTGTTGTGCTTTGTTTCAAAGTTGTCATCGAAATTGCAATGTCAAGAGATTCATTTTTGAAACACATTTCAAAAAATGATTTTGCATGTGGATGAATCCAAAATAATTTTTGCTCTATTGTGTAATCAGCATCAGCTCCCATTTTCTCAATATGCCCTTTGTTTGTTGCTTCATGTCCTTTAGTTCAAAAATAACTAGTTTCTTTTCAGTTATTTTGCCTGCAACACAATGGAAAATAATATAGTCAAACCACTTTATTCATGTTACAAAAATTACTAAAAAAATTGTTGAAATGATACACTTACCTTGAGTGGTTTTTTCACTATTTATAGATGAAACAATAATTTCTTTTATCATCTTGATAAGACTTGGAGTAAACATATTAAACCTTCAATCAAATACCAATTGTACTTCTTATTAAACCTTCAATCAAATACCAATTGTACTTCTTATTAAACCTTCAATCAAATACCAATACCAAGAAAAACATTAGTAATGCAACCTTTAAAAAAAAACACACACACAGCTTTAACATTACTTTGATTGTTAATTTTATCCTTTTTATTTGTTCCTATAAAAAAAAATATACAAAGTTATGGTAGTTACAAGCATTTGAGTTTGAAGAATAATAAGATAAACAATAAGACAAGTTATAAGTATCTGATATGACATTATCTTCATATTTGTAGTGTTGCACCTCATCATCATCCTAGTTACCTTTATTTGTTTCCAAATTAAACATATAAAATATTTTGAATTGGTGAAAATGAATAGAATCATTAAATAACAAGGAAAACAAGTGGACAAATTATAAGTACTTGATGTTATATTTTTTCTTGATTAAAGTTTTGTTTAACTTTCACTTGATCAATGTCTTGGTTCTATTTGCTTGTCACTATAATAAACATAAAAAAATGTTATAAATTGTGACAATGAACAAAATGCATTAAACAACTATACAAAAAAAGAACCATCAATAATCATCCATAATAATATTTTGGTCTTGATTGTAGTTTTGTGGGACAATACCAGGGTCATTATATGCATTCTCTTTATTTCCAACTATAATCAACATATGAAATGATATGAATCACAATAATTTAGAATAATAATAAAATAAAAAAAGATAGAGTTACAATGATTAATACCCATTTCTATCTCCATCGTTCCATGGTCATTGTCTTGATTAATTTCATTCATCTCATAATTCCCTATAATAGTCATCCAAAAATGTTATGAACATGGAAATTAAATAAATTGAAAAATTATCAAGAGAAAAGACCAAACAAATTATGCACCTGGTATGATAACTTCTTCCTCTCCTCCTCCTCCTATTTCCATCTCCATACTTTTCTCAACAACATAAGCACTATGTTGATTAATTTTTTTCTTCCCACTTTCATCATTCTCTATTTTAGAATCTCTGTCGTTAGTCATTTTAGTAAACACTTTAACAATTAAGAAATATGAAAAAAATAGTATCCAAAGTATTATAAGAAAAAAAAATGAATTGTAGTACCCGAATTTTCCAAGAAGTTAATGGATACCGGATTTGATAGTTGAAAAGATTTGTAATTATTTAACATGATTGTCCTTTGTGGCCATGTTTGCACAACACTTGAAATTCTTCTTCCATATGTACAACAAGCCTTGATTAAATTTTTCTCCGCATAAAGAGAAATAACCACTTTTGCATCACTACATTGTTGGTGTTTTTCCACTAAATCCATCCAGAAATCATAATCTCTCTCATTTTTATCAAATGTGTCTTCAAATGTGTGAGAGTATTTTATAGCCTCCAAAAATTTTAATTCTGAAGTATAGAAATGTATAATAAGAACTATATCATAACTATAATTGTTTTGTGACTTATATTCATAAATGCCACTAATCATTTTATAGTTGAACTTGGAGTTCTTTATGGAAATTCCCAAAGTTTTACTAAGAGAATTGTAGTAAAGTCATTCAACTTAGAGAATTGTAGAGAATTGTAAGAAATTGAAAAAATTCAATGTAAAATCCCTTGTGGAATTGTTCTTTTTTCAAAGCAAGTGTATCCAAAACAACAAGGTCAGTATGTAAAATTGGTTGCAACTGACATGGAAAAGAGTGCAAAAGTGTTGACAAAAGATGAGGGCCCCCAAAATGACAACCAAATTCAAAATTGTTATCAACTTGTTGATCCATTTATCATTTTGTCAAGAACTCCACATGCTTGCTGAGAAAGGGACTCTATCTTTGTATTACGTGTTCCTTTGACATAAGTAGACCCCTCCACCGTGTTGCAAAAATTGGTAAATATGATATCATTAATTTCATAATGCGCAAGAATGTTGAATGTGGTAAGAGTCATCTCATTCAAGTTTTGATCATGACTTTGACAATATGTAACCATTGCATCCAATATTGTTTTGTTGGTTTTCAATTTAGAACAATAATATTTTAATTTTATGGCATTTGATGATGATTAATTGGAATAAAAAACCAAATGGTTCCATCCAATAAATTATATGTTGTTGAAGCAATTTCTTCCATGGTTAATCCCTGAAGGGGCCGAAGAGTAGCTAATCAAGGTTAGAAAAAGGGCACCCCCAAATAATTTATTATGTTCTTTTAATCGTGAATATAAAGCAAATATCTACTAGGTTTCCTTCTAGCACGAGCATAAGAAAATTTCCAAAAGACATTACATTGTGAATAAATAAAAACAATTGTAGAGACTACAACAACATCATATATACACAAAATTTATCTCTTATAGTCATGTATATTCTTAGTTTGCTTTCGAAAAAATAAAAGAAAAACACAATGAAAGAACATTAACTATGGCGATCATTAGATTTTCTTCTAGATATTCGTCTAGCACAAAGACAAACACATAGCAACTTTGCAAGGTGAAAGAAATATAAATTTGATATAACTACTTCTAACACGAACAAAAGCATATTTCCAACAAGAATCTTGCAAAGCAAAAGAAATATTCGCATCCTAGATTTATTTCTATTACAAACGCATGGATATTGTTAAAAAAAAACATTGTAAGGTGAAAGAAATCTAGCATGTGCTAGAATTATTTTTAGTACGAACACATTCATATTTCCAAGAAAAACATTTCAAAACAAAATACATATAGCACAAGCTAGATTTCCTTCTACCACAAACACAAACACATTGTCATTAAAAATATTGCAAGGCAAAGGAAATGTAACCCATGCTAGACTATATTCTATCGCATACAAGAAGATTGCCAACAACAACATTGTATTGTAAAGCAAATCTAGTGGATGCTAAATTTCCTTCTAGCAAAAACATAAACACAATGTCAATAAAAACATTGCAATAATAATATTTCCTCGGACATTTGACCTTGCCTTTTAGAGACGATGAGGTTTTAGTCCATGCCTACATAGACTATTGTTACAATATAAAAAATGTTAAACCCTGGAATGATTAGAAGGCCCTTCATATGGAATATGTGGTCTAAGAATGGAATAGTGTACAAAGATTTCCTCCTATAAAAAACACAAGAACGTTGCAAATAACAACATTACAAGGTGAAAGAAATATAATGCATACTATATTTCCTTCTAATGGAAACATATTCACATAACATTGTAGGGTGAGAAAAATTTAGTCTGTGTTACATTTACTTATAACACAAACATATAAATATTTCAAATGACAACATTACACAACAACAAAAAATCTAACACAAGCTAGATTTCCTTTTAGCCTAAACAAAAACATGTTAGCATTCACAACATTGCAATGTAAAATAAAATCTAACATGTGTTAGATTTTCTTTTAGCGCAAACTTGAGCACATAGAAACATTGTAGAGTGAGAAGTCTATCAAGTGCTAGATTTATGTCTACCACAAATACAAGCACCTTGCCAACAACAACATTGTAGAGTATAAGAATTCTAGATTGTGTTAAATTTTCTTCTAACACAAACACAAGAACATAACAACATTGTAGGACTAAATAAGTTTAATGTGTGCTAGATTAACAACATTGCAATTTAAAATAAAATCTAACATGTGTTAGATTTCCTTTTAGTGCAAACTCGAGCACATAAACATTTTTAGAGTGATAAATCTAGCAAGTGTTAGATTTATGTCTACCACAAATACAAACACGTTGCCAACAACAACATTGTAGAGTATAAGAAATCTAGCTTGTGTTAAATTTTCTACCAACACAAACACAAGCACATTTAAATTTGAAAGAAATCTAACACATGTTATATTTCCTTCTAACACAAACACAAGAATATAACAACATTTTAGGACTAAATAAGTCTAATGTGTGCTAGATTAACAACATTGCAATGTAAAAGAAAATCTAACATGTGTTAGATTTACTTTTAGTGCAAACTCAAGCACATAGAAACATTGTAGAGTGAGAAATCTAACAAGTGCTAGATTTATGTCTACTACAAATACAAGCACCTTGCCAACAACAACATTGTAGAGTATAAGAAATCTGGTTGTGTTAAATTTTATTCCAACACAAACACAAGCAAAATTAAATTTGAAAGAAATATAACACATGTTATATTTCCTTCTAGCACAAACACAAGAACATAACATTTTAGGACTAATTAAGTCTAATGTGTGCTAGATTAACAACATTGCAATGTAAAAAAAAATATAACATGTGTTAGATTTCTTTTTAGCGCAAACTCAAGCACATAGAAACATTTAAGAATGAGAAATCTAGCAACTGCTAGATATATGTCTACCACCAATACAAGCACGTTGCCAACAACAACATTGTACAGTATAAGAATTCTAGATTGTGTTAAATTTTCTTCCAACACAAACACAAACACATTTTAATTTGAAAAAAATCTAACACATGTTATATTTCCTTCTAGCACAAACACAACAACATAACAACATTGTAGGACTAAATAAGTCTAATGTGTGCTAGATTAACAACACTGCAATGTAAAAGAAAATCTAACACATGTTAGATTTCCTTTTAGCTCAAAGTCAAGCACATAGAAACATTGTAGATTGAGAATTCTAGCAAGTGCTAGATTTATGTCTACCACAAATACAACACGTTGCCAACAACAACATTGTAGAGTATAAGAAATCTAACTTGTGTTAAATTTTCTTCCAACACAAAAACAAGCACATTTAAATTTGATAAAAATCTAACACATGCTATATTTCCTTCTAACACAAACACAAGAACATACCAACATTTTAGGACTAAGTCTAATGTGTGCTAGTTTAACAAGATTGCAATGTAAAAGAAAATCTAACATGTTTTAGATTTCCTTTTAGCACAAAGTCAAGCACATAGAAACATTGTAGATTGAGAAATCTAGCAAGTGCTAGACTTTTGTCTACCACAAATACAAGCACATTGCCAACAACAACATTGTAGAGTATAAGAAATCTAGCTTGTGTTAAATTTTCTCCCAACACAAACCCAAGCAAATTTAAATTTGAAAGAAATTTAACACGTTATATTTCCTTCTAGCACAAACACAAGAACATAACAACATTTTAGGACTAAATAAGTCTAATGTGTGCTATATTAACAACATTGCAATGTAAAAGAAAATCCAATATGTGTTAGATTTCCTTTTAGCGCAAACTCGATCACGCAAAAACATTGTAGAGTGAGAAATCTAGTAAGTGCTAGATTTATGTCTACCACAAATACAAACACGTTGCCAACAACATTGTAGAGTATATCTAGCGTGTGTTAAATTTTCTTCCAACCCAAACACAAGCACATTTAAATTTGAAATAAATCTAACACATGTTATATTTTCTTCTAGCACAAACACAAGAACATAAGAACATTGTAGGACTAAATAGGTCTAATGTGTGCTAGATTAACAACATTACAATGTAAAATAAAATCTAACATGTGTTAGATTTCTTTTTAGCGCAAACTCGAGCACATAGAAACATTGTAGAGTGAGAAATCTAGCAAGTACTAGATTTATGTCTACCACAAATACACGCACGTTGCCAACAACATTGTAGAGTATAAGAAATCTAGCTTGTGTTAAATTTTCTTCCAACACAAACACAAGCATATTTAAATTTGAAAGAAATCTAACACATGCTATATTTCCTTCTAACACAAACACAAGAACACAACAACATTTTAGGACTAAATAAGGCTAAGGTGTGCTAGATTAACAACATTTGAATGTCAAAGAAAATCTAACATGTGTTATATTTCCTTTTAGCACAAACTCAAGCACATAAAAACATTGTAGAGTGAGAAACCTAACAAGTTGTGATGGATTTCTCACACAAAACAATCTCATGCTCACCTCCATATCCCTCCACATGCTCCTTCCCATCTAGGAGATGCATATACATGTTTATAAACCAAATCAAGTAAATTGTCTCTCACTCATGTGAAATCCTGGGTCTTTGTAAGATTTCCCAAACTATGCAAATAGAACAAACTCTAACATTATCATCAAGAAAAAAATTCCCTCTCTATGCTGACTAAATCTAGAGTTGAGATGGATTTAAAAGAAAAGCTTGCACCTTGAGAAATTTGATCCCTTTGTAGGCTATCTAAATCTAGAGTTAAGATGAATCTAAAATGGTTTAATTATTAATAATTATAATTCTTCTTTTATTTTATTTTATTTTATATTTATGTAATTTGACTAAATTAACAAGTTTAAACAACATTACATAACCTTAGAACATCTCATTCACTTTGGGCTAAAGTCTCCCATGTAATCATTCATGTTGGACTAAAGTCTCTCCATGCAATTATTTAAATTTGTAGATATTTATTTTTATCTTAATCAATAATATTTAATATAAAGTAGAAAACATAAACTTGGAAAAGCCCATAAATATTATAAATATCAAGTGAATTACAATGAAATTTGAACCACTTAAAATCATAATTTTATATTTTATTTTGGAAAATTTTCAAACCATAAAATTGATAATAATAAAAAATTTATTAAATATATGGTTATTTTATTTAATTTTATAAATATTATATACAATAATACATGAAAAATGTAATATAATTTCAAAAATTGTAGCTTATAATTTTAAAATCACTAATAAAAAAATATTAACATACCAAATTCTTTATAATTTTAAAATCAATAATAAAAAAATATAAACATACCAAATTCTTTGTTATTATTAAAATTTGTAGATATTTATTTTCATTTTAATGGATAATATTTAATATATGATGGAAAGTATAAATTTGGAAAGGGCTACCCATATTATAAATATTAAGTGCATTATAATGTAATTTGACCCATTTTAATTTATGATTTTATATTTTTAATTTAAAAATAAAATAAAATTAAAACATATAATTAATTAAATTTCTAATTTTACATTTCTAATTAAAAAAAATTCAAAACATAGAATTGAAAACATATTGAAAAGAGGGTCCTCTGCATGGAGTTGGTAGAAATGTTCACTGCAAATGAGATAAGGTGTCCTTGAAATCACATTATACACTTGTCTGATTCATCACTGCAATGAGCCAAGGTATACGAATTTTAGGGATACCCAAAGAACAACCAGTAGCTAAAATTCTTTATGCCAACACTATGGAACTAGAGGGAATGGATTCAATGGAGATCAAGACCTTGCGTTGTGTTTTGCTAAGTGGAAGAGGTCCCTATAAATTAAAATTTCCCTGGAGATAGGGACAAGCAACTAATAACAAGCAAAAGCACTAACAATGTATCAAGGAGTTAGGTTCGTCAAGGACACTATGCAAAGGGATGTAGTTATTGTTGAGGACTCCAACATAATCACAAAATTTACTTTAAGGGAAATACCATTGTACTATGAGGAGGATACAAGGGTATGCTTACATATTACTACTATATTCAATGCTAACCCTAAATTTCATGAATGGTATATGTTGAACTAGTCTTATGATTTATTATCTATGTTGTTTATAATCAAGGTAATAATGAGAACCAACACCTTGCACAAAAAGAACAATTATCATGAAGTATATGGAAAGTGAACCAAATGGTAGCTACCCTCCTAGTGGAATTATGTCTTTCATAGTTGAATATTACCTTATAATTGAGTCAAGTGTAATCACTCAATCAAATGTTGTAAACATACCAATGTCATTTTGGAACTAGATTGGTAAGCCTAAGAATAAATGTTATGTTAATTTATAAATAAGATTCAATACTTGTTGAGTAGCAATGACATGGTACACTAATTAAAACCAATTTAGATCCATCTTAATTCTGAATTTATTAAATGCTGAGAGGGATCAAATTTTTTGGCATGCAAACATTTCTTCAAGTTTTGCACTAAAAAAGAGGTTTTCACTTCAAAAGATTTGACCTCTCTCAATAATTGATAAATGATTTAGGCTAATATGTTAAATGATTTAAATAGCTAAAATTCACATTGTATTAATATAAAAAGTTATTAAATCATTTATAATTCAACTTTATATTTCTTTTAATTTAAAATATATTGATAAATTATACTTGTTAAATAATTTATAATTAAATATAACATTTATATTAAATTTTAAATCTAATTTTTTTAGATCTAATGATAATTTTGTCTAACTAATATTAATTTCATTATTTTTATTAAATATTAAAATTTAATTATTTTTTAAAAAGTTTACTAAAATCACTATTGAAATTTCAAAACTTTAAAGATATTAACATTTATACACAATTCAATTAAAAAACTCAAACTTATATGACTTAGAAGGCTCTCTTATATATAATTTATTCAATTAAAAATCATTTAATTTAAACAATTTGTAAAATTGTCTATCATTAATACCAATCTAGATCCATTTTAACTTTTTATCTACTCAAAAGGAATTAAACCACCATGGACAATACCATGGGTTCTCATAAACTCAAAGCTCAAAAAATGACTTGACCAAGTCAAATTTACCATAACTACCCAATAAAAATTAATTAAAAATAATAATAACTTTTTATTTTAATATAGAGTTATTTTTATTTTTATTTCAAATTTACCTTAATTACTCAACAAAAGTTAATAAAATAAATAATAATTTAAAATTTTTATTTTAATAATATTATTTTTATTTTATTTTAAGTAACCAAAATTATAATATAATATATCAAACATTTCACCCAAAAATAATGGAAAAAAAAATGTAATTAAATTACAACTGCGTGTTGTTCCACACTTGCCATTTCTGCAAGTCTCACGGCAGAAAATCGATTCAATCGAAATAAAAATATTCAAAACCCACCTCTGATGTTTTGATCTTTTGGTTCTTGGCGAAAGATTTATCGATTTTGCAATGGAAACAACTCCTTCCTTGGCACAACTATTTCAACGTAATCAACTCCTTCCTTGGCACAACCTGTAGTGGTGATATACAACTCAATCGTGAGAGTGCGGCACAGTTCAATCGTAGCGGTGATATATAAATATTTAAATGGGGGTGGACGGAGCTTTATTTCCAACTCTTGGGTTTTTCTTCATGAGTCGGCTAGCTGGCATTTTTGGAAATTTGAATTGTATTTTCAGTTATATTATTTTCGTAATATGGTTGGAAAATTTAATAAAAATTGTATTTTCGTCATATTGCTGGAAAACTGAATAAAAATTGTATTTTCCCAAATTTAATAAAAACCCCATTATAAAAGTAAAAATTTGAACAATTTAATTAAAAAGCATTTAATTTAAACAATTTGTAAAATTGTCTATGATTAATACCAATCTAGATCCATTTTAACTTTTTATCTACTCAAAAGGAATTAAACCACCATGGACAATATCATGGATTCTCATAAACTCAAAGCTCAAAAAATGACTTGACCAAGTCAAATTTACCATAACTACCCAATAAAAATTAATTAAAAAAATAATAACTTTTTATTTTAATATAGAGTTATTTTTATTTTTATTTCAAATTTACCTTAACTACCCAACAAAAATTGATGAAATAAATAATAACTTAGAATTTTTATTTTAATAATGTTATTTTTATTTTATTTTAAGTAACCAAAATTATAATATAATATATCAAACATTTCACCCAAAAATAATGAAGAAAAAAAATGTAATTAAATTAATTACATTTTACACCATTAATATTATTAAACATTTACCTAATTACATTGTACACCATTGAACATTTGAAAAAAACTAAGGAGAAAGAAGAGTATCAACATGAACATTCACCAACTTTGAAAGAATCTCTTCACCATCAGGAGCCAACTCTAAATAAAGCCACTGCAAATTTAGTGACATATGTGCAGGTGTGTCATAGCTTTTATTACTCTACCATATAGTGCATACATCTTGCCCAATGTTGGGAATTGATATGTAATTTGTAACCACCTTGTCTCTTTCATGATAAGCTCCGGGCAAATATTGTCACAATAGTACAGTTTACAGCACAGGAAAATATTAAAAGACTCGCTGTAGTAAACAAATGGAGAAAAAAAATCTAAGTTATTTTACACTCGTTATTTTTATTTTAATTAGATTTCGAAACTATTTTAAAATTTGACAGACAAAATATTAAATAATTGACATCATTTTTTTCAATCAAATTTAAAAATATTCTATATGCAAAAAAATGTACAATCACATTAAATTCAACCACTGTAAATACTTTGCAAGAGAAGTTTAAGGCCAAAGTGGGTTAAAGGCCAAAATGGCCTTTTTTTAGAGATTTTTCCCTCATATGGTATGAGGTATTCAACCTGGATTCTCGATGGATCTGTCAATCACAGTGTATGGTCTTCCATTTGAACTACAAGGTCTGGGTCTTTGTTCTGTTGGTAGTTCAAGGGCTGCCCTCCAAAGTTCGCCATGCCAAAAGGAAGCAGTCGGATAGTTTATGCCCCTTTTGTCATCGTTTAAAATCCTTGAAGCATCTTTTAAGGGATTGTAGATTTTATAGATCATGTTGGAGGTTGGTGTAGGACTGGCATTTTGTTCTGCTTCATGGGCAGCTTGATTCGTGCACACAGCTTCATTGGTATGGTCAACCTACAGCATTTCTTTGAGGAGAGACATTGAACATTGCTATCATCTCATTGTATAGAAGTTACGCTGACATCACCTCTGATCAAGGCTCACTGTAAAAAGAGCTGTCTACATCAGCAATCAATGGATGTGTCACAACTACTAGTGCTAGTTACACATAATTGGTGGTCTTCCCAGCAAGTCTTAGCAGGCTGCCAATCTAGAGGCCACATTACCCCACAACACGACGTACTTTGCACTGATCATAGAGCAGCTTCCAACTACGAAATGATCATGATCCATATCCATAATAGGCAGACCAGGAAGGAACTCTATGGTCATAACCCAATCTCAAGTTTTAACATACAAAGTGAAGTGGGTATGGTTTAAAGGCAAATGCAACACGTTGATGTATTGGCAAGAACCCATAACTAATCTAAATCCCTCACACAATCACAATGTGATTATTCGGGAGCCCCAGCTCCATTACCAATGTTGACTAACTGAACCGTCTCTAGAATCTAACCTACGAGCCTTGTAATTACAGAAGGATTAAATTCCCGCTAGTATGAAGGAACACTGGCATATGCATCCATTGTTGTTTCCTTCCTAGTTCAAATTTGAAAAACATAAAATTAAAATGACTACAATGCAATACCTGCTGTTGTTTGGCAACCTGCTCTATCAATTTGTTTGCCTGCTTTCTCAGAGCATCCATTGTTTTCCTGTTATCAATCATAAAGAGCCCACATTTCAGAAATCTTTATACAAATCCACATCCATATCCAAGAGCAAAAAATCCTTAAAAAATTGGGAATTTGAGGAACAGTGTGCCTCTCAATAATTCAAAAATATTGTGGATTCAGATATTCACAGATCCACTGTCAAACATGATCAGGTGGGTAAACACAACTAAATGTTGGTTTCAAATCAAGACCTTAATATTAGTCAGACCTTCCGGCTGAGATCCCCCAAGAGCCAATAATGCAATGCAAGCAGCGAAGGGGCTCCGTCAATCATTTAAAATAATTAAATGGATAACTAACATTTATGTTTCGATCACAGCAAATCGATCGCAACAAAAGCCTAAAGGCAATTCACAATCTGCAGGGACATCAAATCCGCTCAGTTCTCTCGGAGCCGAGCGAAGGCCAGAAAGGACATGAACGAATAAAAAGTCATGCAGGAAGTAAATCATTCAAACACATAAGGAATTCAAAAGCTTCGATGCTTCTGTTTCATGATTTCATCCCTCGAACTCCCCTGCCACTACGCAAAACTTGGTATGCCCATAAAGAGCAGATAATCAAGAAGGAAACACTTCAATCACAGACTGGAAATCAGGAATGGTGATTATTTTATAACAACCGAATCCACCTTCTAATAAAATCTTCTTCCATTCTTTCTCTGTTCTTTCCTTCCCACCAGAGCAGTGCACTACCATTACCAGATCAAATCCACCCAAAATAACCCCAATTGACTCATATGTTGTGTTTAGTTAAGGCTTTTGTTTTTCAAATATTAAAACTGAAAGGCCTTATATTTCATCTCATTATGTACTCGTGCCAAGAGCATATAAAGAATGTATTTCCATTCTTTGTACTGAATAGAAATTAAGATTTTTTCCATGGAAAAAGAAAAGTTTCATGTCGAAAAGTTTAACTAATGAAAACAATAAATTATGTATGGCAACTTCCCACTGAGAGTGCAGTGTGCACTACATAGCTGGGTATTAGAGAGAGAGAAACAATCATATGGCCACTGGCAAATCAACTTACAGACCATAGCTGAGGATTTTTAGTATCAGAATTTTTTTTATTGAAGTAACCTAAACAATCTTGCTCTAGCATCTTGCAAGTTATACTCAAAATATTTAAAGAAAAAAGAAAATATTAACGAAAAAATTAATTGCAATATTCAAAAGGAGGCCATTCTCATGTCACCCAGTAGACACGATGTAAAGGAAGATAAGCATAGTCACCCGACAGTCATCAACGAGGTAGACTCTGCCTATTCAAGATAGATGTCCTCTGGAATTTGAATATAGCTAACGGGCAAAGAAATATTGAAACTGGCAGGTTCTTAGTCAGTGATGTTCATAATACAAGGGAAAGTCTTGGTGAAAGACAAGGGGCAGAATGCCCATTTTTAACTCGATGGCTCCAAAACTCAATATAACTTCAATTTCATCAGGTAAAGAGACCTGTCAGAACAGTAGTCAATAAAATGACTGGCAAATACTAAATAGAGATCATTGGTGCAAATTACACTGAATCATACATCCCCTGGATGGCATAGACTCTAATACGAATAGCTCTCCATGCACTTGAGCTAGCCACAGTGCCTTTCTTGGTTATTTAGTGTAGTTTTTATAGTAAACTAAAGAGGATAAGTAAAGTTCCTTTGCTTCAATTATTATCCTCAAATCCCACATTTCTTTGAGGAGAGACATTGAACATTGCTATCATCCCATTGTATGGAAGTTACGCTGGCATCACCCCTGATCAAGGCTCACTGTAAAAAGAGCTGTCTACATCAGCAATCAATGGATGTGTCACAACTACTAGTGCTAGTTACACATAATTGGTGGTCTTCCCTGCAAGTCTTAGCAGGCTGCCAATCTAGAGGCCACATTACCCCACAACACGATGTACTTTGCACTGATCATAGAGCAGCTGCCAACTACCAAATGATCATGATCCATATCCATAATAGGCAGACCAGGAAGGAACTCTATGGTCATAACTCAATCTCAAGTTTTAACATACAAAGTGAAGTGGGTATGGTTTAAAGGCAAATGCAACACGTTGATGTATTGGCAAGAACCCAAAACTAATCTAAATCCCTCACACAATCACAATGTGATTATCTGGGAGCCCCAGCTCCATTACCTACGAGCCTTATAATTACAAAAGGATTAAATTCCCGCTAGTATGAAGGAACAGTGGCATATGCATCCATTGCTGTTTCCTTCCTAGTTCAAATTTGAAAAACATAAAATTAAAATGACTACAATGCAATACCTGCTGCTGTTTCGCAACCTGTTCTATCAACTTGTTTGCCTGCTTTCTCGAAACATCCATTGTTTTCCTGTTATCAATCATAAAGAGCCCACATTTCAGAAATCTCTATACAAATCCACATCCATATCCAAGAGCAAACAATCCTTATAAAATTGGGAATTTGAGGAACACTGTGCCTCTCAATAATTCAAAAATATTGCGGATTCAGATATTCACAGATCCACCAAACTGGAAGTAAGGTATAGCCTTTTTTTTGTAAAAAACAAAGATTAAGGTTTTATAATTATAAGAAAAATATTATTAGGTCAAGCAAGCAAAAATAGATTGTAAAGTAGAGAACCTGCATGAACTTACTCGGCAGGGCTGAGGTTTTTGCATATATGTAAAATAGTAAACATAAAATTAAAATGACTACAATGCAATACCTGCTGCTGTTTCGCAACCTGTTCCATCAACTTGTTTGCCTGCTTTCTCAGAGCATCATTGTTTTCCTGTTATCAATCATAAAGAGCCCACATTTCAGAAATCTCTATACAAATCCACATCCATATCCAAGAGCAAACAATCCTTATAAAATTGGGAATTTGAGGAACAGTGTGCCTCTCAATAATTCAAAAATATTGTGGATTCAGATATTCACAGATCCACGAAACTGGAAGTAAGGTATAGCCTTTTTTGTAAAAAACAAAGATTAAGGTTTTATAGTTATAAGAAAAATATTATTAGGTCAAGCAAGCAAAAATAGATTGTAAAGTAGAGAACCTGCATGAACTTACTTGGCAGGGCTGAGGTTTTTGCATATATGTAAAATAGTAAACATAAAATTAAAATGACTACAATGCAATACCTGCTGCTGTTTCGCAACCTGTTCTATCAACTTGTTTGCCTGCTTTCTCAGAGCATCCATTGTTTTCCTGTTATCAATCATAAAGAGCCCACATTTCAGAAATCTCTATACAAATCCACATCCATATCCAAGAGCAAACAATCCTTATAAAATTGGGAATTTGAGGAACAGTGTGCCTCTCAATAATTCAAAAATATTGTGGATTCAGATATTCACAGATCCACGAAACTGGAAGTAAGGTATAGCCTTTTTTTTGTAAAAAACAAAGATTACGGTTTTATAATTATAAGAATGGGCGCGCAGGGGTTGCACCTCCAACTGCTCTCGGTGATATTACGAATGGGGTCGAATCCTGTAAGGCTCCAGCCTCTGCGGTTAAACAGAAGAAGGCGCGGGGGAAGAATGCGAAAATAGGTTCTAATCCGAGATGTGAACTAACGGAGGAGGAAAAGCAGAAGGCCAACGCTTGGGCTCGAGAAGGAATCGAGAGGGTTCAGTTTAGTGGTAAAGACATGGAGGTGTTGAAGGCAATGATCGCAGAAGAAGAGGTCAACAGCCGAGTATTTCGCAGCAAAATCTTTCAATTCTTACTACTGCAGTCTTTAGCGCTCGCACATACTGATTATCATTCACCAACCAACAGAAATGGCGGTCAGAAGGCAACCGCTTGCCATCCTCCAGGACGAAAACGCCGAGATGAACAGAGGCAAAAGCACTGTTAAGAAAAATATTATTAGGTAAGCAAGCAAGCGACCTTCCTCCCTGGAACGCGAGGGAAAGGAACAAATTTTGATATTTGAAAAACCCTGGAACGCGAGGGAAATGAACGAATTTCGATATTTGAAAAACCCTGGAACGCGAGGGAAATGAACAAAGTTTGATATTTGAAAAAACGGGAGGGAAATGAACGAATTTTGATATTTGAAACGCAGAAATGCCGTGAAACCTTGAATGGAACTTAAATGAAATGATTTTGTGTTTTTCAATTGGAATTAAATTCCATTAAATGAAATGTGAAAGTGTTTTCTTGGGCTTAATAAGGAGGTATTGCTCATGGTAAAGAATTATTAATCATATGACGCTTGTTTGTTTCTGTGTAGGAAAATTTTTTGGAAGGGATTTTGGTTGATTTTTTAATGTAATCATGTTACATTAAAGGTGAATTATGGTGACATAAAAATAAGTTGTGTGTGGTTAAAAAGTGTAGTGAAGTCGTAATGTTATAAGATTAATGATTATTTTTAATAAAATGTTTGGTTTAGTAAGGCTAATTATCTATGGAGATGCTCCAATATTATATAAGAAATTGCAGATAGAACAGAAATCAAATGGAAATAAGGATTTGTTTAGAGAAGATCATATGGAAGAATCCAAGAGGAATTTCCATGGCAGTCTAACCCTAGGGTTTTTTCTGGTGTGAAGATGGGTTTTCACCTGCACTTGGGAGCGATAACAGCGTGAGGGAATGGTCACAACACTAGCCAACAAGAGTCAGTGCACCTGGTTTATATTTATCTGCAGCGGTTTGGCAGCTTATGGTCTTGTGGGTTTTCTCGATCAACTAGTAAGGGGATCGAACGGTGGAGGTGAACCTTTTGTTCAGTTGGGCCAATGTCTCTTAGAGGGTGTCATGCACAACATCACATAGGGATAGTATAACAGGGTACATGTGAACATCATTTTGTATCGACAAGGAACTTGTGGATTATTCTTCTCATTATATGGAGGCTTCCCAAATTTGGGTTGAGGGGCCACATCAACACCAAACTGGGGTTTCACCGATGATACACCATGAACCAGAAGTCCAGGTCAACACATTTACCTCAGAGATGGATGATGTGAAGGTTTCCCTAAATGCCCTAGGGTTTTCCCACCCAGGCTCGACGATAAATCCAAACTTTCTTCAACTACAGGAGGACGAGGCTCAACCGATCTTGAATATCCCATCACCATCGGAGTTACAGTACTGGGAACTCGAACAACAGGGTCTCGCAACAAATGTACAAGGGGCGTCTTATGTGGCAGTTGGGGGCACGAGCGTTCATGGGACTGATACATATGGCGTCGTAAATACTGGGAATAATGTACCATGCTCATCAGGAGCAGACCCCCAAGGCTAGCGACCTGCTCCTGCGGCTCGCACTTCAGGACGTTTTGATGGCATCACTCGTCAGGAACCTGGTATTGAGGATATTAGAGCATCAGATTTGGATGAGTATGAGTCAGCAGAGGACGAACAACACCCGATAGACCACGCACAGAGAACGGGGGGGAAGAAAAAAACAAAATGCACCAAGGTGCATGAGAAGGGGCGTCTGTTGGTATTCGAAGAAGGTATCAGTATGGCCCAAGATGCATTTACTGAGAGTATTGTGCTTGTTGGAAGGGTTCGTGGTCGAAATTATACCCCTGGGCGATTGAAGCATTGGACTGTGGAAATTTGGGGACATTTATTGGACCAGTTGCTGGCGATTATTACCATGACAAGAAGTTGGTTTGCACTCATCTTCACGCAACCAGACCAAGGAGGAACCATTTTGGTGGAACTTGGCCATAAAAGGGACATCTATATTTGCATAGTTTTTTAAGAGAAAATACACCTAGTGGATTATGATTGTAGGCACATCATTTTAGTATCTAGACTGATGTGTAAACACTAACCAAAGGGTATTTAGCTAAACCCACAAAATTATTATAGGTGCTTCTAGAGAAGTAGGTGTTCTTGTGCTCTCATTAGTTAGGTATGGACAATGAAGGTAAAGTAAGTGAAGGATTTGGCCACTAGTCTTTCCTATAATTTTGGTCCAATTTTTCAACATCACCATTTTTAAGGTAGTTGTACATTTAGAATTGAGAAGGCCAACGTGAAACTGAGATAAGCTTTGATGGATCCTTTTAGTTGAAAACTACAATTGGGAGGAGATATCAAACATATTTTGGGAAGAGTATCTAGTAATGTGGCTAAGATGAGGGTTATGATTGCCTAAAGTAGCTATGTTGCACGTGTATATATTTCCCCATGGTTATTCTAGTTATCATTATGTGCAATTGTAATAAAAAATCCACAGGGATATTAGAGATCTACCTATGTATGCTAGTCCTACCATAATAAAGTTACACATGTAAAGGCTTCATAAAGAAAGTTACCTACTTGTGATCATCATAATCCAATATTTAGATAAGGGGAGTTATCATAGGTACAAGCCATACTTACTAGGTGAAAGTTTGATATGTGCCGCGCGATTCAAATATTGGTCATAAGAGGAGGACATATATGAAGCATAGAACCCAACTCAAGGATGAGTTGGAAGGCATGACCGAGGCATTTTTGTGTATCATCTTTTACTAAGTTTTGGCACAGAGAGAAGCTCAACAAAACTTGAAAAAATATGAATTTGTAGAAGTAAACATGTAGAAGGTTGAATATGTGGATTTATATAAGGCTAAGTACACAAGGCTAATGAATCATCTCATATATTCTTTGCACCTACTTTTATGGATAATTTGTGTATCTCTCTAAAGAAATAAACTCTTTTGTACTCTCTTTTTTTGTTAAGTGGCTTATGGTTGGTTGATTCTCTATTATAACTTTGAATCTTTTGCAACTACTCTAGTTTCCTATATATACAAGGTTTGTAAGGTACTTAAATAGATTCAATATTAGGGATAATTTGTAAGAGGGGTTACATTTTTTATCAATTTTTGGTGTTCACTCTACATTAGAGTTATGTAATACCATGCATGTTATTAGTATAATGAAATACTATTCTACTGATGTGTTTGTATTTGTACTATATTTGGGTGATATATGCATGTTTTTATTCATTTGAATGATGTTAGTTCTAATGGTTTAAATTGGCACCAATAATATCATAATGAATGTGATCCCCGCTAAAATATTTGACATTTTGTGCATTACTTAATGGGAATTATTATATGTGCCTCAAGTGAGACCTTCTTGCTCCTAGAAGATGGAATATTTTAGGAGATTAGACTATAATAGGCCATGTTTGGAAACATTCCATTAACCTTGAGTGTATCATAGAGCCAACATAAAATAATGGGAAATAATTGTCTAAAATCTTTGAACTATGGTAAATAAGTTAAATTAGGGTTTAGTGGTCGAGGGGGTAGGATTAACCTACCAAATGGCTTCAAGTGATTTAAATGATTTTAACCATGGCCCTAAATTTCCCCTATTCTTATTTAGGGATGCTAAATTACTTGGAAATGGGTTGGGAAAGGTAGAAGGTGACATTAGGAAGAGGTGCTTCAAGAAAAAAATCTATTTTGATGGCTTTGGGAAAAAATGGAAAAGAAATATTACTTCTAGGAATTTTTTTGGCTATGTTAGTGTACAATTTTTACCTCGGAAAAGATGATTTTTTCACTAAGCCATGATGGTAATTGGAGTAGTTAAAGACCTCTCAAGTATTGTCTAAGTGGATAGAGGAAGATATGGTGTACTTATTCATAGTGGGGTACTAAGCTTGGCATTTTATTTTGAGATGAAGGTGGTGTTTTTTTTTTCCAAGGAAAAAATCGATAACTTTTTATTTAAAGAATGAAAAGTTACACTAGCAGATGCATTGAAGCATTTCCGTAAGATGCCCATTGGGCTCAAGTGCTTTCGCACCCCATGCAACGTTACAAAACTAACTTGCATAAGAAGAAGAAAAGGAGAAAAAGAGAAGAAGGGAGAAAGAGGCAGAAAAACTGGAATCCGGAGGTGAGTAAAGGACTCACCCTTCAAGTTTTTCTCCCCTTTTTCTTTTCGACCTTGCACCACTCTCCTTGAGTGGGCTCAATCAAAGCTATGACTAACTGTGTTTCTGCTTTCTGTGAGGCTGTTTCCTTGTCTGAGTCTGAAGTGTCTGAGTGGTGATGCCTTTTGATCCCTCCCATATTCAGATCCTCGCTTGCCTTCTCTGCCTGCTTTGAGTGAAGCTGTGAGGCCTTGTTGTCTGATGTGGTTCCCTTCTGAGTCTCCATTTCTTGAGAAGCCTCGGCATTCTCTGTGGGGGTCTCTTCCTCCTCTGCTTTTGATTCTTCGTCCTCTGAGTCTGGGGGGGGAAATTGCCATCCTTTCCTCTGCTTCCCTTTCTGCTTCTTCTTACTGTTTACTTTCTTGGCTTCTAGACATGTGCTTTGCAAGTGTCCTGTCTGCCTACAGAGCCTACATCTGAAAGCGGTGTTTTCATAGTCTAGTGCTTGCAGCCAATTTTGTTGTTTGTAAATCAGCCTTATGTTGTTCGGCAGCCCTTTACTTAGATCGACTTCCACACAAATGCATGCGAAAGTGTAGACCCTTTCATCAATCCTTTCCAGATCTGTTTTGATATATTTCCCTATGTTGTTCCCAATGCCTTTCAGTACTCGTTCCCTCCAAAAGTGAAGGGGAAGGTTGTATAGGCGGACCCAGACCGACACTTTGGACACGGTCATTTTGTTTGGATCGAAATCTGGAAACCATGGGGTCATAAACAGCCCCGATGTTCCCCAAAACCAAGGCCCTGCACTGATGACTGTATCTCTGACTTCCTTGGATGCAAATCTTACTATAAAAAACCCCTTGGAGCATAGATGTATATCGCATTCCATGGTCCAACTGGTGAAGATCCAGTGAAATAGATCCATTGGTTTTGGCCAAAAGCTGTTGAAACGACAGATTAGGGCCTGCGTTTCATAGGACTTAACAAATTCATCAATCCCTGTAGAATCAAAGTTAAGGGTTGGGGTTTGCCCTAGCTGATCTACTATGTATGGCCTGGGTGTATATCCGCCTAGATCTGGAGAGGACCCTGAATCTCTGTTTCCCTGAAGAATGTTTTTGTAGGAGGAACCTCCCTTGGGTTGATGCTGGGGTGCTGTCTTTTTCCCCTTGTCTCCTCCTGAGGAGCTTGGCTGTCCCTGAGGCAGAGCCCCTCCTCTCAGCCTGAGGTTTAAAACTATGGTTGTTTCTGGACTAATCTCATAGCTTTCCAAAGTTCTACTGTCCTGGAGGGACCACCTACCGCTGACCAAATGTTGGATCTGAACAGGGTATCCGGTCAATACCCAAATTTGTTGTTTCAGCTGCATGATGGTGCTTTTTGCATGTACCCACATTAAACAGGATTCCCCCTCAGGGGTTTTAATAAAAATCTGAAAACGAGTTGTTTTTACCTGAGGCCTGGGTTTTGGCAGCGTTCCTGATCTGCCTAATCCGGTGTCGCTGCTGATTTTCGTGTGCTCTGGCTGTAAATAATCGTCCAGATCTGACCTCTTGATGGGTCGTTCTTCCATTTGCATGTCGAGGGCTGCATACCTTCTGCTCGATCTATGCACCTTGACTCCGATCTGCTGCCTGGGTTCTGTCTGTTCTCAAATATTGTTCAGATTGGATAGATTCGGCCCAGATTTGCAATGTTTGGCCCAATCCATTCTGTGAGGGGGCAGATCTGCATCATGCAGTCCCCCTTCTCTGGATGCAACGACCAAAACAGTATGAAAAACTACAGATCCCAAACCTGCCGCGTCCTAGGTTTCTTCTCTTCTTCCCTTTGTGCCATTGCTCCGCATGTTCTGGTTCTTTCCATTTTCTTTTCCCTGCCAGAGATCGTATATTTCAACAGAGGCTTCGTCAGGGAGGCCTTGAGGATCAACGAGAAGATGGTTGTTATTGCAGGAGAAATCATGCGGCACGGTGATGTTTGCATGCCAATCGAGAACCTCCGCGGCCTGAGAACAAAACGTCGATTGTTGTCTCTGCTTTTTTTCCGGCGCTCCCTTGCGGATGCGAGTGAACGACGAGGGATCGAATCCTTTGCTGGCCATCGGTAGAGGTTCCAAAGGTCTCGCCAAGCTCTCAGAACTGGTTTAGCCCAGATGAAGGTGGTGTTGTAAGCCAAATACCTTATAATTACAAAAGTATTAGCCTTACTTTGATATTAGAACAATTGATGACATTGTAGTGTAGAGTATGTTGCTTGAGTGAATCTTTAGGGAGTTAAAACCCTATGTACTAATTGTAAAAAAATCGTTTCTTGGATTGAGTTGGTCGCTTGGGGTATGGGAGCTACTACAATGTAGTTGTCCAATCTGCCCAGTTACTTCCCAAACCTGCAAGTTCTTTGGTTGCTCGCAAAGTGTTTGAAGAAACACCTGAATGAGCTAAGTGGGGCAACACTTGGGGCATTTGGGATATGTTTGTCAAAATGTTTCGCCATGATGAAGAGGGTAGGCATGAATCTGTCCCTCACTTCCCGTGGAAAAAACTAGTAAAGCATGGATCTTCAAATTCATAACCACCCCTTTTCATAATATTTGTAAAACCTCTCTCGCAAGGGACTTCCTGTATCACGATGTTAGTAGCTAACTTGATAGTCACGCTTGCTACCAAACTCCATGAACGTACAAGAATTCCAGTTGTGCTTTCGAGGCTTATGTAGAAAGGCAGGATGCTACAAGAGGGATTCCGTCTAAGCGACTATGGCATTCAAATGAGGCTTTAATCTCCCTCGTTGCAGAGATGAAAGGGGGAACTAAGGGAGAGGAGGCTCCTTCTACCACCAAGTCAGAAAGGCCACAAGCCTGGTCCCAACTCTTTAAATTTTAAGGAATATTCAGGCTTGGTCTTTGTGGTTGAGCACTCTCTAGCCACTCCTAGCGTGGAACTAATAGAGGTTGGCATCAATTTGAGGGCTGCATAGTAACTCAATCAAGTAATCATATGTCGTTAATCCATCCAACTTACACCTCAAGTCTTGAAAATGCTTTTTCTAAATTCAACCAGCTGTTAATCCTTTCAACATTGCCTCAATTATGGTGGATGTTTAAGGGTTTAAAACAGGTCTAGATTGGTGCATTTCTATTCTCAAACCGCTTGATTCATCTTCCAACTTATGCTGAATCCAATGATAATTATTAGCATAAATGATTCCCTCCAACAGAGTCCCATAAAAGCACTTAATGTTGGGCTAGTGCTTTCATTCCCTCAAAAAATTTAACAATTTTAAAAATACTTCGCAATTTTTTAATTTATATATTTTACTAAAAATATATTTATATTATTAAGATAATTTTTTTTAAATATATATAATTAATATATATCGAATCAATAAATTTTGATTAACACATTAAATTAAACAAAATAAAATAATTAATAAATATTAAATCAATATATCCTAATTAACACATTAAAATTTTGTAATTATTACATAAATAAAAAATCGATGGGGAACTTTTCAAACAATTTGGTGGGAAATTTTCAAAATTTTCAAATTTCAAGCGCTTCGAACAATTTGGTGTTAGAAGCATTTTGGGACACTTTTCAGCACACAGATAAACCGTTCGGGGAGTGTCGTGGAGCATTAACAGGTGTGGTGCTTCTGGCAATAACCCTTCCACACCATAAGACATGTTTACAAGCTATGCAGTTACAGCAATTCCTTCTGCGAGGCCCGATCTTCCATGGATTTTGCAAGGCCCGATCTTCCATGGTTTTTGCCTAAAACAGGTATTTTTTTCTTCATCTCAAAAATTAGCTCTTTGAATAAATTATCATCTCCAGTATGTGAAAACGGAAAACATTTCTCCGGTCTCTCCTTGAGAAGGATTACGCTTTTTCCCTGCAGAAAAGATAGGTGGTAGAACTGCAGGGCATTGCAATCGACAAATTTTCCTTTAAGTTAGATTGAATACACAAGCAATTGCTCCCAGTAATGGGAAATGTAATGCTCGAGACAATAACAAGGGTCAAACTAATTGACCCGAAGTTTAACCTTCAAAACTAGGACACCAGACAACCTGAACTTTAACCCTACTTTCGGAACAGGACACCACGCAGAAGGCACACCGGTCTAGATATGCTCTTTAGTAGTCCATGCCACCCATACCGTCTCTCATACCTGGGATTTCCCTCTTATCCTTCAGAATCACAACAATGATGCACTCTGTTGTGGTTAACAATGAAGGCACACTTGCAGCGTCAACTAAAACAGCTCTGATCACTTTCAGGGGATCAATAATCCCTGCCTTCACCTTATCAATGTCTTCACCTTAGTCAGCATCGTAGCTAAAGTCAAGATTATATTGCTTAGTAATTTCCCAACAACCACTGCACCTTCCACACCAGCATTTGCAACAATCGTACATGAAAACATCTTCAATCGTATATGCAGTTTGACCTTCCTGAGGCAGAGTTCATCATTTTTTCCTGAGGCAGGATTTGGACCCTTTCCTGAAGTAATTTGGGCCTTCACTTCCTTATTTTTATGTGATGCCAATTCATGCAGATCTGTAGACTGAATTATAACATCCTTGACAATATCTTAGAGATCGTTTTCTTTCAAAAACAATGTTACCTTGGCTTTTGATGACACCTATCTGGAGGCACCATCTAATTTTTCCTCAAATCTGAGACTTGATGCTGCCATCTCTGAGATCTATTTTACAAACTTTTCAAATATGAAAATAAAACAACAAAAATATACCCGCAAGAGTGGTTAGTCCTTCAAGCAACAATAATGAAACCCTCTAACTGTTGGTCTTTGATTCTGGTAGTTGATCTATTGTTGTAAACCCTTGAGGATCTCAATTAGAGATGATCCTCTTATACCATGTAAAATTTTTATTATTCAAGAGGACAATTGTCCTGTGTTTCTTTCTCAAATAACTCAGATCTTGAATTACTTTAATAACTGAATAAAATTCTAAACATACAACAGTCACACATATAACTGGAAAACCTAAACAGTGGACTCAATAGCTTTTCAAGTACACACATAATTCTGTCCTTCAAATCAGCTTATCATTAATGATCAAAACTTACAAGGACACGTCAAAACTGAGGTTTTTAGCTTCCTGGACACTCAGATCTGCTCTATCTCCTTGCTGGATACTCAAACCCACACTTTACTGAATTGTTGTACAACACTGTTCAATATGGATTCTGATCTGACCTTGGCTACTCTCCTGTGCTTTGAATCTGCTCAGCTGATCTTTCTCTGATCTCTTGTCTTTTTGATGTCCAAAAATGTTTGCATACAACTTCTCTCATCTTGTTCTATTTATGCTTTCAGACTCTAATTGAGAAAATTAATCTCCCCTATCTTAGCAACTAATCTCTTTAATCTGAGCAACCACCTTTTCTCAACAATTATGTGTACAACTAAGATTAGATCAAATACAAATCACTAATACTCAAAAAATATCTAGAATATTTCATTTAGATTTTGAAGAGTTAGGAGATCTAGTGAAATTGATCTTTCACTTTTATTTACTAAGTGAAATTACAAGATGGTATTATTTCACAGTTTTACTAGGTGGTCACCAAAAGTTGTCTTGAACCACTTCTCACACATTCACACCTTACATGTGTAAGAAGTTCCTACATGAGTTACACTTATCGACATACCCTGTATACCTTGTACCTAGTTCCAAATCAAAGCAAAGGTCTTAGTAGAATGCCATTTCTCACATGCTGCTGGTCACACTGGCTTCTTTAAGACATATAACAACAAGAGTAATTTCTTTTAGAATGGACTCTAATAAGAGGTGAAAAATATTTGTTGCTTCATTTGAGACTTATTAGAGGAATAAAACAGAGACTGTGAGAAGTCCAGGACTAATGTATGCCTTGCCCATTCTGAATAAAAGGTGAGAATCCATTAACATTGTCTTTAGAAGTTTGCCTCAGGCTGGAGGGAAAATCTCCATCTTTGTTATTTCTAGGGTGCTACTGACAACTTCTCACACGTTGTTGAACTATTCATGCCACATGTTTATAGGCTTCATGGATTTAAGAAAAATCAGTTTGGAGTTACAAGAGCCAACTAGGTTTAAAAAGAAATTTAAGGCTGAATGGCAACTTTAGGGTAACAAAAATTAGTGGTATTAATTTGAAATTTTAACAAAATAAAGTTTATTGTGTAAAATTGGTTATCCCACATGCAAGAGATAAGTGAGCCTGCCTGAAGGCTTTAGACGGGCTCTTAACCCTGATACAAAAGCATATTTGGGAATGTTTTCATGTGGGTAATCTGTGAGAAACAGATTCCTAGGTCAAGTGCAGTGTCCATATTCCTCTTGGACAAGCATGGATTCACATCTAAACCTATCTAGGAAAGCATTTTGGGGTAATGCTTCAAAAAATGTGCCTCGAGTGGCTGCACCATGGAGCAAACTTCCATTGGCGTAAGGTGTGAATTTTGAGGGGTATTTATTGGCGTAAGGTGTGAAATCTGAGGGGTATTTATTCTGTGAACTCTGAGGGGTATTTATTCTGCCAAAATTGCTCAGTACATGCACCATGGAGCAGAGTTTCATTGGCGTAAGGTGTGAACTTGACGGGTATTTATTCTGCCAAAATTGCTCAGGACATACACCCAATCTAATCCCTTCAGATCAAAGTGAGAATGGAACCCTGGTGGACAACAAAACACTTGTTTACCTCACCAGTGAGTCAATCGCCGGGTGGGTTTATGCTCAACATTAGAGGGTGTGATACCCAATCCAAGCGAGTCAGGGATTTCCCGATGGCGGGAACAGAGGTTGTAGGAATGTGAACCCGAAGCAGAAGGGGAAATAGGATTTTGTTGGAGCTCCTGTCCAAGGACAGCCGGGGGGGTGGTGGAAAAGATAGGCAATGGGTGATCACGTGCACAGGTAATGGGAGAGGTAACCAAACAAGGTGAAGATGCAGATGATGCCAATGAGAAAAAATATTGATTAAAATTCAGTGCAGAGGATAAGGGAGAAGAAACTGTACCCGATGTAGGAGCAGCCTCCCCAGCAGATCAGGATCTAGTCATAGGAGGGGAGATTGGCGGCATCTAGGAAGCACTGGATGGATGAGCAGTGACCCCAGCCACATCCTTTGGACTATCCGGACCTGTGGGCTGCTCATCCACAATCGGGTCTTCTGTCTGGTGATGTTTGGTTCCCTTTGTAGCAGCCGGAGTAGTAGGCATGAGCAGTGGGAATTCTTTGAAAAGATGTCCAACCTTATGGCATCGTCTACACTTGAATGGAACGCCTTCGTAATCAAGATTTTGTCAGCGAGAGAAATGCCTCCAATGTAGGGTAATCTTTTCCTCCAGGCCTTCTATGGTATCCAAATGAACCAGGATGCGAGCCATAGTCATATTCCCTGACGTTTCATAGGACTGATCATGTTCCAAATAGGTACTTAGTGCGTTGCCTATGCGCTTAAAAACGACTGGAGTCCAATATTGCATTGGAAGGCCTAGTAATTGAACCCAAATCGGCCTAGCTCCCATTCGTTCCCTCTCAGGATCCAATAAGGGATCCCATCTTTTCAGCAGAACATGGGCTAATTCGATATGCCAGAATCTAGAGAGTATCCAGTCCATGTACTCTTCCCTGTGGAAATGAAGGGCAAACCATCCTCGCACAAGCACCCGAATGGTGGGTAATTCTTTGAGTAAAGAACCCAAAATCTCTGAGGTCTAGAGACGAAGTCTCTCCACAGTATAGTTTCGCCCCCAAACTCGGCCCACCAAGACCTTCTTCGCTGTATCAACAACTTCCCCCATCGAGAGGTCTTCGCCCAAGGATAGGTTGATGTCCCTGTCGACAGCTTTTAGGCACCTTCCTTTCTTTAGCTTGTCAGATCTTCGAGCCGTCGGATAGTCCCAAAGATGTCCCCGTATGCCTTGGTTAACCGTTTGTGGGGTGGATGGGGTTGATTTAGGGTTTGGGACCGGGGAGCTGAAGCATCCAAAACAGATAGGGGTGCTGGGAGATGGGCCACCAAGATTAAGGGTGCTACCGGATAGTGCAGGGACAAGGTAGGTAGCAGTCCTAGGAGGGGGGATGCCAGAGGAGGAAGGGTTGTAGGGCGGGGTGGAGATGTAGGGTAGACGGTGCAGTGGCGCATTGAAAGTGGGTGATGGTTGCAGGCAGGTACCGAGGAGATTCAAGGTAGCCGAGGAAAGCGGTGGGTAGTCCAAGCCGGAGGCGTCTTCGATGTTTATAGAGGGCAGAGGATGGGGCACAGATGACCCAAGTTTGTCCAGTGCAGAGCTAGGAGCTGACAGAGGTCGTAGAGATGCAGCAAAAGGACCAGAGCCCGACATAGTGTGATGGCGAGACCAAATGACCTCATGGGGATTGGGGTCCTCCGTATAGTCCACCTCGTCCAGGTCCATTGCAACCGATAGGAAAACGGTCAATGGTGGTTATGGACTACGAGGAAGGCAGGAGGACTATAGGAACAGAAAACGCTAGAGAGCCCGTGGGAAGGAGGTAAGGTTGAACGGATTCTGGCGAGCCGTGGAGGTTAACCCTTACCATCAGGTGCCTGGCAGCAGTGCCATAGTAATTCCATTATTGATGACCATCAGAGCTCCGCTAGGGTTTCTTTTCCTCTTCGTTTTCCGCCATTTTCAAAACAATTATTTGTTTATGTTCTTGTCTATAATTTTTTTTGGAATAATTTATAAAGATGTAACAGTCAGGTGGTTTCAGATTTTAGATGTTTCATCAAGTATATTCCAGTATAATACTGTATTCCAGCTTTGTTTATCAGACAGTTTTTGTTCAGGAACCTTACATGTCATATTTGGCCATGATATAACTGTTTACTGTTTTAGTATTACAGTGAATTGATCAATTGATATAACTGTTTACTATTTTAGTATTACAGTGAATAAGATCTCCAATAAAGAGAGTTACTTTACCTCATTGTTGCTCCAGAATGAAGTCTTTTCTCTTAACCTGTCATTAACTCTGTCAGTATTAACTATTTAACATGTTTTTTAATTTGTTTAAACCATCAACAGATTGTTGTTGTAGTTGGTGCATTTTTAGTGGGAAGATACCATTTTGTTTGAACGCTTTATTTAGTTTATTTTTTACACAAATGTTCTTATGAACAATATTTCTATGGATGTCATGGTTTGTTAAAAGTGAGGACTCATAAATAGTGAGCAGCTTATTCACATCCACCTACTCATTCTTTAAACTTTATATTGAATCACAATGCAGGAAATTCCAGGGATGCTCCTCGCTTTAGTGCTCTGTTCTGATTACCGAAAGAACAGGGATCTTGGCAATGATACAAAATTGCCTGTTATGAGGGGCTGCAGGTATTTTTGGCATGCACTTTCAAGATATACGACTGGTTTGATTGCTGCTCTTGCTGCAGGAATCTTGACACGATTACCACAGCCTGCACTTCTGTATTTGGTATTGATTAGCATCATGCACTTTAAACTGGATAACTTGCAAGCTAAAAATATATTTCTTTGGCATCTTCATTGTGCTCTGGTATTCCTCAGTTACAAACTAGAAAGTTTTCATGTCATTGTCTACTTTGAGAATATGAATGAACTTGCATAGATTCCCTTTGAGAATATCTTATTGGGAACCTGTTTTATTTTTTTTTGTCAGTTCACTCACTTATTTCTTCCATTTTCTTTTTAGTATCCTTAGATGAAATGGCATTTTTTAATTTTTGGAATGGGTTATAGTTGTTAGGAAGTATTGAATAGTTAAGAGAATTCCTTCTTTCATGTATGAATGTAGTTGTTTACCTTTGGACACATATTAATAGAAAGTGTATTCTGTCTCCAATTAAGAGATTTTTGGAATTGCCTTGCACTATATTATAATCAGTATTTTGACCTCTAATCAAAATGAACGAGTATGTCTTCCATAATTTTCCAGGGTTCTAACATTAGAAAATACTTTGACTGCATTTGATTTCGTGTATAAAACGTATTTTCCCATTGGATGTTAATGGTATTTCTGATGCCCGCCTCTAGTATTGTTGTTGTCTGGAGTCAATGAGTTTACACCAGATTCTTTGTCTAGAGACTTGAGGTGTTTGGATGTTTCTAATATTGTGTAATTGCAGTGATGAATGGACCGATAAGTTTGACCCAAGTAATGGTACAAAACTTTTGTTTAAGGTCCATTTTTGTCAATTTAACTTCATCCTATTGCCATTGAAAAATTAGAGCCTTCAAGGTCATGCACATTTGATCCACAAGACCAATAATACCCACAAATGGTCGTTTCTCATTCAAAAATTGAACACACAGTGAGGGGAATTAGAAAGATTGAAACTGATTGTTTTATAGTGATCCACTATAAGTAACGTCTTAGAGTCTGTTTATGAAATATAATGCCCAGAAATTGATACAAAGACACAACACTTCATAATGGTGCTTGTATCACCATAAAACCCTAAACCCCATAAGCTGAGTGGTCAGAGCAGCCAGATCTTGTTTATGACTAGGTTGAGAAAACGTCCTCTTGCTGGTTTCAAGATCATTTTGACCTATATCATCGATCATTCCAGAGTGCACCTTTTCCAGGCCCCAAAATTGTCCCTCAGCGTTGACTTCATGTGGATTTGTTAGAGGTTCGTTGTCTACATTTCCTTTTAAAAATCTAGTGCATGAATGATTGTCCACATGTTCATGAAGAAGAGAACATCTTTGCATTTGATGTGGTCCAGAGAGAAATTTTTTATTTGGTCAAGCCTGTATTCTTCATCAATTATTTTCTTGACATTGTTTTCATTCTCGGCACTGTAGTTGTATATGTCATCGAGGGTTTCATTACAGGTTTCATCAATATTTTGGGTTGTCCAACTTTATTATTGTCAACAATAGAGCCATCTAGAGGTGGAAATGGATCTGTATGACTGAAAGCTTCAATAATTGTGTGTTTATAACATACCCTTTGTTCGTCTACCAAGGAATATCCATCACATATGTCAATAACATTTTCTTCCAGATGAGTATTGACAGTAAAAGGAAGAGACTTCCCTATCCCATCAGGCTTGAGGAACAAATTCAGATTGTAGGCATAAAAAATAGCAGGACTGTTGGATTCCATGATATATGATCTTTGAGGATTGAACTATAATATTAATTGTTTCTTCACTCAGATAATAATAATGGTCACATTATTACTTTGCTGGCTTTGAAAAACCTTTTGAGTTTATTGACCTCAAACTGTAGGAAATCATGATTACTTCCATTTATTTCTTACACGATCATGATTAACATCAAAGTGCAACGTGGGGGTTACATTACTCCTCAAACTCACAATGAAATGTTGAGGTGCCAAGTATATTACCATGAAAGTCTACAGCTCCCTTAATTTTAGTATCTATGAAAATAGGATTAGTGTGATTGAACTATATTTCTGTGACCTCAAAAGTGTTTTCAGGATTTAAATTATCAGCAAGGGAAGCGTGATCTTCATCATCCTTTTCATATGGTTGATCTTTTGGGGTAGAAACATGGTTTCTACCTGTCTAGAACTGCATTTGGGTTGTATCATCGGTGGAAATATTAAAAAATTCTTCATTTCCTCTGTTTATCACTTTGTCATGTAGGAAATCATGACTGGCATCCTCACAATGGTGAAAATTATTATCATGCTCCTTGTTTTCATGCAAATCATTCATAGAATCTAGGACAGATACATCAACACATAGCTGTTCTTTGATGAGGATGGGGTTTAATGTGGGGCCACGTTGGTCACAAGTAGCCTAAGTCACAGGGTTCGGCGAACCTGAAGCTTCAGGTTCGAAATTCGCCGAACCTGTAAAAAAAATTGAGGTTCGTTCAGGTTCGGCGAACCTGAAAGCCGAACTTCAAGCCGAACCTCAAGCCGAATTCGAACCTCATCAAACCTGTCGAACCTGATCGAACCGGATCGAACCTGAACGAACCGAATCGCGTACTTGAAAGAATTTTTGAGGTTTGATGGTTTTCTGGACGGTTTTCCTGGACGGTTTTCGAAGAAAAGCAGTGGGCCGCATACCGCTTTGTAGCAGTTCTTCCAAGTTCCCGCCAAATAATTCTTTATAAACAATCGCGGGCTATGGTTTTGGCACACACTGTCGGTTTGAAACTGTTGGGCATTGGATAATGCAGCACTCCCCGTGTGTTTCGTGACATGGACTAACCGCCTCTTGAGGATCCGTTAACTCTGGCGATGCGTCCGTTTACTAACACCTGCGGGTTTTGGTGTAACGACAATCGTGATCCCAACAAGTGGTATTAGAGCCAAAGGTCTCGAGTTCGAATCACACCTGGCTCGCGCTGGGGGGGAGAATGTTGGGCATTGGATAATGCAGCACTCCCCGTGTGTTTCGTGACATGGATTAACCGCCTCTCGAGGATCCGTTAACTCTGACGATGCGTCTGTTTACTAACACCTGCGTGTTTTGGTGTAACGGCAATCGTGATCCCAACAGAAACTTGATTGCTGAGCGTTTGTTTGTAGTGAGACTGAGTCGTTAGTCCTAAGTTTGCAGTCGTGAGTTTGCAGACGTTTGAAGTTGCGGCTTTGAGTCTTGAGCAGTGGCACGACGCTGCAGTGCTGCACGCAGAGTCCAGACCATCGACGTTGCACGCACCGCGGCACCAGTTTGCACGCAGCACCCGAGGGCCGAAGTATCATCAGATTTGGTATGCTCCTGAGTCCTCAGTCTGAAACTGCATACTCTTCCTTGAAAACTAATTCAGTTTGTGCCTGACAAATGCATCTAAATTTTTCTCTTGCGTTGAAAAACAAAGTCACGAGATTTAAGAGATTCCCTCAATCATCTTTTCTGAGGTGGTGAGCCACAATATTGCTTGCATCAGATTCGTTGCTCTGGGCTGGTGCCCCTTCATTGTTCCTTCTTAGAAAAATGTTTGCCATTGTTGTTCCTATACTCAAAGCTGCTTGATTCCTGAAATGGATCTGGTTGTTTGTTATCAGCTTCTATGTTTTCTGACTTTTCTAAGGGTTGGGCATTACAGCTGTTGAGTTCCCCAATTTCTATGCTCTTTTTTCTTGCATCCATGCATAGAACTTATGGCTCTGTTGTTTCATTGGATGCTAGACTTATCTATTTTTTCATGCTTTTGTTCTATCGGTACTGTTTCATACATAGTCCAGGTATTCTCGCTTGTGAGAAGGGCATCTGCAATTTCTTTTATTTCACAATGCTCTGAAACTGCTGCTGATGCTGCAAGATGTTCTTCCAGATTGTGGTATGAGACAGACTGTTGGTAAACATCTGTGTTGTTTTCCTCTGGAGTTTCAACCGTTGTGCTTCTGATCATTCCAGCAGTTACTTCCTCTGTTATTCTATCCATAGCTAGAACTTCTGCCTCTATATTTTTTTGAGCTATGTCAAAATTCTCTGTTGGAGCCCTCATGTCTTCTATCTGTGCATTGTTCCTTGTGCCAGTGGTCTCATCAATTTCCATTGTTGCAAATTTGCAATGGTAGGTTTAGCTGTGTTTGGCTGTCCAGAATTTTTTTCCAGAGCTTGGGATGGGAGTCTTTGTAGTTCATCAGCGATTTCATTTTCTGGTTCAGGGTCAAGACGACATACAAAATAATGTGTGCATTTTTTTATAAGCGACGCTTACGTAGGAATCTAGGATAGCAATACTAAATAGATGTCAGCTAAATGATAAATCTGTGTATGCTTTACAGCATTAAGCCGCTTACCTTGGACAAAAAATTCCTAAAACTTTCATGTGACATGTCCATGGTTGGCTTGGTTTAGGATCAAATACTTTCATTCTGAGTCCTGACCAGAGTATGAAGCTTAATCTGACTCAAGTCAATCAATCTGTCTGGACAATATGCGAATTACTTGATATTCAGTCAAACTTTATGAAATCCAACTGCCCAGTGCCAGGTTCTAACTGGTTTCAGAATTTCCAATAATCTCCTGCCCTAAATGGTTTCCGTTGCCCTCCATTTTGTTTAATGAACTTCAGACAATCAACTTGTACAGCTGCTATACCATTTAGTAACATCTTTGAGAATAAATTACACAAATGATATTATGTTTAAAACAGCAGGACTACTGGATTATAACTTGCTTGGTGAATATGATCCAATATGCCATCGCCCTCCATTTTGTTAAATAAACTTCAGAGAATCAACCTCTATAACTATTTATGCCCATAATGCCTAAAATTTGAGAATAATTTACTCATATGATGCTATGCTCTGCCTCTAAGTAGCAGGTCTGTCGGATCATGATTCATACCTTAAGGCTTACACCAAATGAGTAGAATAAGTAACTCTACAACGTACATGAGTTGAATCAGAATGTAGGCTGGTAGCTTATCAAAACCTTCGAAGATTTTGACAGAACTGAAGAGGTTGATGTTGTGAAAAGCAATCTCAGAATCAAGCCATTTTCTCTGATAACAAAGTGGGTCAAATGAAGAAAAATCATAAACAAATGTTACATAATATTTGTTGTGTCAAACAATTTGAAGACATACAGTTAAGCTGCACATAGTTTGGTTACAACTTACACCTGGTAGTTACAAACTTACAGCCTGATAGTGGAGATTGAGGGACACATATTATGTAGGGAGGGTTCACCATCAGGGCTACTTTGTCGAGTAGCTTGTCCAAGAACTAATCTTGTGAATTTGGAGGGTCTTTTTCAGTGATACTGTTATCATCTTCAAGAGAGGTGGGAGCTTCTTCTTCTTGTACGTCTACCACAAGGTCTTGAAAGGTATTTTCATATCATCGGAAACCAGGGCCCTAGTGCTCGAGAAAGCCCTCAATTAGACAAGCAATAGAAGACATTCTCTTTGGACTACCGGATCTAACCCAAGCCTTTTGTTTTTCCTCAAGATAGTATAGAATTAACCTCATGCATAACGTATATATATTCTTTTGAGAAGAGTATATATATTCTTTTCAATTCATGTCCTTGCCTTGCAGGACCTTGAGAGGGGTATATAGATTCTTCTCAATGGAAAACAGTTTCTGTTTGTATGATTGTTTATGATCTAATCATCTGCAGAATATCATAGTGCAAGGATTGTTAGGGGATCTATATTCAAAAGAAGGCTTGAAGATAATATCCACTATCAAATCAACCAAGGGTAGGCTTAAAAGATGAAATTGAAAAACATTTTACTTCTTAATTCTGCCTACAAAAGAATTTTCAATTGCAAAGACTAAGCACACAGAATATTGTGTGACTAGTCTTTGACCTTGGGTAAGCTAGCTGCTACCCTCTCAAACATGATCAATGATGATGGTAAGTCTTGGGATTAGACAGATTCCAGTGTGAATTCTATAATGCTACCTAGTACTTTGTCAAACCAAACATTTTGTATATGTTTACAAAGAATCCATCACAAGAGCAATCATTGAGAACCAACTTAAACAAAGGTATTATCAAGTTTATACCCAAACCCAATGATTCCAAAGTGACTATGAGCTGGAAGCCTATCACTCGAATGTCGCATGTAATAGTCTTACCAAAGCTCAATGCTCATAATCAAGCATATTCTCATGATTATTATCAAACTTGGGCAGACTTGTTTCATCAAAGGGCGATTCATCATCGCCAATATTATTGCAGTCTGTGAAGGCATGGAATGGCCCAGTCATTATGGCCATAACATCCTTGTCATCAAAACCAGCTTTGAAAAAACTTACGTGATAGCATGGTATCCCTTTATTCTACCTCTTGCATTTGAGCCAATTTCTCTAAAGGCTTTTAAGATATTATTCACCAAGACCTAACCTTGCCTCTCTCTTAAAGAGTGTAAACCAGAGTTAATCCTTTTCCGATCAAGTTGCCAAACAGAGGCCACTGTATGTCTGATATCTCATAGGGTCAAGCAAGGTGTCATTAAAGTGGATTCATCTGCACAAACCGTATCCAAATAATCTTTTGAATGGGCTAAAACTCATTGTTCTAGATTGGAGTCAATTGATAATGTCTTATAGATTACTTAGGCATTTTCTGCAAGGCCCTTAGCTCTAAACATTCAATGAGTGAAAACCTATTGCTACAGGTAGAGCTCACAAAACATGCCCGATTGACTTAAAGGTAGAGCTCACAGAAGATGCCAGATTTACTTAAAACACAAGGGTGGGTTTGGGTCAAGGCAAGCCAGATTTTTAAATTCCTAGGAATTCCATTTCTTTTCAAGAAACACGTGAGGAAAATGGGATATGCTTATCCAAATGTGGGGAAATAATTTTGGTAAATGGATTTATAAGCCCAAGACCTTAGCAGCATGATTTCAGATCTGTGCTAAGTGTTGGCTTCTATGCATGTTATTCTTTATTGTGGGTGCCCTTGGTTGCTTCTTTGTGCCAATTTTGACAGGGGAATGGGTTTCAACTTTTCATAGATTCAGGAACCTTTAATATAGATGGAGGGAATGGAGTGGCTTTGGTATTCCCAGAACATCTGTAGAACTGTGGTTGTGTGTACCTTTAATGTATTTGATGACCACTGTAAATTTTTGCAAGAAGGCAATCCAATTGAAATGATGTCTTTGGTGCACCTTGGAGTGGATTTGAAGGAATTAGAAAGGCTTATGATATAAAATGATAATTGTCTCTTGTCCCAATATTTTAAGTTATTGATGTTATGCATAACAATTGTTGTTATATTCGATATTCTGCCAACATGCCATGCAGATTTTGTTTCTCAATGTGTATTCATGTATTAATTCAACTGTTTTCAAACTATTTTATGTGATCAATGATATGCAGAGGCACTTTCATGGGTGCTTCAGATCCTAAAAGGCTGAACTTGCATACACAGGAGTTTATATATAAAAGTGAAGATATGACAGGAAATAAATTTTATCATGCTCTAATAACCAACTAGGGTTTTGGTGAACAGCCTTTTGAAAATATAGTCTAATGGTTCTTATGTGTATTTGTATTCCTGTAGCAGGATAGTTCCAACAGGATTTGATTTAGACAACTTAGGACATACTACCTCAAATTATATCCAAGGGTGATCTTCACAAGATGAAAAGCTTAGGACATACTACCTCAAATTATATTCTTCAGATTTGAGCCACAGAGGTATTTCAACTAATAAAATTAGATATTCAAAGATTGACACAATACAAGGGTGTGATCAACTTGAACCCCATATGATGCTTCTGTCATTTATCTTCATCCTCAGGATTGTGCCATTTATATTTATATCATATACCAGCAGCTACAAGGTTTACTGTGCTAAAGACTTAACCTTGTCAATGTTACTTCTATGCGAGGTTCTTGTCAATTTATAACCCAGATCTAAGGAGATATGTCATAGATACTGATTTCAGGGCACTGAGATAATGTCGTATTACAGGAGTAAGCTATCTCTGGCTAGATTATAGTTTAGACAACTTCAAATAATAATCACAGGTGCAAGCTTGATTAGTACGAAGTTAATGAAATCTGAATTATGTTATACTACAAGGTTACAACAGTACAAATATGTTATTGATGAGAATTGTGGTCATATCATGGGATTTGCAGAGTATCAATTTCCATGTGTCATATCTTATCCATCATATCATGGCCAATATGGAGTTTGAACAGACTATTTTACATATCAAGGTGTTGTGTAGACATAATGAGTCATTTTCATGCGACTTGAGAGATCTGTAGTGATTCTTATGAACACCAGGCAGGCCAGAGTTTATAGAATGCAAATCATAAAATGTGAGTCATAGAAATAATGCAGGTCGAGGATCTTAAAGGGCTGAAACACTTCTGTATTGATGAACTGAGATAATGCCAATAACTGTTACAACCTTATTTCTTTGCTCCTGGACCCCTACCTGACTGTGGCCTTCCTCCAAACACCTCTGTTCCAATTTGTTGATGGTTTGGACTATTAATCAAACAAAAGATAAGAGTCACAGTCTCCCATCCAGAGATCCAAGGCCTGCAGCCTCCTGCCAGCATTTCAACCTCCTGTCCAAGGCTGTCAAGGCCTGCGGCCTACTTGTAACACACAGCTAGAGCTGTGGCCTGCTGTAGGAGAGAAACATCCAACTATGACAAGCCCAAACATCATGCAGAACTCCCTCTCGGATGCATCTTCCTCCTTGCTGCAGTTTGGACCTATGAGAGATTACAAAGCAGTCCCAAACACATGGAAGAGTGCTTGACCTAGCTGCGCTCTAGCCTTGGCATATGTGGCCTAGAGAGAAGGATTTTACACCCTCCAAACTGCTTACCAATAAGTTGTTGTAGCAGCCCTCTTTCCGTGGCTTGTAATAGAGATGCAGCACACCAAATGGCACAGAAAAATACCCAATGAGCATACCTCTGACTGCGGCCCTATCCAACAAGAAACTCACTCTCATAATCAAGAGTTAAACTTCCCAGACAATCCTCTAGCCTCCACCCATGGTGCCTCAGACCTGCGACTCTCTCCCAAGGAAACTGCACCCTAAATAGAGATAAACTTGACTCTTGACACCTACGTCCTTGCCTTAGATATCCACCTTTTTCAGAGGTGTGGATGATGCACTTGGATGTGTCGAAATGTGGTGAGAGGACACCTCTATATATACAATTCAATGGGGGCTCATGGGACGTGACCATTAGGCTTGATGAGTCGACATAAGGATGAGGCCGACCTTATAAATTTACTTGAGAGAACATAAATTCGAAAACCCATTTTCCTTATCCAAATTTGGCGATCTTTAGATCGATTTTGGTCTTATCGAAGAGAGGAATTTAATGTTGCAATAATCTTTCCCACAGGAGCTGTCCAAAGTGGAATTTGGCCCTATTTGCCAATTTTAACAAACCAACATGATGGAGTCTAGCTAGATTAACCCTCCATTTGTGCAAGGAAATTTTGGGTTGACAGACTTACCTTTTATAGGACCTAGTTCATTCTAACAAACAAGAAATGCTTGAGAATCAGTGCCCCGTGTCATTTTCAAATGCTGCAATGGATTATGAGTTCTCCGACAATGTTCTCGAGGCAACTGTTACAAAAATAACAAAAAATTATCTTTGGTCATTTCACAGAGATTGTTTTCCTTTAGAAACAGAGAGAGATTGTTTTTACAATACCTTCTTTTGTTTGTGGCATGTAAGTAGATCTTGAGAGTAATATAGAATAGGAAAACCAGTTGGTCAGCTTGTGATAAAGGTGAGTAACTACTTGGATACCAAATTCTAACCCTGCCACATTCTTCTAAGAACACTATATCCAGAAATCTCCAAGGCTTCAACTACACTGATTATGTCATAGAAGTTGGAAGAACCAGAGATGCCATGGATGTGTAACTGTTAACATTTTGAAGATGATAGCACGTGTGTCTTTCAAGGTTCATCACCAATCATAGTGCAAACAACAAATTTTACCACTAATATAGTTCCTCGATCATGGATATCAATCAAGCCTAGTTAGCCTTACTTGCTTGGTAAGGAGATGAGGCTTCATGTTTTCCATCCTGTTTTCCCCAAAGAAAGTTATTCTGCCAGTTTAAATTATTCATTACTTTCCCCTTTTACAAGCAAACACTTGGCAAAAAAAGGATTTCACACCTAGGAGTGTTTTGTAGGATAAAGGGAAAGGTAAGTGGGTATCCTAGTAGTAGTTGCATTGGTCTTATCATCATTACAACACTTTTCATATGGGTCTTCACAACAGAGAATCACCATTACACTTTGTTGATTTATAAGCAATGATTTGGCTGAGTGACTTGGTGCAAAGTCACTACGATATATATTTATAGATCAAGAAATGTCAAAAGATTTGCCTTGTATGGATCATACTAGAATAACTGAATTGTTTCAGAGATATGGGAATGACGACCTTATATTGTTTGACCTGTAAGAGATAGCAGACCAATGCCAAAGAAAGAAATTACACATTATATATGATAAGTGGGATCACCCATGACAATCTTTACTTCAACCTAATCTAGGTTAATTCGAGGGGCCTGCTCTCATAATTACTTTTGAAGAGACTGTGCTAAGTATGGAGGAAATATGCATTCTCCATCTTAATCCTCCATGGAAACTTCGAGGTCAAACCCTTAGCTATGGCTTAGGCTTACTGAGTTGTTACCTGCTATGTGACCTTCCATTGATAGTTTCTGATGGATTTCTTTATTTATTTGATCCTTTGGGTTTGGTCCTTAATACGTCTTTGAACCCTGGTCATTTTATACCTTCAAGATCACCAAGTGCAAAAATGTATTATTTACGAGGTAAAAATTTGCCTCGGAGGTTCCAAGATCAATTTCTTCCACTTTCTGTTAGCAAAACTCTTTCTTGGGGATCATCTGATTCTACAATTATTTGTATGCCTTTGAAGTCTAACTCTACAAAAGACGATGTTGAAAGTGGTGATCAAAGAATCAAATGATTATTTAACAAATTCAAAGATCATGGTTTTGTTGTATTGTTGGTTTTTATGTTAGTTGAAAAGGTGTTATTGTCAACTCGAGAAACAAGATTATCATTTCCATGCCAGAAATATGTTGTCTCTATGGGTCCCACATTTTCCATTCTAAGGAGTTTATTTCTTGAAAAAAAAGTGGAGAAAATTTCAAATATCAAATCTATTTAGTAGCTCAAGTGTTGCGACAAAATTGCATACTATAGATGTATGCATAGTTGAAGATGGGAGCGAAATTACTAACAAATGGCTTGTTGCCATTACCCTTGGCTCCGGACAGACAAGTGTGGCATTGGACAGGAGGTATATGTCTTACAACTTGGCTCAAATTGCTGGTGTTGCTACAAATGTGTCCCAAAATGGAAAAACTACGAGGGTTTGTTTAGATAATTGCATCTTATCCCCCCTTCCATTGAATTTCTCAGTCAGCATGCTAGTGATGATCATTGTATGTTTTCTTATATGCCACAATGCGGGGTGATATCTATTTAAAAATGAAGCCTTCGTAATTGCTTTTAAAAATAAACATGACACACACAATCAAATTATTGCCTCTTGGAATAAGGAATTGATGGCTTTTGGTCACGATTCCTATGTGGAATTAATGTTGGAATTTCAAAGACTTAGAAAGGATCCTTTAACTTCACGTGTGGACTTATTTGTTGCTCAAGTTGTGAGTGGGATCTTGCAGATCTCTACTGATAAAGTTTATTCATTCTGGCCACGGGAAGCCTAAAATACTATCTCCTAATAAACTTCCATCTATCGAAGGTTTTATGAGTACTTCGAAAATTCGAGATGTTGAGTTGCAATGTCTGATAAAGGGAGTTATAAGGCCTTTTTACTCACGTCTTGTTGAACTACTTGTTTGGCAAAAATGTTGTTGTTTGCTTGTGTTTGTGCTATGCGTAAATCTAACAAGTGTTAGATTTTCTTCACCTTGCAATGTTGTTATTGACAACATGCTTCTATTTTGGCTCGAAGAAATCTAGCATGTACTAGATTTTTTTTCACTACAATGTGGTTGTTGGCAATATGCTTTTGTTTGTGCTAGAAGTAAATATTACCATGTGCTAGTTTTCTTTTATCTAGAAATGTTATAATATGTTTGTGTTTGTGCTAGAAGGAAATCTAGCATACATTAGATTCCTTTCACCCTTTTATGAGTTTATTGACAATGTGGTTGTATATGCGTTAGAAGGAAATATAGTGTGCACTAGATTTCTTTCGCATTGCAATGTTGTTGTTTGCAATTCAATTGTTTGTGCTAGAAGGAAATCTAGTATGCGCCACATTTCCCTCACCTTACAATGATGTTATTGGCAATGTGCTTGTGCTAAAAGGAAATCTAGTATGTGCTAGATTTCTTTTGCCCTAGAATGTTGTTGGTAATATGTTTGTGTTCTTGCTATAACAAAATCTAGCATGCGCTAGATTCTTTAGCCCTACAATGTTATGTGTTTGTGTTTGTGCTAGAAGGAAATCTATCACACCGGATTTCTTTTGTCTTGCAATGGTGTTTTTGGCAATATGCTTGTTTGGGCTAGAAGTAAATCTGATATGCAATATCTTTCTTTCACCCTACAATATTGTTATGTGCTTGTGTTTGCGAGACAAGGAAATCTAGCATGTGTTAGATTTCATTCACCTTGCAATGTTGTTATTGGTGACATGTTTGTGTTTGAGATATAAGTACAAATATCATGTTAGATCTAATTCACCTTGCTATATTGTTATTTGAAATATGCTTATGTTTGTGATAGAAGAAAATATAGCATGAGATAAATTTCTTTTACCCTACAATATTGATGTTGGCAATATGTTTGTGTATGGTGGAAGGAATTCTAACATGCACTAAATTTATTTTTCAATGCACTATTGGTGTTAGAAACGTACTTGTGTTTGTACTAGAATAAAATCTAGAATGCAATAGATTTCTTTCGCAATGCAATATTTTTGTTGGCAACGGGCTTGTATTTGTGCTAGAATGAAATATAACTTGCATTGGATTTCTTTTTCAATGCAATATTGTTGGAAAGGTACTTGTGTTTGTGCTAGAAGGAATTATATTACGCATTGGATTTCGTTTGCCCTACAATGTTATTGTTGGCAATGTGCTTGTGTTTATGCTAGAAGTAAATCAAGCATATGCTAGATATCTTCCACCTTGCAATGTTGTTTTTGACAATGTGATTGTGTTTGTGCTAGAAGAAACTCTAGAATGTGTAAGATTTCTTTTACTTTACAATGTTTTTGTGAGTAATATGCTTCTATTTATGTTATAAGGAAATTTAGCGTGTGGTGGATTTTGTTCACCTTATAATATTGTTATTGGCAATGTGCTTGTGTTTGTGCTAGAAGGAAATCTAGCATGCGCTAGATTTATTTGACCATGTAATGTTGCTTCTAGCAATATGCTTATGTTTGTAGTAGAAGGAATGATATTGATTGTTAGCTTTCATTTGAGGTGCAATGTTGTTGTTCGAAATGGGCTTCTACTTGTGATAGAAGGAAAGCTAGCACATTATATTTCCTTCATAATGCAATGTTGTTATTAGAAATATGTTTGTCGTTTTGCTAGAAGGAAGGTTAGAATGTGTTAAATTTCCTTCATCTTGCAGTTGAAAATGTGTTTGTGTTTGTGATAGAAGTAAATCTTGCATGTGTTAATTTTTTTTTCGCAATGCAAAATTATTGTTGGAAATGTGCTTGTATTTGTGTTAGAAGGAATTATAGAATGCACTAGATCTTTGTTCTTGTGCCAAAAGGAAATATCAAGATTTCACTCTCACCAAGGTTAGTGCTCTGCTATTATTCTTGGTAGTGCATTTGTGATTATGCAAGAAGGATACCTAGCGATTAGTAACTTTCTTATAGACACCATTACGCTTATGCAACCAATGCTCTAGGAGTGACATTATGGTTAGAGTTATAGCTTTTGATGTGCCTTTTTATTGAATTTGGAACAATTTATGAAGATCAATAATAGTGCAAAAAATCGTATATAAATATATGTTATTGTTGGCACTACATTTGTGCTTGAGTTGGAAGGAAAGATAACGGTATAGCTTTCCTTTTGGCACAAACACAATAATCCAATCATAATTATTTGATCCATGGAGAATAATGTGAGCTTTGTATAATTTTGAAGTTTATGAATAAATGTCTTATTGAGGTATACTGTAATTTTCTTCCAATGCAATTTCTTTGCTTTTAGAATAAAAATGAGAATTACCTAGTATTTACAGTACCAAAACTTTTATTTGGAAGAAAACCTCTAGTTTGGCTTTCGATTATCAAGTTCAAACATCAAACATCTTTACTAAGTGAAATATAAATATAATTTCTCCTTCTCATGGGGATTTTAGACATCTTATGTAGCATCGATCTTGGAATTTCTTATATTTTCCAAAGGACCATGTTTTGGTTCTTCAACTTCTACAAATTTCTTATGATCATTATTCATAAACATGCATCAAGACTACAAGTGTCATTTCTAAAGTTAAATAGGAACTTGGTGGTTTGATACGAGGTTATATTTTTCATTCTATGATACTATCTATATCTCTAATTGCCCGGTCTTCATATATATTTTTTGGTGTAATTTGTATGTAAAGTAATTTTTGGTAGTAGGCACTAGATGGTGGGAAACAATGTTTTATTACATACAATATGACTACCATACTATTTAAATTATTGCATCTATATTACTCTTTTTGTAAGTTGTGTTTTTGCGAAAATATAAAGTCACACTTTACATGGTTCAACCTTTTAATTACATGTTACGATTTAATTTTTGTTACAGAATTGATACAAGCTACAATGGAAAATATAATTTTGGCAAAAGGGGACTATGTTGATCTCCTTATTAATGATCAGGTCATTGGACTAGGAAGGGTCGAATCTGCAGAGTCTAGAACTTATTATGTCGGAGAAAGGGTTAATGCAGGTTATGTTACAATTTTGATAATTGGTATCACTCAACCACATTTGATTGATGAGGATGTTAATGAAGGGGACATACATCCATGGAAGATAATAGATTTGAGGCACAACATAGGTAAATCAAAATATTGAGGCATGTGTTAAATATTATTGATAGTATAATAAATGTTTTATTGAGTAAATACTAACCTTATTTACATTCGTTTATAGGTGCAAATGTTTCTTCTACATTTTCTATTGGAGACAAGGTAGATCTTTTGCAACATGGATTGAAGTTGGGTGAGGGCTACATATTCAATACAAAGCTTGGGCATAAAGTGCATAGAAATATGGTAAATAAAGGATGCATAGTGGTTCAAATTGAGAAGGTGTTAAAACATGATGTTCCTCTACCACATCCAACAGGATTTGAGCATACATTAGGGGGTGCATTGGAATCTTATGAGATTTGGTGTGAATCAGATTTGGAGCCTCACTGTCATGATCAGGCAATAAATATTCCCCAAGATAGGGTTAGATTCATATGTACAAAGGTTTCTCTTACACATGAATGCATGGGAACATGCATGTGCATTGCCAAAGGAATGCTAGTTAATGTCTGCGAGGAGCACATTGTTGAGGGTGAAACACTAGGTGAAATGGAATTTGGTGTTTTTTTTGGAAGAGATAGATGGAAATTGTGAGATATAAAGAATTGGGGACAAGTCTATATATTGTTTGGTTAGATGGCCAATAAATAAGTTGGTGGACAACAAAGGTGTGATATCAAGGGTTAAGGAAAAGTTCAAGGAGCCACCCAAGGAAATGGTGATATGGGATGTTATAGAGGACACAAATCCCTTAAACAAATGGGAGGGGTATCTTTGTAATGAAATAGATAGAAACTCAATTGATATGCATGTAACAAGGCCATATAAAAGGATTAAACGAGTTATGGCTACAAAAAAGATTGCAAAATGTCAAACAAAAATAGATGAAGTGAAAGCAATTCGACTTTTGGCAGCAGGTGTATGTTGTAGAAAGGATTGTCTTCAACATGTGGATCGGAAGGCCATTGCAGGTGCTAGGAAGGGTATGAGACAAATAAATAAAAATGGTATTAGGGAATTTGTCTTGAATTCACTCATGTCAAACACAGTCATGTGAAAGAGCCATGGCCATGGCCTACCACCTATTGCTAGAAATGTAAAGGACATGATATTTAATGGGAATATTATTTGTAAGAAAGCCTGGTATAAGATACATAAGATTCCTCAAAGCACATTCTATAACTACCAACATTATTTCCAACATGGATAGATCAAATTTATTCATGGGAACACCAACACATGCAAAGCATGAGCTCACACAAAGGCAGCCATAGAAATGTTGCACAAAATTGTAATGGATAATTCAGAATTTTCACCAAACCAAACATGTCAAGTTGAAGAAGATGGAACATATTCTCCTTTAAGATTGCTTCCTTCGACTTACGCACAAAATTATTTGTTAAAAGAGATCAATGAGGCTCTTCAAAAGCTCAATTATCCATCAATATCACAATCAACAATGAGCAAGATTTGGGCTACTAAGCTTTGAGATGTGGCATTTTCAAAGAACCCCAACTTCAGTAAATGCAGTGAATGTATTGTGTTGAAAGCACAAATGAAGTCAGAAACTACAAAAGAGTTCGAAGAAAAGGCACGAGGTAGGTTGAACAAACATAACAAGATTGCTATGTGTGGAAGATAATGCTACTATGCCCACATAATTATGTTAGAGCGGTTTCCAAAGGAGTATTTGAGCATTATCCATGATAAAATGGACGAAACAAAGACTTCAATCCCAAGGCAATGTGTCAAATCAAAATCTATTGTAGGAACAAATTTAGGTTTTCCATTGACAGGTATGCTTACACATGGGCATAAGACAAGAGGTTTTGGTCATTTCTCTTTACCATTTGTACATATGGGATCACAATTTACTATTACATCCCTTGCAAAGTGCTTAAGGGACCTTGAAGACTCACAAATGGATATGTATGGTGATCCACTTTATGAAAGTGGAAGTTCAAGAAACCCACTTACAAATGCATTACTTGACACCTCTATTTACTCAAAATGTCAAGTGTACAAGGATGATTTTATATCTCATGGAAGATCAACAAGTCAAAATGTTGATTTTAAACCTCTTCCTCGACATTTGTTGTTACAGTTGGACAATGCAGCAAGTGATAATAAGAATCGTTATCTTTTGTTGTCTCATCACTTTTAACTGCACTTGGTGTCTTCATCACTATTGAGGTTGGGTTCTTGCCTGTGGGGCACACCCATGAATACATAAATGGAACCTACATAAGAATGTCTTCCAACCTCAAAAGTAAAGATATATATTCTTAACCTGAAATGATGGATACATATAGCATAATTGAAGAAAATCGAGTGTTTCCACCTATACTTATTGACAAGGTCTATGACTTCAAAAGTTTCCTTAATGGATACACCAAGGAGGGAAAAATGCACTAGTTGGGCATCTTAATGTCCAATACTTCCAATTTCTTGTACTCAATGATGTTTCAATACTAAGGTACAAAGAATCAATTAGAGATACTAAGTGGTCAGAACAAGTTGAGATATGGAGATGATGAAGGTCGACCGATAATTCCCATAGGGAAGACATCTTTCTGAGCTTCCAAACAGAATGATGTCTATTTAAAAGAACTAAACGAAGGGATAACATCATACATAAAAATGTGGAAAGACACTATCGGGAATGAGGATTCACCAATTGTTATAGAGGAATGGAAAAATAAAGTAGTGTATTGGGAAAGAGTTCTTGATACATTAGATGGAATCTATAATGATCATAGAATAATAGATGGAAGTGATTCATCTTCTGAGGATTTCTGGCCCAAGAGAAGGCAAAGCATTGATGTTGATTGTAATGCACTCCATGTAATCTCAAGTATTATGGATGGAGATTTTGATAATGCGATAAATGAACCAATATATGTTGGATCCAAATGAAACAAGCCAAAGCCAACATTCAATCCGATGATTGATGTTGAGAAAGGAAGGATGTTGCTAGTTAGATCATGAAATGAGGATGCAGAAGAGATGATTTGGATGGCAAAATCCATCTCAGATATCTTTAGGTATAATGAAATTGAGAATCTTCATGTAAAGGTTGACTAGTCGAAGCCTATGTAAGGGAAATACAATGGAAATTTTTTAGAGCAATATTGGATACCAAATCCTGATGACATAGAACTTGGTTCTATTCTAATTAATACCATAGTGTGGGCATGGATGCCAAAGAAAGAACATTGCAAGAACAAATATCTTAAGATTAGGTTTATATGATTCATGAATGTAATTTTTTTTTGAAGGATCTATTAATATACATTCAGACACACTTTTCAATATTTGTTGTATATAAAATATTATCTTCATATTATTTTTGGAGTTTTATATTATTTAGTATTTCAATGTAATCATGTGTTGATACAAATTACATGACATTGCCATAAAATATTTAAGTTTTCAAAGCTTTATTTGACCAACATGACTTCTCACCATATCAAATATGCATAATCAAATTCAATAATACACTTAAAAACATCTTCTAAACTTGGTCTATTAAAACAATAGTGGGGTACCTAATTAGTATTCTATTTAATATAAATCATTTAAACACTTAATGAATAGATGCTAGACACTTGTAATAATGTTTGAAGTGAGTTTTCCTTAATATTCCTTATTATAATTGATATAAATCAAATTTGCTATTTTGTTGCACTCTAATTTATAAAAAAAATATTTTGATCATTGAACAACACAACTAGACTTATAAAATATTTCCTCTTATAGATTTTGAAGTGGTGCCAACATTGTACTATTATAATAAATTTGTACTCAACTTAGGAAAAGCAGTTAGTGTCAATTTAAAATGGTCAATAATAGTAAGAAAACAATATTAATATATTGTTAAAAAACTTTATAGGTAAGAATTTTTTTACAAAATCTATTATTCATGAGTCAAATTTAATACATAAATATAAATATTAATGATAATAGAAATAATGTAAGAGATCTAAGTTTTAGATGAATGTTAATATGTTCTTTTCAATACAATATCCTTAAACACTACAGGAACAAAAACTAAACATTTGTAATAAATAGTTTAGTCAATTTTCTCTCTTTCCTCTTGTATTTGAAAATAATCAAATTGTACTACTTTGTTACTATTCTAATTTGTGATTGGTTTTAATCATTAAAATGATTAGTAATTGAGTGGAGAGGCTCATCCTACAACCTAGTATGAGGATATGTGTAAGTTTGTCTGTCCGTTTGTGCCCCTTTAAAATAAAAATTATGTTTTAAATAGAAAAATAAAAAATGAATATGTTGTAAAGTAATTAGAAGAAAAAAAATATTGTGAATTAGATGTTTAAATGTTATACTTTTCAAAAATATTTCAGCGAGAGATTCAAATAAACTATTTGAAGATCTATATTAACTAATTTATGTCAATTTCAGCTTCATATATATCTATATATATAAAAAAGAAGTTTTTATGGTTAAAATTTTTATTGGTCTTATGTATACTCTATTTAGCATTCAAAAATACAGTTTCAACAATGAAAAATAACACATTGTATTTTACACTAAAAATGTTTGCACGTGAAGAAATTTGATCCCTACATTTGTACTTAAGATGGATCTATGTTGGTATATATTGGACAGATTACTATGATCATTTGTCATTAAATAATTTTATACTTAATATGTATCTTGCATATTAATCTATTATTCATTAAGTAAGCCTCAATCAACTTAGTTTTTAACACAAAAGTACAAATAACAAATAAAAATAAATTATGCTACTACTCGCATTCAACATTTAATTTGATCCTAAAAAAGCATTTTCTCCTCAACTCTAAGATGGTGCAAATTTCCTACAATAGTATGAAATGATAATGGTGATAATGATGATTATCATCCACTAAGACCAAATATGGTATATAAGAAGGCAAAAAGATATTACCCAAAATTATTTCGAATTTTATTGTTATGCTCAAAAATCACTAAAAGAAGTGTTCAAGCTCATCATAATTTTGTTTAGTTAAAAGATCAAGAAGGTTGGTAGGGTCACAAATATTTTGAAATTTAAATCCAATATCAGTATAAACTCGATGATCTATGAGATTTTTTAAATCTTCAATGATATTACTAGTGTTGCAATGGTGATAGACTTTTAAATTGTGCCAACATTGTCTTAGTAATAATTGTAACTTAACACATGCATGATATTTACTATACCAAATTATAATTAAATGGGTTAATAATAGTAAAATACACATCATTCTTTTCATAAAATAACCTTAACAAACTTATATTTTAATACAAACCATAAAAATATGAAAATAGATAATGTAAGGAATCCAAGATTAAGACGTGAAAGATTTGTTTTTGCAAGTTTATATGAATTTGTTTAATAAAGTTTATCATGATAATTTTTTTCACAAAAAATGATGAATATCTACATTAAAATTAGTGAACTAAGTGAATTTCTAATTCCCCATTTTGAAAAAACTTAATCTAGTTAAAGTTATATATTCTAGATCCATTGAATACTTCCAAATTTAATGAAATATGTGTTTGGTGCCTTTTGTTCTCTTTGCGTAATCCGAAATTGGGGCTATTGCTGTCCTCTAAAATTTGGATTCCTGATTGGTGTTTCAGGTCTATCTGTGATGGTCAGTCAGTCAACCATCCTCTCCATTATTTGGATCGAAGTATCCATCTTGACATCTGAGGTAGATGCTTCCTCCTTTATGGTCACTCTCTTTTCAGATCTCATCCTTGCTCTTTTGGTCAGCAGATTTGCTTCTACAGTTCCAACGTTCTTCTGCATGTCTTCTAGTGTGGTGGGATCACGTTCCCCAACTGATATGCCATATCAATATTGAAACTGTCTGGAAACTTGAGTAAAGCTAACCCCTCCAGTGGTTTAATGTTGGCTGGAATAGCATTAAATACTGCACTAAACCTCACACAATAATCTTGCGCACTTTCACCGACATTACTTTTGATATTTTCATACTCAGACAAAATTTGGATTGAATTCTTATTTACCTCCCTGTTATAGACATATTTGGGCACTACAACCCCAATCACATATGTCCATAAACCAAGGGCTTCTAAACCCCTAAAAGTGTTGTTTCAAACCCTAAGGGATCAAGGTCAACTGATTACATCATTTCCTAGAAGTTTTCCCTGAAAAGCTACTCAGAACTGGTCAAAACTGGACCATACAGACTGCTCCATGCTGAGGGTGCGATGCATAATGAAAAACCCTTTTGTAGGGTGCGATGAGCGAGAGCAGACAAATGGTAGAGGCAGTTTGCTAGGTGGAAACCCAAAGAATCTTCTAGAAACTGCTCATATGACACTTGCCTCTCTGAATTCACCCATGGATGAGTAAGAGATCATGAAATCTCTAAGTGGAACCAAGAACTATCAGTGACATGACACTAATCAAAATCCCAGAAGATGACTCACCCCCTACAAATATCTATATATGGATCCCTCATCCTAGAGATCCAAAGGCTGGAATTTTGTATTTTGTAAGGAAGTGCTATTTGTTTCTCTGTGAAGCATTGATTGTTGGGTGATCTAGCTTTTCATGAGGTGAAGAGGGCTTTCATGCTGGGAGGATGATGCTGGATCAGACAACTAGGTTGTAATCCTCTCTTCTACTACTTCTATCAATAAAGCTATTTGAGTTTTCCTCCATATACTTGTATATTTCTGAATCTTGTATTTGTGTATGCATTTGTATGGTTAATGTACATATGATTCTACATTGTTTATGGTTATAGATATTTTTTCTTTGATGGTATTTTGCTGCTTTGACTCTACAGGTGCTCTTTGAAGCGGGACAAGTGGAAAAGGAGTGGCGAAAGCTCTATCAAAGGAGAGAGAAAACAAGCAAGGAGCCAAGCAAAAGACTAAGGTTGGTGCTCTCTGCTTCTCTCTCATCTATCTCTCATAAAGGAAAACAAAAGTAACTTTGGATTGTTTTTTTCTAAGATAGCTACTCGTCTTAATGGGACTAGCAGATCTAAATAGACACTAGTTTTCCTGGAAAAAAAATGGCGACTCCACTGGGGAGCGAATAGTTTGTTTGTTTGTTACTGTTGTTTGCTTTATAAACTACAGACAGAGCCTAAAGTTAAGCCAGCTAGCCTTCAAACTGCTTTTTCTATGCAACTGCAAAGTAGATCAACGTTGCTTCAGTCAATCTCCGGGTTGGTTTATGAACTGAACATTTGGCTTGGAAACATCCTAAGAGCCCTGGTGGTAGCTCAATAACCTCATTAGATCAGCCCCTATACTTTGTGTTTACTGCCTATCATAATCTCGGCCTAAATCACTGAATTTAGCTGCAAACTATGAGTGAAAACCAAGCTCAGTCCCATCCCTGGATGATTGCACTGTCTCTCATTGGCAGTCTAGATGCATCGCACCTCCTGTGTGTTATAGGTGAGATGCATCCTTGTTTCCCTATGTTATAGGTGCGATGATTGAATGAGACTATTTCTCTCTCCAGATTTTGGTTTTTTCTTCATTGTTTTCAACTCTATTCAGTAGTTTTGTTGTCTATGATTAGTATATCACTGTTGAAACCTTCTTCCTTTACATTATTCAACCTCCATTGATAAGGAATTGTGAATGTTTTTTATGTATTTTTCATCATTTACAGTCCTCCTTTGCAAAAAGTAGCTTAATCGAACTGTCGTCTTTTGATTCAAAAGTGTCGCAACTATTGTTTTCAGTCAAGAAAACGAGTGTTGTAAAGTCTTCCTCTTTTAGATAGTAGATTACACTTTTTCCATTGTATTTGATTTGAATTGTCAATTATTTGAAGTGTCGAAAACAGTTTTCCATTCGAAAGTGAAAGTGTCGTCTTAGTCTTCCTTTCGTTTTTGAAAAGAAATTGTTAAAGTGTCGCTTTGAAGAAAAGTAATTCAGATCTGTACTTAGTTTTCTTTTTGTCATTCTCACATTAAGGAAACTGAAAAACAAATAAATGCATGTGCATTTGCATTTAGACTGCTTGCGTAATTTGATTTAGGAAAGTGCATTTAGTGTGTGCTCTATGCTCTCTACTAAAAGAAAAATCATAATCTTCTTTCCTTTGTAGCTAGGATTTTCATTGCTAAAAGAAAATAAACGACTTTTTATCATCTAGATTGCATTTTTAGGAATTGTACATCTACATCATGTGGTGAACCTTGAAAGGAAAACTTCTTAAGAAAGATCAACTATAAAATAAACCTCAATGAACATAAAAACACTTTGGAACCTAACACACAACATCTAGAAGTCTAGGCTAGAGACGTATTCTGGCGTCGTAAAGCCTGGTAACTATCATTTTCATCGTAGGTTGGGTGATTCCTCCTCGTTGTTACGATATATGCCTGTACGGACTTGTGCTCCCACGTATCGTCGAGCATATATTGGGAGACCACAATAGGCTGATATCCTTTATCCTTAGGAAGCTGTGTCTGCCGCCCTATTGATCGCAATGCACTAAAAATAGCATTCAGGAAGATTGACTACCATACGTAAAGTCCTTGGTAATTTCTCTATAATTTACCACCGAGGTGTATATTGTAGTTTTGCGATTGGTTTAGTAATCCCTCTGTCTAGACTCCCAGAGTAGTCACTTTCATTCCTTTTCAGATTCCTTAAAAGAAAAGGTCCATCTGAGCACTTGTCACTTCAGGTTCATTAAAAATCGAAGGCAACTAGAGTCACCTTTAGCTTTTTCTCAACTCTTAAAAATTGAAAAAGCAAGTTGTGTCAAAGCGTCATAAAATTTATTTAATTCAGAATAACATCACTATTCCCTCGTTGATCTTGGGTTGAGATAATGGAGTCCACCAATCAAGGATTTCCCCTTGGGGGGAATCCTAGTCCTTTCTCTTCTTGGGGAGATATTGGTGCTCCACACATGGCTACATTACCCCTTCCAGGACTCACAATTGGCCTACCAGTTTGGCTATTCTCGACCTCTGTCGTTCAAAACACCGTAATTCCTCAGCAATAAAATTAGCAACCAGATGATATTGGAGTTGCTCCCCCACCTTCTACTTCATTTGTTTCTCCCTCTCCTTCTTCCTCTTCACTTGGTGAAACTAGTGATACTAAAAACCAAGTAACTGAGAAGAAGAAGAAAGGGGAGGAGAAGAAGAAGAAGAAACCAATGGCAAAAGGGGGCAACCATGCATTGTCTGGAAAAAATCCACACATTGCACCATCCAAACCCAAATCTCCGTGTGTCATTTGCAAAGGATACCACTATCATCGAGATTGTCCTTGCATCCCACGGATCTTGAGAGACTAGTCTCCCCGCTTGCATAATCTGGTGTCTTCAACCTCTGTCAATCATGTTGAAAGTACACCATCAACTAGTGAAAATGAAGTCAATGGACAGAAAGGAAGATCTAAATTTCCTTGTAGGTTGTGTGAAGGTGATCATGCCCTCCACCGTTGTCCTTTCTTGGACAAAGTGAAAAGAGTCTTGGATAACTGTCCTGCTTCACCACAACGACTTCCACCTGGATACAAGAAACTCTTGCCAAGTACATCACTAGTTGAAAATCCGATTGACATGCCTCTGTTGTTGGTCAAAGCATCTATCATTGAAGATGAACCCTCTGAGTCCACACCGGACCAAAGTCAATAGGTCGAGATGGCAGTCGACCCAATCTTGTCTTCAGAAGGCCCACCTTCAGATGATACAATCTTCAAAGAGAATGAGAACGACACTGTTCAAATTCTTTTTTTTAACAAAGAGTCTGATGAACATGGGGGCAATCTACCTATTCCTTTACCATAGGAAGGAATTTCCCCATTTCAAGAGATTCATCCGGCCGTTTATTCAGTCCATCCTCGAAGCAATCTAGTCGTTTCCTTTGATTGGAATCTACTAGCGAGACCCCGCCTACCATCTAATGTACCATTCTAAATCATAGTACAAGCTTACAGAATGATCATGGCTGGCACTATCATAGATTAAGGGGCTTCCATGACTAAACTTTCCTCAACTACTTGGAAAGCGCTTGGTTCGCCATCACTTCTGCCTAATATTTGAAATTTGTCAGGCTTCAATAAAGGAACCAGTCAACCATTAGGGATCCCTCAAAATTTACCTATAACTTTGAGAAGGAAAAATGTTCATATGAACATCATGGTAGTCCAAGGGCCACTAGATTACAATCTCCTCCTTGGGCATGACTACATTTACAGCATGGGAGCTATTGTTTCCTCACTCTTTTGAGTGATGTGCTTCCCGTATGAAGGCAGAATGGTACAACTCATTGACCAGCTTTCATTCCCTAGTTCAAACATGGCTACTAGTCAAATGCCATCCCTAAATGGTCTCTTTGCACAAGGAATGTCTCATCAACCTCCAATTCGTCCACCTGATGATCGCGAGTGATTTGGTGAATGTGACAAAACCCAGGGGGCATGCACCCTGGTCTGCTTCAGCAGGAAAACCCCAGATATAAGGTAGGTTTCCTTGTAGGATATATGACTAGTCTGACACACCCATCCATTTAGGAAAATGGGATCAGTCTGGAATATGATTCCCTCGTCAAATGTTATGTGATTGGAAGCTCCCACCATTCACCTTTGTTTATTTCGATGGGCAAAGCCAAGGAAGTGTTTTGGCTACTACACAGACGAAACAATCTTACTTTAATGCGAGAAATTCCATATGGTAACCTAGAAACTCTACTTTTCTTTATACGTGGGGGCATGCTAACCTTTTCTACATAAGTGAAAAGCGACCAGTGTAACTCTAACCCCGTAGTTTTTTACTAACTTCAACTGCTTAAGTTAGGTGATTGGTCTGGTCAACCATTCACCTTTGTAAGGGCCGATGGCACCAGCAAAGTAAAGGAAATTTTTCCCGTCGTGAAACTATCCTACCTAACCTTAGTAGTTCTTTAACCTGTAGGACAGTAGTTGGTCATTCCTAGCTTGCATACAAAAGGATCCGGAGCAAAGTTTCGCATGGGGCAAGCTCCCTAAAAAATGAACCTACTAATGAGAGACATCCTTATTATACAACTAGAATGAGCAGGTTTACGAGAAGTTCAAGATCATTAAAAAATAAACCTAGCAATGAGCATATGTTCCCCTAGAGTTCAAGCTCATTAAAAAATGAACTCGCCTTTGGTAAATAACCTTTGTGATCGCATTGCTATCAGCTTTTGAGCCTTGGTCATGTTCTTACCATCACCTCCACTTTTTAGCCGATTATATGCCTCCACTTGATTGTTTACCCTTTTTAGGAACAGCTACAACAAGTGATTCTGTTAGCCACCTTCTTTACACTGCCGTGATTAGAAAGTTCCAAACCTTACCTGGAACCAGTTGCTACCTGAAAACATCACTCGTTCCTCAAAAACGAGTCTCTTTTAAGCTCTTTTTAAACTCGTAAATTATAAAAAGATTGCCGAGCAATTGGCCTCTCCTGCTCATTAAAGTGATTGGAAGTGCCATCCCTCCTCTAGATTTTAATCTTTTTGGACCTAAGGGATTATTACACAAAAAGATCGAACGCTTGTCTTTTTCGGATCGTTAAAGTGATCGGAAAAGTCATCCCTTTTGTATTATTTTATACTTTTTCGGACTTAGGGCATTATACTATGAAAAAGGACTACTAGATTTTCCTTTCTGTCTCTTTTCAAACTCCCTAAAACTGAAAAGGACCGAGTTATCTTTTTCATTAAACTCGTTAAAACAATAGCGACAAACTTGTCCATATGGACAAGAGCGAGTTTCATTGTCTCTAGGCTCGCTAAAACATAGCAACAGGTTTTCCCAAAGGGCAAATTACAAAACAAGCATATGTTATCCTCCTCAAGCGTGACAAAATAAAGAGGTACTGGTCAGCAATTACTGGGGAAAAGGGGAAGAAAACTTGAAGAACTTCATTGGTAGCAGGTCGCTCTTGAACATGACACTTTCACTCCGTCACCATGATTGAGTCGGGTTGGGTTATTCCATTCACCGGTCATATCACCATTGGTCCTCCGTACCATCCATTTTTGGGGTTAACTCTACCAATCCATTTCAGTGTCGTCGATATGTTCAAGAGAAGTCACTCAGAGAATTCACCAACCCAGCTAACACCTCATCCACTGTAATACCTTCACTCTCCATTTTTCATGACCACCACCCTGAACCTTGTATCATCAGATCGTTTTCACCTCCATAAAATCATTTGCTCCATTCCATGTCATAGATGTGGGATTCATTAAGGTCCTCCTATGATGGGTCACTTCTTGTTGACATAAGCTCATTATCCAAGAAGTTGACTTAGGAACAATCCTTTCAGTACTTCGAACCTTGCATGCCTCAATGGCAAGTTTCTCACTTCCAACGACAGGTTTACATCAATGGCCTTCGATCGAAATATTTTGCGTGGTGTTCGACATCGACTCATATATTCACACCACGTGACTTGTACTGCAATACCTTGAGGATCATTATCATTATCGGTGATTCCTCTCACGCCTGTTAATAGCTTACATCATTGGCTAGTAATTAGGCGAAGTCTTTCCATGTTCGACTTCAGAACATCTTTTCACATGGATCGACTTGTACATTGGGCGAGGATTGAACGAGTTTGAAGACCCCTCTCATCTATCTCATCTATCTCTCATCTATCTCTCATAAAGGAAAACAAAAGTAACTTTGAATTGTTTGTTTCTAAGATAGCTACCCGTCTTAGTGGGACTAGCAGTTATGAATAGACACTAGTTTTCCTGGAAACACTCTCACCGATCTAGGAATTGCCTATGCAAGACTGGAAAAGTGGTGATAGAGGCTACAAGTAAAGCTCTGAACCATTTTCAAACTTCACCTCCAAAGCTTTGGACAAACAATCTCATAGTTACATCTTCTATCTCTACCTCATGAAGGTCAAAGAAGCCATTCATTCTATCAACATGTTGCTGAGCTGTAATGTTTTGAGTGGCATCAAAAAGAGGTAATTTACTTTGTTAATTAGCGGGCATATCACCAAGATTCTGAGGTAAAACAAGGGGTGCATACTGGGCAGCCACGACTCGAGGTGGATTTGAAACAACGATTGGACTACTAGGGTTTAATGGAGTAGTAGGGGTAATAGGCATTTGATGGGATGTGATAGGTTGAAGGGGAAGTGTAGGTATAAATAGATGTTGGGAATGAACTTTAGAGGTTGATGGGAATAATGATGAAATGAGGGTAGTGGATGTTGTTTCAGAAAACTCAGGGATCTTAGCAGTGGTAAGGGATGATTGAGGAGAATTTAGGATATACTCATCAATTGATCGGTTGGCCTTTTGAATTTTGAGATCTGAAATAAACTCTGGGTCTAGAAATATATCGTCAAGTGCACTTTTAGATTTGGTTCTAAATAGAGAAAGGTCAAACGACAAATCAAAAGAGAGATCTTCTAAGAACAACCACTCATCTAGGCAAGAATCTACTTTTATCGAAGGTGTCAAGCTGACTGAACTTTCTTGTCTTTTGAGTCTTCTTGAAATCAAGTTAGGATTATCCAATACTGGGGTGGGATTTGGATTTGGATTGGCCCTGGTGTACTTTCTCGAAGCCAATGTGCTCAAATTTCGAAGTTTTTTATATTGCTTTACAGCTTTCTATTTCAACCTAGTAAATTCTAAAACTCATCATCCAAAGCTAAAGAATTTAAATGAAAGATATTACCGAGGTGGTTATTCTTCCATTTCCCTAGTATGGTCACCACTATGTTATCACCTAGATTGACCTCAGGCTGAAGGGAGGCAATGCCAGGGTAACCACAAACCAAGCTTAGCCAAGTAGCTAACCCTACTAGGCCGGGAGAGGGCTCTCTCCATAAGGATCTCAGTCAAGATGACTAGATTAGGTAAAGGATTTTAGGCTAGTTATAGTAGCACAAAAGTTTTGATTGGATTTTGTAGAGGTTTTGCCAGATCAGGAGGAGCTGGGCAGTTTAGGTCTAGGAAATTAGGTCAGAAATGCAGGGTGTTTTATGGGGCAAGGTAGGCAGAGGCTTTAGCACTTTTGGGCTTGATGGGGTGAGATGTTTTAGACTGGTGAGAAGCTAATAAGGGCATGTGACAATCTTGGATTGCAAAAAACATGAAATGGTGAATGGTTTCCCAAGGCAGAGCACTGATGTAATGGATTCTACCTATCAAACTTGAAAACATTCAACCAGAAGCAATGAAATGATTGATGGAATACATAAAACATATAAACATATAATCATAGAAGAAGAAACTATACTAGAACTCCATACCACAGGGATCCCATAAAAATAGTTTCAATTCTTATTAATCTCCTGCCAAACTGCTTACAAAGGTGTACAATCAAGCTCTGAGCATCCACACTAAATCCAACCAACAAAACGACTGAGAAAATAGATGATATAGGCCTCAAAACAAATAATCCTAGATTCAGGGGTCGAATCCATGAGAGGAGGAATAATTGCAAAAAAGACTGAACTGATAGTTAAAGACTACGGTGGTCAAACTGAATCATTCCTAATATGAAGCAAACTGATTCATTACATGCCACTTAGGCCATTCATCTGATGTATCTACCCTAGGTAACAAAAATACACTTTAATTACATCATCATTATGAACTACATCAGTGAAAAATCAAAATCCCATAGGTGAAAAGTATTTTCTCAAAGAAACAATGAAAAATTTGGCTACCTATCAAGTGCACAGCGCTAGTGTCAAACGCGCAACGCCTGAAGGAAGTGCACAACGCCATCTTCAAGGTGATTTTTGACTACCTTCCTAGTGTCCAAATCTAGCTTATGATAGCTCATTGGAAAGCTTATCCTATCTAGTTTCCAAAAATGCCCCTAGTCTCCAAACTGAGCTTGATTTTCGCCTCCCAAACTACAATCTCCCAAGACTGCTCAAACGCACAATGCCTGGCTCAGAAAGTAGGTAGAGACATGATTTTTAGGTGTTTTTTTGCCTTTTCCACCTAGTAATTTTGACTTTCAGATATGGAAACATGGTTTCCTTGATTGTAAATGGTGTTCTGAATCAAATGGTGGTGGCCATTCCTCCAAAATATGCCCCAAAAAAGTGTGCAGCACCCTAGGCGCTGCGCGTTTGATCAAGGCACTGATACAAAAATTACTTGAAGAAAACATGAAATGTCAAAAGAGAAAAACTAAGTTCAGGGTCTTCAAAAATGGTTGACATAGCTGATGCTAAAGGTGACTAAGCATGGAGTGAAGCCTCCACCAATAGGTCAAGCTTTTCCTTCTCCTTCTGATGAGTTAAGGCCTTAATTTTTGCATGAGCCCTTTTGAGCTTGGCTCTAGCAATTTTGTTTCTCATGGCATAGTATTTGGCCATTCTTCTTTGAATCTCCATATCTCTATTAGATTTAGCTAACAGGTCCTCAAGATGAGTGTTAGCCCTCTCAATCCAATATTCCTAGTTCTCATTCATCATTATGCCAAATTGTTCATTTAAGGTGAGTTGGTTGGCAAGTTGAGCTTCTTTTTCTCTTTCAAGCTCCAAAGCTCACTTTAGGCCTCTAGTCCTAGGCCTCCTCCTAGGCATTTCTTCCTCCATGGGCTCACCATAGTCACCATAGGCTTCCTCAAGTTGGACTTTAGTCTTTTCAGCTTCCCTTTTAGCTTTGATGAGCTGAACTTCCATAAGCTCATGCTTGGTCTCCATTTTCCTATTTTCCTATTCATAATAAGATATGATGTATTTTTCTCTTTGTAGATTCACCTGCAACTCACCTATCAATGCTTCTTACTCTTTGAAGATCATTATGGTGTTTTCCTTTTCATCTTCCTCATCTAAGTCCACTAAGTCAAAATCTTGCTCAGTTTCATGGGAGTCTTCTTCCTATTTTTGCATTTCTGTTTCAACCATTTTTTCCTTTCCTTTTTGTACCTGCTTTGTTGATGAAGAGAGTAAGGGCCCTCCCACAATATGTGGGGAAAACACTTGCCTATTTCCTCTCTAATAAGTGTGCACCATAGTACCTAAATTAGTCCCTCTAGGCTTGCTGCTTTGACCCTGATCACTTTGTTCTTTGTCACTGTCCTCCTCCCTATCAGATGAAAGAATAGGTCCATGGAATGGTGATAATGGGAGTGATGATGGATGAGATGATGATGGAATGCCTTGAACATTTTGAGTGGAAAATTGAGTGAAAATGGGGTTAGTTATAAATGTACTCCATGCAATGTTAAGTTCTTTAAGGTGATAAAGAACTATGATCTTTATGAGGGAATGGTGAAATAAGCTTTTCATTTGATCTTTGTATTCTCTTTTTTGGGAAATGTAAGCCATCTTCTCAACACTCCTAAAAATATAGTAGGGTATATTAAGCATTTTAACCCTAGTGAAATGCATAAGTAACAGAATGTGGTAAGAATAGACCCTAGAGAACCTACCCTCACATGAAAAATACCTCATTATAATCTTAATCATAGGTGCATATCTGTCAAGGAGGTATGAGAAAGGGAAATAGCCTTTTCTTTCACTTCTATACCTAGGTTTGATGTATGGTTCATAAAAATGTGCTTCTACTTCACCCTGCTTGAACCATTTTTCCCCAACTTCTGGAATCTCGGTGGCAGCTGATATGATGATATTAGACAATGTGAAGGTTATGCCTGCAAGAGTGACTTGGTTATCTTGAATTTTGGTTATGAAAAGCCTAGTCAACTCAGGGTGGTACTGGACTGCTTTGACCTACTCAAAAAACTCAAAACACCCTAACCATTTGAAGGATGTCACTGTCATAGGAGAAGCTAGGAGCTCTTTGAGATTTGTGGGCTCAAACCCATGGATTTTCCCTCCTTTATTTGGCCTTCTCTACTCTATGTTTCCCTCTCTGTCTGATCCCTCTTCTTCACTGTGTGGCCTATATCCTTCATCAGCCATGGCGTCTTTGTTATGAAACCCTAGGTAAATGGTAGGGGAATGGAGGTGTTTAGGAAGGAAAAAAGAAAAGGGAAAGGTATATGGGAGTCTGATGGGTGTAGGGATAAAGGTCTTTGAAAGGGGATATTAGGGTATTGATTAGGCATATTTTGGGAAATGGGTAGCTTGCTTGGAAAAATCAGGGTTTAGGAGAAAAGCTAGGGTTTTGAGTCTGAGACTAACACCAATCTTGATTTTATTCTTCAAACACTGAGGAAATAACTTTGAGGAGAGGAAAAATGATGTTTTGAAGAAGATACTTACTTGTTTTAAGGCCGAGGAGGTATTAGGAACACTAAAGAATGAGCAGGGGAAAAACTTGCCAAACACGCAGCACCCAGAGGAAGTGCACAACACTTTTGTGGAGTGCGCAACGCTAAGAGGAAACGCACAGTGCCGCCACTATTTCTGCTGATTCGACCTCAAATTGTAAAAAAAACTGTTGGGGTTTTCTCAATGTGAGGTAAAAGGGAAATAAATAAGATATGAAGGCAAGAAGATATTTATAGACCCTTGAATTTAATCTTTAGCTCCTCAAAGCCCCTTTGCTAATGTTTTTTTGTCACTTTCACCTTTTCATTTAATTGCTCTTGATTTTCTGACCCTTTCCTTTTTTGATAGGTGGATGAATGCTCAATTTGACTTGAATTTTGCAGTGTTTGTTTGTCTTGTAGCAAGGAGAAATGCTTTGGTGCAGCTGAGATCCATTATTACATATAGTAACTTAAAATTACATATGAAATACAAATAAACTTAAAATACTCTGTTTTCACCTCAAAAACATGTTTTTGAGGTGAAAATTACATTAGGTTAAAAAAAAATAACTCAGTAGCTTATGACTTAGAAATCATCTTGCTTGTTTTATCAGTCATCCTCATACCCTTGCTGACCTTTATTTACCTTTCAACATCAAACTTTTCACCTTGGTGGTAAAACCCTAAGACCAAATGAAAACATGCCCTATGACCTAATAAAATCATGACTACAGGTTGATTATGAAATGAAGACAATCTGAAGAAGGATCATCAAGTATACTTTATGATTTTTGAAGAGAAAACAACCATCAGTGGATCAGTATATCATGACCTAATGGAATAATGAAAAAAAAATTGTATGGGACCCCTAAAATGAAAATGGAAAGAGTGAATTTTGATCCCTGATAGAAGTATGCAGATACTGACACTAATAGAAGCCACCATGAACTGCTAGCAGAAGAGTGTGGGAACCTGGTCTTGTCAAAGGAAGACTGCGATGTTAAGATGAATGGTTGTAATCTCTCTTTGATATTAATATATGCAACTATCGATTGATTTCATACATGTTTTGTAATATTACATATTCGTGTCTTATGCTTCTTGACTCATTAAGTAGGTTGAATTTCAATTTTTCTATTATTATGTTTGTGTGTTGTTGTTGTTTACTTATTTCAGGAGCTTGAAGAAGGAAGCAAGAGATTGTTGGAGCGAGCAAGCGAGGAAATCATCAAGCAGGATAAGCAACCAAGAGGTAGGCCCTCTTGATTGATTCTAACCTAAGGAAATCTTCCATAGAATGTATCTGTTGTGGCTAGACCCATTATCAGGCTAGAGGAATTCATTCATGTCCACACTTATAATTTTACTTTGCCACAACCTTTCTGACCATGTTCAAGAGTGGTGTTGAAGGAGGAGCACATGTCATGCCCCTCCTTTCAAGGATCATGTCTATCTAGACTGATTTCTTAAGAGCCTTTTATCCCCCATTGGGAAAGATGTCACGTCCCATTTTCCTTAGATTGAGGAAGAAGCTCTCTAGACCACTTTGATATATGATTTGATTTATGCACAATCTAGTTATGTCTATACCGTCATTCCAGACCTTCCTCGTCCTGGAAGTGCCAATGCATGGGGGCATCTCACGCCGCCAATGATATCATTGGATCCCTTTCACACTCTTCGCCATATACTCAGCAGATTTATGGCTACCCATAGGGGGGCACCAAATCCTCCAACGCTTATGCCCCTCCTGCTAGAAACATGTTTCCTAGACCCCAACCTGTCTACCAAACTGTTGCTCCTTCTTATACACAGCCGAGTGCTCCAGCCCCTCAAGCGTTAGCACTGTAGCCTACCATGCATCCTCAGCTACTGCCCCCTTCAGGGTCAGGTGTTTTCGCAGTAGAGTGTTACCAATCACCCAAATTCGAAGAAAAGAATAGGGGGAAGGGTAACAAGTGTAACCAGGGTAACCAAGGTAACCAACCTAGTGAACCCCATGGGAACCACCCTAACATCAATAACCAGCAATAGGGCGGCCAACCCAAGAAAAACAAGTTTATTCATACGAACAAGCTTTGTGCATGTTGTGGTGTACATGGCCATTATACACATGAGTGTGCTCTTTTACCCCAGATGTGCCAAATGTGGGAAGCTCAAGTAGCTTATAGAGGTCAACAATTGCCTCATAATCTTGTGCTAACCCAACTCACAGTGCTCACAAATCCTTTCCCTCAACAAGGATTTGTTGCTGCTCAACCTTAGCCAGGTCAAGCAACCCATCCCCTCCAACCTTCTGGTCCTCGTGACTACCAGATCCTCATGATGGATTCTGATGAGGTCAATACCTCTGATCAACATCCATATCCTTAGCACTCTATTGTTACCATCTTAGCTGAGTCATCTAGATCCACCCACCCAAGACATCCTCCATTTGTGGGTGCCTCTCTTGTGTTCCCACCAAGAATCGTTCCTCCTGGTCTTAACTATCCAGGATTTATTCCGCTGGGACATTACCCTGCACGCCAAATACCTTTATTATTCCCCCCTCCAGGAGTATTTTCTATCCATGTCATGGCTTCGTTGGTCCTTCCTAATATGACTTTGGGGATCCGAGTATGGTACATTGATCCCCCACCAAGCACTCCACCTAGTCAGCTACGACCATATAATTCTTTGACCCCAGTTCAATGGGTCCCTGTGACCCCTGTCACTGTTCCAGTTTGACCGCAACCTCAACAGGAACCCACTCCTATTGTGAAAGCATCCTGACAGGGGGGCAAAGCTAAGAGGAAAGAACCTAAGGAAAAGGCTCCCCAAGCTTCTCCAGCCCCCAAAGCCCCAAAGCCGTAACATTCGTGTGCTTTGTGTGAAGTTATTGGGCATGCCACCAATAATTGTCCTGAACTTCCTCAACTTAAACCTTTGATTCATGAAGTGTTTCTTAAGTCAAATATCCTGAAAGTCCATGCTAACTTACCGGTCCCACCTAAGAAAATCAAATCACTTCGCACAAACCACCCTTGTACCCTATGTGATCTTCATGGTCACTATTGTAGCATCCATTGTTATTTAAGTTTTATTTTCAGTTTTATCACAAAATGAAAGAAAAATCAAAATATGAAAGAAATGGTTGATTTTATTATATTAATAGCTTTTGAAAGTGATAAACCTGCGAGAAGTTTTGGGCTGTCCAATCAACAAGCCATAGATCTGATGGAAATCACATAGTTAACTAGAATGGGGTTTATTTTAGAGATTGGACACGATGGTGTATCAAATACAGTTTAATTCACCGAAGTACAGGCCAAATATCAGGTCCGTATAGGAGTGACGGATAATGGGTCGGAAAGTAATCAGGTTCTATCTTTGAAATCAGACCTAATAAATCATTAAATGGTAGTTTTTATTTCCTATCAGGTCCGTATGGGAGCGACAGATATCAGGCCGGAAAGTAATCGGGTTCTATGCTTAAAATCGGACCCGATAAATCATTAACTGGCAGTTTTTATTTCCTATCAGGTCTGTATGGGAGTCAAAGGGGCGTTGAAAAGGTGGATGTGACAGGTTTATGAACTAGAGTGTTAATTCTTTTGAGTTTCATGGTAACCGAAGGTTTGCCATTGTCTAAATGTCATGTAGATTCAAGAGGCGCGATCAAGCGATGGCTTGATAAGTACGTTGAGGTGTGTTGTGGGGGAGAAATGAGCACAAAGATTAATTAAAGCTCAACTCCCACAATTGACCACGATGTTAGCATGGTTGACTGAAATGTGTGGCCTGAAATCACTGCAGGGGTTCAACCTCGTTGAAACTCCCGTACATTCTTTACCCCCACAGTGAGCTCCCAAATCTTTCTGCCTCATGTCGCTTTCATCTATTAATTGCCCACGTCACTCACCATACCCCGCCACTTCATCCACTACTCCATTAATGGATGATAGAGCAACACAAAGATACATCAGCAGAACCACAGGCTCAAGCTACAAATTCAAACAATGAACAACCATCACTTTCTAATTTTCGTTACATCCTGTTATTTTATTTTCTTGAGAATAAGGTGTCTTTTACCCTCTATGTAATATTCTGTAATAACCTTTACTTCAAAGCAGTTAGAGGATAGTTAGGTAGTTTGACAATTTTGGTGATTACCAACTGTCTCATAGTGTATAAAAAGAGGAAAATTTACAGAGAGGGGGTTGAAACTTTGGAGAACCTGGAGACTAGGCCACTGTATTCCTGATACAACTGTTGATTAATGAAAGAATCAAGAGTTTTCCACACCTTGTTGGGTATGATTTTGTGACTTTTCTGTTATGTGTCATCAAATGTTTTCCTCCTTTAAGTATGGTAATGAAGCTACATGTCTTTATTTTCTTATGTAAATGAAGTTAAAATCCCTTAAAAGAGTGCTCTTATACTTGAAGTTCCCACCTTTCCAATTCTTCTATGTTACAGATAGTAGTTTCTGTGTAAGACAACATATTATCTTTAACTTCTGTAAGTGTCACAGATAGTAGACTATGTGTAAAACAACATATTGTCTATGACTTCTTCAAGCTTCCTCATTCATAATTTATATTCAGCAATCAAATGGAATTATGAGATTTTCATCTCACCTAAGTATTGAGGGTTTAAAACCAAATCTTTCAGGTCCTTCATTTGAGAATACAACATACAATTAAGTGACAAACAAGTGACAATAGTTATAAACATTAATGTCTTAAGAAAAATTTCTACACAGCCAGGAAATTGGTTTCTTAAGAGACAACAGTCACTATTCCCAGTGTTGCCCTTGTCTTGATGAATTTCGGCTTTACCTTGGAGCGATTCATGAACACGAGGCCACTAATAGTGGAGCCTCTACTCATGGATTTTGGTACCACCAGTCAACCAAAACGGGGATACTCTGGCCCTACTATTGTGATCCCTCCCCTCAATGTTGAGATGACGAAACCATAGGCCCCATTATTTACTTGTCGTCATCCTTGAGTTCCTCATAGGCAAACCTTTCTGAGGTTTCTGCACGCGCTTCTGTCAAACCTCTTTCAATAGAATCCTAGGTCTCAACATCCGTAGATCCTCCATATACTAGCCCATCATCTACCATTCAAGACGATGTGTATGTGAACCTTATTTCTCAGGTCGATGCACCAAGTAATGCCACCGTGTCATGTACTCAGTCTTCCTCCCAATCACCCATCTCCTAGCCTGATGAGGACACCATGGAAGCTATGTCTACCCTTTATTACCCCTACCCTTAAGTAAGGGGGCATTTCTTTAGAGGATTTTGAAGGCCATTTCCTTCCTAATTCTCTCAATGCACTCTACCTCAAGAAATTTCGCTCATAGCACATCCATTTGATTTGCGTGTCTTTATTTCTACCATAAAGTTAGGTAGATTACATCATCTCATTCCTTTTCTTTCTCACCTTTCAGATGGATCCATCATCCACACCATATATTAGTCATGTCGACGGTGCAAGTCGCTTCTCCCGGAATCTAGCCTTGGCAGCCTGGGCCATTTTTACCCCCTTTCATGCATTAGTCCTTTCAAAAGACATGTGGATTGGATTTGCCACAAATAATCAGGCCGAATATGATACAGTGATAGGTTTGTTAGTCAATGCCCTTGCTCATTGCATCCTTCATCTTCATATTCGGTTAGATTCCTTGATACTTTTCATGCAATTGAATGGTGTGTATCATGTGCATAACTAGGTCCTATTTAGAAAATATCTACGAGTGAAGCTATTGGTACGTGAATTTGAAACCATTACTTTCAATCATGTGCCTAGAGCCCAAAATCACTATGTAGATACCATCACAAAAAACATTCTAGATTAGCATTTATCAAATGTATACACAGAAGATAGCCATAAGAAAAACAAATGGTGAACCATCATCATCATATTAAAATGCATAATCATATTATGTATAATACAAGTGTTTGCATTCCTTAGCTCTAAATACGTAAAGTACACCCATAGCATACTGGGGGGCACATAGGCCCCTACATCTCCTTTGGAGGATCTCGTGCTAAGATGAATCGAGATGCTTGAATCCTTTTTTCAAGCACTCGAAACACAATGACGCTCCACAAACTCCTCCTTCTATGGGGAACCATTCCCACCTTTTCATACTAGATTAGTATCCCATGCTTGGGGGCATGATTTTTTTCCCATGGCCATCTTCTCAATTAAGTCTCTGCCTAGATCCCAATGAATCTAGGTATGGTCAATTATCCTCCCATACCTTCGATAGTTTGTCCTACTGGTCTCTCTGGCGAGCCATATGCAAATCTCATATCATAGATGTTTGATACCATATCTTCAAGTATTCTACTCTATGTCCACATAATCCCCATGTTTGACTTCATGGGTGAGGATGATTCTAGACCTCTTCTAGTAGTTCATTCTCATTTTCCTCCTCCCTTAATTATTCACCAGGAACCATCATTCCAAAAAGAATTAAGGCCATCTTTAGACAAGTAAGGCCACTTGCCTAAAATTTGAAGATCCCATTTCCAATGGTCGGTTTGTTCGCTACGATCTCCATAAGATTTAGGGCCTTTCTCCCCTTCTCAAATTGGAGGGAAAACACCCTTTTATAGGAAAACCCATAGTTTTTGTATCGCACGTTGCGACTAGACCGTAGCTCATTTTGATGAACCATTAGCACTGTTGGAAAGCTCTCACTGAGCTCTATAATGGATCCTCCTTAGTGTTTGATGATTTGACACTTCACCAAGAAGCCTCTTTTCCAAGAAAGGTCACTTCGTCGCCTCTCAAAATCAAATTTCGTCACAAAAAGACACTTGTACTTTGAGCTCCACCTCCTCTTAATACTTGTCATACCATATGTCGATTTTATTCATGAGTAACCATCATTTACTCATGTTTTCATGGTCCCCACAGGGCCTCCTTTGTGTGGCAGCATCATCAAGTCACCCTTGTTCAAAGCATCCGCGATGAGTCACACTTGCATTTCTTGGAGTCTATTTCATGTCCCATTATATGATGTCACAGTATTCCATCCATATTTCCGTATCAGCCATCCTGTGTTGCCCATTTTTGCCTCTAGTCATACTATCCCCATCCCCTCTGGAGTTGAGTCAGTCGCTGGCAGGTAAACCATGCACTGTCTGCTCTCACAAGGAAATTCGTCTATTTGTTCCTCAATCCCATATTTACATTTTTCCTCCTACCAATCCATCATTCACATTACTATTTTCCCTCATGCACTAGTTGAGGATCCTAATTACCTCATCTATCATGGGCCCTATTCTATTGACATCAACTCATTTATTCCAGAAGAACAGGCTAGAGGGCGGTGTATCTTGGTTCCAGCTCCCATCCTTTTTCGGCGCCTTGGATCAAGCAGGGGGTCTCATTATTTCCCTTTGACTTGGTCATTTCATGTTTATGATCCATACACTTGATGGTCCAGTGATGTAGCAGATTGTACCAGTGATTCTCGAGTGTGTGCGAGATGTTTCAAACCTCGTGAGGGGGTGGCCCTTTAGGTAGACCCCCACATACCCATATGCATACCTACTATGCTACAGCCTCAGATGCAGTTCCACACAGTTGATGGGTTTGGTTTCTACCGATCACAGTGCTCATAGCATGCATGTCTCCTCCAGTTGATCCATTTAGTTTTGTAGAGCCCTTCCTTGTTCAACAGAGCTTCTCTGGTTGTTCTACCATCCCTCCCACAAATTTTTTGAGGGAAGGGGCTTTGTATCTCATGTACTCAAATATTATTGTATTCAGTCCTAGCTCATGTTTTTCCAGGTGCATTATTTATATGGGACACATTGTATTATTTTCTGGTTCTGTTATGCCAGCATGTCATGTACCATTTAGCATGTACTTCATTGCTTTGTTTTATATTTTTGGGCGAACCATTATTTTTGTACTAAGTTATCTCGGTGAGTATGGGTATGCCTCCCCCGCCTCATTGAGGTAGGGTACCACATCATAAAAGGGGACTTGCATTAGTCTCGCCTCCTCTGTCCCTATCCTCTTTCAAATTCATCTTCATTGGTCTCTCTCTCTCTCTCTCTATCTCTGACTCCCATGTGTTATCGAAGTGATTTTGTCTTTACAACATACTTTGGTCATACATTTTGCTCCTAACACTCGTACATTGGAGGGTAATATGTTATCACCAAAAAATTGATCATCTAGCCTAACTTACTAGATGGATCGAAGTACACCATGCAAAGCCAATTTTACCATAGTAAAATTGCTTTCACTCTAAGAAATTACTTAATAAACCAACTTTTTAAAGTAATTTATAGTCAAACCCATGAAGAATAACTAAATAAATCATTATTTATTTGATTTTCTTCTAGGAATAATTAACTTAACCAGTGTTTTATTATTATTCCTCATCAAATTTGACCCAATCATGAAAAATAAACAGATAAATCATTATTTATCTTATTTTTCTCTAAGAATAATTAATTAATCACTAATTCAATATTATTCTTTGTCAAATTTGACTAAATCCCTTAGGAATAATTAAATAAATCCTTATTTTTTTATTATTCCTTAACTAATTCCTTGAGATGATAAATAAATCATTTATTTATTTCTTATTTCTAAATAAAAGTTTAAATAGCTTTTCCTCCTAAACAAATATAATAAAATATTTCAAATGGTTATTCCAACAATGGGATCAATAATATTTTATTATTGCTCATTATTCGAGGATAAATCAATATTTTGTTATAAATAGAAGGGTTTTCCATTCATTATTCACTTTTGATTATTTTCATTGTTGCACTCATTGTTGTAACTCTGATTATTTTCATTGTTGCACACCATATTTTCGCTAGGTTTATGCATTATAGAGGAAAGAGACTCTACATAGGCTGAAGATGTTTGAGGATAGGCAAGAACCCATCCCATAGAGGAGGACTGGTAACATTTATCTTTTGTCTTCACAGGTGTTATAATAAAAGTATTCTTTACATATCTAGTTTCCATTGGATGATTGGAGTTATTACTCTTTATTTTTGTTGTTTAACTATTATTGTGGCATAGATCCAGAATTTGGTAGGTTTTGTTTCTATCAGTTGCTATAGATCTACAATGTTTAGCAGCCATTTATATTGTTGAGATTATTTGTCATCCACAATCTTAAGTGGGTTCTTTTCATACATCATTGAGAAGAAAACACTACAACACCTTAGCCTTAGCATCTGCATCTTTCAAGCTCTTAATCTGGTATAATCTGATTCGCAAAGGAAGAGTGGTCCATGTCGCTCTCTTCTTCCTATGCAGTCTTGCTAAAAACCCTATGATGAGGTGGTATGAAAATTATTGCTTGACCAATTTTTCAGTAGAATGCCTTGGTAGAACATGCAGAGGATTCTCTCCTCCAAACACTCTGATGAAGGTGCCACCTGGTGAGGCATACCAATTGCTTCTCAGGACATGCAAGGTGGATCCTGCTCAAAGATAATCTTCTATAACGTGATGATAGAATTGTCAGCTAGCCTTGCCATCACTCCTCGATAGCCCTAGTAGGAAAGAAACTTGCAATAGATGTTCATGGAAGTCTCTTATTATGTTCACATATACCTCATGCTATGGGACTACTATTGGGCACAAATTACATCAAGTAAATATGAAAATATGTAAAACCTTACTTGCTCATTCTTGGGTGGATTCTGAACCCTAGCCACATGGGACTTCAATTGATGAGCCAACAGATCTAACCAGTTGAATGACCTCCCATCATTCACCAACTGGTCCAATAAGACTACCCACCCTTTAGGAAAGGTTTATGTGTTCTCTTGACCATATATTCTATAAGAATAGGTGATCAAGAACTGATAAGACTTCGTGAGGGAATTTGTCTTGTAAATATGGGTGGGTTTTTGTCTAAACCTCGATGACTCTTTCACTCAGTGCTTGACAATGTCTCGCAAGTTCACATAGCTATGGGTGGCATAGAAAAGTGAGTCCATGCTCTTCACCAGGTCGGGAAATTGATACATCTGCTAAAATTTCTCTTCCCTAAAGGTGGAAAGCTCTCTCTTAGTAACACTAATCAATGTCATAGTATGTTCATCTGTATGTTAGACAATACAACTAATGACGTCCGCATATGGGAAGCCGAGGTACCTGCATGCAACCTTGTATAATCTTGACCGCTAGATGCTGAGATAAACGTGTTGGTCTTCTAATTCTGCCTTGGAGTCCTGTGCAAAAGTCTCTTCGATCTTCTACCATGTCATTGTTGTTCCCTTCTCAATGAACAACTAAGTATCTGCATATACTGGCAGATCAACTGATATGTGCTCAACTGCTTCCCCAATACTACTCTTGGAAATTTCCTTTGATGCAACTCTCTTGGATGCCATGTTAAATGTAATTGCTAGAGAGATGCTCAACAACCGTTGTACCTGTGGGGCAAAGAGGACACTCATGGAAATAAAATGTTAGTTGAAAGAAAAAAAACTTCAAGACAAGATCAAGCACCAATCCATGTTCATGATGGGAAAGATTGTATAGTTTTGACTGACTGAGTCTAGGAATTGCGCATTGTGTATTCCCATCAGTCAGTGTGGGAGCTTGGTGACTAGAACTACGCAATGCGTAGTTCATTCTGGGTCAGTGCTTGGAGAGAGACTACACATTGCACAGTCTCAGTGGCCAAGCTGGGAGAATGGATCCTAGAATTGAGCTGTTGGAGCCAGCCCAGGCTAGGGTCTGTGCAATTCCAGAAGCCTGGCCATAGGCTTGAGTCTCCAAATTGTGCGAAACTAGTTATGCACAGTGAGATCAAGTCAACGGGACCCATATCCACCCAAGAGGAGTGTGAAAAACAAGTAGATCTAAAATATGGTGTGATGTTGAGTGCAGATCTGACTAAATGTTGATACATGCATGTGAAAAAAGTGCAACAATTGATTAAACTAAAGGAAAATGAATCTTGTGAAGAGACTTGCCGCAACAGTGACCGTTCATGCAAAATATGGGGGAAATTCATGTTACACTAGGAAAAGGCAATATATAACTTGGAACAACACTTCTACAAGCTAAAACAAGTTAAAATTCCAATAATCATGCAAAGAAATAAGTGAAACAACACTCACACAAGCTAAACAACAAAAAGCGACAGGAGAGGCAATAAAAGATGAGAAAAGAGAAACTCATGTGGAAAAGAAACTACGATCACACCAAAGGCTCCTTGATATCCTTGGGAATGCTAGAGCTCCAAGATCGAGTGTGCAAATGAGTTCTAGCAGCCTCAATTAAATAGATTTGTCCAAGTTAGGGTTATGACGCACATCACTAAAATCAAGGAAAAAGCAACACTTGGCAGCAACTTCCAAAAATAACACAAGTGCCTCCTTCAGTTTACTAAAAATAGATCCCTATTTTTAAGGACGCTTTCTTTATTCTTTTCTTTTTCGCTTTTTCATGAAAAGTGTCATGCATTTCTCGGAAATATTGCACAATTCTGGGAAGGAATCAACAACTCTCCAGCTCATGCACTGAGCAATTTCTAAGCACAATGAGGTCTGCATATTTTCTAGACTCAGTGCTAGGCTGCCCATCCATGTGTTTTGGAGAATTTGGTATCTACGAATAAATACTAATTTCCTAGATAAGTAGCGGTATCTAGAACAATAGTTTAAATTGTTTTAGACTTTTCCTATAAGAAATAGATAATATGAGAAGATAAGAAAACCTACTTGTAGTTCCACTTTCCTCTCATCTCCCTTGTATCAATCCTGTCGCTCCTTCCCATACTTAATACGCTTGAGAAGTACCCTGTAAACACAACAAAAAACAAAGAAGCAATCAAAGCACAAGATCTATTGAATATAAGTGAAAGGAATCAGATACAATTCACACATATAAGCATTATGAAACAATACAAACATATGGGAGAAAGGTTCAAAAACTTTATTAGATAGAAGAAGGAATTACAACCATTGGTGTCTGATTCAAATCCATTCCTCTAGCTTGGATCCCATACACATCACATCAAAAGCATGACAAACTTGTAGCATTACAATACTTGCTTCAAAGCCAAATCTTATAGCAGAATTATCTCCTTACAATTCAACATAATCTAGCCCATGATCACTTAGATGAGTGTTTAATTTATAGGAAGATGAAGGAGGCTTTGTCATAAATGGTGGCATTGAATGGCCTTCCATACTTAGAATTAGTTCCATGGAGGAAGGGATGAGAGGATAGGATGCACCTTAACTCATTCCTCATCCATTCTCGAGCTCATAGGAGTTGATAAGTGAGGGAACCTTCTAGATGACTCCAAAAGATAAGAATATTCCCCAAACCCTATGTGAATTTCGCTCCTTCTCGCCCAACGCAGGTGAAAGGAAGCCTAATTGCTCTGCATAGCACCCTGGCAGTGGACTCAACTGCTCTGCAGCACACCTTTATAAGGCTTACCTGTGCTGGTCCCTCTAGAGGCTATTTCTCAATGTCTTCAAGTCATGAAACTATCTGGGAAGGAGGCATTCAAAGGGGTGTCTTGTTTAGGGCATGAAACAACTAAATTTAGGGTTTGATGAGCCCTAAAACACTGATCTAGATGTTGGGATTTGATGTGCCCAAATGGATCTATAATAGCTGCCCCCTAGTCGGAAAAATGCCAATGTCGAATGAAATGCTTTACGATGTGATGAGGAGGTATCAAAGTGGAAGGTGACCTGCATTAATTACGATACATATATCAAGATATTTGATTTTACAGGAATTGTTGAAGGAAGGCATACCCATGCTCAACTCATAAACTTTCATTACATGTACATAAACATTCGTCTACAAATATAGACCCATGATCGAAATGACCATCAATGTAAAGCCATTATACATATGATTTAGTACTCCTGAAATTGCAGCCCGTATGGATGAAACTAGATCTGGGGTCTTCTATCTCGTTCAATCGCGCTCAAGTACGAGTCTAACCATGTGAATATGTGATCTAAAGTTGAACATGGGAAGACACCATCTGATTACAAGCCAATTATGTAAGCTGGTTAACAAATGCGAGAGAAATCACCGATAATGAAAATGATCCTCAAGGTCTTACAGTACATTTTGCATGGTGTGAATGGACGATTTGGTGTCGAACACCATACAAAGTATTTTGGTCGAAGGCCATTGATGTATGCCTATCGCTAGAAGCGAGAAACTTGCCATTGATGCATGCAAGCCTCAAGGTACTGGAAGGGTGTTTCTAAATCAACTTCTTGGATAATGTGCTGATGTCGACAAGAAGAGACTTATCGTAGGAGGGCCTTGATGTATCCCACATCAACGACACAAAATGAGTGTAGTGATTTTAGAGATGGAATTTGATTGATGACACAAGGTTCAAGAATGGTGGTCATGAAAATGAAGGTTTGTGGTATTGCAAAGGATGAATTTTGACTGAATGACTTCTCTTGAACATGTCGGTGACACTGAAATGAATTGGTAGCATTGACCCAAACAAAGTGATGGATGGTATGATAGACCAACAGTGTGATAACCATCAAGCTAATAACCCAACCCAGATAGTCACGGTGATGGAGTGAAAGTGTCATGTTTAAGAGCAACCTGCTACCATAAAGTGGTTTTCCCCTTTTTCCATTTTCCCCAATCATCGCTGACCAGTACCTATTTATTTTTATAAATCTTCAGGAGGATAACATATGCTTGTTGTATAATTTCATCCTTCGGGCGAATCCATCACTATTTGATGTTTTAACGAGTCTAGCGAAGGTGAAACTCGATCTTTTCTAGATGGACAAGTTTGTCACTATTTGATGTTTTAATGAGTTTAACGACAAAGATAACTTGATCCTTTTCATGTTTAGAGTGTTTGAAAAGGGACAAAAAGAAAACTCCACAAGTTCTTTTTCATAAATTAATCTCTCAAGCTCGAAAAAGTGTAAAATAAAACAAGAGAGATATGGTTTCCAATCCGTTAACAAGCTGAAAAGGACAAGCGCTCAGAAATCTTTTCATATTTCGAGAGTTTGAAAAGAGCTTAAAGAGGACTCCACTTTGAGAAACGAGTGGTGTCTAGGGTAGCAACTAGTTCCAGTGATGTTGGAACTTCTCAAAACATGTTGATTTATGTGAAGAGACTGGCTAATAAGACCACTCATTGCAACTGTTCCTCAAAAGGGTAAAACAACCAAGTGAAATCGTATGATCGACCAGGTAGATAGTGATGATGGAAGGAGAAAAACCAAGGCTCATTTGACAGAAGAGGTTGATAGAATAGCAATCACGAGGGTTAAAAATGGAAATGGGTTCATTTTTACGCAAGCTTGAACCATAGGGAACTATGCTTGGATTCAGTTTCATGTTTACACAAGCTTGAAATGAAAAACTATGCTTGGATTCAGTTTCATTTTTACACAAGCTTAAAATGAAAAACTATGCTAGAATTCAGTTTCATTTTTACACAATCTTGAAACAAAGAACTATGCTTGAGATTAGTTTACATGCCCCCAACATGATGAAAGGGAGAGTCTCCTGTAACCAGAATGGAAGTCTCTGCAGTGAAGCAGGACGATTATCCAACACCTTTTTGGCTTCGTCCAGATAGGGACAAATGTGAATTGGGTGATTCCCTTCACATAACCTACATGGAAACTTAACTTTACCACTAGGTGCATGCCCCCCAAGCTTCATTACATTCACCTAAGTAGACTACTCGTGGCTATGAGGTAGATGGAATGAAGGTTCAGTTACGAGATCAAGTGAAAGACTCAACTAGGATTTGATGAGATCTAATTAAAGACTCAACTTGGAACTTTGCTCCAGGGGACCTTGTTTCATTTTTTAATGAGCTTGACATAAGACAAGGAAAACTGCTAAGATTCCTTGTTTTATTTTTTAACGAGCTTGACACAAGACAAGGAACTATGCTCATGGGAGCTGTTTCATTTTTTAATGAGGGTGACATAGTAAAGAACTATCCTCATACTCCTTGTTTCATTTTTTAATGAGCTTGACACAAGACAAGGAACTATCCTCATATCCTTGGTTTCATTTTTTAACAAGGTTGACACAAGACAAGGAACTCTCCTCATATCCTTGGTTTCATTTTTTAATGAGGTTGACACAAGACAAGGAACTCTCCTCATATTCCTTGATCATGACCCATACGAGATCATGACTTCAAAGAGGTTCTCATTTGATGGGAGAAAAATGCTCTGGAAGGGATCTGTATCAAGAAAACTGAGATCTGGTTCCAATGCCCTCAGTACATAATGTACAACATCACTGAATTGATCGTCAGTTGATGTAGGCATGGAATGGGTTGCCACATAATTAACCCATGGTGGGGATGATACCATTGATACAAAAGGACCACTTAGGGAAGATGGTTGACTGGAAGCCATATTTGGACCGAACAATGAAAGCTAGTCAATGGTGACAATTCTGCCTTCATGTGGGAAACACATCACTCGAAAGAGTGTGGAAACAATAGCTCCCATGTCATACATGCCCTAGAAGTAAATTGTAATCTAAAGGGCCTTGGACTACCATCACATTAAAATAAATGATTTTTCCTCCCAAAGTAATAGGTAACTAAGGGAGGATCCCTAATGGTTGATTGGTTCCTCTGTTAAAAGCCAACAGATTCTGGGTAACAGGAACAAGCAGCGGCGAACCGAGTGCTTGCCAAGAAGTTGAGGAAAGGATACTCACAAATGCACCTTTATATATAATAGTGCCCAATACAATCATATTACAAACCTGTACTATGATCTGGAAAGGCACATAAGAAGGAAGATAGAATCCTGCCAGTCAGTTCCAATCAAAGGAAGTGACTATACTACATGGAGGGGGTACCATAGAAACAGGAGAATTAACCCCTTGAGTTACGAGAATGGGAGGATTTTCCTCTTGTCTTAATGGAACAGGAGGATTGCTCCCAAGCTCATTTGAATCTGAAGAAATGAAAAGAACCTGAGTGGTATCATCTTCACTCTCTTCGGGAAAGGTGCGATTTACTGAAGGTGAAATCAAGTCAACTATTACCTCGACCTATTGATTTGGGTCGGGTATAGACTCATAGGATTCACTTTCAGAGAGAGTGGGTTTGACCGACGGTTGATTTTGGTCATTCAATTCATCAACCAGTGAAGGATTAATGGATATTCTCCTGTAACTATATGGAAGTCGCTGCAGTGAAGTAGGATAGTTATCCAACACTTTTTTGGCTTCATCCAAATAGGGACAAAGGTGAATGGCGTGATTCCCTTCACATAACCTATAGGGAAACTTAACTTTACCCTTCTTTCCATGAACTTTACTACCACTAGTTGATGGTGTGTCACCAGCATGATCTCTAGAAGTTGATGACACGGGATGATGTGAACGAGAAGACCATTCTTCTAATATCTGAGGAATATCAGGACAATTTCGAAGAAGATGGTCTCCCATACAAAGTTTGCATGGATATCAAACTTTGTGACGCTTGATGGACGGTTTCTCATCAGATATTGCATTCAAAGATATGGTTGCTTGGTTGCCCCTCTGCTGAATTTGCTTCTTCTTCTTCTTCTTCCCTTTCTTCTTCTTCTTAGCCACCTGGTTACTAGTACCAATACTTTCACTAGGTGAAGAGGAAGAAGGGGAGGAAGAAACAACCGAGGAAGAAGGCAAAGGGTCAAGCTTAGGATCAACTACAAGTTGATTTTGTCCAGTTGGAGGAGTACTCGATTGTGGAGAAATCACAATATTTTGAACCAAGGAGGTTGAAAACAACCATATTGGCAAGCCAATGGTAAATCCTGGAAGGGACATTGTAGCCATCTATGTAGCACCAATATTTCCAAAAGGAGGAAAAGGACTAGGATTCCCATCAAAAGGAATTCCTTGATCAATTGACTCCAGATTTGTCACCATATGTTTCAACCTAAGATCAACTAAGGAGTGAGCGTGGGGGATGTTATCCGTGGTCAATTAATTTTATTTTAATCAAAGTAACATAACAAAACAAAAAGGGATAATCTAGGAAAAAGGTTTACCAAGCAACTGTGAACTGCAGAATACCTCCTGGCGAACCAAGAAGTATGGGTAGGCAGTCTCCCCAAATGTTGTGTTCGGTGTATCACAGTGTACAAGGCAGTTGACTCGATTACCTAAGGATGGATAGCAACCTAGTTTTTACCTCCAATATATACCTGAAAGTACATGGAGGCCTAATCCTTTTAAGCGCTGTCTAATGCAAAACTGTATAGTGAGAGCATTCCCATATACTTTACGTACTGTAACACTGCCCTATATACTCGAAGGTACCTAGACGAGCTATGATATTCTCACGTATGTGGAATGAGGTATCACACTCGAGATGTATTACAGAAAAGTTAGAAACAACTGCTTTGTTTTACGACGCCAGAACATGTCTCTAGCCTAGAACCACTAAATGTTTTTCATTAGGTGACAGTGCTCCATTAGGTAAATTCAAATAAATTTTAAGTTGATCTTCTTTAGAATTTTCCTTTCAAGGTTCACCACGTGATGTATGTTTTCAATTCCTAAAATGCAACTAATATGATAAGCATTATTTTCATTCAATTTAACAATGAAAATCCTTAGCTAGTAGGGATAGAGCAATCAAATCTTTGACAAAGATCAAAGAGCACATCTAATGCAAATTCCCTAGCTATTCCTTTGAAGCATTTACAAACTACAATATGAACGATGCAAGTTTTTATTTTCAATTTCCTTAATGTGAATATGAACAAAAGGAAATATGAACATACAATCAATCAATCTTTAATAAGAACAAAGACTTTGACGACAGTTTTGTTTTGAAGGAAAAGTGTTGGGTTGTGTTATATTCTTTCCACGACTAACCCACGTAGTTAACTGGGGGGTTTGAAGGGGTGCGGAGCCCCCCTTTTGTTGTGCCGATTGCATAGTGAGGGGAGTCACAAGGGGTTTTAGGGGTGTAGGTAACCCCACTCTATGCCCGGAAAATTTTGTTTTTGGACCCTATATTAGGTTGGGCGGACCTACCTATGGTTTTGTGCATGCTATTTCACACATGGTTTTGGATGCGATGGTTTTCGGTCCATGGTATTGGATGCTTCAGCATGTATAAATATGTATTGTAACATTGAAAGGAAAATAATGAAAAATCAAACTGGTAGTCCCAGTTTTGGGATCCAGGGGAAAATGTCTGTGTATATGTGTTTTATGTGTTATGTTCTCGCATTGTTTATTTTCTGTGTTTTAGAATTCGTATGCAGGTAATTTTTGTACTGGGTTAAAACCTTCATTTTTTATCGAAGCTATTTTGGATTCAAGGGGACACTTTTGTTGCTGAGGGGTTTGGCTCGGGCCTGTGGTAGACCCTGTTCAGTGGGAGATCTATGGGATCGATTCTGGTAGTGAAAGAAGATGGCGAGTAGTGGAAACATAGAGATCGAGAAATTTAATGGTCAGAGTTTTGAGTTGTGGAAACTCAATATGGAGGATGTGTTGGTGGATAAAGATCAGTGGATCACGGTAGATCCGGTTACTAAACCAATGGGAGTATCTGATGAAGAATGGAAGAATTTGGATCAGAAGGAAAAAAACACAATATGATTGTGTGTCTCAAATTCACTATTGTTGAATGTATCAGGGGAAGCTATGCCAAGGATTTGTGGGACAAGTTAGGGACTTTGTACCAATCTAAGTCTCTGGTGAATAAACTGTTCCTACGAAAAAAGTTGTATAACTTGAGGATGAAAAATGGAGACTCGGTGACAGAGCATCTGAACACATTTAATACTGCGGTAAGTCAGTTATCATCTATTGATATTAAAATTTTAGATGAAGATAAGTGCATCAGTTTGTTGTGTTCTCTATTAGATTCGTGGGATAGTGTGGTTATTGCAATAGGTAGCAATGCAACTGCCTTGCAGTTTCATGAAATAGTCTCATCCTTGATGACGGAGGAGATGAGACGGAAAAATATGGAGAGCCAAAATGGTGATGCCTTGTCTATACGAGGAGAGTCCTAGAATAGAAACAAAAATAAGTCATCGAGTGGGAGATCTAAATCTAGAGGGAGATATAAATCTCCATGAAAAGCTATAAAGGTGGTTTGTTGGAAATGCAGAAAGGAAGGGCACTACAAAAGGGACTGCAAATCTAAAGCTCCTGACAAAGGAAAGGGATCTGATGATGCTCGTTCTGTATAGGCGAAAACCACCTTAGATGAAGGTGGGGATGTTTACTTGGCTTCTTCAAGTACACATGTGGATCATGAGGCATGGTTGATTGACTCAGGTGCACCCTTTTACTTCACTCCCCATAGAGAGTGGTTCTGTGAGTATAAGAAATATGATGGTGGTGATGTCTTCTTGGGGGACGATTGGAAGGCTAGAATCGTTGGTCGTGGAAAAGTAAAGTTGAAGTTGCAAGGTGGAAGGGTTAGAACACTTCCGGGTGTTTTGCATATTCCTACATTGGCCAAAAATCTAATTTTTGTAAGCAAGCTGGATGATGCAGGTGTAAAAATAGTGTTCAAGAAGAAGACAAATGTAGAAGGAAAGGTGGAGAAATACAAAGCTCGGTTGGTAGCAAAAGGTTATTCCCAGGTGCCGGGAATTGATTTTGGTGATATTTTTTCTCCTATTGCCAAGGTAACTTCTATTAGATTACTTTTATCTATTATTGTTGCTTTTGATTTTGAGGTAGAACAGATGGATGTGAAGACAACATTTCTTCACGGGGATCTGGAAGAGGAGATCTATATGAAGCAACCTGAAGGCTTTGTGGTGAAGGGTAAGAAAGAACTAGTATGCAAGTTAAAGAAGTCTCTATATGGGTTAAAACAGTCACCAAGGATGTGGTATCATAAATTTGATACATTTATACGGGGACTTGGCTTCACTAGAAGCAAAGCAGATCATTGTGTGTATTTTAAATTAATTGGTGATCATGTTATTTATCTCGTCTTGTATGTGGATGACATGTTGCTGGTTGGAAATGATAAAGAAATTATCCAGGATTTGAAGACCCACTTGTCTGCCAAATTCAACATGAAAGATCTTGGTGCTACAAACTATATTTTGGGCATGGAAATTAAAAGAGATTAGACAAAGAGGAAGCCTTAGTTAAACTAGAGGAGGTATGTCGAGACAATATTGCATAGGTTTAATGTGCAAGATAGTAAACATGTGAAGGTTCCTATTCTTGTAGGTGTAAAGTTATCTGCTGAACAATGTTCCAAGACACAAGAAGAGGAAGAGGACGTGTCTCGTGTTCCATATGAAAGTGCAATCGGTAGCCCAATGTATGTGACGGTCTGTACTAGACCATACATTGCACATGCAGTGGGAGTATTGACCAGGTTTATGTCAAAACCAGGGAAGGAGCACTTGACAACAGTGAAGTGGGTTTTCAGGTATTTTCGTGGCACTAGTGATTATGGTTTGTGCTACCGAGGAAGATCAGGATTGGACAGAGTGTTGGATATTTGTGGCTTTATTGATGTAGACTGGGCTACAGATCTGGATTAGATAAGATCTACAAGTGGGTATGTGTTTAACCTATTTGGAGGTGCAATCATTTGGATGAGTAAGAAACAATCTGCAGTGGCACTATCAACTACAGAGGCAGAATACATGGCAGCCACTCATGCAAGTAAGGAAGCTGTTTGGTTGCAGAGATTATGTTCAAGTATTGGGTTAGTACATGGAGCTATAAGGATAGAATGTGACCACCAAAGTGCAACTTTCTTGGCAAATGACCCTGCATATCATTCAAAGACAAAGCACATTGATGTTTAATATCACTTTGTGAGGGATATGATAGAAGACAAAAAGGTGTTGCTGGTAAAGGTGGACACTTTGAAGAATATTTCCGATGCATTGACAAAATCTGTGAGCTTTGAGAAGTTCTCTTGGTGTAGAGAAACAATGGGCATTGTAGGGTTGGATAAATGACTAAGCTCTCTTGTGGCCCCCTGTGGAAGGAAAACAACAAGTGGGAGAATGTCAGGTTGTGTTATATTCTTTCCACAACTAGCCCACGTAGTTAACTGGGGGGTTAGAAAGGGGGCAAAGCCCCCCCTTCGTTGTGCTGATTACGTAGCGAGGGGAGTCACAGGGGGTTTGAGGGGTGTAGGTAACCCCACTCTATGGGGTCCGGGGCAATGCCCTGGAAAATTTTGTTTTCGGACCCTATATTCGGTTGGGCAGACCTACCCATGGTTTTGTGCATGATTTTTTGCACAAGGTTTTGGACACGATGGTTTTTGGTCCATGGTATTGGATGCTTCGGCATGTATAAATATGTATTGTAACATTGAAAGGAACATAATGAAAAATCAAGATGGTAGTCCCGGTTTTGGGATCCAGGGGAAAATCTTTGTGTATATGTGTTTTATGTGTTATCTTCTCGCATTGTTTATTTTCTGTGTTTTAGAATTCGTATGCAGGTAATTTCTCTATGGGGTAAAAACCTTCAAAAAGAAGACTTTACAACACTTTCTTTCAAACAAAGATTAATCAACTATATTCTAACTTTGACTATAGGTCGATAATTACAAAGAAAACATTAATCAATCAAATCAATGTAGGGCTAGACAAGGAGATAGAAACTTGTTATCTGAGACATAACATTCATTGATCATTCAACAAACAAACAAGCAGAGAAAAGTTGGCAAAAAACACATTCCAAAGGTGAAAATTTTCCCTAAGGTGGATCAACGCAGGTCAAAGAGGCCCTAATCGTGCTGCAGAGCACTATCTCTCACTCAAGGGTGCTCTATAGAGCACTGTCCCCTGACCAAGCCTGCGCTCATATCTGAGAGGTCACTCAAGAGTCATCTAACCTCAGTTTTTGACCAAAATTCAACGCAAAAGAGCTGAAATACAATCAATGAACACAAATAAGGTTTGCAAGGATGTCCTAGGAGGTGGATAAGCTACTAGGAAAGAGGATTTTTCCCTAGCGGAGTCACCAATTTGTTTTGGAGAATTTGGTATCTATGGATAAATACTAATTCCCTAGATAAGTAGTTTTATCTAGAAAAATAGTTTAAAGTGTTTTAGACTTTTCCTATAAGAAATTGATAAGATGAGAAGATAAGAATACCTACTTGTAGTTTTTCTTTCCTCTCGTCTCCCTTGTATCGATCCTGTCGCTCCTTCCCATACTTAATACGCGAAGTACCCTAGATACACAATAGGAAACAAAGAAATGATCAAAGCACACGATCTACTGAATATAACTGAAAGGAATCAGATACAATTCACACATATAAGAATTATGAAACAATACAAACATATGGGAAAAAGGTTCAAACACTTTATTAGATAGAAGAAGGAATTACAACCATTAGTCTTTGATTCAAAGCCATTCCTCTAGCTTGGATCCCATCCACATCACATCAAAAACATGACAAACTTGTATCATTACAATACTTGCTTCAAAGACAAATCTCATAGCAACATTATCTCCTTACAATTCAACACAATCTAGCCACTGATCACTTAGATGAGTGGTCAATTTATAGGAAGATGAAGGAGGTTTTGTCATAAATGGTGGCATTGAATGGCATTCCATACTTAGAATTAGTTCCATGGAGGAAGGGATGAGAGGATAGGATGCACCTTAACTCATTCCTCATCCATTTTCGAGCTCATAGGAGTTGATAAGTGAGGGAACCTTCTAGATGACTCCAAAAGATAAGAATATTCCCTAAACCCTATGTGAATTTCACTCATTCTCACCCAACATAGGTGAAAGGAAGCCTAAATGCTCTGTAGAGCACCCTGGCAGTGGGCTCAACTACTCCGCAGTGCACCTTTATAAGGGCTTGCCGGCGCTGGTCCCTTTACAGGCTATTTTTGGAAGTCTTCAAGTCATAAAACTGTCTGGGAAGGAGGTATTCAAAGGGGTGACTTGTTTAGGGCATGAAGCAATTGGAACTAGGGTTTGATGATCCCTAAAACACTGATCTGGATGTTGGGATTTGATGTACCCAAATGGATCTGTAACACCATGAATACATATTTCCAGAGCTCAAGGCTCACTGGCAGTCAGGACTGCACAATTCGCAATAGCAAGGCCAGTTGCCCTCAAGAATTGAATAGTTTTCTGATGCAAGCCCAAATATGTTGTTGGACCAGGTCAGGAGATCAGCTTGTGGGGCAGAAAATCAGCTAAGTGAGAAAAGAAAAGAAAAAAGAAAAAGGATAAGTCTCATTCAAAGCATGTATACCTGGATCAGTGCAAGATGAGTTGTTGTGGTTTAGGAGGCTCCAAAATCGAAGCATCGGAAACATTTTGGAGGGTTGTTGTAGCGACTGCAACAGGATCCAAAAAAGATACCTGGAATCTTGCACTCTAAAGAGTGTATTTCTTGTTTGACACGAAATGTTGAGGACACTTAGTATGTTGTAGAAACCCATCTGGAGTCTTAAACCCTAGCTAGAAAAAATCCTACACACTCTTCATAATTAAGCTTGTTAACATTGTCTTAATCATGAACCCAGTACATGCCCATAATTAAAGCATTTATGTAGCGCATATTATAAGAAGGAATGAGAACATAGAAGAAGTGTAAAAAAGGAACCTACCCATTAAATACAATCCATAGTTTTATAGTAGGAAACTTGGGTACCGAAAATCAAACCCAGTTTAAATACATTCTCTTCACTATCAAATCTATATTTTACATAACTTGACCATGTAACTAGTCCGTCCACTGAGTCACATATCCTAATCCACATTCCATCATATCAATGTCCACTATCCTATAGAAAATTTAAGAAAATCCATGAGGCATTCAAGAGATTGATGTTTCATGGACAGTTTCTTCCAATCCTTTCTATCTCAAACAAACTTCTATAAATATTAAATAAGGAATATTTAATCTCTAGCTCAAACCCTAGTGTGGCCACAAAGACTAGATTGCAATAATTTAACTAACCTTATAGTGAATTATTTAACTATTTTAGTCCTTATACTATGAAAGAGTCAACTTTACATGTAATACATCACAACACTATGTCAAACTTTATCACTAAGGAAAAATCCTATACAACATTACTTCAGCTTAGATGATGAGAATGAGGGCATTTATTCTACCAAAAAATACCAAGACTTGTATCTGACTTCATTTGACAAATCCTATGAGATATTTGTGGTGAAAACCACAATGAGAATGGAATCATGGCCAATGGATTAACATTTAGTGAACCCCCTTATTGGTAGGTCATCCCTATTTTATAGGATATTAATTTTTAAAATTACAACAAAGAATAGAGGTTCTTACAAAAATAAAAGTTAATTAAAATGATTGAAATAATAATATTTATATCTCAAATTAACTTACACTATAACAACTTGAGTAACTAAAAAATTCAAATCCCAAGAAATGGAAATGAGTTTCTCAAAGTACCTTAGGAGTTATTTTTCACTGAAAAATGCAATTCAAGTTTACATGATTTTTGCATTGATAAAATGCATTCTTAAGTGCTGCAAATGGACAATGCATGACTCATTTTAATTTTTTTACCTAATTGAAATTCTCCTCATATAACTAAAATGACACATTTATTTTTATAATTCCACCTATTTTATGTTGGTAAGGATATCTCATAACTTCAGGTGATCATTTTATTTTAGATATTCTTAAATAGGCCATAGTTTTAAATATTCCTTTGTTTAACAATAAGACAATTAAGTACTTTTGGTGGTGAATTTAATATGATATTTCCTGGATCGTGTTTCATGATTTGCATGTTGTTTGATATCATAAGGTGGGACTAAGTAGTTTGATATTGCAGTAAGGCATTTCCAAACAATGTTATAAGATTGATGATGTAGTAATAATTTCACATATTACACTGAATATAATGGAAAAATGTATATCCCACTTGTGTATAAAGAGCATAATCACTTTGGAAAATGAATTTACTACACTTTGATTTTTTACTGTATCTAAAGAAATTGACAATATATTTCATTATTAATGGGAAACATTAAGAGAGTGCCATAGATCTTAATTTGCAACAAATTATTTTAGAAAACTATCAACTTTCCAACTTATGAAAGCCATAAAAGATAGCTCCTCAATTGGGGATTCGAGCTAAATTCTAGCTATTTGAAAGAGGTTTGTAGAGGAAAATAAGTTTGTATCATAAGTTTTTCGAGAATCTCTATGCATATTCAGAAAATGCTTGTAGAACAATGTATGGACTTGGTTTTGATTGAAAACTTCCCACATGTAAAATTCAATGAATTCATTTAAACAATGAGAAAATATAAGCATGACAATCGGAATGAAATCAATTATCCTTGAATATATGGAATTTTTCTAGTGACATGCCATTAACATATTTTTTAATCCTAGTATTTATGAAACAATACATTTCAGTGAAATGGATTTTGTGCAATATAGTGACAAGAGTGTGAACTAGCTCAATTCCTTCACTTTGAGCCTCCATCATCTAAGGCACCATGGTATGATTGTAGATATATTCAATTATGGAATTAGCCTTCTATACTTGTTATTTGAACCAAAAACATTTTCTAATCCTCTAACTTGAGGTTTGTACAATGGGTGATATATAGTATCTATAATATATGGGGGTGTCTCTCCATCAACAACAACTGACAAATGACATAGTTGGTTGCATTTTCAGTGACCACTAACAACTTGAATGACATGTTTTACCCCCACCCATATGTTTATTGGCTCAATCATTCAAAATTCATGGCTTGGATAAAGGAATTTACTATTTTTTGAACCTGGTAGTTTTGGGGTAAGAGACTAGAAGACCAAGCTAGGCAAGATTTGGTTCTTACCTATCCACCCCTCTAATTGATAGCAGATTCAAGTTTTCTCCTTGAATTGTGAATTATTTGCAATGATTTGAACTACTTCAACTAGAATAATAGTGGTTAAAATGTTCCTTACAGGTAGGGCCTTTGAAGCCCATGCTACAAATGGTGATAACATTTATCATTGCCGCATTGAGAAAGGATAAAATAATAATAATAATGTCAACTGCATTCATAGCTTGTTCATGAACATGTATTTCAACTTGTTGCAAAGAGAAGGTAGGTTGGGAGTGTTCTATTTTCAATTCATGATAAGCATACCTGCACTCTTAAATAAATCCTTAGAACTAAGTTGATAATCATCAAAACAACAAAAAATTCTATATCCACATCAAGTTGAAAATTATGACATCAAGCACTAATTTGTAGGACTCAATCAAACTTTGTTTTATCTCTAAAACAAAAGATTGCATATTAACTCACATGCCAAAATCTTTAATACTTGTTAGTTGTTGTTTAGTTTGTATCTACTTGTGAAAAGCCTTGAGTTGAAAGAGTTTCACCATCACTTCCAAGTTCCAAGCCTTCAACAAGGAACCTTTCCTTCGTTCTATTGATCCTTGTCTTGGAAAATTGTTTAAGGGATGTTTAATGTGGATCTTCAAGATGCAGTGCACCCCTCATATGTTAATTTTCAGCCTTAAAGGATGATCCACATTAGTATATTTCAATTGCTAATTTAAAATTTGTTGATTTTGTTTCTCACAGTGCCTTTCAAATCTAATCAAACTGTTGAGAAATGGCAACAAGAAATTCGAGTTTAATTTGTCCTTGAATTAAACTGAGAATTAAAATCGAATTCTATTCTCATTGCAACTTACAAATAGTTAATTAAGTTTAATTAGCTTAATTAGCTTAGGAATTTCAAGTTGGAAGTCTTTCTGTAGTCATGCATATATTATCCCTAAGTTTTAGGGGTCCAATATGAGTTTAAATTTAGTTGGAAATTATATCACTTAGTTTATTGAGTTAAGTTTAGTTAAATTAGTTCTAAATTGTTTTTGGAAATAATAGAGGACTAACAGTCAGTTGGTGCACTAATTCATCCACTAGTGCTAATCCAGTTAACTGAAGATTTATTCATGAGAAACTCATGCATGTCAGTTCAGAGAAAGACCCAGTTGAGACTAGAGTGCAGGGATAGTGTACTATCAGTTGTATGATTTACTGACTTGTATAGATCATGCATGCAATCAGGAACTAGACCTAGTTTGGATTGCGTAGTTTTGGAAGCAATGGATTCCCATTAATATGGGTTATTCAACAATAGGAATTTCACAAGGAAATAGGGGCTTGGAGAGCTGCAAAATTGGCTAAGTATTAGCCAGGAGATAGCTTGTGAGCTAAGAGAGTTGATCATATTTGTACGGAATTGTTCTAGTGAGAACAAGCTTTGTATCTTCACTCATATTTTTGATATATGAAATATAGATAGTGGGGTTTTGAGCAGTGGATTTCCCGAGATACATCTTGTGTTATGTGCCATTGATTTATCTTCTTCTTGTTCTTATTGTTTTCACCGATCTATTGGCTTCCTCTCATTGAAAGTAGAAGTAGATTATTTTCTTGTGCTTTAGTAAATTGCATGAGCTTGTGAATCTACAAGATTTTATACACAAACCTCTTAGACATATGGGCTAATGATGGGATACTCTAGTCCTATGATAAACATGACCAAACCTATCTCATTTCATTTATTCATTAAGTAAATTGCCTTCGATGCTCAAAGCTTAGAAATGACTTTGCTAATGTAATGAATGGAAATAACAATATCTGGCTCATTTTTTATATGTTCATACACTTATGATAAACATCTCAAGATTGAATTCATTCTTCAATTAGGTAGCTTTGCTGTCAGTTAAGAAATTTGTAGGTGCCTTCCATCATTTGTTGGCATTATGATACAGGTGTTATCCTTGATGGCAAATCAGTCAGATGAAAGATCACAGTACAACAGGTTAACAACAAAGAATTGCAGATCAGACTACACATAATGAAGAAAGAGAGGTGTACGTAGGTTCACCTTGACCAAGCTATGTATACATGCAGGTTCACTGTATACAAGTCGCGTATACGTACACACCCACTTTCACAAAAGGAAAAGTGCGTATATGTTGGAAAACTAATCTTTTGGTCTGTGGTATTTGGTCCAAGGTATTTTGACCCATGATATTGGTCCAAGGTATTTGGTCCAAGATATTGACCCTAGGTATTTGGTCCAAGGTATTGGGCCTAAGTGGTTTTAATCCATGGTATTGAGAAAGGCCTAAAACTATATAAGGTGGAGAAGATCATTAGGCCAAGGGGTGCAAGTATCGAATATCTGATGAAGTGTGAGATCCAGTATGCAGGTTACTGGGTTATGGTGCATTGCTAGATCTAAACCAAGGATGAACCTTAGTGGATGATGAGGGATTAGATCTAATGATGGATCGAGATATTAAGGCGTAAAATGAACTATCATTATGTGGTTTTGCTCATGTATATTCTTGATCTGTATACTGACGCATGTATTATTCTATAAATGTTATGATCTGGGTATAATTGAAGTCTAGAATAGTTGTAAAAATATGAATTAACATTTACAGATGTATACGCTGGTTGGCTTTGACAAAAGCACATACAAATGCTGGTTCGACACAGGAAAGTAGCGTATACCTTATAAAGAATGTTTCTATTGTTTCTGGTTGTTGTTACGGAGTTCTGGGTTCTGTTATGGTGATTGTATTCTGGTGACAGTATTCTAAATGATTAGATTTAGCAGTTTCAGTGATTGGCTTATGTACTTAATGATTGTATTATAGCTATGATGATGTTGATGGGTCCAGTATGAAAATTGGATGAAACGTGGCCTTCAAATTATGGTGTTGCATTCTAGGAGTATCGAGTTTGAAAATTTATGAAACGTGGTCCCTGGTAGAAGAGTGGAATTTCCTGTAGGGTGGCACCTATGTACTAGTAAACATATTGGCTAGTACAAGAGCTAGGGGGTTGTAGCTCCCTTCCAGTAGAAGCTGGAAAAAGAGACAAGGTTGCAGCCTTCTGCAGGTAGAAGCATGCATACTGGTATAAGTCTACACCAGTACAAGATTGTAAACATATTTTTCTTATTATTAAAAGAAGACAGAGACGACAACAGTAGGTGGTTTTTACCCACATTGGGTTTCCACCTTATATCTTGGTGTTCATGTGTGATGCTTATGTGTAATGCTTTAGTCTACTTTTATTGCACTGTCTAATCAATTTGTGACATACTGGTTAAAGTTCAATGCATGATAAATTGGGTAAATCAAAAGTTATCTGCATATACACTGGTTGCTTTAAGAAAAGTCGCATGTACACGCTGGTTCACTTAGCTAAAGTAGTGTATACAAATTTGTTTATGGAAATGAAATATTATTGATTTACAAATTCTGATTCACCCCCCCTTCTCAATATTATTTCCAATAATTGGTATTAGAGTAGGTCCTTCAGAAGAAGCTTGATCGCTTAAAGGGAGATCCATCATCATGAGTAATCAAGAAAGTGTGGGATCCATCAGACCGCCAATCTTTGATGGGAGAAACTTTGTTTATTAGAAGATAAGAACCACAACCTATCTACAATATCTTGGAACAGATGTCTGGGAAATCGTGGAAGTAGGATATACATTTCCATCGGCAATTCCTACAGATACGACAGGTAAAAAACAATATGAAACCAATGCCAAGGCTGTCAATACATTATTTGGAAGTCTATCACAATTAGATTTTTTCAAAGTTATGCAGCTTAAATCAGCCAAAGAAATATGGGACAAAATCATTCTAAGCTGTGAAGGAGACTCTCAGGTAAAACGTGCTAAACTGCAAACTCTCATAATTCAATATGAAACTCTTAAGATGCACAATGATGAAAGTATAGCTAGTTACTTCTTACGTATAGATGAGGTTGTTAATTGCATGAAGAATTTGGGTGAAGAGATAAAAGAAGTTACCTTAATTGAGAAATTTTTAAGATCCTTGTCCGTTAAATTTGAATCAAAAGTATCTGCCATAGAAGAAAAATAGGATCTACAGACTATTACTATGACACAGCTTCACGGAATCTTAACTGCCTTTGAGATGAGAAAAGGAGGCCCATCAGATATGAGAGAAGCCACATTTAAAGCTTCAGCAAAAGGAAAAGAAGAACTCAATGAATCAGGACATATTTCAGAAGAAGAAGATGAAGTAAACTTTGTCAAGAAGCTTCAACAGGGTTCCGGAAGATTTAGAGGTAAACTACCTTTCAAATACTTTTCTTGTGGTAGGGTAGGTCATTATGCTGCCAAATGTCCTCATAAAGATAAATATGATAAAGGGAATGAATCTGCAAAATGGAATAGAAAACAAAGTGTAAGTAAAAAGAGTTACTATACTCATGAAGATAGCGATGGTTTATCAAATAGTGATGAAGATGAAAATAGTAATGACTATAGACTTCTAATGGCTTATGAAGATGATAATTTTTGGGATGCTTTAGAAGAAGTTGACCTTCGTGAAGAAATCTCTAAACTCAAAATCTATTTAGAAGAAAAGAATATGATTATAGATACCTTGACATATCAACTTGTTGAAAGAGAAAAACACAATGAAAAACTAGAATGTGAAATTGTGGGTCTAAGAAAGGATCTTGAGAAAACAAGATCTCTCAATCTTAGATTTTCTAAAGGATCAAAAACCTTAAATGAAATTATCAAAGTGTAGCATTCTCCTCTGATAAAGACAGGTCTTGGATATACTGAAGAAGCATCTCAATCACAGAAGTCGTCAACCTCCACTAAAAGCTATCTTGACGCAGCAAAGAACAATGACTAGTATGGAAATCGTCAGCAAAGGCATAAAGCAGATCACTAAGTAAATCAGGTTCAATATTCTTCAAGGATGAACAGAAGTCACAACCAACCTCAGGTAAATCATACTCAATTTGCTTCAAAGATGAATAGAAACTGCAATCACCAAGTCAATAGATTCGATAATCGTAGGAACTTCTTTAATGGTCAATGTTTCTCATGTCATAATTTTGGACACAAAGCTGCTCAATGTGTTGCTTACAAAACCATCATGACTAGAGAAGCATGAAATCAAAGGAATGTGACAGGGATCAAGAAAAGTTCCTATAATAACTTTTCTCCTCTTGAAAATGAAATAGAATGCTCAATCTGTAACAACTTTGGCCATGAGGAATCTGAATGCAGGAGTAAATTTTGGCAAATATCTCAAAAGGAGAAAACTCCATTAAATCCCAAAATATGGAGAAAGAAAGAACCTCAAGCAGAAAGATGTGGTATAGCCATGTATGCAGAAGGACAAGAAAATCAGTGGTACATCGACAGTGGATGCTCAAAACACATGACAAGTGACAAAGAAAAACTTCATTTATATAATGCCTTAGAAAAGGAAAAGAATGTCTCATTTGGAAATGCCACTCCTACTGTCATAAAAGGTAAAGTCTCTGTTTTCTTGAGAGAAAAGGTCAAATCTGGGAATGTCATGTATGCAGATGATCTAAAGCATAACCTGTTCAATGTCAGTCAAATGTGTGATCAAGGAAATGAAGTGGTGTTTCGATCAAATGGATGTGTTGTTCGTGAGTTTGATACAAGAGAAACCGTGATCAAAGGTACAAGAACTCCAAACAACTTATACATACTCAAGGGAGGACAACAACAGTGCTATCGAAGCAAAAATGATGAAAACTGGTTATGGCACAGAAGATTGGGACATCTAAGCTCTTCTCAAATAAGAAAAGCATGCAGATTCCAGGTTGTTCGTGATCTTCTAGATATCAGTATTCCTAAAAATACAATATGCAAACCATGTCAATTTGGTAAGCAAACCAGATCTCACTTCATTGAGAAAGAAGGGTTAGCTAGTAAGCCTCTTGAACTTGTTCATACTGATTTATGTGGACCATCAAGGAAAATGTCACCTCGTGGAGAAGAATACTTTATATTGTTCATTGATGATTTTTCCAGAATGTGTTGGATATGTCTTCTAAAGCATAAAGATGAAGCATTTGAAAAGTTCAAAGCCTTCAAAGCTTTTGTTGAAAATGAATCAGATCGCAAAATAAAATGCCTCAGATCTGATTGAGGGGAATTTACCTTGGATGAATTCTTTGACTTTTGTGAACAACATGGAATAAAAAGGCAGTTCTCCACCGCAAGGACTCCTCAGAAAAATGGAGTGGTAGAAAGAATGAATAGAACTATTCAACAAATGGCTCAAGATATGCTAGATGAATCTAGAACTCCTGCAACCTTCTGGGGTGAAGCTACATTCACCGCTGTAACTATTCTCAACCAAGCAAATGTTTGGGTAAACAACACTCAAACTCCACATGAACTTTGGTATGGTAAGACTCCTACGGTAAAATAATTTAAAGTTTTTGGAAGCAAATGCTATATCAAAAGGACTAATGAAAAACTTGGTAAGTTTGAGCCCAGAGCAGATGAAGGTATTCTTCTTAGTTACTCTTCCTGAAGTAAAGGATATAAATGTTATAATAAAAGACTTGGGAAAATTTTTGAAAGTATTGATGTTGTAATTGATGAAGCATGCAAAAATCCAAAACAAACAAAAACATAAGAATATGACAATGAAGAAGATGGGGAGTATTTTCCCACATCAAATCATGATGATATTGAAGAAGAAACCAATGAAGCACCAGAAGAAGAGATAATGGTAGAAGAAAAGACTTCGTCCAGGTATGTTTAGAAAAATCATCCAGAAACTCAAATTTTAGGGGAAAAAGAGGCAGGTGTACAGACAAGAAGAACTATTACAGAATCCTCAAGCTATCTAGCATTACTATCCTCCGCCGAATCTCAAAATGTAAATGAAGCATGCAAAGATGAATGTTGGGTCAAGGCCATGAATGAGGAACTTGAGCAAATTGAAAACAATAATACTTGGGAAGTAGTTCCTAGACCTCATGATAAAAATATTATAGGAACTAAATGGATATTGAAAAACAAGCTGAATGAAGATGGAGAAGTCACTAGAAATAAAGCTAGACTTATTTGTAAAGGATATGCTCAACAAGAAGGTATATATTTTGAGGAAACTTTTGCACTTGTTGCTAGACTTGAAGCCTTAAGGATGTTTCTTGCTCTTTCTAGTTTTCAGAAATTCAAAGTATACCAAATGGATGTAAAATCTACCTTTCTTAATGGAGACTTAGAAGAAGAAGTCTATATTGAACAACCAGAAGGATTCATTCTTGGAAATTATGCAAAACTTGTATTCAGACTCAGAAAGGCTCTCTATGGTCTAAAACAGGCTCTAAGGGCCTGGTATTACCATCTTGACAAATATCTCCACCAACACAGGTTTTCAAAGGGGTCAGCAGATAGCAATCTATATACAAAGATTGACACTGATAAATTGCTAATAATTGATGTTTATGTTGATGATATCATTTTTGGTAGAAATGAAGAATCCATGAGTCAGAATTTTTCCTCAGTGATGTAGCAAGAATTTGAAATGTCCTTGCTTGGTGAGCTTACCTATTTTCTTGGTCTACAAGTTCAACAAAATAAAGATGGTATTTTTCTTTCACAAACCAAATATCTCAAACAGATCTTGAAAAAGTACAGCATGGAAGATTCTAAACTAGTATGTACCCCAATGGTAACAGGATGCAGTCTCAGCTCAAATGATGAATCAGCAACAGTACATCAACCAACTTACAGATCCATGATTGGAAGTCTACTTTATCTAACAGGTATTTGACCTGAAATCATGCATGCAGTAGGAATAGTTGGAAGATTCTAAGAAAATCCAAAGGAATCACACCTTCAGGCGGTCAAAAGGATTTTCAAATATCTTCAAGGAACATAGAACTTTGGTTTATGGTATCCTAGAGATACATATCTTACTCTTCATGCATATACAGATACATATTAGGTAGGAAGTGTTGATGACAGAAAAAGCACTAGTGGTGGTGCATTCTATATGGGTTCCAGGTTAGTGTCTTGGTTCAGCAAGAAACAAAGTTCAATTGCATTATCTACAGCTGAAGCAGAATATGTGGCTGCTGCATCTTGCTACACACAACTACTTTTGATGATGCAAACCTTGCAAGACATTCAGATCACATGTACTCCACCCATCTCCATTCTATGTGATAATACAAGTGCCATCAGTATTTCAAAGAATCCAGTCATGCACTCCAAGACCAAGCACATACCCATCAAATATCATTTTCTACGTGAACAAGTGATTGAACAAAAGGTCAAATTGGAATATGTTCCCTCCAAAGAATAGGTTGTTGATATATTCACTAAACCACTACCCAGGGAAACATTTGAATATCTCAGACAAAAGTTGGGAGTAGTTGCTACATCATCCTGCTATTAAATCCTATTTTTCAGAGAAAGGTTGTTATACGCGAGTTTCCTGAAGCGTACTCATGTACATACGCAAGTTTCTGTGGGCACAGTTGCGTATATGTTGGTTTGAGGAAAAGAAGTGGGCCAGACTCAGGAAAAAGGGATCTGATATGGTTCTGTCAATTATCTGCTTTGTTTGATGATGGTTACAAACTGCTGATAACATGTGGAAATATGTTGATCCTCATAAGTTGTTGATAACTTGATGTATATTTGACTAATGATGATGCCCTGATATTTCTTACTAATATATGCAATAATCAGATCTGACAATAAACATCTGGCACAGGTTCAAGGAGAGCATATGCTTCTAATAATGTATTTTTGGCATTACCTTAGAAGATCTTGGTACAGATCCACATAATTGTTTTGATTCAGGTGACTCTTTTAATGATGAAAGCATACTGGCTGTTGATCCTGATGTTGCTGATGGTGCAAATCATATATGGTGTATGATAGTTGCTGATGACTATCATGGTCTTGTTTAGATCGGTTGTCCTTATTATAAATGTCATGTAAAGGTCATGAAAAGACCTAATGCGTAACCCCACTATGCATGGGATGGATGATGTAATATTTCTTGTTTTTGTCATGTATAAACAATTGGTATATCCCCACTTGGTTGGGTGGATGAGTCAAATTTGGTATATCCCCACTTGGTTGGGAGATGGATGTATGTATGAGTTACTGGTGATAGGAAGGTCATTGGTGATGTATATATAGAGTCATGTTATTCTTTTAGAAAATCTTTTGCAGACTTTGCTTATTCTCAGGGGGAGCATGGACTCCATCATGGGAACTCAATCAGTGCATTTCAGCATATCAAAGAATTCAGCATGTACTCAGGGGGAGCATGACCAACATAATGTATGTCAAAGGGGGAGAGTGACCCTTTGCGCTTGATGTCAAAGGGGTAGAATGACCTTGTGTTATTGTTTCCATCAAGTCCAAAGGTAGAGATTGTTGGCATTATGATACATGTGTTGTCCTTGATGGCAACTCAGTCAGATGAAAGATCACAGTACAACAGGTTAACAGCAAAGAATTGCAGATCAGACTACACATAATGAAGAAAGAGAGGCATACGCAAGTTCACCTTGACCAATATGCGCATACACGTAGGTTCACTGTATACAAGTCGCATATACGTACACACGCACTTCCACAAAAGAAAAAGCGCATATATGTTAGAAAACTAAGCTTTTGGTCCATGGTATTTTGTCCAAGGTATTGGTCCTAAGTGGTTTTGATCCATGGTATTGTTATATAAGGAGGAGAAGATCATTAGGCCAAGGGATGCAAGTATCGAATATCTGATGAAGTGTGAGATCTAGTATGAAGGTTATTGGGTTATGGTGCATTGCTGGATCTGAACCAAGGATGAGCCTTAGCAGATGATGAGGGATTAAATCTAATGATGGATCGGGATCTTAAGGCATAAAATGAACTATCATTATGTGGTTTTTCTCATGTATATTCTAGATTTGTATACTGACGCATGTATTATTCTGTAAATGTTATGATCTGGGTATAACTGAAGTATGGAATAGCTGTAAAATTATGAATTAACATTTACAGATGTATACGCTGGTTGGCTTTGACAAAAGTGCACACACACACTAGTTCGACACAAGGAAGTAGTGTATACCTTATAAAGAATATTTTAGTTGTTTCTAGTTGCTGTTACAGAGTTTTGGGTTCTGTTCTGGTCATTGTATTCTGGTGACAGTATTCTAAATGATCAGATTCAGGAGTTTCAGTGATTGGTTTATGTAATTGATTGTATTGCAGCTATGATGTTGTTGATGGGTCTAGTATGAAAATTAGATAAAGCGTGGCGTTCAGATTACGGTGTTGTGTTTCAAGAGTATCGAGTCTGAAAATTTATGAAATGTGGTCCCTGGTAGAAGAGTGGAGTTTCCTGTAGGGTGGAACCTATGTACTAGTAAACATATTGGCTAGTACAAGAACTAGGGGGTTGTAGCTCCCTTCCAGTAGAAGCTAGAAAACGAGAGAAGGTTGCAGCCTTCTGCAGGTAGAAGCCTGCGTACTGGTATAAGTCTGCACCAATACAAGATTGTAAATAGATTTTTCTTATTATTAAAAGAAGACAGAGATGACAACAGTAGGTGGTTTTTACCCACGTTTGGTTTCCACCTTATATCATGGTGTTCATGTGTTATGCTTATGTGTAATGCTTTATTCTGCTTTTACTACATTGTCTAATTAATCTTTGACATACTAGTTAAAGTTCAATGCATGATAAATTGGGTAAATCAAAAGTTATCTACATATATGTTGGTTGCTTTAAGAACAGTTGCGTGTACACGCTGGTTCACTTAGCTAAAGTAGTGTATACAAATCTGTTTATGGAAATGAAATATTATTGATTTACAAATACTGATTCACACCCCCCCCCCCCCCCTCAGTGTTATTTCCAACAATTGAGGTGCTGAGAACCCCAAAGATCTTTTATCAACTTTTTTTTGTTGGATCTTCATACATTTTAGTGAAACTGCTATCATTTTGTACCTACATGCATACCACTCCTATTCATGATTTATGTTTATCTATCTCAGCATGATAAGGTAGTGCATATGAAAATAATAACAAGGTGAATTTCCTTAAGGCTATGCTGATGAGCTCTATCAGCCATGAAAATCCCAATATTCACATCCCCAGGTGTTTTTCTACTGAGAAATGAGTTCCTCCTATAATGAAAAATGAGTTGTTCATTTTCAGGTGGTAACAAGTTTGAATACATATTGTTTAGGATAAAATAATTGAAGTATAAAAATCGGCAAATAAGTTGGTAACGATACCCTAACTTTGAAAAGAACTACTCAGAAAGTTTTCTCTAAGTGCACTTGACGGTGAAAATATAGTTCTGAAAACGAGCACTTAAATTTTTCCCTTACTACCCCTACTGTGAAATCCTTAGGTCTGTAAATTATGTATGCCTTTTAATATTTTCCCTATCTACCAACTACCTTAGCACTGAAGAGTTAATTATTAGACTAATACTTTGAAAAAAAATGTTTCATAATTATTGTAGGGCAGTGCAAATGATTACCCTAGCACCCTCAATGCTCAAATAAGTTCTGCAAATAAGATATACTCTTGCCCTAGTAGAGGTAGGTTGATGATGTTGTGCCCTATAGTTTGCTCCAATATGCTTTAGGTTTCATTGTGAAAATGTAGAGAACCATGGTGGGAAACCTAATCCAAAATGACCCAAAAAAAAATGCAAATGTGGGATGAAAATGGCCTTTTTGGCCTTTCCTAAGCAAAGGGTTAGTGTCAGATGTGACCAAGTGTTTAACTTGACCAAGTCTAACCAAAGTCATTATTTCTCCTACATATTCTCAAACTAGGTTTGGTCAAGTCTCACTAGGTGACTAGGTCTTGTATGACCTAATCTTTTGTTTAGGATAGTTGAGTTCAAATCATCAATTATGAGTTTACTTGGTTGGATCCTATTACCATGATTCTACGGTTATAGGAGACTTTTTTATTCGAGGAGTGTTCCACCTTTTTAGTGCTTTTGCTACCATTTTCAGTCAGAGAGCCAATCACCTAAGTTTTGATTGACAGGTCCTTTGCTCTAAGTTCATTCCACTCTACATTCCATGTCATCTCCTCTCCATATTTGTAATTGAAATATTTTGTTGACATTTTTTCTAGTATATCTATGCCTCTAGGGCATTTCTTGCAATCGCACATTTTTTCATCCATTTGTCTTAGGATTCGTCAATCCATATTTTAGGAATTGATGATTCTACATGCAATATGGGGGAATGTTTTCCCCTTCATATCTTCTATGTTAGGTTCTTAAAACATATGAATATGATGTTTTTCTCTTCGTGGGAGGAATTGTAGGATTGTCACTACTCGGGGTTGGTTTCTTCATTCTCATTTAAGGAAATTATGATCCTAGTTGTAATATGGATGAGAGAGAATGCATTTATTTGAAATTTAGGTTGTATGGTTGGTTGTGTGTATAATCTTTTGATATTTTTTTTAGTACTTGTTCAATTTATTCTATTTCAACCATATATTGTATTGACCATTGATTTGTCTTTCCATTTATTGCATTTAATAAGGTTTATTTGTGTGCTTTAGTGTCATCTTATTATTACTCTAGTAAAGCTCATTGATTTAATAGTTTGTGTGCAATTTATTTTTCTCTTGGTATCATGGTTCCCTGATTGTATATGGTTCACTTTGTTTATGGGATTTGCTGTTATATCTGCTAGGATACACAAGTTTAACTGCAAAATACATTGTCAAAAAATGTGAGAACATGGAGCACACCAAATGCAGACTAAATAAGTTGGCATACCTTTTGGATGGTGGTTTACAATAGAAGACTCAATTACTAAAATCAAGATTTTATGCTAATTGTTGGCATTAGTTGGTTTCACAAAATGATGAGTGTATAATAAATATTAATGCTTATGACAAATGCAAGAATTCAAGGCTTGTTTATGACTATACTATGGAATATTGACAAAATGCAAAGATCATACAATGAAAGAGTTGTTGAGGTTGTACATACTTCAATTACTCTTGATGAGAGTGGAATGTGTATTTATGGTGGTGAATATGAGCAACATTTTTTCCCTAAAATGCTTCCATTGATTGTTGAGTTGCTTTTGGAATTTCAACTACCAATAATAAGAAGAGATTGGTTATGGTAAATACACATGATTGAAATTTCATATTTACATTTGGTTGTGATGATTGTGGGGTCCTATTTTCCAATAATTTGGCCCAAAATGTATTGTTTTTCCTGTTATAGGAATAAGTGAATTAAATAATGAAATCCTTATATTTCGTTTTTTTATCCATTTGTTCCTTATTATGATAATCAAAGTGATATTGATAACAACAAATATGAGGAATTGTTGTTTCACTTTGCATGACGATTTGTTTTTCCCGTGAGAGTTTCAGGGGAGGGGGGAAGAGTTTGTTGTGAGTTAGGTCCCTATGATATGTATTACAAAAAAATAATTCTTTTAGCCCTTATTCATGAGAATTTTACAGAACAATAAAGCTACACGTAACATGTTTTTTATAATAAAGTTTCCAACGGTTTCTAATTGGCTACATCGATTAAAAAATGTACAGGAAGATACCTGCATTATGGACCTAGGTAAACAATCACTACATGTGGCAGATCGCTTGGCATTTCATATTTAAAGGGGAAATTATCAAATATCTAACTTACCTATCAAGTTAATGGGCTAGGACCTATGGTAATGCCACAATTAAGATTATCTTACATGTGCATAAAATGATGAATGCCTTTTGTTTTATGTTAACTAGAGAAAACAAGATGAGTTGCAAGGCAACTAGTCCCTGCCTAGGGGTAGGGTCATATGGAGCAGGGTCATATGGAGCAGAGCCGACGTCCAAGGTCCCCTAGCTATGTTGTTGTTCGTAAATACATAGACTGCTGAGTATTTAGATTTGATATTGTTCATTTGGAGTTCGCCCGAAGTACAGGTAAAACAGGAAAGGTTATTAGCAGAAAGAGCTTCATTGCTGACTTCAGTCCGCCTGCTGGCCAACCAGATAAAGAATCACTTCCAGCATCCAATGAAAAGAGCTGCATATCGAAGAACTTTGCACTGGAGCAATAACACATTGAACTGCGCATCAGAGAGATAACCAGATCGACTCTGACCCCTACTCGAAGGCGTGGTCGCATAATCACACGTCAAGTACAAGCTACTTTTCAATTATGGCTACGTTTATCTAGTTAGAACATATGTTTATTCTATTGATATACTGATTAATTTATTGGATATTTATATTTGGAAATGCCTACTGCTAGAACTTCTCGTGATTTCAACTCATAGTGAATAGTCCACTAGATATTTGTAGCTGGAATTGCATGTTGTTAGAACTTTTACTTATATTATTTGCATAGTAAATAATTGTTTGGAAAATTGTATTTTGAAAACATGCAGGCTATTAGAAATACTCTGAAATCTGTACAATTAGAATTATGTTATACAACTACAGTTTTCTGTTATTACAAATGATCCGTGAATAAATGATAAAATAGCCATGATTAAAAAAGTGTACAACTAGAGATACATTTACTATTTCAACTTCCGGAACTATACTAAGTATTATCATTCCTCTAATAACTCATATATCTAGTGAACAACTACTTGGTTATTTATGTTTCAGACTGCATGTCTTTAGGAAGTACTTTAAAACTTACATTGCTTGGAATAGTACACTTGAGGTTTTTTACCATTTCACCTCGCCAGTACCTTGCTGATTTTGCATTTATACTAGAAGATAACTGCTTACGACTATACCCTGATTTATTCCTCAAGAGAATGAAGTTAAGTGTGAAAATATGGCATGGATATGGGGGGATCAAAGACGAAGTTAAATGCGAAAATATGGCATAGATATGGGGGAATCAAATAGGAGATTGATTTCACTAGGTTATAGGTGGGTATCTAACAACAGAGGGAAGTAAATTAGATGAATGAAGTTTTTCTTATATGCATATACGAAAAAAAAAAATCTTGGGGTAGATATAACTATAGGAGGGTAGGAATAGCTATTAATAGAATGATTTTCACCAGGCGTAACGCCAGTCTCAATTGAAAGAAAATGAAAAGTATGAGATCCACCATCCATTAGGATAAATAAGAGTAGGTTCAGTACACTCTGTTAGAGTCGATTGCCTCCTAGTTTTTCCAATAGAAGACATGGGGTGACCTAATACATTCGAGTGGTGTCCTGAGAGGGAAAGTGATCAAGGGAGGGTTTGCATAAACAAAATTAGGGAAGCCTATAAGGTAGGTTGATAACCTCCCAACTTCTTCAATTAAGAGGATAGTGACTTAGTTATAGCAGTTGCGTCATATATAAGAAATAAATAAAAACTAGAGCAAAAACGCCCTCACCATTTGAGAAATAAATAGAACTGGAACAAGATGCACATAAACATAATTAATGAGATGAATTCGGAAAGAAAAAGAGATAACATTACTTCATTCTTCTACACTGATATGAAGTGTAAACCATATGCATTAGATAACTTAGGAAATTAATAAGATGAATTCGGAAAGAAAAAGAGATAACATTACTTCATTCTTCTACACTGATATGAAGTGTAAACCATATGCATTAGATAACTTAGGAAATGTTGACAAATTAAATACTGCAGCCGTTCAAAACCATAAACGGAAGTTTATATACCAACAAAATGCACAGGCACTGTACTGACCCTTATCCTCCCGTGAAATAAATTTGTGTACACAACTTAGCAGTGCCCAAGTAAATAGGGCTATGCCCATTAATCCCGGAAAACGATTCAAACACATCATAGACTTCAACAAACAAGTAAAAATCAAATTCTGGAATAACATTAACCATCAAAGATCTGGGTTCGTCGAGAAGGCATATAGCCATAACCTCTTACTAAAATGTACCCTCAGTTGCAACGATTATGGGGCAGTGAAAAGTTAAAACCCTGCTACTGTAGAAAAATAACATAGGATACATAATGTCTAATCTAAATAGCTAAACTGGGAAATGGGAAAGACCCAGAAATAGGAAGTTCTAGGTTGGGGTGCGCCTAAAGAGCACACTCGACTGACAACAATGACCATCCTGAGGTAATACGAATACAATAAAATCCAGCTAAGAAAGGATTGTAGGAAGAACACGCGTCCACATGCATGATAGACAAAACAAATGCAGCAATCAGTACCTCGTAGATAGATTAGGAAAAACAAATCCACCGACCTGTGTGGTTGGAGAACTGATTAGTTTCTCATTCAAATATTTAAGGTAGCTCAATAGAAAAGTATGGTCGGATCAATACCTGCAATATAACCTGTAAAAACGTGTAAATAAGTATAGGGACAACAAAAATTCTAAAAGACAGAAATAAATGGAAACCTGGGGCACAACTAAAGGGGAATAATTACCTAGAGCACGGTAGCTAGACATGAGTGCCTCGGATTCGTTACTGCAAGCGATTAGAAGATTAGTCCTTACCACGTGCATTGCATGCAAGCCATGTGCTTGGCAGCAGGGAGGTGATCTGTGACATTATATCATTCCAGCCATTATGAGGCTGGTTATTCAACCTTCGCCTCTGCTTAACGATTCTTGCCAGACGATTCTTGCCAACGCTAGATTGGGAAATAACCAGAGAAATTCAGCTTATTGGATGAATTAACGCAGGCGTAGATGTACCTGAACTTGAACATTTAAATAGGTTTCCCGGTTGTCCATTTATAGCGAATGCATCTGAAATGTTGGGGCCAGTGAACTTGAACATTTAAATAGGTTTCCCGGTTGTCCATTTATAGCGAATGCATCTGAAATGTTGGGGCCAGCTCCTGTTCGGGTTTCCTGCGAATGCAAACAGGGTCAATAGCTGGAAGCCATGAACTGTGTGCGTGCCACCAGAGAGTCCCTTCTTGACCAGCGATAGTAAATCTATATGTATAACTTCGACCTGGGCGAATGGGGCATTGTGTTATGAATTCAGGTCCATCTTGGCGCACTCCATGCCTGCAATTACATGTAGAAACGATTTTCCCATGAGGTACATGCTGCTACATGTCTTTTAAAATTCAAATCAGAGATACGAGTTTAAATTGCAGTATATCAGGATGATCTACTTGACGAATAACTGCTTGCATAACATTTTCTCAGGGTTAATTATTTCCCAATCAATATTATTTTGTTTTTAGGTACTATACCTGCACGCCATTAGAATGAACAGCCATCTCTTAAGCAGGTAACAGATAATGCATAATTATGCATACTGTTCAAAAAGCATTAAAAAAAATGCAAAAACACTTGAAATAACTTAGATTGTCTCAGCAAATAAAACCCTCATCATATCCTCAATGCAAACCATTTCACTTTTGTGCTTGTATGAACATGATGCCTAGATTTCAAGAGACTGAAATCCCAAGTCTGCGATGACTAATTTATCAGTGATATTTACTATTTTAGGATGCAACTTAGCAATTTTGCAGACTTACTAAAAACTAAATTAATTTCATCAGTTATTATGGAAGTTCTGTTTTGCCCTTCATCACTCTTTGTACTCTCAGATTCCTACTAAATTGGCAATTAGTCCAAAAGGCAATATATACATACTACTCTAAGGGCTCTATACTGAACAGAATCTGTAACTGATATTGACTATGAAGTCTAACAAAGCCGGTATTAAACAGAGTTCCCCGTTACAGTGAAGACAGAGTGTGGAAGTGAAAGCACGGACGGGGCCAACGAAAGAAAAGGGAATTCTGTAGGACTCGTTAGAGTGAAGAAACAGCATGGAAGTGAAATTACTGCTGGGGACGAAGAAGAAAAAGGGAATTCTGTGGGACTGGTCACAGTGAAGCAAGAATATGGAAGTGAATTCACTACATGGTTTAACGAAGGAAGAGGGAATTACGTAGGACTGGCAGAGGCTGCTAGCTTGAACATGAATGCCACAACAAACGTAGAGAATAGGGGTGGAATGGCTGCACTGGCCACTGTAGGAGGGAATACTGTAAGAGTGACCGAGTATGGAAATGAAAGCGTTGCGGTGGCCAGAAAAAGGAAAATGGAATTCTGCAGGACTGGTTACAGTGAAGAAAGAGAACGGAAGTGAAATTACTGCTGGGTTTGATTTACCTGAATGATCTGCGCCCTCTGCACAGAAATCCTGCCACAGTCTCAGCATTTGAGGCCTGTTCTGCGCCCTCTGCACAGAAATCCCGCCACAGTCATTTGAGGCCTCAGGTATCCCGCCACAGTCATTTGAGGCCTCAGGTTCATTCGAGCATGCTTTCATTCGGTCCAGCTCCAGCTATTAGTCTTTATCCGACAGCATCTGTTCTGCATGCAGAGTGACACATTGCAACAGCGATATCAACCGGTTCAGCCTCGTCTGATAGCTCAAATGCAATAAGAACATAAAATGCCTCAGATTTAATGCTGGCATTAGTCCAGCATTAGTTCAAACCCGTTGACGGTTAGCGAGAATGCAGGGCCATAATTTCCAAGTTAAGGTATGTTCGGGCCTCTTCCGCCTCGGGAAGAGGCCAAATAAGATGAGAAACGTTAAAGCGGAATGTGACTTTGGTTATGTTCACAGAACACCTCACACGACTTTGGTATAAGCGGTGTATAACAGATGGGGAAAGCACTCAACTAATGCTAAGTCGGCATTGAACGATTACAATAGTCCCTGTCGGATGCCAGATGGCAGGGACTAATAAGGTTGTTTGTGATCATGATATTCGGAACCAAGCATAAGTGTATTGTATTTCAAAAAGTCCCCGATTTGTATTATTAATATAATTATTTTGTAAATATTCGTGTGTTCTCAAATTGAGTAATGGGCAAAAAACGTGACCATATAATTTTGATTGTTTAAGCTAGCTAAAATCTGAGTCTCTTTTTTTCTCTTAGTTACTAAGATACTATGTTAGTTTATGTTATTTTGACAATTTGGTGCTAAGGTAAGGAAAAATAAGAACTACAATGAGAATGGTTATAAGGGTTGGCTTGAAAATTGGTAGAGAATTATTTCTGAGGTGGAAGCAAAGAAAGGAACAATTTCCATTGCTCAAGTTTAAAGCAAGGGTTTGAACTTTGTTCATCATCTAATTGTAAGAATTTTTTCCACACTTCCAAGAATTCCATGTTCCCATGTTGTAATACAAATTTATACCTTAATTTTCTTCTTTTGTTGAAATTATTTATTATTTGACACTATTGGTGCATTTATAACTTCTTGTTGGTTGTCAAGATATGATATACCTATCATTATAAAGTGAAGAACGTTCAAGAAAGTTTGTAATTTTTTGGAAAAGTTTACTAAATTTCAACTTTGCATCAAAAAATCAATAAGAAATATGCTAGTGTCAAGAATAATGAATGTCAACAATCAATATTCTTATGCTGACTAAAATGGCCTAAATTCTAACTCATTCAACACCCTCAAGCACTTAAACAAAGTGAGATTGTTTGTACCCTGCCAACCCCAATAAGCCCATGAAAGAACATGTTACAAGTGGGATTTGGACATTGGTGGGGAGGATAACAATGTTCCTCTTAACCACCCAAGCTAGCTAGGCCCAATTGACATATAGGTTATTATTACACATCTTTTAGCTTAGTTAATTATCTCCATCTACAGTAATTTTTATACAGATTGTACTAAATCATAATTTTGTATGTTCAACATTGGAGGGCCATTATCATGGGTTCATGTGGTCTAGCATTTTGGGATTTTTTGAGGAAAAAATTGAGTAAGGACAGTACCATTTATGGTCAAGTCTTTGATGCTTTATGACATACATCTATTGAGAATTTTATTTGAGAAAGCTTGTGGTTATTCAAATTGTAGTTAACATAATTCATTTCAATACTCAAATTAATGTTCCCAATATATTTTTTCTCCAAGAAGAACAATATTAACAAGGATGCAATGAGAAGAGTCATGTTTTGGTCACATTGGGAGCTTCAGATTGCCAACATTGCACCCCAAAAACACACCCAAGGAAATACCTTAAAGCAAGAAATAATGCATTTCTGTGAATAAATTCAAAATAGTAGTTATATGTTTTTTATTATTGAATATGCCATTCCCACGAAATTCCTCATATAACAATCCTTTTGAAGTCATTAACTCATTATTACTGACCCTTGCAAGGTTGTCAATGAGTATTGATATTTCATGCTCATGGACCAATTCGAGGGATGATAAATATGATGAATAGCCATTATTACAACATTTTTATTGTTGAATAAGTCATTCCCACAAAAATCCCTATATAGAAAGCCTTTTGAAGTTGTTAACTTGTTATTAATGACCCTTGGAGGGTTGTCAATGAGTTTTGATATTTCATGCTTGTGGAGCTATTCGAGGGATGATAAATATGATGAATAGCCATTATTAGAACAATTTTTTCTACTAATTTGTAGTCTATTGATTTGTTGATGATGCACCTCCATAATATATATTGTATATAGCATATACTATAGATGAGCTCATCTGATGATCTCACTTATTATGGCCCGAACCACAACATGTAGACATTCTTATGGAATTTGGTATGGAACTCCTTTACACTTATGCGGCATAGGGACATGTCAAAGTGATTAACACTAATATTTCCCTCATGTGAGATTATACATAACTACATCAAAATTATCTTGGGGCCAATTTGCACCAAATTGTCTTCATCTTGGCTAACAGAAAATGCATTAATGTCTCCACTCCTATGCCTTTCCCTCACTTTATCCCTCACTTTAACAAAATCAATAAATACCCTCAAACATAACAATGTACAACATTCAACGTTGTTGAAAATGATCTATTGGGGTATACAATAAATTTGCTGCTTGAAACGTTGAGTGAATGACCAATACCCCTCTTGAGTATGTCATTATAATGTTCATTTAACTCGCTACTTCTGTTAATGTAAAATATGATGTCTTTATCTGCAAACATACATAAGCTTTTGAGATCAAAGTTTTACTAAAATATCTCGTATTGCATATGTAATTTGAATGGGAACACCATCCATGTTCCAAACAAACTCTCTTTAGCAAAATTAAAATACTAATTTGAATTTATCTCTCAGACTGAACCGATAAAAAGGGGACCCAACTACACAATCTAATTTTATGTAACATCAATCTCAACTTATTGTTTTCTTTGGTAAGAACCATAACTAATCAAAAAAAATGTAAGCAATGTGACATTTTAATTTTAAATTTGTACCAAGGGGTAATTATAATACCTATGAGTAATTTGGAAGGCATAGAAACCATCACTTATGGTAACCTGGAACATTCCAAGTTTACTTTTCATTGCGGGAACACCTTAAGAATATGTCTTTAAATGGAAGGAATGGAAATAACCTTCTCCTAACATGTTGCTTTATAGTTTGGAGCATGGTGGGAAACTATTGGAATAAAATTTAGTGCTTCCTTTTGAAATCTAATTTTTGGTATTACATTAATAATAAAGTTGTATCTTTTATTATTTCCATTACAATCAACTTTTGATTTTAGCTGTAATTTTTGTGCATGTAATCACATGTTATCAATATCTGTTTGTACTATTAATCCAATCACTGTAGTCCACAAATACACTTGAAAATGGAGACAACACACGTAGTCTAACATTATTATCACACTGCAAGTCTTCATCCAATCACTGTAGTCCACAAATACACTTGAAAATGGAGACAACACACGTAGTCCAACATTATTATCACACTGCAAGTCTTCATCCCTAGAGGAATTTTCTTCAAAACTTCTTCTCATAGGAGGATATGAAATTGTTGAAATTACTGGATCTTATATATTAAGCAATAACATTTAATAATGCCCCAGTATCTTTGTTAATCTAGGACTCTGGCCAATTTAGGTGGCAAAATTATTTGTTGATGATGAAAAGTAGATATGATACATGCTCAAGTATTTGTTGCACAGTATTTGGTATTCCCTAATTCTTTACATCCCAGGAGGGGATGGTTTGATCAACCAACAATTCACACGTAACGATGCATAAAATTTGGAAGATTCATTGTGTGCATTTAATCAAAATCTGTACATTACCAAAAACCCATCCAATCTTGGGTTTGATATCCATTTTGAGGTTGTGAAGCTCGAGATGCATATCTTTGGTTCACACAGATGGTCAATGTATTAAATATTGGAAATCAAAATTTGAAATATCGATCTACCCAACCTTGAGGTGCATATCAGATATAGATTTATATGGATTTGTGATAGTATATAACTTATTTCACAGGGTCCTTTCCTTTATTTTTCCATGTTTTTATTGTAGAGTTGACTCATACACACCATCTTATGTATATAGGAGCAAGGGGAACTTTCAACCCCATGCTACTTTCCTCAACTCATTATGTGACATGATATTCATGAAAACAAAAGCATAGTGGCATGGTTTATGTCCTTCGTATGATCCTGTGATTCTTTTCCAGTTCCCTTCATTTCAACGAAATGATGTAGATAACCTAAACTTCTACATAATATCTATGACTTCAAAAAAATTTCTTCTTTTAGAATTTTCAAGTATTCGGATTACAAGGACCCAAGGCCTATACGATTAGGGCTTGTTTACATGGCATATTGATACATTCCAACCGTGTGACTCTCTAACGTATTGAGTTGCCAATTATCTATTTTGTAGAACTTCCTTTCCCATAAGGGTCAGATTTAATGACTTGATTGGGCATCTCACATTGAAGGAGAAAGTTCAACAGTTGGTGAGCAAGTCGGGTGGAGTTCCCGAGTTGGGAATTCCAAGGTATGAATGGTTTTCTAAATCCTTACACGGGTCTCCAATGTTGTCCCAGGAATTCGTTTTGCAGCTGGTTTCATTCTTTCTCCTTCAAGTTTTCCCCAACTCATTCTCACTTTAGCTTCATTCAATACCTCCCTCTGGGATGTCATAGGACATGCACGTGTATTTCAAATACTTCATTTCACCATGCCTTTTCATTAAGCTCAATTCAATTTTGAATATGGTCTCATTTTTTTTTGTTTAACAGAAACGGGTAGTGGATATATTAGAAACTTGGCCTTAATGCCAAAGAGCGGATTACAAAGGGTGAGTCTAAAACGATAAGTGCCAAACAGCGTTGCAAGATTGTGACATTTATGATTAGTTCACATCTTTTCTTAACTGCAACTATGTGGTCAATTTCAGAGATTTTCCCAAGCTTGTGGGTACAAACAAACTAATTTAACAGAAAGCAATAAAACATGACAATGTTCCAAATTAAGGAATTGGTTCCCATATTTCCTGTCCGCCTCTGAGCAAACCAGCAGTAGTAAGAAGGGCTACTTTGTTAGTTTCAGTGTCCGCCTCCTTATTATTGTCTCTCAACACATGATAGAAATTTAAATTCTGGAAAGAGACACCAAGGTCTGAAATTCTGTGAATCAGCCTTGCTAGCCTTAGGTCCTTTGGCTTAGAATGTGTCACCATGTTGTTGGGAAAAGTATCCAATACGGAATGACCCTATCCCACTCTAAGGGTGATAGTACCTCAGCAACAATCAAAGCAAAGCTATTCGAGATTACTTCTTTATGAGATGTAAGAGAGGGGAGAAAGAGATCCACTAACCGATATCTTCCGCTAATGATTGATCCAATCTTCTCTCTTTGCTGCTTGCTCCCAGTTCCTTGCTCTTTCACTGGCCCAGCTACACCAAGATCCTGCAAAATGGCAAGAGAGGGAAACTACAAGAAGCATACATTCATAATTGATTCAAGGATTAGAATAAATCAAATACACAAGTATAACAATACACCATTGAAACACATGCATATAGGAGAACCTCAAATGCTTTATTAATGGAAGAAGTAAAGTTCAGGAAGTGATACAACCATAAGAGGCCCAATCCAGCATCACCTCCCAGCAGAAAGAAATCTCCTCTTCACCTCCTTCAAAGAAAATCACCCAATAGTTCTATACTCAAACCAACAGCACTTCCTTACATTCACAAGATTCCAGCCTCCTTAGACCTCATGAGAGAGCTCTATATATAGGAGTTTTGGAGAAAGGATGAGTCAGCTTGAGGCTGGCATGAAGCTGACTAGTGTCCTCTCCCACTTTAGTTATTCTTCAGTTCTTGAGTCCACTTGGAGGTTCTTGCTTCCACTTGGAGATCTAGACCCTCTTACTCATCACCAGTCGAATTCCCTGATCCAAGTATCATTTTGGAAGCTTCCTGGGCATTGACACCTTGAGGAATGACTGTGCCACTTGGCCAAACTCGCCCAGCGCAGGTAGCCTTCTTTGCAGTTGACATTCAGCGCAGGTACACAGTGGAGCAGTTGACATTCAGCGCAGATGCTCAGTGGAGCAGTTGACATGATCCAGAATTAGCTTGTTTTTGAGTGTTTTCAGGTGGAGAACTGATATTCAGTGCTGTGGTTTGCTGACCTTGTTCCTCTAGGGGTAGGAACAACATGTTTAGGGACTTTGGATCCCTTAGATTATTGACATTTCATGCTTCATGCTGTAAGGCACAAAAATGTCTATAACAGTTGCCCCCTAAAGTATGAGGTCGTTTATCGGGTGAAATGCTTTATCAGGAGGATCCGAAGTTCATTCAATCATTCAGAGGTGACCTGTAATAAAATACAATACAATACATTATCTTTCGTTCTGCTTTCATGATCTAGCTGAGGCGGGCATTCCCATGCTCAGCTTTATAAATTCATTTTGGTACATAGAACAAACGATCGTCTGATGGTAGACTGATAATTCTCTGCTGAAATTATCATCCTTTGAGTAGGATGATCATCTGCTGCAACGATGTACATGTCAAATGTCTTTATATTTCCTGAATATATATCGCAGCCCGGATGGATGAAACTAGATCCGGGGTCTTCAAACTCGTTCGATCTTCACTCTAAGTACAAGTCGATCCATGTGAGAATTGCGCTGAAGTCGAACATGGAAAGACATCGCTTGATTACCAGTCAATGATGTAAACCGTTAACAAGCGCGAGAGGAATCACCGATAATGATAATGACCCTCAAGGTACTGCAGTACAATTCACGTGGTGTGAATAAAGGACTTGGTGTCGAACACCACGCAAAATCTTCTGGTCGAAGGTCATTGATGTATACCTGTCGCCGGAAGTGAGAAACTTGCCATTGAGGCATGCAAGCTTCAAATTACTGAGGGGGTTGTTCCTAGATCAACTTCTTGGATAATGAGCTGAAGTCGACAAGAAGCGATCCGTCAAAGGAGGGCCTTAATGAATCCCACATCAGTGACACGGAACGGAGCTAATGATTTTAATGGAGGTGAAAATAATCTGTGACATATGATTCAGGGTGGCGATCATGGGTGGTTGAAGGATAATGTATGGCAGTGGATGGGACACGGTTGGCAGTGGATGGATCGGTAGCATTACCCCAAAGTGGATGGTTTGGCGAGACCATGGTGATGAGACCGGTGAATGAAACAACCCAACCCGATGTGATACGGAGGAAAAGTGTCATGTTCAAGAGTGACTTGCTACCATTAAAGCTTTGAGGTTCTCCCAATTTTTCCCCAGTCATTTCTGACCAGTACCTCTTTATTTTTTCAAGCTTGAGGAGGATAACATATGCTTGTTCTATAACCTGCCCTTCAGGCAAGCCCATCGCTATGTTTTAACGAGCCTAGCGATAGGGAAACTCGTTCTCGTCTAAAGACAAGTTTGTCGCTATTTAATCATTTTAACGAGTCTAACGACAAGGAAAACTCGGTCCTTTTCATTTTTAGAGAGTCTGAAAAGGTACAGAAAGTTAACTCCAAAATTCCTTTTTCGTCATCTAATCCCTTAAGTCCGAAAAAGTATAAAACAATACAGAAGGGATGAATTTTTGATAACTTTAACGAGCCGAATAAAACAAGCGCTCGACCTTTTTGTGCAATAATCCCTCAGGTCCAAAAAGATTAAAATCTAGAGGAGGGATAGCCCTTCTGGTCACTTTAACGAGCTAGAAGGCCAAAAATCGGCAAACTTTTCATATTTTACGAGTCAGATGAAAAGAGCTCAAAGAAGACTCGTCTTTTGAGGAACGAGTGATAAACAGGGATAGCAGCAGATTCCAGGTACAGGTTGGAATTTTCCAATCATGGCAGTGTTACAAGGATGGCTAGGTGAAATCACTCTTCGCAGCTGTTCCTCAAAATAGGTAAACAATCATATGGAGGTGAACGATCGGCCAAATGGAATGGAGGTGGCAGGTGCAAAACACGACCAAGGCTTTTTATGGCTAATAAATTTACAATCACAGTGGTTATTTACCGGGGTATGTTCATTTTTTAATGAGCTTGAATGCTCAATCTTATGTTTATTTTTTAACGAGCATGAACTATGTGCTAAAACTGCTCGGATCTCGCTTTTCTATTTTTTAACGAGCATAAATTCCGCGGTAAAACTGCTCGATATACCAGTCATAAGATAAGAACGTCTCCTGTAAGATCCCATTTTTTATAGAGCTCGCGCCTTACCAAAGCTATGCTCACTCATCCTTTCTTTATGCAAGCTCGGAAACGGCTAATCCCAAAAACAGATAAATAACCGCTCTTAGCTTGCACTCCAAAAGGTTTGCATGCCCCCAGGTATAAAGTACAATTTCAAGGCTGCCCCTACTTATCCGTTAAAACATTTGTTTTAAAGGGTGAGGCTTGCCTCTTTCTGGTTACCCAAAGATTGTTTTGTTAACTTCTTCAAACGAAAACATTTCCTCGGCACTGTCTACCGAAGTAGACAATGGTGAATGACCTTTGTCAAACAAGTAACCTTGACAAAAGAATCCTATTCTAGAACAACCCCTCTTCCATCCACGAACGGGATACGGACTAGTCATATTCTCTCGCGGAAATTCTACCTTATACCCAGGGTTTCCTCTGCCCGAAGCAGACCAGGATGCATGCCCCCTGGGTTCCAGTCCCATCTTTCCGAATCACTCGCACTCATCGGGAAGGAGGACTGGGGGTGGAGACATTTCTTGATTGAATAGACCATTCAGGGTTGGTATGTGACTATTTGCGATGCGTGATCTCGGAAATGAAAGTTGGTCTACGAGCTTGACCACCCTTCCTTCGTGTGGAAAACACATTACTCTAAAGAGTGAGGAGACTATTGCTCCCATGCAATATATATAGTCTCGTCCAAGGAGTAGGTTATAATCCAAGGGTCCTTGAACGACCATCACGTTCATTTGAACGGTCTTCCCTTTCAATGTAACAGGTACATTGGGGAGGATCCCTAATGGTCGACTGGTTCCTTTATCAAAACCCGAGAGATTTCTTATCTCAGGCGAAAGCGCTGGGGAACCCAGTGCTTTCCAAGCAATAGAGGAAAGGATACTCACAGACGCCCCTTCATCAATGATAGTGCCAGCCATTACCATTCTATAAATTTGGACTATGATTCTGAATGGTATACTGGCTGGCAACCGAGGTCTACCTAGTTGGTTCCAATCAAAGGACACAACCAGTTGCTTGGTGGTGGGACTGAATACACGACCGGATATGACCCTGACGATGTTCCTTCCTGCGATAAAGGAATGGGCGCATTGCCCTGATGCTCATCAGAGTCGGTGTTGATGAAAAGAATTTGGATGGTGTCATCCTTATTCTCTTCAGTGAGGGTGTCATTTGAAGATGAATCTTCATTGACGATGTCATTTGAAGATGAAACCTCCGAAGGCAGAACCGGGTCAACTGCCGTTTCGACCTTTGGACTTTCGTCCGGTCTGGATTCAGTAGGTTCATTTTCAATGACTGACGCTTCAGCCGACCACTTGAGCGGGCCAGCTGTATTTTCAACCAACGAAGGACTTGGCACGAGTTTTTTGTATCCAGGAGGAAGTCCCAACGGTGAAACCAGACGATCTTCCAAAACTCTCTTCGCTTCGTCTAAGAAGGGACAACGGTGGATGGCGTGATCGCCTTCACACAGTCTGCAGGGGGATCTTGCTCCCCCTCTTTGTCTTGATTCTTCACTTTCGCTGGTTGACGGTAAGCATTCAACATGACTATCAGAGGTTGATGCTCCTGAATTGTGCAAACGAGGGGACCAGTCCCTTAGTATCCGGGGAATACAGGGACAATCTCTATGGAAGTGGTCTCCTCTACATATGACACATGGCGATTTAGGCCCGGTCTGTGCTGTGTGTGGATTTTCATCAGATGTCTTTTGCTTGCCCCCAGTCACCTTAGGCTCCTTCTTCTTCTTCTCTCTCTTCTTCTTCTCCTTCTTCTCCATGGGAGCTTGGCTTTTGCCGGCTCTACCTTGCGAAGACGAGGGATTGGAGGAAGAGTTATAGGAAGTAGAAGGCTGGTGGGCAGCTCTAGACTGATCTAACTGTTGACTCGACTGTTCAGGAACCATGGTGTTCTGAACTACATTGGTTGAGAATAGCCAAATTGGCAGGCCAATTGTCAGTCCTGGAAGCGACAATGTGGCCATGTGGGGCGCACCAACTTCTCCCCAAGAGGAGAAAGGACTAGGATTTCCATCATGTGGAATTCCTTGGTTGGGGCGTTCCATGTTCTCAACCTACAGATCAACGCAGGAATAGGAGGTGATTATGTTCCATTTAAAATAAATTTTATAACGACGCTTTAGACACAACTTTCTTTTTCACTTTTTAAGAGTCGAGAAAAAGCTAAAGATGACTCTAGTCTCCTTCGATGTTTTAACGAGCCCGAAGTGACAAATGCTTGGATGGACTTTTTTAGTTATAGAGTTTGAAAAAGGCCAAAAGAAACTGCTCTGGAGATCTAGGCAGAGGGTGTGCCAAACTTTTCGCAAAACCACAGAATACGTTTTACGGTACGAGTGGTCGATCTTCGTGAATGCTGTGTTCACTACATTGCGATCAGTAGGGCGACCGACACGGTTTCCTATTGGATAAAGGCTTTATTCCTATAGGGGTCTCCCAATATATACGCGACGGTACGTGGGAGCACAAGTCTGTATTGATACTTATCGCTTCACCGTGGAGGAATCACCCAACCACTCAACGCTAAGATATCACGTTTAACGACGCCGGAACACGTCTCTATCTTAGACCTCTATGTGTTTGCGTTATGTTTCAAAGCGTTGTTATGTAAATTCAATTTATTTTAAGGTTGATCTTGTTTAGTAGTTTGCCTTTATGGATCACCACGAGATGTATAGTAACACTCCTAAATGCAGTCTAAGATGATAAGCAAGCTTTTCAATCTTTCAACTTTGAAAATCTTAACTACTGAGGGAAAAGAAAGACATCATCTTTTCACACAGATCATAGAACACACACTAATGCACTTTTTCCTAAATCAACATTCAAGCTGTCAAAATGCACATGCACAATGCAGGTATTTCTTTTCTCTTTCTTAATGTTGATGTAATACAAAAAGAAAGCTGTTGTATAACTTTGAATTCAATTTCAAGTGAAAGCAAACAAGCTTGTCCAAAATCAAAAGACACCTTAAGATTTACTTATTTCGACACTAGAAATATATAAATTCAAACCATATGACAAAAGCAAAAGCTCAATCAGCTATGAACAGCAAACAAACTAACTCTTAAGATCAAAACGACACTTATCACAGGTCTAGATCTAAGAGGCCACAGCAAGACTAGTTCACTTTCGTTATGGGAAACTGAAAATGATATAAGAAATACACAAAGAACAAATACAGTTTCTTTATACAACCGAGGCAGAATAGTGGCAAGGAAAGTTGGTTTCAGATAGGTACCTTGACTGATAACAGGCTGCAAAAACAGTGATGAAAACAGGGCAACAAACAGCAGGGAACCCCAGTAGCACAAGGCAAAACTGGTTCAGCGCAGGTGGTACACTGTCAGTTTGACATTCAGCACAGGTAGCCCCTTTGGGATCTGCGCTGAAATGCAGACTGCCTTCACAGTGCCTGCACTGAAGAGATAAACTTTCGTTTTTCTCAGTTTCCGGGTCACAGATTGCTCAAAAATTCACAGTTTTTGGCCAAATCAGAAGCTATCAATCAAGTACACACTAAGGGATGAAAAGGAGGATGAAAAGCTATCACTAAGAGCTATTCAGAGTCCTTTCGGATCAGCTCTTCAAATCATAAACTTGCCCAGAAACTGAGCTAGAGTAGCTGCCTTCTACTTTGCATTTGAAAGGTCCAAATGCAGTTCGATTCGGTACTCCCTGTGTTTATGAAATGAATAGCAAAAACACAAACAACCAACAAGATACGTTCCCCAGTGGAGTCGCCAATTTGTTGTTGGGAAAAGTATCCAATACGGAATGACCCTATCCCACTCTAAGGGTGATAGTACCTCAGCAACAATCAAAGCAAAGCTATTCGAGATTACTTCTTTATGAGATGTAAGAGAGGGGAGAAAGAGATCCACTAACCGATATCTTCCGCTAATGATTGATCCAATCTTCTCTCTTTGCTGCTTGCTCCCAGTTCCTTGCTCTTTCACTGGCCCAGCTACACCAAGATCCTGCAAAATGGCAAGAGAGGGAAACTACAAGAAGCATACATTCATAATTGATTCAAGGATTAGAATAAATCAAATACACAAGTATAACAATACACCATTGAAACACATGCATATAGGAGAACCTCAAATGCTTTATTAATGGAAGAAGTAAAGTTCAGGAAGTGATACAACCATAAGAGGCCCAATCCAGCATCACCTCCTAGCAGAAAGAAATCTCCTCTTCACCTCCTTCAAAGCAAATCACCCAATAGTTCTATACTCAAACCAACAGCACTTCCTTACATTCACAAGATTCCAGCCTCCTTAGACCTCATGAGAGAGCTCTATATATAGGAGTTTTGGAGAAAGGATGAGTCAGCTTGAGGCTGGCATGAAGCTGACTAGTGTCCTCTCCCACTTTAGTTATTCTTCAGTTCTTGAGTCCACTTGGAGGTTCTTGCTTCCACTTGGAGATCTAGACCCTCTTACTCATCACCAGTCGAATTCCCTGATCAAGTGTCATTTTCGAAGCTTCCTGGGCATTGACACCTTGAGGAATGACTGTGCCACTTGGCCAAACTCGCCCAGCGCAGGTAGCCTTCTTTGCAGTTGACATTTAGCGCAGGTACACAGTGGAGCAGTTGACATTCAGCGCAGATGCTCAGTGGAGCAGTTGACATGATCCAGAATTAGCTTGTTTTTTAGTGTTTTCAGGTGGAGAACTGATATTCAGTGCTGTGGTTTGCTGACCTTGTTCCTCTAGGGGTAGGAACAACATGTTTAGGGACTTTGGATCCCTTAGATTATTGACATTTCATGCTTCATGCTGTAAGGCACAAAAATGTCTATAACACACCATAGTGTTGATAATAACCTGAGAATCTCAAATAACATTAACCTCTCTGATGTTTAGCACTTTCAACATCTTGAGTCCTTGAAAAAAAGCCAAAGCCTCAACTTGGATGCTGGAAGTAATGCCCAAGCCCCAGGCAAAACTGTGAATCCTAGAACTAGCTGGCGCTCCTAAGGGCAATCCTCGAAGAGTTGGTGCTGGAATATGGTCTTTTTATACACCAATTGTATTCAATTTACTGGGAGTTGAATTTATAGATGGTATCATATGTTCTTGATATGATTCTCATGTTGTTATTCATGTTTTTTTCTCTACAAATACTACAGGACTAGGGATTATATTGAATTCATATTAAGTTAGATTGTCATTTTATATGGTTACTATATAGTCATGAGTTTGTAATTTTATATTATTTTGTTGCTCACAATTTTTGCAATACACATGGTAATATATAGTTTTCTATCATGGCATTTTTCTATGTTTTTATTGTTGTCATGAAATTTGACTTTGACATTGAGATTGATGCTTTGTTGTCATATTATTGTTGCAATCTGCACTACTTATAATTGTATTTTCTTTGTTCATTTGAGTTTGCAACTAAATTTTACTTTGTGCTAAATACTTGTAATGAATTAATTTATGACTATTTTGAGTTTTTCAATATTTTCTATAGTCCCATGAAAGAATAGCTCACTTGATGTTCGATGGGAAGATAGAGACAATTTAGCTACGATAGTATCTTGGTGTCTTTATTCTTAGAGCAGGTTCCTAATATGAGACTGAAGGTAGATTAGTCTGATTCAAACCCTTCTGAAATGTGCATGGTATGATGGGATGACTTGATGGGGAGACGGGAAGGTGGACATGGTAAACAATGGTTTGACCACTCATTTTTTAGATGGTTGCAAGATTCCAACCTAGCTATCAATGATAATTCATACGAGCGTGTCACCTTCATGAACAATCTAGTCCTAGTCCTACTCCTTAGAATGCACTAGGTTTGGGTGTAATATTTTAATGTTTTGAGGTTTATAGAATATTTCATTTTTTTGTACTTTTTCATTGATACATAATCACTAATACTTTGGTGATTTTATATGCAGATGTGGGACTAGCCCATCGTTTTGGTTAATCATCGTTACATCACAAAGGAACAACTACATGAGGTGGATGTGAAGCATCTAAGGAGGAGGTGGGAGAAGAACACCATGAGCTATACGAGTTCACACGCAACATGGAGGTGTTGACTCTATGGATAAAACCATTATCTATCGACGATTTTCCTCACGCCTTTAAAGGCACACCATGGGAGTCCGCTCTTCTCATTGTTGAGAACTCCTACAACATATTGTGAATGTTGTGTTGTTTTATTTCCAACACGGAGATGATTAGCTTCATAGGATGTATTTTTTTGCATATGTACTAGATGATGAGCTTCAGCCTCGAACACCCTGTTTTGGCTTATCTACCCAAATTATATATATGATGTCAAAACTTACTTTCTAACAATGGTATATGTATGACAATTTCGATGGTGTTTACTTGTTAATGTGGTCTAACGATACTTTCATTTATGTTGGTGATGAATGTATGTTATGCATAGTTTATAAATTTAATACGAAAAATGTCAATATAAGACATAATTAGTTAATGAATCAAAAAGTGTATGAGTGTATTATGGAATGTGAATGTAGGAAATGTTAAGAAAATGTCATTCCAAGAGATGTACCCTTAAATAGTAATGAAGTAATACAAGATTCCTCACAGAATAAACAAGGTTTAGGTGAAACACTATGAGTTTCGAGTCAGATTTAACAACCATGTGACGTATTCCAAGGGTAATATACTTAGACAAGAGCACAATATTGGTGCTATATTCCTCCACATTATTGGTTGTCAGGTGAGATCAAATGCCCCTTGAACTCACAAGCTCGTCGGTGTGTAAAAAAATGAACTAAGTGGTAGAAGTTATGTTCTGAGTACTACGACTCACACCATTTGTGAAGCCTATGCAAATAGAAAAGGGACTTGACATCTACCAATCAAGCACCATGCATCAACAAAAATGTAAAGTATAAGATAAAAGCACACTATGTGCAAACCTAATATGTATAAGCACCATGCAGTTAGAAGACTTACACATAGTACATTTTGAGGTAGATCCCATTGTGTAGTGCCGATAAATGTTTTCCATCAGAGAACATGTTTAACAGTATAGTGACCATGCCAAAGAGGTTCCAACTTTCCTACACCTAATTTATCATGGTCCTGGTCATAGACCATAGTTAGATAATCTTCTCCAAATACACGAGGTTGAATAGATTTATCATACTAAGACTTGACACACTTCTTATGAGTCTCATTGGCTATTACAACACCTTGACACACTTCTTACAAGTCTCATTGTCTATTACAACATAGCGACATTTTTTTGTCAAGATGGACCAAATGTAAGAGATGTCCTTCCTTTCCTGAAGCACTAGGTAGTAGTTCAACAACTGGTTCCAAAGATGGAATATCACACTCAACTTATAGTACAACCTCCACCCCATAAACCAACTAGAAAGGAGTGAATCCCATGGAAGTTTTGCCTAAGGTTCCATAGGCTCATAACACAGAAAAGAGCATAAAATGTTGATGTGACATATGCTATATTATCCAATGTCGCAATATGTCAAACAGTACTTAACATTGCAACCAGTCAAAGATAGCCCAACATAAAAAAAAATAACAAACATAGTCCAACCATGGTAAAACATGGTCAATCACAGACAACCATAAATAACCACAAAGAACATGAACAACTATGGTTTACGATGTTGAACATGGTCAACCAAAGGTCAACCATAGTCAACTTTCCTATCCATGGTAGACCATGGTAAAAATGGTCAAACATAGTGAACCATGTTCAAGTACGGTCACCATGGTTAACGATGGCTATTCATTCTCAACTATGGTCTCCATGGTAAACCATGGTCAATTATTGTCAACTATGGTCTCCCTAGTTAATTGTAGTCAACATGGTTATCCATGGTCATCCTTAGCCCCCCTTAATCTATCATAATAATCCACGGCCAAACATGGTTGACCTTGGTCACTAATGATCAACCATCTGACCATGGTTAGCCATGGGCATTCAATGACAACCATAGTCAGCACAGTTGAGCATGGGCAACCATGATCAACATGATCATCCATGGTAACACTTAATCCACCATAATATATCCTCTTAATCCGTAGTCAACCATGGTCAATCGTAATCAACCAAGGTCAACTATAGTTTATCCTCTTAATCCCTAGTTACCCATGGTAATGATGGTCAACCATAATAAACCAAGGTCAACCATTTCAACCCTCGATCAATCCTAACCATGATCAATTGTGGTTAACATTTGTAAACAATTTTTAAGCATAGTTAGCTAATATTAATCATAGCCAACCATGGTCAACAAATCAATCCCACACACGTCAACCGTCAACTAGCACAACAACATTAGTAAATATTTTTTGAATTCATGACCGGAGAGTCCACAGTTTTAAGATTTTTGTATCAACGTTTCGAATCCCAAATGGGATCCATCATCAGGATATGAGAATGATGATGAGCAGAAGAGCAACAAAGAATTGATAAATAGTGATGAGGAAAAATAATTAAAATGACAAACTGTCGACTGCCAAAATTTTGATAATTTTAATTAATCATTAATTGGTTTAATTGGTTTTATTAATTTCATTAATTATTTTATAATTTTAATTAATTTTAATTTTTATAATTTCAATTAATTTTATAATTTTATAATTAATTATTTTATCAGTTTATAATTTTAATTAATTTTAATTTTTATAATTTTAATTAATTTTATTAATTTGATTTATTTATTATGTTTATTAATTTAACATTGATTTATTAGAATTATACCTAAATGAAAATAGCACTAACCCTAATAAGAAACTAACCTAAACCTAAAAGAAATTAAAATTAACTCTAAAAAGAAATTAATTAATAAATTGTTTTATTAATATTATATGAAAATTTTTATTAATTTGTATTAATTAATTAATTAATAATCTATAATCTTCTTTGCCTAGTATGATAAAGAAGATAATATTAATTAATTTTAATTAATTATATTAATTTGATTTATTAATTTGTTTCATTAATTTAATTTTGATTTATTAATATTATACTTAAATCAATGATCACCTAGGATTATTTTCATTTAATATCCTAACTTTAATAAGAAAATAACCTTAATTTTAATTTTAATATCCTAACTTTAATAAGAAAAACCTAAATTTTTAATATCCTAACTTTAATAAGAAAATAACCTTAATTTTAATTTTTATAATTTCAATTAATTTTATAATTTTATAATTAATTATTTTATCATTTTATAATTTTAATTAATTTTATTAATTTGATTTATTTATTATGTTTATTAATTTAACATTGATTTATTAATTTGTTTCATTAATTTAATTTTGATTTATTAATATTATATTTAAATGAAAATAATCCTAACTTTAATAAGAAAATAACCTAAACCTAAAAGAAATTAAAATTAACTCTAAAAAGGGAGTTAATTAATAAATTGTTTTATTAATATTATATGAAATTTTATTAATTTGTCTTAATATTAAATTGATTTATTAAAATTGTTTTATTTAATTTAATATGATATAATAATATTAGTTAGTTTTATTAGTATCATACCTAGAATTAAATGAAATTATCAATAAACCTGGAACTAAATTTTTAAAATTAATAATTGGCTTTATTAATATGATATAATATTATTAATAAGCTTTTCTAGAAGTAAAAGAAATTAACATTAACTTAGTATGATCAAGATTAAAATGAAATTAGTTTTAATTTTATATTAATTCCTGAACATTATTTATTTAATTTAATATTATTATTATTAATAATAATATAAATTATATTATATTAACTATTATAAATAATTAATATTTATAATAGATTAATATAATGATTAATATATTACTTAATAGTAATAATGAATCCTAGAATTTAATGGAAAATCTAAACCTAGACCTAAATGAAAACAAAGACTGAAGACACCAGAAAGGAGAGGGAGAGGGATAACTTACCTGCTGAGGCCTTACCCAGGGGATGCACTTGTGTTTTTTATTTCCTTGATCAAGGGAAGCCAGCTCCCGCTAATCTCCACGCCATTATCTCTGTTGAGATTATGAGGATGTTTGATAATTTCAAGCGCTTCTCTGATCTTTCGTCTCTGATGCTGCTCTTCTCTGGCGATAATTGATGCGCTTTCCAGACAGATGTGGTGTTTAGTTTTTAAGGAGTGCTCTGCCAGGGCTGAAGTTCGAGATCTTCCGTTCTTAATATCTGCGCCATGTTCCTTAAGTCTAGTCTGGAGGGAGCGACCTGTTTCACCAATGTAGTTTTTTCAATGAAAAAACTACATTGGTGAAACAGGTCGCTCCCTCCAGACTAGACTTAAGGAACATGGCGCAGATATTAAGAACGGAAGATCTCGAACTTCAGCCCTGGCAGAGCACTCCTTAAAAACTAAACACCACATCTGTCTGGAAAGCGCATCAATTATCGCCAGAGAAGAGCAGCATCAGAGACGAAAGATCAGAGAAGCGCTTGAAATTATCAAACATCCTCATAATCTGAACAGAGATAATGGCGTGGAGATTAGCGGGAGCTGGCTTCCCTTGATCAAGGAAATAAAAAACACAAGTGCATCCCCTGGGTAAGGCCTCAGCAGGTAAGTTATCCCTCTCCCTCTCCTTTCTGGTGTCTTCAGTCTTTGTTTTCATTTAGGTCTAGGTTTAGATTTTCCATTAAATTCTAGGATTCATTATTACTATTAAGTAATATATTAATCATTATATTAATCTATTATAAATATTAATTATTTATAATAGTTAATATAATATAATTTATATTATTAATAATAATAATAATATTAAATTAAATAAATAATGTTTAGGAATTAATATAAAATTAAAACTAATTTCATTTTAATCTTGATCATACTAAGTTAATGTTAATTTCTTTTACTTCTAGAAAAGCTTATTAATAATATTATATCATATTAATAAAGCCAATTATTAATTTTAAAAATTTAGTTCTAGGTTTATTGATAATTTCATTTAATTCTAGGTATGATACTAATAAAACTAACTAATATTATTATATCATATTAAATTAAATAAAACAATTTTAATAAATCAATTTAATATTAAGACAAATTAATAAAATTTCATATAATATTAATAAAACAATTTATTAATTAACTCCTTTTTAGAGTTAATTTTAATTTCTTTTAGGTTTGGGTTATTTTCTTATTAAAGTTAGGATTATTTTCATTTAAGTATAATATTAATAAATCAAAATTAAATTAATGAAACAAATTAATATAATTAATTAAAATTAATTAATATTATCTTCTTTATCATACTAGGCAAAGAAGATTATAGATTATTAATTAATTAATTAATACAAATTAATAAAAATTTTCATATAATATTAATAAAACAATTTATTAATTAATTTCTTTTTAGAGTTAATTTTAATTTCTTTTAGGTTTAGGTTAGTTTCTTATTAGGGTTAGTGCTATCTTCATTTAGGTATAATTTTAATAAATCAATGTTAAAATTAATAAAGATAATAAATAAATCAAATTAATAAAATTAATTAAAATTATAAAATGATAAAATAATTAATTATAAAATTATAAAATTAATTGAAATTATAAAAATTAAAATTAAGGTTATTTTCTTATTAAAGTTAGGATATTAAATGAAAATAATCCTAGGTGATCATTGATTTAAGTATAATATTAATAAATCAAAATTAAATTAATGAAACAAATTAATAAATCAAATTAAATGAAAATAATCCTAGGTGATCATTGATTTAAGTATAATATTAATAAATCAAAATTAAATTAATGAAACAAATTAATAAATCAAATTAATATAATTAATTAAAATTAATTAATATTATCTTCTTTATCATATTAGGCAAAGAAGATTATAGATTATTAATTAATTAATTAATACAAATTAATAAAAATTTTCATATAATATTAATAAAACAATTTTATTAATTTCTTTTTAGAGTTAATTTTAATTTCTTTTAGGTTTAGGTTAGTTTCTTATTAGGGTTAGTGCTATTTTCATTTAGGTATAATTCTAATAAATCAATGTTAAATTAATAAACATAATAAATAAATCAAATTAATAAAATTAATTAAAATTATAAAAATTAAAATTAATTAAAATTATAAAATGATAAAATAATTAATTATAAAATTATAAAATTAATTGAAATTATAAAAATTAAAATTAATTAAAATTATAAAATAATTAATGAAATTAATAAAACCAATTAAACAAATTAATGATTAATTAAAATTATCAAAATTATGGCAGCCGACAGTTTGTCATTTTAATTATTTTTCCTCATCACTATTTATCAATTCTTTGTTGCTCTTCTGCTCATCATCATTCTCATATCCTGATGATGGATCCCATTTGGGATTCGAAACGTTGATACAAAAATCTTAAAACTGTGGACTCTCCGGTCATGAATTCAAAAGATTCAACCCACAGATCTCTAAAATCCATTAGTAAATATTGTTAATGTATATCAATCGACAGTATTTTTTATATTTTATATGCTAATCAACATATAAAAATGGCATCGATAAAGATATATCAATTCACATTTACAAATTTAATTTTGCTAATTTTAATGTTAAAAAACTTAACTTTTAACCATAAACCAAGATAAAATCCTCATTATAATTTTACATCTTGAAACAAATTAAATATTTAAAAAAATATACATTTTATCAGTAAACTAAGAATAATAAACATTAATTCTTCAGCATATATATCTTCGACAAAAGGAATTATGAATTTTGATAATTATGCACATTATTATGTAAACATTGATAATGATAACCGTGATGGTTGAAGCCACCATGTTTAGATTTTGTGCTCTAAATTAGTTAATATTAACCATAGTTAACCATGGTCAACGAATCAAGCCCACGCACGGCCAACCGTCAACTAACACAACAACATTTATTTTATATGCTAATCAACATATAAAAATAGCATCAATAAAAATATATCAATTCACATTTACAAATTTAATTTTGCTAATTTTTGTTAGAGCCAACAGTGCGCAGCAAAAGCAAGAGACAACAACCATATAAAAAACATACAAAAGACACAGAAGTTTAACGTGGTTCACCCAACCATTCTGGGCTACGTCCACTAAACATAGGCATCGGCAATCTTTATTATCAAACAGGAGATTACAAGACAATCAATTTCCTCACAAACTCTCACACGCTCACAACCCAATCCATATGAACACCTGTTTTATAGCTAAGAGAATCTAACTGCCTCATAAATCCTCTTACAACAAATATAGGGTGCATTAACTCTCTCCCAACAAAATAGAGCTAATATAGCAACAAAATCTGATTGTTGTCACCTACTGAGATTTTTGCCTATTTTATTAAAACCGAAAATCTCAACAATCTCCACCTTGACAACAATTAGCCTGATACCCTGTTTCTTTATTATTTATTTTTTCTGCAAGCCAAGAGAAGCCAAACACCAACGCAGCTTCTCTAATAAAACTGGTTTCGTGAACATGTCTGCATAGTTTTCCTTTGTATGCACCTTTTCAAGAGAGACTCCCCTTTCAGTGATCACTTGTCTTACAAAATGGTATTTTATTGGTATATGCTTTGATTTACTATGATAGGCCGGATTCTTTGCCAAATGTATTGCACTTTGACTATCATAAAGTAACTTGATGTTGTCCTGTAACCTACCAAACTCAGCAAGCAAACCTTTCAGCCAAATCGCTTCTTTGCAAGCATGCGAAGCAGCAATGTATTCTGCTTCAGTAGTGGATAAAGCAACAATGTTTTGTAGCTTTGACATCCAGCTAATAGCTCCACCTGCAAGAGTAAAGACATACCCTGAAGTTGACCTTCTCTTATCCAAATCACCTGCAAAATCGGAATCAACATACCCACAAACAAATTCACTACTCTTATTGTAAGTGATACAATAACTACTTGTGCCTCTCAAATACCGAAGCACCCATTTCACTGCTGACCAGTGTTCTTTACCCGGATTTGCCATATACCTGCTGACAACCCCAACTGCATGTGAAATATCTGGTCGAGTACAAACCATCGCATACATCAAACATCCTACTACATTAGCATATGGAATTCGAGACATATATTCCTTTTCTTCATCTGTATTAGGACATAAACTGGAAGAAAGCTTAAAATGGGAAGCTAAAGGGACTGGCACAGGCTTCACATTGTTCATACCAAACCTCAAAAAGTATTTTCTCAATATACTTCTGTTGTGATAGCCACAGCTTACTATTGCTCCTGTCTCTGAAAATCTCCATGCCCAAAATCTGTCTTGCTGCTCCTAGATCTTTCATATGAAATGTCCTTGCCATCTGAGTCTTTAACCTATTGATTTCTTCAATGCTTTTGCTTGCTAAAAGCATATCGTCAACATACAACACTAAGATTATGAACATGCCATTACTTAATTGCTTAAAGTAAACACAATGATCATATTCACTTCTTATATATTTTTGACTCAACATGAAAGAATCAAACTTCTTGTACCATTGTCGAGGCGACTGTTTCAGACCATACAATGATTTCTTGAGCCTGCAGACAAATTTCTTATTGCGATGTTGAACAAACCCTTCCGGTTGTTCCATATAAATTTCCTCATCTAAATCTCCATGTAAAAAAGCAGTCTTAACATCTAGTTGATGTAATTCTAAATCAAGCAAAGCGACTAATGCTAACACAATTCGAATTAAAACTATTTTAACAACTGGTGAAAATATCTCATGAAAGTCAATGCCTGCTTTTTGAGAAAACCCTTTTGCAACCAACCTTGCTTTGTATCTGTCCTCTGTATCATTAACACCCCGTTTTACCTTGAAAACCCATTTACATCCCACAGTTTTCCTACCTTTGGGAAGTTCAACCAGATCCCATGTGCCATTCTTACCTAAGGCCGTCATTTCTTCCTTCATGGCTACTTTCCATTTGTCACTCTTTGAACCTTCTACAGCTTCCTGATAACACAAAGGTTCATCATCGTTAGCGGTCAAAGAAACTGAAGTAACATAATCATCATACCTTTTTGGAGGGTGTTTGATTCTTGTAGACCTCATTAAGAATGTTTCTGGTGCTTCCACAATTGGCTGACTACCATCTGTAGGAACTTCTTCATGATCACCATCTGAGACCTGTTCATGACCTACATCTGAACCCTGTTCATAATCTGATTCTGAAACCTGTTCATGACCAGAATCTGAACTATGGTCATCATGACTATCATTAGAAGTGTTGTCAAACTGAATGTGCTGAAAATCAGATACATCATCCTGTTTCAATTTATTATCTACATCTAACTGTACAAGAGAGGATTCATCAAACTTTACATCTCTGTTGATGATGATTTTGCGGGTAGTAGGATCCCACAATCTAAATCCCTTTGTTCCATCACCATACCCAACAAAGATATACCTTTTTGATTTCGGATCTAATTTAGTTCGTTGATGTTTACGCACTAGAGCATATGCATCACAACCAAACACTCTGAGTTTAGAATAATCACAAGGGTGACCTTTCCATACCTCTTGAGGAATCTTGCAACCTATCGCTGTCAAAGGTGACCGATTTATCACATAACACGCTGTAGCCACCGCTTCTGTCGACAACTCCTTCTGCAAACCAGCGTTACTCAGCATACTCCTTGCTCTCTCCAAAAGAGTCCTATTCATGCGTTCAGCAACTCCATTTTGCTGAGGAGTATAAACAGTAGTCTTATGTCTCTCGATCCTTGCATACTTGCAATAGTTGTCAAACTCCTTGGAAGTAAACTCACCACCATTGTCAGTTCTTAAGCATTTTATAGTTCTACTAGTGATGTTTTCTACCAATGCTCTAAACTACTTGAAAACTGTAAAAACATCAGACTTCCTTTTCAACATGTAGACCCACACTTTCCTAGAAAAGTCATCAATAAACGATACAAAATATGATGAGCCACCATACGAGGTTGTAGGTGCTGGACCCCAAACATTTGAATGAATATAATCAAGTATTCCTTTACTAGTATGTTTGCCTGTTTTAAACTTTTGTTTACTTTGTTTGCCAAACAGACAATGTTTACAGAAATCTAACTTTCTAGACCTTAGATTAGGAAGTAACTTGCGATCAGCCAAAATCTTTAACGCTCTTTCGCTCATATGGCCCAACCTTTGATGCCATAGGCGAATGGAACTACTGTCATGTTCAGACACTATAGACACATGAACTGACCCTGTTCTTCCTTCTAACTAAAATAGATTTCCTACTTTCTTAGCTTTCATTACTAGTTAGATTTCCTACTTTGTAAATTTTCATTACTCCACCTTGAATTACAGTTTTATATCCATTTGTGTCAAGTTCTCCTAGTGAAATTAGATTTTTTCTTAAATCTGGTACATGTCTTACATCAGTTAACATTTTGGTTGTCCCATCAAACATTTGCAGCTGTATACTCCCTATTCCCACAATATTAGATGTGAGATCATTACCCATGTACACGACTCCATCATTAACTGATCTATACGTCTTAAACCATTCTCTATGAATACACATGTGGTTTGATGCACCGGAATCTAACAGCCAATGTTGATCATGATTTGACAAATTAACTGATAACACTTTGTCGCTCATACCTGAACCAGATGCCGAACCTGTATCGGTCATGTTTGTTTCCTTCTTCTCTATCGATGAAGCTTCTTTAGAAGTTTGTTGTCGCTTCCAGCAATCCTTCTTCAAGTGCCCCAATTTGCCACAAAACCAGCACTTTACTTTACTCTTCTTTCCTTTCGACTTTGAACGCGAATTGCTCTGCTTACTAGAGCGTCTTTCTCTAGAACGACCTCTAGCCATCATTGCCTCTGATGTAGAGGTGTCAGCATTCGACCGCTTCCTGGTCTCCTCGGACAACAAAGCTCTGACGACATCATCAAATTCAATGGTTTCTGATGAACTAAGACTTATAGAAGTAACAAAATGATCCCACGACTCGGGCAACGAGCACAATAAAGTTATGGCTTTATCCTCGGATTCAAATTTTACTTCTATGCTTTCTAATTGCACCAGTAGAGTATTAAAAACATTCAAATGATCAGTAATCGAAGTACCTTCCTTCATTCGCAAACTGTATAGCTGCCGCTTCAGGAGAATCCGATTTGTCAAGGATTTTGTCATATACAGCTTCTCCAACTTCGTCCACAAACCAGCAGCAGTTTTCTCTGACACGATGTTAAACAAAACATCATCAGCCAAACACAGTCGAATACCGCTCAAGGCTCTTCCATCCAATTCATTCCATTCATCATCTGTCACGGGGTAAGGCAGTTTGGATCTTCCCGACAGCGCCTTTGCCACGCCTTGTTGTGACAATTTTTCACACTCACACCGTTTTTTCAGTTGGCGCGGATCTTTTGGTGTTCAGCAAGCGCCAAGGCCACCCACTTCAACTCGCGCTGAGGCTGTTTGATCACCGTGAATAGCAATCATACGCACAATATCTATGCGCTGGCCTTCATACGCACAATCTCTATGCGCAGTCATACGCAGTCAATATCTATGCAGTCGTACGCAGTTCAGCCATACGCACAATATCTATTAGATGTGAGATCATTACCCATGTACACGACTCCATCATTAACTGATCTATACGTCTTAAACCATTCTCTATGAATACACATGTGGTTTGATGCACCGGAATCTAACAGCCAATGTTGATCATGATTTGACAAATTAACTGATAACACTTTGTCGCTCATACCTGAACCAGATGCCGAACCTGTATCGGTCATGTTTGTTTCCTTCTTCTCTATCGATGAAGCTTCTTTAGAAGTTTGTTGTCGCTTCCAGCAATCCTTCTTCAAGTGCCCCAATTTGCCACAAAACCAGCACTTTACTTTACTCTTCTTTCCTTTCGACTTTGAACGCGAATTGCTCTGCTTACTAGAGCGTCGTTCTCTAGAACGACCTCTAGCCATCATTGCCTCTGATGTAGAGGTGTCAGCATTCGACCGCTTCCTGGTCTCCTCGGACAACAAAGCTCTGACGACATCATCAAATTCAATGATTTCTGATGAACTAAGACTTATATAAGTAACAAAATGATCCCACGACTCGGGAAACGAGCACAATAAAGTTATGGCTTTATCCTCGGATTCAAATTTTACTTCTATGCTTTCTAATTGCACCAGTAGAGTATTAAAAACATTCAAATGATCAATAATCGAAGTACCTTCCTTCATTCGCAAACTGTATAGCTGCTGCTTCAGGAGAATCCGATTTGTCAAGGATTTTGTCATATACAGCTTCTCCAACTTCGTCCACAAACCAGCAGCAGTTTTCTCTGACACGATGTTAAACAAAACATCATCAGCCAAACACAGTCGAATACCGCTCAAGGCTCTTCCATCCAATTCATTCCATTCATCATCTGTCACGGGGTAAGGCAGTTTGGATCTTCCCGACAGCGCCTTTGCCACGCCTTGTTGTGACAATTTTTCACACTCACACCGTTTTTCAGTTGGCGCGGATCTTTTGGTGTTCAGCAAGCGCCAAGGCCACCCACTTCAACTCGCGCTGAGGCTGTTTGATCACCGTGAATAGCAATCATACGCACAATATCTATGCGCTGGCCTTCATACGCACAATCTCTATGCGCAGTCATACGCAGTCAATATCTATGCAGTCGTACGCAGTTCAGCCATACGCACAATATCTATGTGCAGGTCCACCTCTGCATTCAACGCTGCACATGTATACGCACGCTGACTGATGGCAGTGGCAATGCCTATTGTAACGTTGCCTGATCCAACGCACAGGCACCACCAAACAGCACACAAGACGTTCAATCCACAATACCTCCAGCAGACTTTAGGCCCGTCACTCCTCCGCTGCGCGCTCCTCCAACTTGCTCTGATACCACTTGTTAGAGCCAACAGTGCGCAGCAAAAGCAAGAGACAACAACATCATATAAAAAACATACAAAAGACACAGAAGTTTAACGTGGTTCACCCAACCATTCTAGGCTACGTCCACCAAACATAGGCATCGGCAATCTTTATTATCAAACAGGAGATTACAAGACAATCAATTTCCTCACAAACTCTCACACGCTCACAACCCAATCCGTATGAACACCTGTTTTATAGCTAAGAGAATCTAACTGCCTCATAAATCCTCTTACAACAAATATAGGGCGCATTAACTCTCTCCCAACAAAATAGAGCTAATATAGCAACACAATCTGATTGTTGTCACCTACTGAGATTTTTGCCTATTTTATTAAAACCAAAAATCTCAACAATTTTAATATTAAAAAACTCAACTTTTAACCATAAACCAAAATAAAATCCTCACTATAATTTTACATCTTGAAACAAATTAAAGATTTTAAAAAATATACTTTTTAGAATAATAAACATTAATTCTTTAGCATATATATCTTCGACAAAAGGAATTATGAATTTTGATAATTGTGCACATTATTATGTAAACATCGATAATGATAACGGTGATGGTTGAAGCTTCCATGTTTAGATTTTGTACTCTAAATTAAAAAATCAATGGCTTGTTTTCCTTTCTTCCCATCGTATTTTGAATTATTGAAAGTATGAATTATTAACTATTAGGATTTATTATATTGTTTTAATATTTGTTTATAATAATTAATCAATGGCTTGTTTTCATTTTTTCCCATCGTATTCTGAATTATTGAAAGTATGAATTCAAAAGTATGAATTATTAACGGTTAGGATTTATTATATTGTTTTAATATTTGTTTATAATAATTGCATATATTATGTATGATTTATAATATTGAGTTTAATATTAAAGTTTATAATATAAAGTTTAATATTATGATTTAATATTAGTTTTGTAATATTGGGTTTAGTATTAAGATTTATAATATTGGGTTTAATATTAAAATTTATAATATTGAGTTTAATATTAGGGTTTAATATTAAGTTTACAATTAGAGTTTGTAACATTGGATTTAATATTATGGTTTATAACATTGGATTTATATTATTATGTTTATAATGTTAAAGTTCATAATATTGAGTTTAATATTAGGCTTTATAGTATTGGGTTGAATATTAGGGTTTTTATTATAATGGTTTTAAATATTACGTTTATAGTATTGGGGTTTAATATTGGAGTTTATAATATTAGGTTTATAATTTTGGTTTAATACTGGTGTTTATAATATTGAGTGTATATTATTAGGATTCATAATGTTAGGTTTTTTAATATTGGGTTGAAATTTAGAGTTTGAATTATTGAGTTTAATATTTTGTTTTAAATTAGTGTTTATAATATTAGGTTTAATATTAGGGTTTACTATCGGGTTTAATATTAGGGTTTTTATCATAGGGATTTTAATATTTGGGTTTTAAATATTGGATTTATAATTTTGGGTTTAATACTTAGGTTTATAATATTTCATTTATATTATTAGGGCTCATAATATTAGGGTTTTTAATATCGAGTTTAATATTGGGTTTGAAATTAGGTTTTCTATTATTAGGTTTTATAATGTTAAGGTTTATAATATTTGGTTTAATATTATGGTTTAATATTGTGATGTTGGAATGATACTTAAATCTATCCAATGTCGCATTGTGACAAATATTGTCGTAATGTTACGTTACATTGCAATTAATTCAAGATCGCATTTTGGCGTTTCAAAATTAGGCTTTAATAATATGGTTTATAATATTACAATTTATAATATTAGGTTTAATATTTGGGTTTATAATATTGGGATTAATATTAGGTATTAAAATTGGGTTTATAAAATTATTTGTAATAATATTATGTTTAATAATAGAGTTAAATATTGGGTTTATAATATTCGGGTTTAGTATTGGATTTACAATATTGGGTTTTTTAAAAATTGGGTTTTGTAATATTGGTTTGAATATTAAGGTTCATAATATTGAGTTTATAATAATAGGGTTTTCAAAATTGGGTTTAATATTTGAGTTTATAATATTGGATTAAATATTGGGTTTATAATATTAGATTTAATATTAACATTTATAATATTTGGTTTAATAGCAAGGTTTATAATATTGGATTTATAATATTAGGGTTTTTAATATTGGGGTTTATAATATTATTGGTTTTTAATATTGGGTTTAATACTAAGGTTTAATGTTGGGTTTAAAATATTAGATTTAATATTGAGTGTATAATATTTGGTTTAATATTGTGACTTAGAAATAGTACAAAAATCTATTCAATGTCTCATTATCACAAATATTGTGGCAATACAATAATGTATTTGCCAATAATTGTCACAATGTTACATTACATAATAATAAATATTTACATTTACATTTTAAATAAAGTTTGTAGTAATAAGATTTAATCTTGGCTTAATGTTAAGCCATAAACTTTAAGAAAAAACCATATTTTACTAAACCATATTACTATAAATCATAATATATTCATCATTCGTTTGGGCGACCTTGGTCAACTACCTCTTGTTATCAACTCTGCAATAAATTAAAAAACCAAGGGCTTCTTTCCCTTTCCTCCCATTGTATTTCGATTTATTGAAGCTTTTTCTCATATCTTCTTCTTCGACTTTGAATTAATAAAGTCTTGATTGAATTATTGAAACTTTGAACAAAAGAGTATTATTTTGTTTCTCATTTCTTCTTCTTGGACTTTGAATTAATGAAGTTTTGATTAACAAAACGAGATCATTCCTGAGAAATTTCTACTTATTTCTGATTTCCTAGCGATCTTCGAGAGATAATAGTCTGAGGAGTCCTGGTTCTCCTGTTCGCTGACATTTCGGTCAAACTGGAGAGCATTCAAATATGTACAATTCCTGCTGATTTACTGTTCAAATCCTCCTTTGAATTATTGAAACTTTGAACAAAAGAGTATTATTTTGTTTCTCATTTCTTCTTCTTGGACTTTGAATTAATGAAGTTTTGATTAACAAAACGAGATCATTCCTGAGAAATTTCTACTTGTTTCTGATTTCCTAGCGATCTTCGAGAGATAATAGTCTGAGGAGTCCTGGTTCTCCTGTTCGCTGACATTTCGGTCAAACTGGAGAGCATTCAAATATGTACAATTCCTGTTGATTTACTGTTCAAATCCTCCGCTGACCAAATCATTAGAAATATTATAATTCTGAATTCATTGTTTTATATTCAGTGTTTATTTCAACCCATCTCAATCCATTATCTTGAACTCCTAAATTCACGTTCAGATTATATATAATTTCTAAAATATTCATAGATATTAAGTCCAATATTGTTACACAGAGGACGTGCTTCTTACTGTTTGCACGGCTTCTAGATGCAACTCCCTTGCATGGAAGAGTAATAGGACTTATGTTTCTTCTCACCTCGTTAACTGCTACTATGACTGATGATTTTTCTTCACGGAAATAATTCGGAACTCCACGCAGGTCTCTCTATATAATCGTTGAAAGTAAAGATCTGTTAAGGAATGAATTGAATTTATGTTGGATGGATGGATTGTACTTCTAACGCCCTGGACAGACTAAATTTGCATTGCATAGTAGTCGATGATATAGTTTAATTAGTATCATGCGCTGCAACATGGATCTCTGCCTCCGTCGGTTAAACAAACGACAAAGTTTGGGTTCTGGTAAGTTAAAAGCCATGGATACTACACCGCAGGTTTTCCTTACTATTTTTTTAATGCAGTTCTTCATTTTATTGCGTTGTGGAGAAGGACGGCAATTGAAGGAATTAGTTGTCTCCTCTACACGGCTGAAAAATCCCGGTTGGAGGCCTGGGGATAACACATATCTGGTTTCTCCAAATGGGAGATTCCGTGCCGGCTTCTATAATGTTTCTTCAAATAATTATGCTTTTGCTGTATGGTATGCCAACGATCCTCACAGAACCGTAGCATGGATTGCTAATAGGGACGATCTTGTAGGCTGCAATTCTTCCTTAACCCTAGAGAATGGAAAACTCACCTTGTCTGACTCTGATGCCCAACGGAGAATATCCACTATAGTATGGGGTACGCCGATCAACGCACCCAAAGGAAACGTTGTTGGAATGGGTCTCGTTTTGTTGGACTCGGGGAATTTGGTGTTTAATACAAGCACAGTGAACTATGTGTGGCAGAGCTTCGACTCTCCTACTTTTACTCTTCTTCCAACACAGAATTTCTCCCAGACAAGTAGATTGGTGTCCACAAAAAATGACAGCACCTTCGCCTCAGGTGTCTATATCTTCTTTGCCTCCCAGTCCAACGGTCAAACGCCCTCCTTGTATTACAACGAATCAGGATCAGATCAACCTGATTTATATTGGACTGATGCAGCATTTAGTCTGGGCGTTGACGGGTATCTAAGTTTAAACAAAGATGGGAATCTTACGAGTTCAAGCAACCCAAATATTTTGATGGCATCAGACAGTAGGGATCCAGCTGATCCCTTAAGAAGATTAACTTTAGACAACGATGGAAATCTCCGAATTTACAGCTGGAACGGGAAGTCATCTTCATCTTGGGAAGTAGTGTGGGAAGCAATACAAGAGCGTTGCCTAATTCACGGCACTTGTGGAGATAACGCTATCTGCAAGAACCCCAAATTGGACGACCGGACGGTCTGCGAATGTCCACCCGGTTTCGATCAAAGTAATACTGATCCTCCCAGCTGTCAGAGAACGGTTCAATTTCCACAGATTTTATGCAGTTCTAATGATCAGATCATTGCCAATTATCAATTTATCCCTTTGGTTTACGTTACTTTCACTGGGGACGGGATTCAGACAAACATTATGAGACTGGAACACTGCAAGTCGGCTTGTTTGAAAAACTGCACATGTCTGGGTTTTTCATACCAGTTGGACGGCAAAGGATACTGTTTCCTCTATTTTAGCAGATTGCTGAATGGATATTGGTCTCCAGGAACTCAAGCGCTCACGTACTTGAAGCTATCTGGAACAGAACACAATCGACTCTCAAATCCATACACGGGAATGCTCTCTGTCCAGGATAATATTTGCATCGCTGCTTTGAGTCTGCCGTTACCACCAAACGATTCCGACCATACAACGCGTGATGTTATAATAATTTGCTCCGTATTTGGCATCGAGCTTTTATGTGGAGTTCTGGCTTTCTGGGCATTTCTGATGCGGTACTCCAAACATAGAGACATAACTGGAATTTTCAGTTTGGATATTCTACTTAATCTTTCGAGCGGGGGCATAAAGAGATTCACATATGCAGAGCTGAAAGCTGCGACTAATAATTTCAGCAATGAAGTGGGCAAAGGAGGATTCGGGACGGTGTACAGAGGTGTTCTGCCCGACCAGAGACAGATTGCAGTGAAGAAGCTCAAGTGGGTATGTCAAGAAGAAGGCCAGTTCTGGGCAGAGGTGACAATTATAGGGAGAATCCATCATCTCAACCTTGTTCGTATGTGGGGTTTCTGCACAGAAGGTGAACACAGAATGCTTGTGTACGAGTACATACCCAACGGGTCATTAGACAAATATTTGTTCAATAATCAGAGCACGGCCCAAACAACTGGGTTGAATTGGAGCTCACGATATCGAATAGCAGTTGGAGTAGCGAGAGCCATAGCGTACCTGCACGAAGAGTGCTTGGAATGGGTTGTCCATCGTGATATCAAACCGGAGAACATATTGCTGGACGAGAGCTTTTGTCCCAAGATCTCTGACTTTGGCCTGGCAAAGCTGCTGGGTCGGGAGCGCAATCTGAGTGTGTCGAATATCAAAGGGACGCCTGGATATCTGGCACCAGAGTACTGGTTGCAGAAAAACGAACCTATAACTGCAAAAGTAGATGTATATAGCTTTGGGATTGTGCTTCTGCAGATTGTTAGCGGAAGGAAGAATATGTGCTTCAGTCAATCATCTGTGGAGGGCGTTGAATGCTTCTTTCCAAAGAAGGCTTTCGATTGGTTGGTTTTGGAGAGGAATGTGGAGGACGTGGTTGACAGAACTATTGTGAGTGGAGTAAGAAATGATGGCGTTCAGATGGAGGCAATAAGGAGAATGGTGAGGACAGCGTTTTGGTGTATTCAGAGCAGACCAGATGAAAGGCCTTCCATGGGAAAGGTTGCTAAAATGCTGCAAGGAACCCTCGACGTTCCGCAACCTCCAAAGCCCAATTTCTTTGTCAACTTCCTCCACGCCGATAGCAGCGAATATGGACATCCCTTGCCGCCGCCTCCTCCTATTATTTAATGTGCAAGCATTTACAGACTGTTATTTTATATGCAAACTCATTTGCCCGTTTCTATTATTCTGCAGAGATCCTCTAGGTCATGTAATCAGTAAGTAGTAAAATTACAAAATAACAACTTGTTGCTTGAATGAAGATAGAGAAGAACATCGTCTTTATTTCCAATGTAGTCATTCTGGTATTAATATTAATCAGTTTAGATTCATATTCAAGATTTACTAATTTGCTTAGATTTATATTCCAGATTTATTCACATTATTTAGACTGCAAAAGATTTGATGTGTCTAGAAATTTAGTTAAAAAACCTTGCAAGAGATTTGATGCTTCTGAAAATTTGATAGATTTATTTTGGTAGATTTACCGTGACGATGAATTTAAATTTATTAATTATAAATAATTTTATTTTTACTTTTAATGTTTTATTAATAATTATAATTATCATAATAATTTATTTTAATTTTATATTATTTATTTATCATATTCAAAATCCTGAGATTACAAATCTCTTTCCTGTCAATTTAAATGGAATTTTGGAAATTATGTATATGTATTTTGATTATTAACAAAACATTAAACTAAAAATTATATTATAATAAATTGACAAAAGTAACTACGACCAATTACTACAGAAAAACTTTTCTCAATTCATTAAAAATCACAAAAATTTTAATTCAGAAAATATCAGAGTTTGATTTTGGCTTAGAGACTCCTTATCGCCCACAGGGTCACAATAAAAAAACACCTGAAAATTTGATTCAGGAGAATAATATCAAGGAGTGAGAAAGTCCGGGAGTAGTAGTAACACATAACTTACCCTTCAAATCACAGAGAAACGTGGTTTGGAAGCGACTAGACGCGAAGAAAGGGAAACCCTCCTCCCTCTCCATCGTCCGACGGATCATCATGCTATGAATTACCTTGGAGAAGCACCGATAAATAGCACTGGAACCCTAGCCCGACATTAAACTATAAAAATTCTATAAAGAATCAATCAATGAGAGAAAACATAATGGGTCGAACCAGTAAAGCTGATTTAGTAGAAATGAGCGACTTTAATCCATAGTTGTCAAATTCTAGTTCGGACTTGAATCTGATAGGATGCTATATAAATTTACATTAAAATTTTTCAATTTGAAAAAAATTAAGAGTATATATATTAAACATTTAAATATGTGTTTTTTTTCCTATAACAAGAGTTGGTTGTTATTTTTTTCTTATTCATTTTGAAATTTAAATAATTTTTAATAATTTTAATCAATATAAACAATTTTAAAATTACGATTTACAAACCAAAACTACAACCATAGTGGTCTATTATCTCCAAAATCTCTCTTCTTTTCAAAACTCAAAACTTCCTTTCTTATTTTCAAATGTGATCTAAAATCTTTTGTATTTAATATTTATTTAAAAATTAAATATTCAAAACTCAAAACTTCGCTCCCTATTTTCAAATCTTATCTAAAATCTTTTGTATTTAATATTTATTTAAAAATAAATATTCAGTACTCAAAACTACATTCCTCCTTATTTTCAAATTTTATCTAGTAGTAATTGCACGAGACGCTGCAAAGGAAACAACGTAAGGCAATACCATATAACAATAATTAATACTTGTTTGACAACTCTTGACAGAGAGGAAATATCAACAAAAGGAGATAACCATGCTACAATGAAATCTTTCTACTACTTGCTTACAAATCATGAGACCTATGTTCAAGTTAAAGACCTTTTCTGATTATGCCAACATGAATGCCTCATAAATAAAGTAATAGATCTTGATTTGCTACCTTTGAAATCATAGGTTGTTAGTACAATTCCTCCATATTTCTTCTTGAAATGGGTGATTGTGCTCTAGATTTCCTTGGTGTGAGTTGGGATAAAAAATAAAACAAATAATTTTATCAATTACTTAAATAATAACAAATTTTAACATATTTCATAATAAAAATTTCCATGGAAACATGTTTTTTATGGCATTACAATTAAAATATACATGATGTGAGGGCATCCTTAAATCTCCAATACAAAATCCCAATAGTGTTAATCAAAAGAGTCTTAATCTGATAGGAAATGGAGAGACTCGAACTCTCGTCTCCTTAAAGAGAAACAATTTTCTAAACTGTGTGTCAAACTTTGACAATGCTTCTAATCTCCAAGAAAATGATATATACACGGGTTGGAAACTAGCCCAATAGGGTTACATTTGTAGAATTTCTTGCAAATTCTCTACAAATCTACCTCTGAGATCTATGTAGAAAATCTGACTGTAGAATAACTCGATAATGCAATATACGAAAGAAAAATACCATAATCTACTTCTACTATCAAACTTGTGGAAGTTTAAAGATCGAGCTGAATCAGAGCAAAACACATATAACCATGAGAAGAAGAATCAATGCAAATGAAACACAGAAAATACTCAGGGGAAAGCCTCAGCTAAAAACCCACTATCTGTATTATCATACAAGGTGGAAATATATCAGAATTACACAAAGCCTTAGCTCTCACAGCTAGCCAGCTCTCAGTACAATCCTCCTAGATGCTCACATGAAATCAAAGCTTCTCACAAGCCTTCTCCTCTGCCCTCCAAGCTCCTATTTCCTTGCGCAGTTTCTCTGGGTGATCCTCCTGTTACCAAGTGGAAGACTGATCACTCACACTGATCCTACACCCTGTAAGAACTACGCAATCCTCAAGGAACCTTATTCCTTTTGCATGCATGAGTTTCTTTTATAGGAGAAAACATGCAACTGATAGTACATTGTCCGTGTCTTTAATCTCAACTAGGTCTTTCTCAGATTAGACATGCATGATTTACTGATGAGAGAATCTTCAGTTATCTGGAGTACACTAGTTGGATGCATGCATGCATTAACTCACTGAACTCACAATTAGTTCCTCAAACAGTTTGGAACTAATTTAACTCGACTTAACTCAGTAAAATGAGTTAAATAATTACAACTCAAATATAACTGAATCTTATCTCCTTAATTAAGGGATAATCTCCTTAACTTAAGGGATAACTGTTGCATGGCTTCAGAAAGACTTCTAACTTAAATTTCTCCAACTAATTAACTCAATATGAATTAATTAATTATTTTTCAAGTAGGTGGTGAGACTAAATTATAATTTTAATTCACAATTTTAATTCAAGGACAAATTAAAATTGGAATACTCTGGATTCTATTTTTATCATTTCTTCTTGCTATTTTCAACACTCTCTCTCAACAAGAAAGGAATTCAACTCGATCCCGATCCTGATCCTTTGGAATGTTCTGCATGCAACACTTCTCTCTAGTGTTGTTGCTCCAGCAACTCCAAAAACAAAAAAACGTCCAACTTGAATCAGTATGATGCATCTGTCATCAAAGTCTCTGATTGCTATTGCCTTTGTCAACTGAAAACTTTGTGCTTCGGATGACTCTGCCTTTCTGCATTGTTGTCAATCCTTCTCTACACTCTTTCGTATCTGACTTCTCTAGCCTCTGTCACTTTGATCTTCAACTGCATCAATCTCACTGATTCCTCCCACTACTATGTACTTTGGGCTTCCGTAGCAAGGTACAATCCATGAGATAAAACCTCTCAATGGACCCTGCCTAATTTCAGCCTTCTTGGGACTATCACTTCACATCGCCCCACCTCACACCTAGAGTTATGGTTGCATGTGATCCCTTTGCCCACTTCTCCAATTGTGGCTCCTCCACAATTGTCTCAGACGTCTTCTGGGACTGCATGTTGAGAGGTAATTTACTCTCCCTCTTAACCACTAAGTCTCTAACATTTACCTTGCTCCTCAAGGCTTTGCATGCATCTTGAACCTCAAGAGAATACAGGTTCTTAACTCGTGAATCGATTTGTTTCACCTAGCTCGTGGTGATGTGTCTAAGGAAAACCTTTCCATTACTGAAGACGACATCGTAGCCTTTGTCCTCCAACATCGCAACTAATACCAAGTTCTTCTTCAGTCCAGGCACATACTTCACATCTATCAAGGTTATAGGAACTCCACGCTCCCTCTAGAAAGCAACCGTGCCCACTCCTGAAACACTAAACCTTTTGTCGTCACCCATCTCTATGCGCATCTTGAGGTCTTTCTCCTCCAAGGTACTAAATAAACTTTTATTGTCAGTCATGTGGAATGAGGCTCCACTGTCAAGATACCAACCACAACCCATCATCGATGACACCATGCATGCAATAAGGGTGAAGTCCATTTCAAACTTAGAGGCCAATGCATCACCTTCCGATCCTTCTGAGGATCCCTTCTTGGACTTCTTCGATGGGAAATTAGTCGCATAATGACGCATCTCGTGACAATTAAAGCATCTCACTTTAGACTTGTCAACCTTCTTCCCTCCATGAGAAGAATTCAATTCGAAATGGGACGCCTTCCCCTTCCCTTTCCTTGCCTTACTTGCTAAAGCCATATTTTCTTCACCATCCTCGGATGAAGGACCATATCGAGTGCTCCTGCTGATCTCCTCCTGCATGAGATCCGACCATAGTCGTTCCCAGTCTGGCAGTTTCTCCCTTCCATTCACAAAGTCCTGGTAGCTATTTCAGCTCTTTGGAAGGCTAAGGAGAGCGAGGCTCACCATATCATCATCAGCAGTAGTTATTCCCACACTGCTAAGCTCATCTCTGCAAGTGGTGAGCTTGTTCAAATATGTGGAAATAGTATCATCGTTCTCCATCTTGATTCTTCGAAGCTTATCCTTGAGTGCCAATTTCCTCTGGTCGCTACTGTTCTAGTAGAGGTCCTTCAATGTCTTCCACATTGAATATGGAGTATCCTTCCCATGGAGACTCGAGACAATATGGTCTCGAACTCCCTCAAGGATGATCTGTCTCGCCCTCGCCACACACTTCTTCCACTCAGCCAACTCTTGTGCATTAGTTGAACCTAGCTTTGGGATTTCTTGATCAATGAAATCCTTCAAGCTATTGTCTTCTAATACAGCCTCCATGCGATATTTCCATGCTATGTAATTCGAGCTACCTTCCAAGGCATACTCGAGTCTTAAGCCATAGAACACCATTGGCCAACCTTGAAGTATGATATGAATTCGATTTGCACCTGCAACCCCAAACTTCAAACTTTGAATTCTCTTCTCCGTATACTGTTCACAGCTCCGATAAACTTTGTGCTGATAAACTTAGCTCTGATACCATGTAGATTTTCCTGCAAATTCTCTACAAATCTACCTCTGAGATCTATGTAGAAAATCTTACTGTATATTAACTTGATAATGCAATATACCAAAGCAAAATACTATAATCTCCTTCTACTATCAAACTTGCGGAAGCTTAAAGATCGAGCTGAATCAGAGTAGAACACACATAACCATAAGAAGAAGAATCAATGCACATGAAATACAGAAAATACTCAGGGGAAAGCCTCAGCTAAAAACCCCACTATTTATATTATCATACAAGGTGGAAATACATCAGAATTACACAAAACCTTAGCTCTCACAGCTAGCCATCTCTCAGTACAATCCTCTTGGATGCTCACAGGCAATCAAAGCCTCTCAAAAGTCTTCTCCTCTACCCTCCAAGCTCCTATTTCCTTGCGCAGTTTCTCTGGGTGATCCTCCTGTTACTAAGTGGAAGACTGATCACTCACACTGATCCTACACCCTGTCAGAACTACACAATCCTCAAGGAACCTTATTCATTCTGCATGCATGAGTTTCCTTTATAGGAGAAAACATGCAACTGATAGTACACTGTCCCTATCTTTAATCTCAACTAGGTCTTTCTTAGAATAGACATGCATGAGTTACTAATGAGAGAATCTTCAGTTATCTAGAGTACACTAGTTGGATGAATGCATGCATTAACTGACTGAACTCACAATTATTTCCTCAAACAGTTTGGAGCTAATTTAACTAGACTTAACTCAGTAAACTGAGCTAACTAATTACAACTCAAATATAACTCAATCTTATCTCCTTAATTTAAGGGATAACTATTGCATGACTTCAGAAAAACTTCTAACTTGAATTTCTCCAACTAAATAACCCAAGATGAGTTAATTAATTATTTTTCAAGCAACTCGTGAGACTAAATTCAAATTTTAATTTAAGGACAAATTAAAATTGGAATATTCTAGATTCTATTTTTATCATTTCTTGTTGCTATTTTCAACAACATTGGCATTATCGAATTATCTTGTTACTTAGAAACCCTTGTAAAATGCAATAATTTAGACATTTAAAAAGACAATATAAACAAAGTACCTGAAGTAGGATATATGTGGTTCATAGTAAGAATGAGATGAATCAATATCCTCCTACTAAGGCAGAAAAATTGGCTACTTTCAGTTGTTAGAAATTCCACCTTGTAAACCAAGTTTTGTAACTAGAATGAAATTTAACTTAGAAAATTTATCATAAAATACCTTGTTGTACTACATAAAGGCCCATTGGAGAGGATGCACGCTCATCAAGAGATTGTGCAAGGTACTCCAGGACCTAGTAGACCAAAATTTACATTTCTTGGTAAAACATCGTGGCTAAAGGCTAGTGTTATAAAAGTTAAATTACTCCAAAAGAGTAGTCTTGTTGGGTCCCTATAATACTAGTGATTACCCCATTAATATTGTAGTTGCATCCCTTATTAATATTGTTGTGCCCCTATTATCCCCATATTGTTATTATTGTGCCCCATAGAATCCCTCTATTGTTATTTTTGTGGCTTTATATTATTATTGTTAGGTCGGCTGGGTTATATTGTGACTCCTTAGACTCCTATATATAGAAAGGAGGTTTTGTCATTTGAATCATCCAAGAATTGTTCATTTATGTAATGTAAAGGAAGTTTCTCCCTCGAAGAGGCTAAATTCTAAGGCGTTGATCTATCTTTCCTATCATTTCTTGAGCTGGTTTCATAACATTTGGTATCAGAGCTTTGGATTCTAGGGTTTCGCTGCTCCAAATAGGTCATCGTTGCATTTTCGCTATAACTTTTTTTCTACGACGTTTCAGAAGCTAAAAAAAAACCCATTTGAGAAGAAATCGCGCTAAATATCAGGTCCGAATTTCAGAGCTGTTTGTGGTATATTTGCGGAGATATGATCTGAGGAAGTTGGTCTTCTTGCAGACTCCTGAATTTCATTCCAAACAGGTGACCTGGGGAAAATCGTCATAACTTTCTCCCTGAGCATCTGATTGAAATTTCGTAAGAAGTTACAGAAAGAGGACGGACTTTAGTTTCTTGTATATATTTTTCAGAACCAAAGGTCGAAACAGTGACTCGTGTCACATCGTACAAGTTCGCTCTACTGAACTAATCTATAATCAGGTCACTGTGGGAGATTTTGCATAACTCTTCCTTGGAGAATCCAATTTGGATCAGAGTGGTGGCATTGGAAGGAGGGCACAGAGGGCTACTACAAGTTGCAATTTCAGAACTGGATGATCTGAAAGTACAGAGATACATCACATGCAATATCGAGCTCCTACAAAGTGAAAAAAAGTGTGTAGATTCTTTTAAATTTTTGCTTAAGATTGGTTTGAGAATTTATTTTGAAGGAATTCAAAGGGCATAGTAGAGCATTATTATCGGTAACAGATGCCCCGAGGAAATAAAATGCAAACACCTAGTAAGCAACCTGAAAGCCCTAGCATGACTCATGAAGAAAAGGAAGAAATGCTACATGATATATCAAAATTACAAGAACAAGTGCAACAAATGTCACGCTCACAAAAGCTAACAGAAGCTAAGATAAAGGGCATGGAAGCTAAGATGGACGATTTGAAGATAGATTTGAAGACAAATTTGAAGAGAGACATGGCAGATTTGAAGACAGATTTAACAAATTTTCTACAAGAAATACTTACTAATGGTGAAAAGGTTGTAAAGGAAACTCATGATGCGAACAAAACAAATGTTAATCATGATTTCATAGACTCCAATGTGGCATCGAAGACCCACCATATTCCAAAAATCGATATGAGGAAGTTTGATGGCAAGGATCCCTCAACATGGATATTACAGATGGAGCAATTTTTCGATCTCAATAATGTGCAAAACACACAAAAGGTACGTATTGCAACTTTATATTTGGAACCAAATCAGTTTGTATGGTATCAATGGCTTTGCTCTAGTAAACAAATTATCCCTTGGGCAATTTTTATGGAAGAATTGACAGCACATTATGAGGATACAAAAAGCAACACTTTTTTTAGCCAATTGATAAATCTCAAACAAAAGGGTTCAATAATGGAGCACATTAAGGAGTTCCAAAAATTGAACATAAGGGTAAAAAATATTCCAGAGGAGCATAGGATTGATGTGTTCATAGGGTCTTTAAAAGATAGTATCCAACATGATGTTTTCCTTTGGGAACCTGATTCATTAGAGAAGGCATTCAGGTTAGCAAGAAAAATAGAAAGCAAAATTATGGCAACCAGGAAGCATACCACTCACAACTATAAAGATGGAAGTGTTGTTGCCCCTAGTCTTCTACAACCTATAAGGTTGACACCACAACAATTGGAAGAAAAAAGAGCAAAAGGGCTTTGTTACAGTTGTGATAGCAAATACACTAAAGGTCATAAGTGTGCTGAGAAGAAATTATTCTACATAGGTTGCAAAGAGGAAGAAGAAAAGGAGCAAGAAAGGTCAAAAGAAGAGAATATACTCCAGGAACAAAGCCTAGATAAAGAAGAAATGAATCCGACCATATATTATAATGCAATGGCTGGAATTACCACTCCTCAAACCATCAAGATAGAAGGACAAATCAAGAAGAAAAAGGTAATAGTGTTGATTGATTGAGGAAGTACCCACAATTTTATTGATTGTAAGGTAGCAAAAGAATTGAATTGCTTCTTATATCTAGCACCAGAGTGTCAAGTGATGGTTGCAAATGGAGGAACAATAAATTGCTCTGGAAAGTGCCATAATATCAAGCTATCGATGGGAGAATATGTATTGACTAGCCCAATGCTTTCCATTCCAATGGGAGGTGCTGATGTTGTACTAGGAGTCTAATGGCTACAATCCTTGGGTACAATAGCTTTTAATTTTCAAGAAATTTTCATGAAATTTTCTGTGGAAGGAAAGGAAGTTGAATTAAGGGGTATTGCAGGGAAACCAGGAAAGATAATTAGCTCTAACGGTATGAAAAAGCTTCTAAGAAGGGAACAAAAGGGTGTAATTGCACAATTATGTTCGCTAGATGTTTCCACATTGGAATCATCTATTTCTCCAGATCTCCAAAAACTCTTGAACAATCATTCCAAGGTATTTGAGACTCCCAAAGGTCTCCCACCTATTCGTGATCATGATCATGCTATTCATCTGATTCCAGGAAGTGTTCCTCCAAACATCAGGCCATACAGATATCCCTATGCCCAAAAGTGTGAAATTGAACGTATGGTTGCAGAAATGCTAGAGGCTGGTATAATTCAACCGAGTCAAAGTTCTTTCTCTGCTCTAGTAGTATTAGTGCACAAGAAGGATGGATCATGGCGCATGTGTCTGGATTATAGGGAGCTCAACAAGCTCACTATTAAAGATAAGTTTCCGATTCCTGTCATTGATGAGTTACTGGATCAATTGCATGGATCAATTTACTTCACCAAGTTGGATCTTCATTTAGGATATCATCAAATCAGAATGAAGACTGAACACATTCCGAAAACAGCATTTAGAACTCATGAGGATCATTATGAATTCTTGGTCATGCCTTTTGGCCTTACCAATGCACCTTCAACATTTCAAGGTTTGATGAATTCCATTTTCAAACCATTCCTTTGAAAATTTGTGTTAGTATTTTTTGATGATATACTAATCTACAGCAAGTCTTGGAAGGATCATGTTGAACATGTTGACAGGGTGCTACAACTATTGGAGGAGAAACAATTATATGCAAAAAGATCCAAACGTTTCTTTGGAGTACAAGAGGTGGAATATCTGGGTCATATTGTATCTCATGAAGGAGTTAAGGTAGACCCTAGCAAAATTAAAGCCATTAAGGAATGGAAAATCCCCACATTCATAAAGCATCTGTGAGGATTTCTTGGGTTGACAGGGTATTATCACAAGTTTGTTAAGAATTATGGGAGAATAGCAGCACCTCTAACAACATTATTGAAGAAAGATGCATTTTCATGGACTCCAGAAGCAACAAAGGCCTTCGAACATCTTAAAGAGGCAATGTGCCAAGCACCGGTCTTAGCTACACCAGACTTCACAAAAACCTTTATTATGGAATGTGATACTTCAGGAAATGGAATTGGTGTTGTTTTAATGCAAGATGAAAGACCCATTGCTTTTGAAAGTCGTCCAATAAAGAGAAAGTTTTTACACAAAGCTATTTATGAGAAGGAAATGTTGGCAATACTCCATGCACTTAAGAAATGGCGACCCTACCTAATGGGAAGACACTTCAAGGTAAAAACAGATCATGATAACCTTAAATACTTTTTAGAACAAAGATTATCCTCTGAAGAGCAACAAAAGTGGGTCACAAAGATGTTGGGTTATGACTTTGAAATCATCTATAAAAAAGGGAAGCAAAATGTGGTGGCAGATGCACTCTGAAGAAAGGATGAGGACGTGGAAGCATTGTTGTGCACCATTTCTATTATCCAACCAGATTGGATAAACGAAGCAAGGGAGGAATGGAAGAATGACGAAGAAGTGTGGGCACTTATTCGAAAGTTACAACAAGATTCCAGTACATCTGATACATTTAGCTGGAAAAATGATTCTTTATGGTACAAAGATCGCTTATACCTCTATAAGAATTCCCAACTAAAACAAAATATTCTTATGGAATTGCACACTTCTCCCTTAGGAGGGCACTCAGGATTTTTAAAAACTTACCACAGGGTTAAGAAGGAATTTTTTTGGGATGGCCTTAAATCAGATATTCAAAAGTTTGTGGAGGAATGTTTGGTTTTCCAACAAAATAAAGTTGAAACAATTAAGACCCCGGGTCTATTACATCCTTTATCCATTCCAAGCCAACGTTGGGAGGAGGTTTCAATGGATTTTATCACAGGTTTACCCAAGTCTAAGGGAAAGAGTGTCATCATGGTGGTAGTTGACAGACTTACCAAGTATGCACACTTTTGTGAATTATCACATCCATTTAAAGCCAGTACAGTATCTACTGCATTTATGGAAACAATTCAAAAGCTACATGGAAACCCAAAGATTATTGTAAGTGACAGAGATCCCATTTTCACTGGAAATTTTTGGATAGAATTATTTTCTTGTCTTGGTACTCAGTTAGCTTATAGCTCATCTTATCATCCTCAATCTGATGGGCAAAACTGAGATAGTAAACAAATGTTTGGAAGGATATCTTTGTTGTTTTGTATCTGATAAACAGACACAATGGGTCAAATGGTTGCCTCTGGCTGAATGGTGGTATAACACTTCCTTCCATACAGCAACAAAAATGACCCCATTTATGGCACTTTATGGATATCAGCCACCATCCATCACATCATATTTAAGAGAAAATTCTAAGGTTCAAGCAGTGGAACATCACATCGAACATCAACAACAAGCCCTCCAACTCTTAAAGGATAACCTCGTGTTGGCACAGAATAGAATGAAACAACAGGCAGATCAACATCATAGCCAAAGAAGTTTTGATGTAGGTGATTGGGTATTCCTACGGCTACAACCATATAAACAAATGTCCCTCAAGCAAGCTAAGAAGGATAATAAATTATCACCAAAGTATTATGGTCCGTACAAGGTGTTGCAAAAGATTGGTACTATGGCATACAAATTGGAGCTTCCTACAGCTTCTCGATTGCACCCAGTTTTCCATGTTTCATGTTTAAAGAAGGTTATAGGAAACAAGCTCCCAGTTCACACAATATTGCCAGAACTTGACGAGGAAGGAAAAAATATATTGGAACCAAAAGAAGTCACAGAAACAAGAACTCGACAGCTACGAAATCAATCAATTTCGGAGTATCTTATCAAGTGGAAGAACTTATCCACTGAAGATTCCACATGGGAGGATGAGAATTTTATATAGAAGCATCTAGAACTACTCAAGCGTTGAGGACAACACTTTTTTGAAGGAGAGGGGCATGTTGGGTCCCTATAATACTAGTGATTACCCCATTAATATTGTAGTTGCATCCCTTATTAATATTTTTGTGCCCCTATTATCCCCATATTGTTATTACTGTGCCCCATAGAATCCCTCTATTGTTATTTTTGTGGCTTTATATTATTATTGTTAGGTCGGCTGGGTTATATTGTGACTCCTTAAACTCCTATATATAGAAAGGAGGTTTTGTCATTTTAATCATCCAAGAATTGTTCATTTATGTAATGTAAAGGAGGTTGCCCCCTCGAATTGGCTGAATTCTAAGGCATTGATCTATCTTTTCTATCTTTTCTTGAGTTGGTTTCATAACAAGTCTAACATCCATAATATTAATAATATCTATGTCTATAACCTATCATATTGCTTTCTAAAGCTACCCTTGCTTTGATAAGTCTGTAACCTAGGATAATGGATAACATTGGACATCATAATGAACACAAATAGGTTCATGATAACATGAACTTATAAAATTTAGTCAAACTATAGTGCATAATAATGAATTGATACCAAATCACAACAAGAATAACAAACAACTTGTTGCTCCAAGCTATGAGAGAGCTTCCTATCTACCCCAACAAGATTTCCTATAAAACAATTAGGCAAGTACAATGCTCATACACCAGAACACAAAGATGGAAAATAAAATTCCATGAGATATATATTAAATTTTAAGAGAATGATTTTATGCTTGAAATATTCCAAGGATTCATAATGAGTTAGTTATTTTGGTTATGATTATAATTTATTATGTATAAAGGCAGTTTACATTCATTAAAAAATTGAACTAACTTGCAATTTCATCCATTAATTTGTGTGTCAAATCATTATCTCAAAAGAAATTTTCATGTCTTTTTTATAAAAGGTCATTCAAACAAATCAAATGCAAAGGCACTTGACCATTAATTAGCATGTCAATAAAAAGTTGACAAGTAACAGTATTAACATTCTACTTCTTGCCATTAAACCAAAGGATTCACAAAAAACTCTAAAGTTGCTAGCCTGACTACACCATCTACAACCTTTATATACATGACTGAGTTGCTCCCAGTGTTGTACATGGTTGCATTGGGTTCGGACTTGAATACAGAGTGGACATGGCATGGAAAGGGTGAAAAGTTTTTAATAGGTGCAATGTAGATCAATTTTCCTTTGTACAACAAGTCTTCAGGTACAAGTGTACCTCATTTACAACTTTCCAAATGCAATGTAGAAGGTTATCACTGCCATTTTCTACAAACCACGCCTGCAATTCATGCAATAAAAACAAATACAATTAAGTTACTCGAACAAAATGTCCAATACATGTAGAAAACAAAAACAAAAAAATAAGTCTACATGTGAATTTTTGTACCTTCCCTACTTCAAGCAAATAATTTTCAATTTTCTGCTTCACATTGTTCAATCCACACTTTTTGGAAAATTTATGAGCTTGTACCATGCTGCATGGGGGAAACAAATTAAAAGGAACAAAGAAAAAAGTGAATATACATGGAACCTTTGTTTTACAACACTCTAAGTTAGAAATTTGAACCCTGAATAGTTTTAGAAACACAGTTTTCCATCCAACACCGATGAGGTAACCTCTCTTTCAAATCCCAACAATGTTAATAAAAAGAGTCTTAATCTGATAGGAAATGGAGAGACTAAAACTCTTGGCTCCTTAAAGAGAAATGGTTTTCTAAACTGTTTTTCAACCTTTGACACCACTTCCAATCTCGAAGAAAAGGATATATACACGGGTTTCCAACTATCCCAACAAGCTTACATTGGCATTACCCAAGTATTCTTTCCTGCTTAACAACCCTTGTAAAATAAAATAATTCAAACATTTAAAAAGAAAATATAAACGAAGTACCTGAAGTCATAATTAGGATATGTGTGGTTCATAGTAAGAATGAGATAAATCAATTTCCTCTGGCTGAGGCAAAAAATTGGTTACGTTAGTTGTTAGAACTTCGAGATTATTAACCAAGGTCTCTAACCAACATGAAATTTAACTTAGAAAAATTATCACAAAATACCTTGTTGTACTACATAAAGGCCCCATTGGAGAGGATGAACACTCATCAGGAGATTGTGCAAGGTACTTTAGGACCTAACAGACCAAAATTTACATTTCTTGGTAAAACATCATGGCCAAAGACTTTTTAGAGTGTTAAAGTCAAATTACTCCAAAAGAGGTCTATAACCTATCATATTGCTTTCTAAAGCTACCCTAAGTCTGTAAAACCTAGGATAATTGATAACACTGGATATCATAATGAACACAAATAGGTTCATGATAACATGAACTTATAAAATTTAGTCAAACTATAGTGCATAATAACGAATTGATACCAAATCATAATAAGAATAACAAACAACTTACTTGTTGCTCCAAGCTATGAGAGAACTTCCTATCTACCCCAACAAGCTTTCCTATAAAGCTTCCTATCTACCCCAACAAGTTTTCCTATAAAATAATTACGCAATGCTCATACACCACGAGGATGGAAAATAAAACTCCATGAGATATATATTAAATTTTAAGAGAATGCTTTTATGCTTGAAATGTTCCAAGGAGTCACAATTTGTTAGATGTTTTGGTTATGATTATTATGTATAAAGGAAATTTACATGCATTAAAAAAATGAACTAACTTGCAATTTCATCCATTAATATGTGTCAATCATAAGTTCGCCATAGTTATAACCAGGGGTTAGCTCAACTAGTTGTTGTTGTCATCAATGTCATGTTTTTTATGGCATTACAGTTAAAATATACATGATGTGAGGGCATCCTTAAATATCCAATACAAAATCCCAACAGTGTTAACCAAAAAAGTCTCAATCTAATAGGAAATGGAGAGACTCAAACTCATGTCTCCTTAGAGAAAAGGAATTTTCTAAACCATCTGTCAAACTTTGACAACACTTATAATCTCCAAGAAAATGATATATACATGGGTTGGCAGCTAGCCCAACAGGCTTACATTGGCATTACCCAATTATCCTTTGTTTCTTAGAAACCCTTGTAAAATGCAAGAATTCAGACATTTAAAAAGACAATATAAACAAAGTACCTAAATTCATAATCATGATATATGTGGTTCATAGTAAGAATGAGATGAATCAATGTCCTCCTACTAAGGCAGAAAAATTGGCTACTGTCAGTTGTTAGAAATTCCACCTTGTAAACCAAGTTCTATAACTAGAATGAAATTTAACTCAGAAAAATTATCATAAAATACCTTGTTGTACTACATAAAGGCCCCATTGGAGAGGATGCATGCTCATCAAGAGATTGTGTAAGGTACTCTAAGACCTAGCAAGCCAAAATTTTCATTTCTTGGTAAAAAACTGTGGCAAAATACTATTCAAAGTGTTAAACTCAAATTACTCCAACAGAGGTCTATAAAACCGAGGATAATTGATAACAATGGATATCAAAATGAACACAAATAGGTTCATGATAACATGAACTTATAAAATCCACTGAAACTATAGTGCATAATAATGAATTGGTACCAAATCATAATAAGAATAGAAAACAACTTACTTGTGGCTCCAAGCTACGAGAGAACTTCCTATCTACCCCAACAAGTTTTCTATAAATAATTACATAATGCTCTTATAGCACGAGGATGGAAAATAAAACTCCATGAGATATATATTAAATTTTAAGAGAATGCTTTTATGCTTGAAATTTTCCAAGGAGTCACAATTTGTTAGGTGTTTTGGTTATGATTATTATGTATAAAGGCAATTTACATGTATTCAAAAAATGAACTAACTTGCAATTTCATCTATTAATATGTGTCAATCATAATTTCACCATGGTTATAAACAAGGGTTAGCTCAATCAGTTGTTTTTGTCATCAATGTGAGCTAAACTAGTTGTTATTTTCACTCGCATTTGGCCAATTCACTATTGGGTAGAGAATGCCCTTGGTTCTCTACTAGGGGCACACCAGCTTACTGAAGGTGCAATAAGGATTCCATCCACCTATGCGATAAGAGGTTTTCCTTAGAGCCAAATAATTTATTAAACATACCTCAAAACAAAATAAAAAAAATAATAGAGTTGTGATTGAATTTTTGTAAATCTTCAATACCTATAAAATGATTCTAATGGATTATAATTGATCATATTCTATAAAATGCTTCATTTGAAACAACACACAATGCAAGCCTTGAGATAAAGGTACATGTTTCATTTGAGACAACACGCAATGCAAGCCCTAAGATAAAGGTACTAGGGTCTCTGAAATGCATTCGTCGAATTATATCCTTTAAAAATATATAAAAAATAAAATTATAAAGACTTTTAAATATAATTTAAAAATATAAATTTAAAGTGAAAGAAATAATATTCTTTACTATTTCCTATATATTCATTTTTAGATTTCTCAAATTTCCCTTATAATTAGTTGTCTTTTAGGAAAATGAGATGTTTAATAATATGAGAATGTTAAATGAAATTTAAAATGTAGATGTGACTATGTTGAATGTTTATTTGGTGTTTTTTATTCTTATTTACAATGAAAATTTTGATTAATCAATATGAAACATGCTAAATAAATATGAGATTTTGCAGATATCTTTTCATTTCTTAAAATTAACTAGGTTGATTCAAGAAGTGTTGAAATAATGCTAAGAGTAGGGAACATAGCCTTAGTAATTTTCCTCTTTAGAATCCTAGCAATATGATAATGCTAAGAGTAAGGAACATAGCCTTAGTACTTTTCCTCTTTATAATCCTAGCAATATGATAATGCTAAGAGTAGGGAACATAGCCTTAATTCTTTTCCTCTTTAAAATCATAGCAATATGTGGTTCCTTGAGTATAAGGAAGGCCGCCTTTTTAGGATGTTTATTGGTTTTTATTATTTTTATTCTTTATAAGATGTCGCATCCTATGAAAACCTTATCAATCTACTTATATTCGTAGCCAATATCTTTAAAAAAATTCCAATATGTTTGTTTTGTTTCACAATATGATTATTATTAAATATTTTTTAAACACTTAATATAAGCATATTAATGATGATAAGTTTAAGTGATTGTGCTTTTTTATATTTGTATAGAATTGACAAATAACATGTAAAAATCATATTATTGATATACATGATGCGTAATTCAATTAACTGTAATGTTAGGATATTCTGACACATAGGAAATAGTTAAATATAACTTGGTTTAGTGTAGAGTTAGGTAAAATGTGTTTATTTACTATGTACTTTTGTAACTTACAATGTCACAATATGTTCTAGACATGAAGTGATTTGATGATTCATTCTCTCCTCAGTATTACCGACACTTGATCTGTGGCTTAACACCTGATTGGTCCATGATCTCTATTTTAAGAGTATGGAGGGCCATTTTTAAGGTGACGTTCATGAGAGAAGGTTATGTAAACTTTCTTTCTTTTACATTAATAAATTGCCTGAAGTCACCACTTTGGCTCTGGCCATGGAATGTTTCCCTCTTTCAGGGTTTTAACAAAGTCAAGAACACTGGTGTATTGATCTGTGATATTTTTGTGAGCAGTCTCCTATGGTGTTCTATCTCACGAACTTACCCTGTAAATTCCTAATAAAAAAAAATTACTATCAGTTACAAATACCATAATTTTATATCTATTTTATATAAAGAAAAAATAAAATAATTTAAATATTTCTTTTTCATATATATATAATTTAAGGTATGGTAGAGGTTTTTAATTCTTTCAATGTTTAATACATAATTGCCATCGGTCTACTTATATTTGTAGCCAATATCTTTAAAAACATTTTCAATATATGTTTTTTTTTATTCACAATATGATTATTATTAAATATTTTTTAAACACTTAATATAAACATATTAATGATTATAAGTTTAAGTGATTGCTCTCTTCTATATTTTGTATACAATTGACAAACGACATGTAAAAATAATATTATTAATATTACTTGATGTGTAATTCAATTGACATGTAACATATGAAAAAAGAGATTACTATGAGTTATACATAACATAGTTTTATATCAATTTTATATAGAAACAAAATAAAATAATTTAAATATTTTTTTCGAATATTATATATATAGATATTTCTTTCTTTCTTCTTAATTTAAAGTATGATAGAGATTTTTAATTCTTTCAATATTTAATACATATTGCCATGTATTATTTTAAAAAGTATTCTATAACAAAATAATTGAATATATATATATATATATATATATATATAAACATTTTTTACCTTAATTTTAAATTTACCAGCAAAAAAAATAAATAAAAAAAAAAAAAAAAAAAAAAAAAAAAAAAAAAAAATGAAAAAAAAAAAAAAAAAACATAATCTTTTAAGATATAAACTTTTATTTAAATTTTGGATGGAAAAAAAAATACATTTTAAAAATTTTGATTCCTTGAAATAATTAATAAAATAAATCTAAAATTATAATAAGCCTACCTTCTTAATAATAATAATACGATAACTTTCAAATACTAAATGACATCTCTATTGTAAATGCCATCCAAATTATAAAGAAAACTAGTCAAAATCTAAATACTAAATGACATTTCTATTGTAAATGCCATCAAAATTATAAAGAAAACTCGTCAAAATCTAAAATACAATATCAATATATCCTTAAAAAAAATACAATGCTAGAAAAGTTTGAAGCAGTAACAATCACAAAATTGATGGCTATGTTTTTCATGTCAACGCCAAAATATATAGAACATTTTAAAATAATGCAATATAATGTGGACTTTCAGAGTATACAATTATTGCCGGCTGAAGCCTCCTACTCAATCCCTAAATATAGAACATTTTAAAATAATGCAATATAATGTGCACTTTCAGAGTAGATAACTATTGCCTGCTGAATATTTTCCCATAAAACCTATTGTTAACAAAAATCCGGAAGGAGAGCTCTGGAGCCCGCGGAGAGCGCGCCTGCGATGAGAGCAAACCAAAGCTCGCCACCATGACAACCTACTACTCAGATTGCCTAGTTGATGGACGAACCAGCTCTCGCTGACCGCCATAGCCCGCCAAGTCTATGTCTCCACGTTCTCCAGTCCATCCTCGACACGTTTCGGCTTCCTCCTCTTGACAACCTTCTCTCCAGAATCCTTGCTACCTAGCCTTTTCGACTGGCCATCTGGATCTTTATGGAGCCTCATCGTCGTCAGGCCTTAACCCATTCATAAGCTCTCCGTCCCCATTCTGCGCGCGGCTTTTCCTTTTGGCTTTCCACAGTCCTCCGTCCCCATCTGTGCGCGACTTTCCTTTTCGGCTTTTCTCAGTCCTTTTTTCCTTTCTGGAACAGTCTCTCGCATGCTAATAATCTATAGGTTGCTACTTATGGATTTATTCCATGCAGACACGCCTGAGTCGGGACAAAACGGTTTTGCTGCTCGTGCGCAATCACAGGCGCTCTCGTCCGTGGGCTTCATCTCTGTAACAGGTCAGTCTTTCGCCTTTTAGTGCAAATGCTCTCTTTCCTTTTATAGAATTTATAAGATTTATGTTATGAATCTCTGCTAAAGTGCTTTAGTTCAGCAAGGTTCTCCATGAATTGTCTGTTTATAGGCCGTCAAGCTCCTCCTAAGAGAACCTATTTTCCTAGATAATCTCGTTACAATCCCTCCCTATCCAAGATGTTTAAAGCGTTTTTTCAAAAACTCAGCAATCTTATCAATATTTACAAGCCATGCACAGACTTCAGGCTCAGAATTGGACAATGGTGGTGTGTCTTTGAGGTCTACTGCTGCTGCTTTACATGCCTCTGAGAATCCCGCTTCGAACCCACAGAACTCACAGTTCTGGAACGGTTCTCTCCCTCCAATCACCGGAAAATCATCACGGTGATCGCTTCTCCTTTTCCGGCATACATCAATTTTCAAAAAACTCTTTGGGAATAGAGTCTGACATCCCTCCTTTATTCGGCATGCGCCAACTTATTCTCATATCCTCAGATCATCCCTATCTAGATCAAATTGACGGCCCGCTGCTAGCTCTACTTAATATCCATTTCTTCCTCTGACATCCTCCCCTGAAATAATCAATTCAGGCCTTGTCCTTTCTCCGTTTTCCTTTGTTTTCCCGATCATTCTTCGTGCCTTTTCCCTGTCAGATCAAATCCATCCCATATCCAGGAAATTACTCTATCCAGGCCTCTTCTTCTGACAGATGTTAGTGAGCTTTAAAATCTCCTCGATCCCACGGGAAAATTTTTAAATGGATGACAGGCTGGATGCCGATGCCACGGAGGCACTGATTAGAGCCACTTTGGAGGCTGAGCAGGCGCGGAACAATGTCACGATCCCGAGGAGCTGGCAATCAACTTTAGATGAGGTATTGGTAATACCAACCTCAAACAATGCCGACAGGATAAAAAATCATTCTCCCTCCTTGAAAGATGACAAGGCGGCCGTGCAGAAGTTTCCTCACCCTCTCCCGAACCGCTACAATAGGTCTAAGAACCCTGTCAAAACTACGGCCCCGCCCTCAACAATTAAGCTTGACAGCGCCTTCCTAACAGAAAGGATCGAAAGTCTGCAAAATCTTGCCCTGATCGGGAGATGGCATTTCCCTGAGATGAACGACACAGAGATGAGGAAATGGCTCACAATTCACTGGAAACCGGTCATAGGCTACACTCCTGTCATATCCAGCCTCATGAAGGAGTGGTATTGCTTCCACTTCCTTCATGCTGCTGATCTCGAGGCTATTCTAAAAGGTCCATGGGTTTTTAAACGGAGTTTTCTTGCTTTATACAGATGGTACATCGGATATGACCCACTAAAAAACACCCCCTCAAACAATCTCATTTGGGTAAAGCTCCCAAACCTCCCTCTTGAGCTCTGGTCAAAGGAAACCCTTGAGGTGATAGGAAACTCTATCGGAAGATTTATCTATGTCGACCCATGGTGCTTGGGTGAAAAGGACAAGAGGATAGCTTGGATCCTCATTGAGAAGACCTACAAAGGAGGATACCCAGACCATATAGAAATAGCCTGGAGGAACCAGATCATCAAGCAACGGTTAGACTTCTGGGGCATCCCGTTCAGGTGTGCTGCTTGTCACAAAACGGGCCATCTCATCAAAAATTGCCCTCATAAAAGGTATCTCAAAAGCAGACTCTTCAGCCGCAAAGATAGAAATCCATCCTCAACGGCAAGCATCTCTGCCACCGAGCTGCTCGATGAACAGTTTCACACTGATTCTCCTCCGCGGGACCTTTCTCAGAATTTTTCCCAGCTTCCAGGATCCAAACCTGGCATCCCGGAATTTTCCTTCGATCTTCCGAGCAGCAGCCCTCCAGATTTTCATTGCCCTCATATTCCGGAACCAAAAGATGACAAGGTTGTACCATCCCCTGCTCCTTCACGAGTTGCGGATTTCTCTATAGGCTCTCATCCCATTTCCATTTCGTCTTCCCCTCTCCCCCTGACAAAAACCCCTTACCCCTTAATAAGGGCAAAGAACCTTGTGAGTCGATCACCCCGGTCAACTCTCCTGCAACATCCCCTGTCAATCCATACGACTCTGATCTAGATTTCCTTCTCAGCAGAAAATCTCTAGAATTGGAACCTTTAACTATTCACAAGCCTCGGAACCAAGCTTCCCCTTTCATAAGCCCGGATTCTGCTAAAAATATTACTGTCCGAAAAAAGAGTAAAGGTGGAAGCAGACACTTCAGAGGAAGGACTACTGTGACAGACAAAGGGATTAAGAACCTTTCTTTGGTTGAAGTTCCCATCCATGGAATGCCGGAATCACAGCCTCTTAGAGCAAGTACGGCTGGCCAGCCTTCTAAATGACCTTCATTATTTCCATGAACATCAGGGGCCTTGGCATTGACCCCAAGTTCATAACGCTGAAGGATCTCTTCTATTCCTCTAACCTGGGAGTAATACTCATCCAAGAAACCATGCATAGCAGCGAGGCATCTATTTCCTATTTTAGGAAAATGCTCCCTTCGTGGTATATGGTGGCCACTGGAGCAAAAGGTCTGTCAGGAGGGTTAGCAACCCTATGGGATCCTCACAGAATCAGAGCCAAAGCCTACAGGTGTTTTGCAGGCATCATCATTGCGGCCTCCATCAGGGGCAAAAATCACCCAATCAACATTTTAAACCTGTACGCGCCATATAAAAATAGAGCTCCTTTCTGGGAAAGATTTTTTTCATCAGATATATTTGATATTGAAAATCTGATGATTGCAGGAGACTTGAATCTAACGCTGAGTCCAGATGAATGTTGGGGGAACTGTAAGAAAAATGACTCTCTTGCAGATAAAATTAAGCTCCAACTTCTAAACAACAATTTGGTAGACATCGCCCCAGCGCAAATGAAGCCAACATGGACAAACGGCCGTTCTGATAATGCCTATATAGCAAAAAGAATCGATCGGTTCCTTGTGCACATCAGCATCATTGATAATATGGGAATGCCTTTTTCTTCAGTTGGGAATACACATGTTTCGGATCATAGGCCCATATTGCTCTCCTGGCAGGAAAAGGGAATCAGAACTGGATATCCCTTCAAGTTCAACAGATCTCTTCTACAGGATCCGAACTTCAATGAATACATCTCAAAAGCTTGGAAAGATCTGTCCACAGGTCCAGTTCCCTCTCTATTGCTTTTTAGAGATAAAATGGAGGTCATAAGAAAAATGGTTAAAAAATGGCAGACCGAAAAAAGGAAAAAGGACAGGATGGAACTCTTGCAAGTGCAAAAGGAGCTGGACGACATTCAAAGGATATTGGATAATGGCAAGTGCACGCTCGGCATGAAATGCAGCATAATGGAACTTGAAAAGAAAAGACTAAATCTACTGAAGCAAGAGGAATTATTTTGGAGACTCAAAAGCAGAGCCTTATGGCTCAAAGAAGGCGACAAGAACACGAAGTTCTTCCATAATTTTGCTAATGCCAGACGCGAGAAAAATGCCATCTGGAAGATAAAGAATGGAAATGGAGAACTGTTGGTATCCCAACAGGATATCACAAAAGAGGCGGTAGAATATTTTAAAAAACAATATAGTAGGATGCCAGATGCTGCCATCCAGGATATTCTCTGGGGTATTGAGATGTCCCCACAGATGTTCGATGATGATAAAAATGAAGCTCTATTCAGTCCGGTTACTGAAGAGGAACTCCATCGAACTATTAAGTCCTTTAAGCCAGACAAAAGCCCCAGCATCGATGGCTGGTCAATCAATTTCTTCTCCCATTTTTTTGATCTCATCAAGTTCGACCTGCTAAGGATGGTAGAGGCGACCAGAATGTCGGGCAGTGTCCACAACCTCACCTCTTCTACTTTGATTGCCTTAATTCCAAAAACGAGGGAGGCGGAATCTTTCAGCGACTACAGACCTATTTCTTTATGCAATATCTCATTCAAGATCATTACAAAGATCATCGCTGAAAGAGTTAAAGGCACTCTGGCCTCATTTTTAACCAAGGATCAGTATGCTTTTCTGAAGGGCCGTAATATTATGGATGCAGTTGCAAACACACAGGAGTGCCTTTACTCCATGTCTTCATACAATATTGAGGCGGCTATTATGAAGTTAGACCTGCAGAAGGCCTTTGATTGCCTCGATTGGGGATTTATCAAATGCCTACTAGCCAAGATTGGCCTGCGGGCATGTGCCATCCGATGGATCATGGCGTGTGTGGAGAACGTGAATTACGCAGTAATCATTAACGGAATCCCCTCCCATTTCTTCCAGGCTGAAAGAGGCTTGCGCCAGGGATGTCCCCTTTCACCGCTTCTTTTCATCTTGGCCATGAATACTCTAAGTATTCACATCAACAAAGCAGTTGCAGATAACAGATGTATGCCTATAAAGATTTGCAGACAAGTATACATCTCGCATAATCTCTTCGTTGATGACGTTCTCCTTTTCGCAATGCTCTATAGGATGTCGTGGACCAGCTTGAAGTGCATTTTGGACAGATTTCAAAAGGCTACAGGACTCTATATCAACAAAGGGAAATCCACCCTCTATTATAATTCTGACAACACGGAAATGGTAAAATCGATATCAGAATTATTTGGCATTGAATCCAAATCTATCAATGAGGGATTCAAATATCTAGGCTTTCACCTCAAGGCAAAGGGCTATTCTAAGTTAGATTGGCTCTGGTTAACCGCAAGATATTATAAAAAGATTGCAGCCTGGGAACATCGGAGCTTATCATTAGCAGGCAGGGTCATTCTTTCCCAATCAGTTCTGTTGCAGATGGCCGTTTATTGGGTGCACCTCTTCTTTCTCCCGGCAAGTATTGTCCACGAGCTAAACAAAATCACAGCCAATTTCATCTGGGGTGGCAAGTCTGAGAGGTCGAAAATCCACCTTTCCAAATTGGAACTCATCTCTTTGCCTAAACGCCTGGGCGGGTGGGGGTTAATGGACCTGAGATCATTTGAAAAGGCCCTCTTATGCAAAACGCTATGGCGTGGGATTTTCGGGGAAAGTCCTTGGAGCGACACTATCAAATTTAAATACTTAAAAGGAAAAAATCTTGAATTTTGGTACAGAACCAGATCCATTGGCTCCAAACAGGGATCAGCCATCTGGCTAAGCCTCCGAAAAATTCAGAATCTCTTCCTTAAAAATCTCAAGTGGAAAATTTATTCGGGTCATCGTATCTATATCGGCATTGACCCCATCGCTTGCTGCCGGGGATCCTTTTCTATCCCAGAATCTCTGTTATTTGCTCTTCACAGACAAGGCTTCTTCACTTGGAACCATCTCATCTCTGATTGGCATGGCTCTGTTCCCCAATGGAAGGACGCGGATGACCTTCTCCTCCCTGATGATCTCTGCTCATCATGGATCGCCGTCCAATCTTCTCTTACAGGCAGCGGAATTCGTAGACATGGCACATCTGACTGCCTTGTCTGGTCAAACGCCCAGGTTCCAGCTCGCGTGAAGGAGATCTACCTCGACCTCATCTCTTCAAGGGCGATGCAAGCGACCTCTATCTTTCCCTCGTCCTACTGGAAATCAGGATGCCCCCCCAGGATGATCTTCTTCGCATGGCTGGTCTACTACAACAAGAACCTCTCATGGGATAATCTGAGGAAAAGAGGATGGCAAGGCCCTAGCCGATGCTCGATGTGCGAATCTGACGAAGAATCAAATCTTCATATGTTTGTCCAATGCAGGTCTTCTCAACATATCTGGTATGACTTAGCAATTTTTTTTGGTTTTCCACATATTGTTTTTGACTCTATACATGCAGCTTTCGCCTGGTGGAGCTCCCAACAAAAGCCAATGAGTTTTCTTTTTATCATCATGACATGGTGCGCCTGGATCTGGAGGAACCACAATATTTTCCGGGATTCAAAAGCTCCCTATTCTAATATTCTCCACCGCATCATTGCTTTATATGACTCAATCTCAACATAGCTAAATTTCTGTTCCCATCTAAACAGTTTTTTGTTTTTTGTATCTTGGTGTTTCTGAATCAAGATGTGGCTGCATATATGCCCCTTAGCTTTTGTCAAAAATTCATGTCAATCTGCCTTTCGAAGTATTTTTGGACTATCTGTTCCTGTTTATGCTCTACATCATAGCCCGTGGCTACACAAGCCACCCTTATGTATTCACATAAAGACTGTTATATTATCTTAATATAATACAATCTTGCTTTTTTTCTCTGAAAAAAAAAACTATTGCCTGCTGAAGCCTCCTGTTCATTCCATTTTCTTGCAGCTAGAATCAGGGGAAAAAGAATCCAATGCGATTAGCTCAAAAACATTTAGGATTGAGCATCTTCACTCCTATGAAAGAATTATACTATAATATTAATATTCAGAATGTATAAATATATACTCACATCAACGTGCTGAACCTCCTATCCCGGTGGCTTCCTCATATATCTGTGAATTCATGAATAAAAAATGAGCTAAGCCAATCATATATATATATATATATCATCAAGACTTACTAGAAGACAATTTACTTAAAAAAAAGCTTTGTTCTATATTAATAAATATGTAAATGCAAATGGAAATTCAATGGCTAAAAGAAAATACTTACGGGAACAAGAAGTACTATCACCACCAGAAACAAAACAAAAACCTTCCGTGGAGAATCCATAGGAGCAATTTATACAAAGAATAAATTTAATGAATATTTGAGCGTGGTGAGATGTATATCCTTGAATCTGTATGCAATAAAGCGATGGTGTCCATTTATAGTGTAATTTGGATAAATTTGAAGGTTACTCATTTTAAGCGATTAAAAGTGGTTTTTAATTTTATGGCAGATAATATTTCAATCGTTTAACACCAAAATCAATGGCTTAAAATGGCACACGTGGCATGGGAGGGGAATGGGAGGGGAGTTGTATGTATATTCTTGAATCTGCGATGCAATGAAGGGCTGGTGTCAATTTATAGATGCAATGAAGGGATGGTGTCAATTTATAGTGTAATTGGGGTAAATTTGATGGTTACTCATTCTAAGTGATTAATACTGGTTTTTTATTTTTTATTTTATGTCCCATAATATTTCAATCATCTAACACCAAAATCAATGGCTCAAAATGACACAAGTGGCATGAGAAAAGAGTATAGTTCACCATCACAATTTTTTATAAAATTCCTCTTAATATAAATATAAATAAATTTTAAAAATAGATTATTTTTTATAAAAATTACCAACTTCAAATTCATACTCAAATTTTATTTCAACTATTTAAAAAAATCAATTATTTTAATAAAAAATTTCAATTACTTTTATTTAACTTCTTTCTTTCCTTGCTATCTTAAGCTTTTTAAACCCTTCAAAACAATACTGAAATTTTCTCCATTTCTTACGAGCAAGCCCTCAACCTTTCTATTTCCTAACTATGATACCATAGTCATCTCTTGTGTTTAGAAGTTGTTGCACTTACCATTCCAACGACCCAAATTAACAAACCCTTGTAATCTTAACAAATCCAGGTAATAAATTATAAACCATAAATTTTGGGTCATCCACATGAAACTACCCTGAACCGAATTGATTTTTTTACCGAATTTCCGTATTTTTTTCGCCTGTACTTGCGAATTGGTACCTATGCCCTAATATCAATATCCCAAATGCAATTCAGGTGGATTTGCAATTCTCACAATAGTAAGGAAGAAAAGAGACGGTGTCACAAAGATCAGATCGTGGCCTGCTTTCTGGTCCAAAGCTCCGCCATCACGGCTTTGGCAGCAACTAGATGCGAAGAAGGGAGGGAAACGGAGCACTGGAATTGAAATTGTCATTGTCTAGGCTTGAATTGTGATGTCAATAAATTTATGCAAGATTCTAGACAAATTAGATCAGAAGGATTCTAGACAAATTAGATTGGAAAATAAACAGTAAAATTTTTCAAAAAGTAGCACTTAAAGATTACAAAATATTGAAAGTTATAAAAAATAGAGCTCAAAGTTAATGAAAAAATATAAAAGGGTATAAAAATGTTAATAAAGAAATGGAGACCAACAATATGTAATGAAAGTAAGAGTTTTTTAAATTGAGAAGGAGTATTAGGTTAATATTGGTAGAGTGTTAAATAATATGATTTTTCGAGGTGTTTTTCAAAATGTTTAAGGGTATTGTTTAATATGTCACGAACTCACTTGATATGTTAGAGGTTCATTAAAGGAAGCCCTTTGACATATAGAATAATGGATAAAAAGATTTCAGTCCTCAAAGTATTATATACTTATTCATAATCTTCATCATATACTAATATTCCAATTAAATTTTTCTTTATAAAAAAAACAAAATTTAAATAAACCACATTAAAAAAACAATATTTTGACAAAAACTATAGACTAAAAATATCATGAGAAAAACTAACAACTAATTTTTACTTGACATAATAACATCTCTTACGTAATAAACTGAACAACACCACAATTTTATTTTAATTATTAATAAGCTTCCCACTTAACGATTAGATTTTCTGTTTTATATAATATAAAAAAAGATTTTCCATTTCACTTTATTGTATTATATAATACTATTTTAATTAGATTTTCCATTTCATATTATGTTTTATTTCTTTAACTTGGTACACATATGCTTCCGATCATTGTAACAGAATAATATCCCTAACCTATACACGAATGATATGGGCCATTCACTTTAGGCTTAGATTTAAATGGCAAAAAATTTATACGAAACATTTGACTTTTAGAATTTTATGAATTCTTGTATATTTGTTCTCCTGTTACTATTCGACCAAGGCAGACAGCAACATAATAGCTAGTCCCTGCACATATGAACCGCACATGCATTTGTCAAAGGTAGGCATCAATTCTGATAAATGGCAAAGCTGGTGGCGGGGCTGTAAGTGAGACAGCTCAACATGCAGCCATTTTCTCAATATAATAATTTAGTTAAACGTTGAATATTTAGCAAAACAGATATCTTAGTGTCTTTGACGGCAACTCCTATTTGTTACCCCATAGAAAAGTTAATGCAGTCTGACATGCTAGGGGAATAGCAGTTTCCTTGCATTTATATTTCTCTCAAAGTTGACTTTGGCACTTTAGCAGCAAAGAAACTGCTATTCCCCTTGCATGTCAGACTGCATTAACTTTTCTATGGGTAAGAAATAAGAGTTGCGTCTTCTACTGCAGGATGATACCCACTACGGCGAATAAAAGGTTAAAACGCCAATATAATAATTTAGTTAATCGTTGAATATTGAGCAAAACAAATATCTTAGTGCCTTCGACTGCAGGATGACACCCACTACGGCGAATAAAAGGTTAAAACGCCAATCACACTAAATGGTGCTTCACTTCAGTTATTAGTCCCTGCCTTGGGACTATAGCATTAGCTTGGGCGTTGAATCTATATTAAACTGAGTTGACCAATTTATTTAACCAATGTTTTTAAAAAACATTCTATCAAAAAAGTTTTTTAGGGAAAGTTTGGGTTTTGAAGTCTTATTGCCGAGTTGGGAAAAATTTTTTCCTGCCAAAAACATTTTATTCAAAGTTTTAAAAAACCAATGAACTCTTTTACCCAAAGTTAGTTTTTTATGCAAAGTTTGAGTTTTGAGGTCTAAGAATTTTTCCCTGCCAAAAACGTTATATCCAATGTTTTAAAAAACCAATGAACTTTTTTACCTAAAATTAGTTTTTTATGCAAAGTTTGGGTTTTGAGATCATATTGCGGATGAGAATTGCAAAAAACGTTTTATCCAAAATTTTAAAAAACCAATGAACCTTTTTTATCCAAAGTTAAATTTGAAACTGCATACATCCCATATGTTTTATATATTCAAAAGGCGAGAAAAACGTTCTATCCAAAATTTTTAAAAACCAATGAACTTTTTTATCCAAAGTTAAATTTGAAACTGCATACATCCTATATGTTTTATATATTCAAAAGTTTAAAATGCATTATATATTCAAAAGTTTAAACTACAGATATCCATAGTTTTATATATTTCAAAGTTTTGAAACGACATATCTTTGTTTACAATTATGTAAAGGTCACGTTAGACTTTGGATATCCAAAGTGCACGTATATCTTTAGTTTTATATATTCTAAAATTTGTACAGCATATCTTAATTTTACAATTATGTAAAAGTAATGTTTTGGATATATATATCAATGGGAATACATTAATAAATTAAATGATACATTAATAAATTAAACACTCGTGCGTTGCCACTTATTGCTACCATGCAGGTTGCTGTGAAGCCAGGGGTTATGGTGTCGGCTTCCTTCCACCTCCCATACGCTACTCGCATGCTATACAACTAGCTTGTTGCATTAAAGGCCATGCTATACAACTAGCTTTCTGCATCAAAGGCAAAACTCACTAGCGTGTAGTGCTTATGGAGCAGGTAAATGTTCAATTAGTTCACATATATGAACTCACTGTTGTGCAAGTCATGTCTCGGCCATATAGCAGTTAAGTTTATAATAACTCTCAGCAACGAAATTCTCATAGTTGGGCGATACAAATCTGTCTTTTGAAGAAAGAATTCTTTCGTATTCTCATCGTTGGGTGATACATCTCTGTCTGCAAAGAAAGACTTCTTTTGTTTTATCTGTGAGTTACCTACGAGGAGAGATGCTATGGAGAATTAGAGTGCAGAATTCTAACCCAAACAAACAAAATGTGAATTATCAACACTACATATTTAATTAGTTGCTTTTTAAAATTTCAATCATTCAATTTATTTTATTCGATAATTTTGATATACATTAGTTATCCATAATTTCACTGCCTCTTTCTTTTTTTCTTTTCAGTGGAGCAGAAAACTATTTGGAAGGGGATGAAAGAGGGATCAGGTCTCCGACTCACTTGGCTAGCCCTTTAAGGGTCTGGGTGGCACTCCTCATGGCTACAGTTACTAATTTGAGGCACTGGCTTCAGAAGCAAGTTAAACCGGCTTACAAACCTCAAAATCACATCCTTTTCATAGAATTTGATCTAAAAGTGGTGGGCTTTTCCCTCATGTGTTTAAGTAAGGTCCTGTCTATATAAGAGACCTAATTCATTTGTAAATTTCAAAATCTTGTCTAAAGGATATTTTCGCTAGGGTGCATATATCTCTCTAAACCCTATACAATGGTGATACCAATACAATCTTTCGGGAGTGATACCGATGAATAGAAACAAATATGGAAAAAAAAAACTTGATTTGATCCATAACCAGAATAAGATGGAAATGAGGGCTTTCGCCTACGGGTCACTATAATTATCCAAGAATAAATTCACATAAAAGCCCTCTCTCCAATATTTTTCATAAAGATATGCAGATGTGGAATAACAAGGAGTCGTGGATGGAGACAAACATAAAAACAAGAGGGCACAAAATAAATTGGGGGAATGGAGTAGTTACGAAGCAAGCATTCGAGTAGTAGCATTTTCATAACCATAAATAGCAGGGGATGGTGGATAGGGACAAACATAAAAATAAGAGGGCAGGAACAAATTGGGGGAATGGAATAGTACCGAAGCACACATTCATTCTGGTGAGTAGTAGTGAGTATCATATCTTGAAGTTCCAAACTTGTGACCTTCTATTATCTGGAAGAAGCTTTCCACCTGCATTTGAACTTCTTGAAAAGTTGTAGAAAGGAATAGTATTGAAGAAAGCATTTGAGTGAGTAGCATATATTGAAGTTCCGAACTTGTGACTTTTTATTGTCTTGAAGAAGCTTTCCACCTGCATTTGAATGGATAACTATTAATCAGTATATGGAACTTTTTGAAAAGCTGCAAAAACTGAGGAACATAAAATAAAACTGTTGATATAGTTTGAGCATAGTTTGAAAGACTGATCATCAACATGCCATGGAAATTTTCATTGAGCACAATGCACAATATAAAAAATAATACTGCAGATAGGGATTCATTCACAATGCACAATATAAAAAACAATATTGCACATAGGGATTCAGGAAAGCCTTCCCAGTTCTGGAAATTGCTCTTGAAGAAGCTTTACACCTGATAGATGTTTGAGACATGTTTGAGAGAATCATATGTTCAATATTAGGGATGTTTTTGCAAGCATAGGGCCTGTATTCGTTGCAATTTTTAGTCCAGTAGCCATGATTGTCACGACCATTTTAGAGCTTATCGTTCTTCATGTGGACCTTCGTGTGAGAAGGTAAGTAGAGAATACATGCAGTAGCAGAAGTCATTCATCTTCTTGTCTTGGGCCAATTTGAAGGCATATGACAAGATGAGGATAGATGGAATGTGCATGAGTGCCCTGCTGTAAGGGAATCCAGGTAGTGAAGAACATGTGTCTTACATGCAAGAGGGGGCCCACATGTTGCAGGATTCATGTTGGGGTGGTAAATACTTAAAAAAGAATGCAAGCGTCTATTTAATTTATTTCTCAACACTGGTTCAAGAAACATGACGATGGGCATTGTCCGAGTGGTAAATACTTTAAAAGAATGCAAGTGTCTATTTAATTTAGTCCTCGAAGCTGGTTCAAGAAACATGATGATGGGCATTGCTAGGGTGGTAACTGCTTAAAAAATAATGCAAGTGTTTATTTAAATTAGTTCTCAAAGCTGTTCAAGAAACGTGATGATGGTTATTGCTAATAATACCTGGTTCGATGCAGGTTTGTAGAATAGAGCAACTAATCAGGAATATGGAAATTGGGTTCCAATGAACTGAAATCCAAATGGACCTGGGGATATTGCTTCTTCAATGCTACATTGACTACCGAATATGCCTTGGGGATCACATCATATTCCTTTCAGACAAGCATCTAGGAGATGTGGTGGTTCTTCTCAAGGACATGGCTTATCATCATTTGTTTCAAGGCTTGGGCTAACCAAGATACCCGGGTGCTCTGAGAATGGTGAAGTGAGTTATGTGCGCTTTAAACTTAATAATATTGTAAAATATGTTACAAAGTCGAGCAAATGTTTCGTTTCCACTTGTGTAAAAGCTTAGCATCCTTCTGTCTGTCTAACGATCAGAAGATTCTTAGTAATCAATAATAATAACAAGGACTTAGTTTCCTACGTGCTTGTCTGCCCTCCTTTGTTGGTGTTAGTGGCAATGACCTCCATTGTCTGCCTTGTCCATATAGAGAAAGAGGTTTGATTTTGGCTTAGGAAGGCAATGACGAAGGGAAATTAAAAGGGAGAAGCCTACTACCAAAGGTGGAGACCGCGATGAAGCCTCGCGTCAGGTTCACAGAGGAGTTGAGATGCATGAAACAAATTGAGAATCTCTTTGAGAAGCATGAATACGTTCTGAAGGTGGATGATGACCCTCTATATCTCATGGTGGTCGAAGGAATGCTCCAGCAATGTGATTACAACGCTCAATCCGTATAGTATTCCTTTTTTCCCTCATCATCTCACAGAGGTGCTATTTATTTTGTTCTATATTTGTTTATGCCCTAAGATTGTCATTCTGTCCTTTAGTGGTCCGAATTTCTTGCATTTTTCTGTCATGATAGCTAAATTCGACTTATGCATCCTTCCCCAAATCTTCAATTTCTTGTTCTTTGACTTCTACTCTCTACTTAAAACATTCTCTTTCATTAAGGTTGTGTCTGGACTCTGTGGAAGTATATTGAATTCCTAAATTTCACCTTTGTACTACTGAAATTTTACAATGTTAGTTTAGTTTTTGAAGTTGTATTTTGGTATTACAAATTTTACGCCATGGTATAATGCACTGTTATAGTAGGTAAATCAATGTTATAAAATTGATCTATTATTGGTATAATGCACTGTTATAGTAGGTAAATCAATGTTATAAAATTGATCTATTATTTGTTGATATTGAAGCGTGAACAAAATAGTTTGATGAATGTGATTATGAAAGGGGCATCAAGATATACACTTATGTCAGTTTTTAATATAAGTTGTTTAAAAAATTATTTCCAATTCTAGAAACAATACAACCATTGAATAAAAAATATCTCGATCTCTTTACCATAGTTTTGTGGGAAACAAATTGGAGCAAGTCCTCCATAGCCTGCAAACAATTTTAGGGGAGAATTTTCCAAACCAACTCCTTTCCCTCGTGCAGCTACTCATACGGTTGTTGTAGCTACTCATACAGTTGTTATAGGACTCATCAAAGCTGTTTAAAAGGACCCTAATAGTGCAAAGTTCAACAAGGTAGCTGCAAAGTTGTGAATGTCCAAGAAAATTAATAGGGAATGGAGAAATTCATGTTGCATTTTATGTGATGGCATGCTTCTCTATTTTTTCTATGGTATATTAGTAGAATTCATTTTTCAATATACTTGCATAGATAGGTTTCAGATTGAGATTTATTTGCATAATCAATATTTTCTTTTGAAGGTTTTAGTAAAGGTACAGATGAATGGCTAGTCAGCTTTTATGATTCAACTTTAGCCAAAACATGGACAAGGTTTCCCCTTCTCCTATGCTTCCTTCTATGATTCCATGTGTTGGTGTCCCAAATTTCTCTATTTTTACCCTATTCCCATAAGCCTTAACCTCTGTTTTATCTCTATTTAACCCTCTCATTCCTGCACTAGTCCAAGATAATCATCTATTCCTACATATACTTCATATTTTATAATTAAGATTTATTAAGTGATTTATTAATTACTTTACATAGATTTCATACCTTTAGTATCTCTTGTAACTTATGTTTAACTTTCATAAAATTAATCGAAGAACTAAGTGTTAATCATTATTTAGCGTGATCAATGCAGGGAGATTCCTGCACCGCCAATGATGTTGCTCCATGATCTCCGTGATATTCCACGCGGGCGTTTTTGATCCACGACTCCTAGTTCAGTTGTGGAATATCTGAGGATGGACATTGGTGGCATATAGTCAGGGATACTTGCAAAGAATATGGTCTACGACCAACAAAGTTCATTCCTTATTATAACCATCGGCTGGTTTTGCAATGTTGTTTGTTAGTCTGTTCTACCGAAAGGCTTGAATAGGAAATGACTGTAATTAGCAAAATATGGCTAAGGCCAAGAGATTGTAGATAATGTCGACCGTAGGTAGAGCCAAGCTAGCGATCTCTGAGTTGTAATTTCATTTACTTTGTAATTTTGTATCGCCCTCGGTTCTGGGCTGGACTCGCACTATCATGTATATTTTCTGATCAAGTTAATACAAGGAACATGCCATGTTTTCTTCACGCTGTGTTTAATTTTTATTTCATGCATGATTAAGTGCTGAACCATTTCGTTTCCTAAACGGGAAACGAGCTGGTTGGCTAGAGCCGAGCCAACCCAGCTCATTTACCCTTATGCATTCACCATTTAAAAGGCTTGTGTGAACATTTATTCATTTGTAGTTGCGTGGCTTGGATTTCTCTTATGTTTATTTCAGAAGTTATGAGTTAAATTCATTTCATGGTCAAGCGTGAACGGATCCGTAGTTTGGAAGTTACTTAAGTTTATTTCTTTCTTGCAGTTTCTTTCCTGCAATTACTTTCTTCCAATTATTTTCTAGCAATTTTTGTCTTAGTTTGCTTCCACTTAGGTCGTGTAGGAAGATTCTTCCTATACCAGGGCATGTAGTTTCCTGCACTCCGATTTATTCATTTACTTTGCAGCAAGTGTTATGTTCCTTTTCCTTCTTATAATTTCATTTATTACTGTAAACAAACGTATTGTCAATTCAAGTAATCATTCTCAATGTTAAGAGTTATACTTCTAAAGGATCTAAGAATGTTTACATGAATTAAGGAAGGACGTTATTACAAACACCATACTTTACACTTGCATTTTATGACTTAAGAAAAAGGAACATAAATGTTACAAGGGAACTGCCGAAAGTTATTTTATGCATGCAAATTACTTTGACTGTTGCTTGATTATTTTGAATTGTTTTTTGCTTTATGAAGTTTACTTTCATTGCAAAGTTCAGTTAATTAAAGCATTCTTTTTCACATGTAAGTTATCTTAGAATCTAGCTTGCAATTGCAATTCTTTTCAACACGTCTTTTAATTCTTTCGTAAGTAAGTTGGAAACTTTGGTGAAGGAAGCTATGTCTCAGTGCAAGGGCTGGTCTCTTGTCACAGGAACAGAGTGCTCTAAGTCGTGAGGCTTATAGCACCTCCATAAAGACATAAGTCTTTAGTAAATAAGGTAAAATATATTTTTTCACATAAGTACTATACTTGCACTAGTGCAAGCAGATTGCAATAGTACAAGAACAGGTTGCTTGGTGTAGAAGGAAGATCAATTGGGAAACAGATCTTTGCAAGGGCCCACTTGTTAAACTGTTAGCCATCTATACTGAAGATAAACATAGTATTTCATTTCAAAATTTAAGATTGATTCCAGTTGTGTGAAAGTTCATTTACTTCATTTCCTCACAAAATATTATTTTACATTCCAGCACTAGAATTTCTTTGGTGTCGATTGTCTTTAAGATTGTTTTCATATGATTCTGCAACATTTCATTTAAGAAGTAGGATTAGGAATAGGAAAATTTCATACCACTTCTGGCATTTCTTGTGCTTCATCTCTAAGTTTATGAAACCCCTGGGTTAACAATTAAGTGTTGAAGAGTTTGCTTAAGTGCAATTCCTACACCCAACATTTTGGCGCCATTGTCGGGGAGGCGATTTCAATTGGTAAGAATTTTCTGTTTTTTGCAATAGGGGTAAGTCTGCTATTATGTTTTCTACAATGTGCTTCTATTTGCTTGAAGGAATTTATAGGTGTCCAATTATTTTTAAGTTGCAACATTTTCATTGGAATTTTGTTTTGTCATTTTTTGAAATGAATGCCTAAAAGAGGTTAGGGTACGAAGCCCACGAGGGGCCAAAGAAATACTGATAAATCTGAAACCAAATATCATATTGGTCCTTCTTTTGTAGGCAGAAAGTCCAAACAAACCCAGACTCATCACGCAAGAACAGTCCACTTGGGCTCTGGTAGCAGTGGTCCAGGTGTGACATAGCCCACAAAGGGGAAGAAGGACTATTAGAACCCATAGTCAGCCTTCTCTACCTGTTGAGAGTGGTTCACATGGAAGAACAACAATGGAAGATCAGGAAGAACATGCAGAAGGAACTGGTGAAAATCAGGTAAATGAGGAACAGTCCACTTTTGGATTCCTAATTGCGGATCCTGATACACAAGTACAAATGAAAAATATTTCACCATCAGCTCTTCCTCATTTCTATGGTAACGTACATGAAGATCTAGACTCTTTCCTATTTGATTTTGATATTTTGTGTAGAAGTTATGATTATTCATTTTATGCCTAGAAGTTAAAGTTGTTTCCTGTGACTCTGAAGGACGCAACACTCCACTAGTTCATGGGACTATGAGGAAACACTATATCTTCTTGGGAACAAATGAAGAGAGTGTTCTTGTCAAAATATCAAGAATATTGTAAGACTAGAGATATTCAAGATGAAATATTTACTATTGTGCAAAATGATGATGAGACTCTAGAGGACTACTTGGAGAGATTCCTGTACATCCTCCAAAGGTCAAAGCACAAATTTGATCTAAATACCATTAGAACCTTGTTCTTACAGGAGTTTAATAATGATGCTAGGAATAATCTAAATCTGTTAGGACAAGGGGATATTGCTGAAAAATCTTTTGATCAAATCTGTGGCTTGTGCAGAAAATTCTTGAGGAACCAATATAGATCCGATAAAGGAATTCAGAATAGAAATAAGAAAACCGAATCTACTGATGCTATGATTATTGGATTAGAAAAAAAAATGGACAATGTGAAAATTGAAATAATTAATATTGTTAGTAAACAAATAGACTCTTTGAAGTTTCAACAAAAAATCGTAGAGGAACAAGATTCATTGTTTATTTTTTGTCCAAAATGTAGAACAAAGCATCTTTTAAGAGAATGTCCTCTCGATATTAAAGAAACTAATAAATGTGCAATTTGTACAGAGAACCACGCCATGGAAAATGTCCCTCCATACCTGGGCTGAAAGTTTTACTTGAAGGAGGACAACATGAAGCTGAATCACTGCATGCTATGGGAGCACGAAGAAACTGGCCTCAGGTAAGTGAAGGTATGGATCCTGAAGCTCCACCACATTTTTTTGGTTATAATGCACATTCATATTCCTATCCTAGCACTAGTCACTCTCAACATTGGCATCATGGGAACTAATACCATCATGGAAAACCCTCCCAATCTTGGCAACAATGATGGAGAGGGCCAAACCATTCATATCATTCACACCATCCCTATCCTGCACCTATGCAGTCATACCCTCCTACATATGCACCTTACCCAATGCCACAACCATCATTACCTTAGTTGAGTCAGCCAATGCCACCATTGCCTTTACCTCCACCATTTTGACCTTCTCCACTGCTTGCCCAACCTTTACCCAACTCCAATAACAAAGCGGTACAGATGATCCATTCTATGAACCCGCTTTCCTCATCCAGATATTAGTCCATGCCAGTTAGATTCAATGAGCTCCAATTGAGATCAGGGAAGATAGTAACTTCAGAAAATCAAAAGCAGCCTATGGTGATTATCAACGAGAAAGGTTAGGAGAAAACTCTTGACCATTCTGAAAAAGATGACACCATCCAGCCTATCCCTGTACCTTCTGAACCTTTTCCATCTTCTTCCAACGGACCTCCCTATCCAGAGAGGTTAGTTGTGGAGAAGAAAGACCCCATTCTTGAGTCTAGCATGGCTTCTGAGCTTAGCAACCTTTTCATAAAGGTACCTTTGCTCCAAGCTATTAAAGAGATCCCCATTTGCACAAAAATCATTAGGGAACTCTATCTCAAGAAGCCAGGAAGGAGAAGATTAGAACCTCAAACCATTCAATTTGTTGGTAGAGCAGCAGAGTTAATGATGGGGTGTATGCACATGGAGAAATATACTGACCTCGGAAACCTTGTTATCTCTATTCAGATAGGTGATGTCCTTGTATCCAATGTATTTATAGACCTAGGCGCAACCATTAATGTTATGACCAAGAAAACCATGGATCAACTTGGATTGGTCCATATTCTTCCCACTCCCACTATGCTTGAACTAGCAGACAGATCTAAAATCAAGCCGGAAGGGGTGTTGGATGATGTGGTAATTTCTCTAGACCCTTGGGAATATCCCACAGACTTCATTGTGATTCATCCAAAGAACCTTGTGGGAGGACATCCCTTGATCTTGGGATGACCATGGCTTGCTACAGCCAATGCTTATATTGGACGTCGTTTTGGTGACATGTATATTTCCCATGGAGATTCCAGGAAGAAGGTCACGTTGTATCCACCCACTATATCCATTCAGGAGCTTCGAGACACTTTATGGTTAGAATACAGTAGTGATGAGGAGACTTAACTTATTTCCTTGATACATCAAAATGTTGAGTTCTTGCAGGAGGGTGAGATTCAATACTTCCTGAACAATCTAGACACCATGCTGAATTTTGAGTCATTGAGTCAGATTTTAGTCTAAATTTTCAAGAAAGATATGACTCTCTACTTCCCTCGCCACCATCTCTAGCAACACCTCTGTGTACTCTTGAGCCTGATACCACTCATGTTGAGATTAGTCCAAGTAAATCCTTGCATATCAGTTCAGACTTGGATTATTCCTGGCAAGAGCAGCTTGTGAATTTGTTGCAAAACCATCTTGATGCCTTTGCATGGGGCTATGAAGATATGAAAGTCATCCCTCCTGAAAATTGTACCCACCTTATCTATATTCAGGATGGAGCCTGACCTACCCAACAACCCCAAAGGCGAACCCAGCTCTAAGAGATGTTGTAAAGGAAGAATTGCAAAAACTCTTAGATGTTGATTTTATCTATCCTATTTCCGACATCCAGTGGGTCTCTCCATTGGTCTTAGTCCCGAAAAAACATGGGAGATGGCACATTTGTATTGACTACAGAGAATTGAACAAAGCCACTCTCAAATACTACTTCCCCTTTCCTTTCATTGATAAGGTACTTGATACCCTTGCTAGTAATAAGTACTTGTCTTTTCTAGATGGCTTTAGTGGGTATAACCAGATACAGATTGCACTGGAGGATCAAGACAAAACCACTTTTACATGTCCATGGGGTACATTTGCTTACCGAGTGCTTCCCTTTGGGCTATGTAATGCCCCGGATACCTTTCAAAGGGTGGTCTTGGCCATTTTTGCTGACCTTGAGTGTGTGGAAATCTATATGGATGATTTTTCTATGTTTGGTGATTCATTTCAAGAAGCCCTCAAGAATCTAGAAAAAGTTCTTCTTCGCTGCCAAGAAGCTCATCTCACCTTGAGTGATAAAAAATGAAAATTAATGTGCAAGGCAGGGGTGGTTCTTGGCCATCTTATTTCTAACAAAGGTATCCAGGTTGACCCTACAAAAATAGAAATAATTTTGAGTCTTCCTATACCCAAAACTCAAAGGGAAGTGAGAGGTTTTCTAGTACATGCGGGCTACTATAGGAGATTCATTGAGAATCTATCAAGGATAGCTACCCCCCTTTTTCGACTTTTGGCCAAAGATAGTGAATTTTCTTGGTCCACAGCTTCCCAATAGTCCTTTGAGACATTGAAGCAAAAACTACTCCAGGCACCAGTTTTTAGAGGACCAAACTGGTCCCTGCCATTTCATATTTCCTCTGATGCCTCACATACTGCTATTGGCACAACTTTAGGACAAGAAGAAGACAAACAATCTTATGTTATTTATTTCATTGGTAAAAACTTGTCACCCGCTGAAATAAAATACACGGTTATTGAGAAAGAGTTCTTAGTTGTTATTTTTTCCATTAATAAATTCAGACATTATATTACAGGATATGAAGTCTTTGTGCATACTGACCATTCTGCAATAAGATATTTGATGAATAAACCATTAACTAGTGGTAGAGTGACTAGGTGGTTATTATTGTTATAGGAATTTAATATTACCATTATTAATAGACTAGGAAACTCTAATGTAGTAGCAAATTATCTTTCAAGATTAAATAATCCCAGTGAAGCAATTCCTGTTGATGATGATTTTCCTGACGAACATCTTTTTGTTGTGTCAAAAAAATCCCCATGGTTTGTTGACATAGCTAACTATTTATTCACTGGAAAATTACCATCTCACTTATCTGCTCGTGAAAAGCGGAATATCATACAAAAAATTGCTGCATATTCCTGGATTCAAGCAGACCTATTTTACACTAGGGCAGATCTCATTATCCATAGATGTGTAAGAGAGGAATAAGTGTTTGATATTTAAATATCTGCCCATGATGAACCTTGCAGGGGTCACTTAACCGATAATCAGACTACATACAAAGTGTTATGAGCTAGCTATTTTTGGCCCTCCTTGTTTAAGGATGCCAAAAAGTATGCCAAGCGATGTGACCGCTGTCAGTGAATTGGCCAACCTAATCAAACCAATTAAATGCCTTTATGTACTCAGGTTATGATTGAGACTTTTGAAAAATGGGCCATTTATTTTGTAGGACCAATAAATCCAACATCATTAAATAAAAAGAATATTTTGGTTTGTATAGATTTTGTTACAAAATGGGTAGAAGCTAAAGCTGTTTCTTTTGCTACTGAAAGAGTTGTTGTTGATTTTCTTTTTACTGAAATCTTTACTAGATTTGGTGTGCCTAGAGAAATTGTTTCTGACATGGACCACAATTTATTTCTAATCTAGTATAGGGTGTGATGGAGCAGTATAAAATACAGCACAGGAAATCTACACCATATCACCTGCAAGCAAATGGTCAAGTGGAGTCCACAAACAAGGTGATTGAGTCCATCCTCACAAAGACAGTAAATACTCACAGAAAGGACTGGGTTGACAAATTACTGGAAGAATTGTGGCCATATTGAACCACTTGGAGGAACATCACAGGACACATGCCATATGAGTTGGTGTACGGGAAACAAGTCCTCTTGCTAATAGAAATTTAGATCAAGACTTTCAGGTCTGTAGTCCAATTAGGGCTAGATCTCTCTGAAGCACAAGAACATCATCTTCTACGGCTGAATGAGTTAGATGAATTATGAAGGGATGTTGTTTAGTATAACTTCTTGGTTCAACAACAGCACAAGAAGTGGCATGACAAGTTCATCCAGAAGAAGCAATTCCGACTAGGTCATTTGGTGCTCCTTTATGATTCTAGATTCAAATATTTTAAAGGGAAATTCCATACACGCTGGATGGGACCCTATGAGGTGGTGAAAGTGTTGGAAAATTGAGAGGTAGAGATCAAAAATATTGATGGATGGAAGTCTGTGTTCCTGTTCAATGGGCATAGATTGAAGGTATATTTTCAGCCCCTTACTAAAGGAGATTTTATGTAGCAAGTCCAACAACAATCTGAAAAGGAGTTGGTAGGTGATAACACCAACCTGTAGAAGATTTGAATATTCCTTTTCCTCATTAATAATAATAATAATAATAAAAGAAAAAAATGATATTTTTTTCCTGTAATTATGAAAATCAGTTGACTAACATGATTGCAGAAGGATCAACATGAAAACCATCATGCTAGCAAGAAGATCGAAATTTCAATAAAAAGAGAATGTTACTTGATCTTTTAGATATGTTGGCTACCAGCAAGAAGAAGCAAGTTCAAGGAACCTAGCCCTACCCAAGTTTGGGGTAACTAGCATGGAAAGTTTTATCCAAGTAGACACTTAATTCTCATTGCAATTACTTTTTTCTGGCACTAGTGCAGGCAGACCTTGAAGATAAAATTCCGCCTTTCTTCTATTTTCCTGTTTTGTAATTCCCACTACTTTTATTTTTCTAAATCCCCAATGAATTACCCTCCTCTTTCTTCTAAGAAAACTACCCTTACTTGATCTCGTAAAAGTCCCTTGTTTCCCCTGAATTTTTTTCCACATCCCATTCTCGTTTACCCCCCTTGGTGATATTGTTCTTGGAATCCCTGTAGTAATGTTCCTTCCCATTATGAAAATCATCCCTTTCCCACTTCTTTATTCCATCATAAATTGATTGCAGAATTTGATGCAGTTAATCCAGAAGGCATACTCATGAAACACCAAAGGATGGCGAATAAAACTTTCTTTGTATATTGAGGCAATTTTTTTTCCAGCCACAGAATTGTGCTCTATCAGAATTGTTATTTTGGTAAAATCCTAGGTCCAAGATGCATAGTGCAAGAAGTTAGTGCAAGCAAGATGCAGTGCAAGCAGTCAGTGCAAGCACGATGCAGTGCAAGTAGGATCAGTGCAGGAGCATGACCGACTGTGGGATAAAGTGCAAAACAAATTTTACACAGTACATGAGCATCTTATGAAGAATGTTTATGGAATTTTATTACTCCACACATGAGTGATTCCTGCATTGATAGATCATAGCATTATATATTCTAATTGATACTTTGTTTTATCATTTACTGACTTGGGAAAATTTTTAAAGTACAAGATATATTGGGTTCCGAAATATGAATTTTTTAATGGGTACTAAAATATGTCTTAATTGAATTATGAGGTAGACCATGGGATAGTACAGGTTGTCTGAAAACTCATAACTCAATCCCTCGGAAACAATCTCCCATTACTTATTCATCATTGTCTTACCTCCTAACCCGATCATTATGACCGTTACACCACCGCCGCATAAGCCTCCACCACATCCAATCATTATTGCTCACCCGTAGCAGGATGATACATATCTGCATCTGAACCAAGGAGCCGTTATTTTATCATTAAACATGATCAGTTGGATGGGACTGAAAAGACAAAGGATGGATGGACCTCTGGCATAAAATTCTCAGCAACCGTTGGTATCGCTCACTAAAATCCTTTTGAGGTTGTGACAGGGAATTGTGGCAAATTCGAACATGGCACCCATAAGGAATGAGCCATTGTCCTTGAAGGAGATAGAACAGACTGCGGAATACCGGAACAGTCTTGCACTATTGCAAGAATCCAGATTCCTTCCATTTTTGTAGAAGTTTGATGGCTTCGACATGGCCATGGTGCTAGAGTTTGCAAAGACATTTGAAGGAGGCCAAGCTAGGGTCGGCTCATTAGAATTCGAAGTCACGGAGGAGTCCATTGCACAAGCTACATGCTTGCCAACTACAGGGGAGCAGTGGTTCAAAAAGGAGCAGCTTGAAAAGAAACGATGGCATCAGTTTGTGATTGACAGAAAGCTCAAAGTTAACTGGAAGAAAGGGCTTCCGCAAAGCGCCATGCTTGGAAAATGGCGAGACCTCCTATACATACTATAAAAATTTTTGACCTGCGAGGGACATTACACATTAACATTCGTGTACAATATGAGGTTGTTGTTGCACTTTGAGTCGGGGAAACTTATTAATTTTCCTTATTACGTTCTCCGAAGTATCAATAAAATGGTGAAAGTTGTGCAGAGTGGGAACGCAAGCGAAGTCGCATATAAGCTATATCATCATGGGCTTATCACAATCCTCGTCAAGAAAGTGCTGGAAGAGAAGGGAGTGACCTGGAAGGCATTCCTGAGGGAGTTTCAGGCGAGGAGTGCATGGAATTCTGCTGGCACGAGTACAAGAAAGGAAAGGAAGGCAGAGACACTGCCCCCTACCAGAAAAAGGGTAAAAGAACGTGGTGCATGTGGAAAAGAACTCTGTCGAAGACACTCCGCCCTTGGCAAAGAAAAGAAAAATCAGAACCTTGACAAGGAAGAAGACTATCTCTCTAGGGACGAATCAGTATTGGTCAAGCTCTCTGATTGTGATTGATGAATCACCTTAGGTTTTGCCTAAAGACCATAACCTTTCAATGCTTGGAGATGCAACGGTCCACACCATGGTAAATGAAGAAAACGTGGAAAAGGAAGATGAGATATTGTTGTCTACCCATTTTCACAAATTAAGAAAGAAGAAGATGACACCGAGTGCATGAGAAGTTGAGGAAGAGGATCATGAGGATGATGAGGCACAACACATGGAGACCTGCAACAATCTCGATGAACAGGACATCGAAACCCTCAATGTTTTTTATGAACAGGGTACTGAAGCCCCTACTAGTTTAAATGAATAGGGTACTGAATCCCCTAAAGAATTGGATGATCCGAATGGAAAATGGCATCAACCCATGGTACTCATCCACCCATATTATTCATCAACCCATGGAATTTACCCATGGTATTGTAAATGGCATCCGCCTGTGGTATTGTAAAATCCACCCATGGTATTCATTCACCCATGGAATTGACTCGTGGTATTGTAACGGAAAAATACTATAAGTAATAAGTCACATTTTGTAAAAGGAGAGATGGTCCGCCACAATGTAGCCTTTACAGTTCAAAGGCATGTAGCCGCCACATCTCTTCTCAGAGATAAGCTACCATCGCCATAGCTGGTTTATTTTCATTACTATTTTAAATAAAAAGTTTCTTTGTGGTTTTGTTTACTGGGCATTCTCCTATTTTTATTCTGGCAATTCAAGTTTTCAGATCTTGGGGGTCTCTCCTCCCAAGATCCATTTCAATCTCTTAGATCTTGGGGGCCTCCCCCCAAGATCAGAATCAGTGGTATCAGAGCAGGTTATGATTCCATGGGAATGAGGGTTTGATGCATATTTTAGTTTCAAATTTTGCAACAATATTCAACAAACTTCAAGCATGTGCTACAACCTCCACAGAGCACTTTCTTGGGTCAAGCAGGAAGAAATTTTCTTTTCTCATTTTTTTGCAGGAATTTTTTTTGGGCGGCGACTTTTCAGATCATATCTGAAACATTTGGTACAAAATTTACAAAAAAAAATACCAAATCTGGATTCCTCTCGAAAAATCACCCAATTTCAAAAAAAAAATGGGTCGAATCGAAGTTCGGATGTGGGAGATATCGCTGATTTAAAATCAGCTATTTTATCAGAATTTTTGTGACGACGGAACTATTGTAGCGTGAATCTGAGATCTCAGAGTGTCCAGATAAGGATTTCCAACTCATGGGAAGATGCAAAATGATCCTTCTACTTCTAAAAATAGGTTATAATAAATATTCTGAGTTATATTGGCCGAGTTATGTCCATTTTAATTCTGGAGCAGCATTCGGAGTGGGTTTCCATTGGAGACGTGCCCTCCCACCCCACTTTAGTAGCCACCTGGTTCACATTCATCAGTTTCAACATAGCAGCATTTAGCTTGGATTATTTGGAGATGTGCCCTCCCACCCCAGGCTATGTAGGCACCTGCTACTTCATCAGCAACCAACATCATGGTTATGGGTCAACTGCATAAAATCCTTGTCATCGAAGTCCATTTGCTAGGCTGCACACTGTCAGAATCACAGTTGGTCACAAGCATTATAGGGTATTTCTATCCTCGGATCTTCGTTTATCAGGGTTTTGGGTTAACCACATAAAACCCTTATCTTCAGCGGCTCTTCATATTCAACAAAGGCTTCATAGGAGGGAACTTTACGCAATGGGGACCATTGCTTCTTAAGGAGGGAGGAATGATCCGAATGGAAAATGGCATCAACCCATGGTACTCATCCACCTATATTATTCATCGACCCATGGAATTTACCCATGGTATTGTAAATGGCATCCGCCCGTGGTATTGTAAAATCCACCCATGTTATTCATTCACCCATGGAATTGACTCGTGGTATTGTAACAGAAAAATACTATAAGTAACATGTCACATTTTGTAAAAGGAGAGATGGTCCGCCACAATGTAGCCTTTACAGTTCAGAGGCATGTAGCCATCACATCTCTTCTCAGAGATAAGCTACCATCGCCCTAGCTGGTTTATTTTCATTACTATTTTAAATAAAAGGTTCTTTGTGGTTTTGTTTATTGGGCATTCTCCTATTTTTCTTCTAGCAATTCAAGTTTTCAGATCTTGGGGGTCTCTCCTCCCAAGATCCATTTCAATCTCTTAGATCTTGGGGGCCTCCCCCCAAGATCCAGATCATTGGACTAACAGGGCATTAAAAAACCTGTGGAGTTAAGTGGCCAAGGTACTAAATCCCTTGGCACGAAGGATGTGGAGGGCACCAAAACCCTCGATGATAAGGAAAAACCAGGCGCAGAAACTTTTGGCGATGTCGTAATGCAAATGCTGGACGACCTTAATCTCGACAATGACGGGACTTGCTTGGAGTCCATTGCAGAGAAGGTATCTACACTAGAGGATCTGAGCACGGAGCCTTCTACCCTCTACCTCAACAATTGAATAGTGGAATTAGAGCAGCAAGTTCATGACTTGGAAGCTTTGAACCAGGTCATGAAGAAGCAAAATTGGCAAAAGCAAGGCGAGGTAGAGCTTCTCGCAGAAGTCAAGAAACAGAACCAATAAGTGAAAGTATGGAAGTATCAGGCTTCCAAGTGCTACAAACGCCTCAAGAAGGTGACTAATCAGCTTGAAGGAGCCCAAGGTAAAAAGCCAAAGGTAGTGAAAGGGATAAGTATTGAAGTATAGGATTGAGAGTTGGCCATCCATTTTTGAAGATTTTTTGCAGAAGGTAAAATGTTGTGTGAGGACACACAACAACTTAGGGATGGGAGGATGTTGGTGTCCCAAATTGCTCTATTTTTACCCTATTCCCATAAGCCTTAACCTCTATTTTATCTCTATTTAACCCTCTCATTCTTGCACTAGTCCAAGATAATCATATATTCCTACATATACTTCGTATTTCATAATTAAGATTTATTAAGTGCTTATTAATTACTTTACATAGATTACATACCTTTTAGTATCTCTTGTAACTCATGTTTAACTTTCCTAAAAGTAATTGAAGAACTAAGTGTTAATCATTATTTAGCATGATCAGTGCAGGCAGATTCCTACACCGCCAATGATGTTGCTCCGTGATCTCCGTGATATTCCACATGGGCATTTTTTATCCATGACTCCTAGTTCAATTGCGGACTATCTGAGGATGGACATTGGTAGCGTATAATTAGGGATACTTGCCAAGAATATGGTCTACGACCAGCAAAGTTCGTGCTTTATTATAACCATCAGCCGATTTTACAATGTTGTTTGTTAGTCCGTTTGGCCGAAAGGCTTGAATAGGAAATGACTGTAATTAATAGAATATGGCTAAGGCCGAGAGAATCCATATAATTTAGACCGTAGGTAAAGCCAAACTAGCGATCTCTGAGTTGTAATTTCATTTGCTTTGTAATTTTTTATCGCCCTCGGTTCTGGGCTGGACTTGCACTATCATGAATATTTGCTGATCAAGTTAATACAAGGAACGCGCCATGTTTTCCTCACGTCGTGTTTAATTTTTATTTCATGAGTGATTAAGTGCTGAACCGTTTCATTTCCTAAATGAGAAATGAACTGGTTGGTTAGGGCCCAACCAACCCATCTCGTTTACCCTTGTGCTTTTGCCATTTAAAAATCTTGTGTGAGCATTTATTCATTTGCAGTAGCGTGGCTTGGATTGCTCTTATGTTTATTTCAGAAGTTCTAAGTTAAATTCATTTCATGGTCAAGCATGAACGAATCCGTAGTTTGGAAGTTAATTAAGTTTATTTCTTTCTTGCAATTTCTTTCCTGTAATTACTTTCTTGCAATTTCCTTCCTGCAATTCTTTTCCTGCAATTTTTGTCTTAGTTTGCTTTCACTCGGGTCATGCAGGAAGATTCTTCGTGTACCAGTGCATGTAGTTTCCTGTGTCAAAATAAGAATCAAACTTTATTAAATCAAATCTGAGCAGCTCACAGGTGTGGAACACCATCTGTAAGACTACCTCTTTAGAACACACTCTGCCTTACAATTGACTACATGAGAAATATATACATGAAACACACATTTAGGGAAGTTGAATACAATCCTAGAAAACAAGAACAAAATCCTAATCTAAGGTTTGGTTTGAACCGTCACTCCATTAAGTTGTTTCTACATTAATCTCAACACTCGCCCTTAATGGAGAAATGGATTCACAGATATGCCTAACACTTCCCTAAACAACTCAAATTTGATTCTACCAAGAGATTTGGCAAAAATATCAGCAACATTGTCACAACTATTACAATACTCAATATGGATTTCTTTTGACTGAACTTTCTCCTTGACAAAATGAAACTGTGTATCGATATCCTTTGTGTTCTTATGAAATAATGGATTATTTCCAAGTTTGATGGATCTCTAGTTGTCGCATTTGATCACTGTTGCAACCTTCTGTTCTTCTCCAGCATCAAGGAGAAGTCACCTCAACCAAACTGCTTCACATGTTGCTGCACACATAGCTCGATATTCAGTTTTCACAGAAGACAAGGATATTGTGTTTTGAATTTTGTTGTTTCATGTAATGACCTCGGATCCAATGCTAAATCCATAGCCTCTTATGGATCGTCTGTCATCTACATTTCCATCCCAATTGGAGTCTGAAAAACCTTTCAATCTAACATCACACGAATCAGTAAAATCAATACCAAAATATAAGGTTCCGTGGAGATACCTCAAAACACCTTTTGCTGCAACCCAATGCCTCTCAAGGGGCTTTGACATAAATTGGCTCAATGCACTGACTGCATAAGCCAAATCAGGCCTAGTTGTAGTCAAGTAGATTAGACTCCCAACCAGCTGTCTATACAACATCGCATCTACCTCCTTAGATCCATCATCATTCTAAAGTTTTAAATTTTGTTGTAAAAGTACTGTTGCATCTTTGCATTAATCCATTCTGAATGTTTCTAGTAAGCTCCCGACATACTTACTTTGTGACAGAAAATTTTGTCCAGAATCCCTCCAGACTTCCAAACCCAAACAGTGATGTATCTCTCTAAGGTCTTTCATGTCAAATACTTGTGACATCTACTCCTTGATTTCTTTAATGAGATTATTAGCATTCCTTGTAATGATTAGATCATCTACATATAAAGAAATGAAAACAATCCTTTCCTCTTTATCAAACACGGTATAAAGATTAGGGTCATTTTTTCTCCTTTTATAACCATGCTGCAAGAAAAATGAATCAATTTTGTCATACCATGACCTGGGTGCCTGTTTTAGTCCATACAACGCTTTCTTAAACCTACAAACTAAATGTTCTTCACCCTATTTGACAAACTCCTCAGGTTACCCTAAGTCGACTTCTTCTTTTAAGTCCCCATTTAAAAATGCAGATTTGACATCCCGTTGGTGAATCATCCAATGGTGTTTGGTAGCTAAAGCAATTATCATTCTGATTGTGTTTAATTTAGCTACAGGGGAAAATGTTTCATCATAATCTATGCCTTCTTGCTGCGAATACCCCTTTGCAACCAGCCTAGCTTTATACTTATCTATGCTCCCATCTGCTTTAAATTTAGGCTTATACAACCATTTTCACCCTATGGGTTGTTTGCCTTTGGGTAGTTTAACTAAATCCTAAGTTTTGTTTATGAGGATTGATTCATATTCCTCTTCCATAGCAGTGTTCCATTCACTATATTGATTGACTTATTTATAACTAGAGGGTTCAACAACATTCATCATACTAGTTATAAAATCACTTTCCCTATATCTTGCTGGAAACTGAACCTTCCTACCTGATCTCTTGAGTGGTGGGGTAGCTTCAAACCTTGTATAATCATAATTTTTTGGACTTGGCTTAACAACTACATCATCTTCTTTCCCTTCCTACTGCTGCATCTGCTCATTGTTGTCACCTGATTCATCACTTCCTTCTTCCACCAACAAGGGCATGTGTCATTATTCATTAGCACTCTCATGGCTTCCATCATTAACCTGCTCGTGAAACACTACATCTATGCTTGCAAAACCTTTATGAGTAGAGGGGTTAAACAGTTTGTAAGCCTTAAATTGTGTACAATACCCAACAAAAATACATTTGATGGCATTTGAATCCAGTTTCTTTCTATATTCCTTTTCGACATGGGAAAAGGCTTTACTGCGAAAAACTCTCAAATGCTTAACTGCAGGCTTATAACCAAATAGAGCTTCAAAAGGAGTTTTAAAATCTAAACTTCTTGTTGGACTCCTATTCTTTAGATATACAACAATATTATTCGCTTCGACCCAAAACCCATTAGAAAGATTCTTACCTTTTAACATACTGCGAGCACACTCCACAAGGGTTCTGTTTTTCCTCTTACAACCCTGTTCTGTTGAGGAGTGTGGGGTACTATAAACCACTATTGTATCCCATTATCTTTGCAGTATTTGAGGAGACAAGATTTCTTGTACTCTCCCCCTTGATCCGAGCAGAGAATCCTGATGCTTTTACCTATCTGGTTTTCAACCATACTTCTGAACTCCTTGAAGTATTTAGAAGTGTGGCTCTTCTTTTTGAGGAAATACACCCAAGTAAATCTAGTACAGTCATCAATAAATAGTAAAATATAGTATGCACTGCCTAATGATCTTGTCTGCGTAGGCCCGCATAGATCTGTGTGTACCAGCTCGAGTATATCTCTCTTCTTTCTATCAGGATTCATAGGAAATTCATCTCTATGCAACTTTCCCAGTGCACATGCATCACAATCAATATGAATAGATTTTAAAACAAGAAGACCTTCGACCATACCTCTTTTTTGTAATAACATCAAATCATTGAAGTTAATATGGCCAAACCTCTGATGCCATAAGTCCACTGTAGTCATGACAGATGATGTTAATGCCTGATGTGGTGCACTTTTAACATTTAGCTTGTACAATCCTCCCACATGAATTCCTGATGCAATAGGCTTCATACAATCCAACAGGTCTTTAATGACACAATATGATTTATAAAACTACCTTGAGATTCTAATTAGTTATAGTAGAAATAGGGACTAGATTCTTTTTATCTTGGGTACATACATTACATTATGGATATGTCTAATATTTCCATCAAGCAAAACAACAGAAATATTACCATAACCTTTAATTTGATACCCTCTATCATCGCTAAGATAGATGTTTACTCCATTGCTGGTTTCTTTGAAGTCTTCAAACCACTCTCTATTCCCTGTCATGTGAATGGATGCACCTAAGTCCACAAACTGGGTATCTGCTTCATCATCCTTAGCCAAAAGTGTGGAGTCAAATATGAACAGTCTGATGTTCTGACTCTGTTCCTAATCAGCAAAATGAACTGCATGTTGTTTATGTCTCTTCTGACCTTCATCAAACTTCTTCTTCATGCAATATCCGGCTGTATGGCCGGTTCTACCACAATAAAAGCATTTGGTCGCAGAGTCATTTCTATTGAAAGACGTACCTTGAGGTGAGGGAATATTTCTATGTGGGGCTACATTTCTCTTCTGTGCTGCATTTGGCTTTCCTCTAAAGGGATTCTTCTTCGCCATTAAGGCTAGATTTGAACTATGAGGTTTATGAGTTAGTTGCCTTTCCTCCTTTTGCACGAGGATCCCTGTTAATTCTTCAAACACGGGGGCTTTTTCTCTTGCATTCAAGCCAGTGATGAACATCTGATACTCGCTAGTCATACCATTCATGGTAATCATGACCAAATCTGTATTTGACACAGCTTCACTGATATCACCCAGCTTGTTCTTGAGCTCCTTGATTTGTGAAATAAATGCTACAACTATCTCATTCTCTTCCATATTGATGGAGAGAATCTTGCTCTTCAAGAAGAGCAATCGATTGGTGTTCTTGACATCATAGAGTTCCTTGAGCGTCTTCTAAATCTCTGGTGCAGTCTTGCAATCATGAATATGGGGAATAATGCAATATTTGACCGACAATTTTAGGAGCATTCTCACCTTAGTCTCCCACTTGTCCCAATCTTGGATTGTTGATGTTGTTCCTCCTACAACCAAGTTCGGCTTCACCTCATCATTATTCACAATTGTCCATGCATTGTGTCCCTCAAACAAGGTTTGCAGCTTGAATTCCCAACCAATGTAATTATATCCATCCAGCTTGTTATTTTCATTAAGGTAAGCTTCTGCTAACTAATTATTCATAATAAATGAATAAAAAAGCTTCAACCTCAGCAATTTAAAAAACAACAACCCTGGATCTTTTAAAAAAACATTGCCAAACACCAGATCCAAAACAAAAACTAGGCCTAGATCCAAAACAAAAACAATCCTAGATCCCCTCTTTTTTTTTTTAAAGAAAAACATTTCAACTCCTTCTCTTTAGAACAAAAACAATCACCCCATTTTTTTTTATCAAATAAAGAGCCCCATATATTTTTTTTAATTAAAGGATTAAACAAAACATTAATTAAAAAACTTCACCGATGATTAATTCTTCACTATTAAAAAACTCTCATTCTTCAGCGATTCTGCACTTCTCAATTGACTGGGCAGTCGCTCGCACAAAATATTGATTCCTCAACAGCAATAGAGGGTCTCTTCCTCAGCCTCCAAGCAAGCGATTCGCCTCCTGAACAACGCAGCCCGAGAATCTTTGTCAAAAAACTGCAGCAACACCCACGTCCTCTTCTCAGTGGCTTCAAGCTTCAAGAGTCAGCCTCAGATCGCGCGGGCTCGGTGTGGATCTGGCAGGCTTCCACGTTGGCTGTGTCTATTCTCTCCACCCCCACGCTTCCACTGTGGTAGCAACTTAACACGCATGCAGCTTACCACACACCACTGGCTTCCTCCTCGTAGTCCCAACCTCCTCCATGACAGTCCAAGCATGTAAGGGATCTTGGCCTCTCTCGGTAGCGAAAATAACAACAAAAAAAATTTGGAGCTCACACGCTCCACAGAAGGTGGCAACCTCCTGCAGCCTCCTCCACGACCACGATCACCTCACGCCTATTATGGCCTCCACGGCAGTATCATGGCAGTTTTCAACACTCAAATCGAACAGTGCAGAGGCTCAATCCCCCAAATTAAACTCCATCGCAAACTCCACTTTGGATCCTCCAAGGCACGATCCTGCAACAAATCAGGCAGGTGCAGCTCTCAACCACCTGGTGACCCCAGTCCGATCCCACATCAATTGAACCAAAATCAATTCACCACTTCAATATCCTTACAAAATGCAGAAATTCACCATCGGCTTGTTGTCCTTCCACCTTTCACGGTCGGCGTGACTATTGCATATGCTCACTCGCGTCGTTCTGGTGAATAAAAAATGGGTAAGGGTAGAAGTGAATCGACGCGATTATTGTGCCAAATTGCACACTGATCTCCCTTCAAATGTGTCGGTCTCTCTCTCCACTCAGGGTAAAGGCATCCTCAGCCCTGTAGCTCTAATACCGTGTCAAAATAAGAATCAAACTTTATTAAATCAAATCTGAGGAGGTCACAGGGGTGGAACACCACCGGTAAGACTGCCTCTGCAGAACACGCTCTGCCTTACAATTGATTACATGAGAAATATATACATGAAAACAGAGATTTATGTAAGTGGAACATTAATCTCAACATCCTGCACTCTGGTTTATTCATTTACTTTGCAACAAGTGTTACGTTCCTTTTCCTGCTTATAATTTCATTTATTCCTGCAAGCAAACGTATTGTCAATTCAAGTATTCATTCTCAATGTTAAGAGTTATACATCTGAAGGATCTAAGAATGTTTACATGAATTAGGAAATGATGTTATTACAAACAACATACTTTACACTTGCATTTTATGACTTAAGAAAAAAGAATAGAAACATTATAAGTGAACTGCCGAAAGTTATTTGATGCATGCAAATTACTTTGGTCGCTGCTTGATTATTTTGAATTGTTTTTTGCTTTATGAAGTTTAATTTCGTTGCAAAGTTCAGTTAATTAAAGCATTCTTTTTCACATGTAATTTATCTCAGAATCTAACTTGCAATTTCAATTCTTTTCAACACGTCTTTTAATTCTTTTGAAAGTAAGTTGGAAACTTTGGTGAAGGAAGCTCTGTCTCAGTGCAAGGGCTAGTCTCTTGTCATAGGAACATAGTGTTCTAAGCCTTGAGGCTTAGAGCACCTCCATAAAGACATAAGTCTTCTGTAAAGAAGATAAAATATACTTTTTCACATAAATATTGTACCTGCACTAGTGCAAGCATATTGCAATAGTACAAGAACAGGTTGCTTGGTGTAGAAGGAAGATCAATTGAGAAACATATCTTTGCAAGGGCCCACTTGTTAAACTGTTAGCCATCTATATTGAAGATAAATATAGTATTTCATTTGAGCATTGAAGATTTCTTCCAGTTGTGTAAAAGTTCCTTTACTTGATTTCCTCGCAAATTATTCTTTTACATTCTAGCACTAGAATTGCTTTGGTGTCGATTGTCTTTAAGATTGTTTTCTATCTGATTCTACAACATTTCATTTAAGAAGTAGAATTAGCAATAGGAAAAGTTCATACCACTTCTAGCATTGCCTGTGCTTTGTCGCTAAGTTTATGAAACCCTTGAGTTAACAATTAAGTGTTGAAGAGTTTGTTTAAGTGGAATTCCTACACCCAACACCATGATGCAAGCAAAAGGGCTACGACTATCAAAGTGTACAATAACAAAATAACAAACATATAAGAAATTTAAATCCATAAAGAAAACACACAACAATTAATGATCTAGAACAAAATGGTATTTATTATTCAATAGGGTTGAAGCCAAACACATTAGGTTTACACACACAAGGTGATAAGTTGGCAATCATCATCTCTTCATTCCCTTCTACAACTATCAAGCCAAAATTTCTTATTCATTCCAAGATTTACAATTTATACAAAGATTTTGGAATTTGAACCACGATAACTGCTCCAACCTTCGAGCTATCAAACTACCAAAAGTTGAATTCATTTCAACTAATAGGGTTTAGACTGCTAATAGATGAATCATATGAGGATTTGATGACTAGGAGTCTCTGTAAGTATGAATTCAAATTTGTGGGCCTTTGGTGATGTGGTTGAAGGCTAAACATCAGTTTGAAATTAGCTTTGAGGGCTAAACATCAGTTTGAAATTGGTTTGAGATAGACCATAGGCCCTTCATTCTTTCCTGCTCTAATATTTCTCAACTTAGCCTGCTTCCTTTTTTCTGCAAAATGTTAAATTAATGATTATTGAATGCTCTAATATTTCTCAACTTAGCTAGCCTCCTTTTTCTGTAAAATGTTAAATTAACGATTATTGAACTAGGCAGGAACAAAAACAATCTCCAAAAATATGAAACCATGGCTAGATGATCTCCATCGATAAGATTTCTCTCTCCAAACCTCTTTGTATTCTAAATAAATAGGAATTAGAATTTACTTCAATATCAACAAACCCTTTGCCAGTTCCTGCTCCTCTCTGTATTTTAAATAAATAGGAATTAGAATTTACTTCAACATCAACACACCCTTTTCCAGTTCCTGCTCTTTCTAGAGACTATTCCCAATTCATGCTCTTTCTAGAGATTGTTCCTTTTGAACTCCTCTAAATGGTTCACAAATGTTCTCACACCGAGGGGGTCATTTGTCTCCAATGTGGAATGCAACAATCTTATTATTTAGCTCAATCGAACTGCATCTGGCTAGATTTTTCTAATCAACATTTTCAACTTTGATACATCATCCCACCTGTCAGCTGAATCATAGATATTTGAAAGCAACACATAAAAAGACCAACATTTTTTGGGTCTATGCCTAATACGTGGTTCCCTAAATACTTTCCCAACTCAATGTTTCCATGTAGTTTGCAAGCATGACCTCCAAATAGCATGATGACCAACATTTTTTCGGTCTATGCCTAATATGTGGTTCCTTGAATACTATCCAGCTCAATGTTTCCCTATAGTTTGTAAGCATGACCTCCAAATAGCATCATGCTTGAAACGCATATTTTCAACCCTGGTCTAGAAGAGTTTCACTGGCTCCTTACAAATTTTCAACTAACCAATTCATGATAATATTTTGGTTTATACTCCAGTTCATGATACATGCATCTTTTTGTAGTGCATGGGGTGGAGGAGATACTTCTAGCATCCCCATATATTATAGAGTCCACAACAATACTACAATACTACATGTGGAAGCTTAAAATAGTAAACTTCTCATCGTTAAGAAAATTTTATTACCTTTTCCACCAACTCACTTCTACATGATGGAAACATTCTCTTACACATGGTTGTAGCTAGCTAGATTTATATGGTTGTAGCTAATTAGATTTATAATTGGATCTTATGAGACATATAGTCTCATCAAATAAAACAAGGAATAATTGTAACGCATGAAAAGCTTTCTTTTGGAATTACTCTGGTCAGTGTCCTGGTTAGATATCAATATATATGACAAAAATAAAATGTCTTATCAAAGTTTTCAATGACACACTTATATAAGGATTTCGGTATCGATAGGGACTACCATTGCTTGCAATCCTTGTTTGATGTGGAAAATGGACTTGAACTTACAACTATTGGGTATTTAGCTGGAGATGTATTTGCAAGAGTTTATTACAAGTCACAAGGATCATAATAACTGAACCACGTGACAATTCTCAATATATTTGCGGGAATGATTTTAACCAATGTAAAGGCTCAAACATATTTCTTACTATACACCATGGTTACTAAGTCTGAATTAGAATACTATACAACATGGTTACTATTTAATTTTTTTATTAAATGTTAAATTTATATATCATTTCTTATGGATCAAATGTTCATATTCATTAATATCATAGAAGACAAAAAAAACTAACATGTGTATTGAGATTACAATAAACATAAATATGTATCTATTAAGATTACACTAATCATAAATATGCATCTTCATTCATTATGATTAGACAAAATAAAATAGATTAAAGATATATTTCTCAACTCTTTTGGATGGGAAGTAGAGCAAATACATATTTATAGCAGTTATGGAGGGAAGAGAATAGATGTTGTAACAACCATTTTTGTTGCATCTTGTATATGTAACTCTCATTGTGTGAGTTTTTGGGACATTTTATAAATTTATGTGAAAATGAATTGGTGGCTCGCTGAAGGGAGGGGTGCAAGGATCAAGTGTTCTGAAAGGGTTGCTTGTGGTATTCTAGGACCAGACCTAGACCAACCGTATTTAAATCCCTTACTTATCACCCTCACCGTGATTCTTCTTGCACTCACAAGCATTGAAGTTTAGGAGTGGGAAACAAGGGTGGAGGATAGCACCCATTCATATCCCCTCCTCGTATCCCCTCCTCGTGGATTAAGACAAGGAATGTTGGACACCAGAGAAAATGAGAGCTCAATGAGGGAACAAAGAGAGCGGGGGTTGGGGGAGAGAGAGAATGAAAAATGGGAGGGCATGCAAGAAACAAACAATGGGATGTTAGAAAAAAGGGTGTGTGGAGATAAGACTAGGGATGTCTATGGAAGAAGAGAAACTGGCACATACCGAATTGTTAAAAATCCATTGAAAGAACTAAATTGGACTACATTTTCCTTGAGCTTGTACTAAGAGATTTGGGGTTCCATCCAATGTATTGTTGTATGAAGGCCTTCGACTATGTGCCTAAGCATGAATGGCTAATGGGAGGTTCAATGGATGATTGGATCACTTAGGTCTTATTGAATTGTTGTTGAACGATTTGGGTGCTTTCTATATGGCAAATAAAACACTTGACAAAGTAAGGTGAGCCACTATGGTGCTTGCTAGAAGAGATGTTAAACCATGTATACAGTGGACTATAGATCCTTGTAGTGCTTGCCATGAAAACATAGTTGTTAAATAACCTAAACAGTAGATTCAGTCTCTTGGAGCTGAGAAATACCCCATTTGGGCCTTGGGTGAAGACCTGTGAATGTACTTAGAGAGAAAAAGAGTCATTGTGTTGCTTACTACTAGAGACTAGGTATTAAACCACCTAGACAACTGACTCCATCTCCTAAGTGTTTGACCAAGCTTTGGTGTGTTTTCCTTGAACAAGTTTCCCCTCATACTTTGGATCCGACTTGGGGGTGGTCAACTCCATGAGAGATTGCAGTGTAGCTAGCCTATGGTTGGGGGTAGAGTTGAAATCCATCTGTCAATTTCAAACCATTTCAATTTATTTAGATAAGTATAAGGTTGTACTTATTTGGATAATAGGTTGTGATAGTTTTGTGCTATTAGTGATTGTTAATATAATTTTGCATATTCATGTGTGGATGCTTGAAAGTTTTTGTTACAATCATTGCTAGCTAAGTTTGATATTGTGGTTTCAATGATTAGTAGCACCATGGAGGCGCTATCATATTCATGATTTATATATTATTTATATGTTGGATTTGAGTATCTACATGATTGTTGGTAGGTTCTTGCCTTGTGAAAATTGTTGTAAAATGTGAACTTCTACAAGTTTGCTGTTGGATTATAACTCCAAGTATTTCTTCAGAAATACATCATTTTAGGAAATGCATGGTAAAATTATTAGGAATTGAGTTTTATAATTGTGTTATTAGTTGGAGGTCCAAGTTTAGCCTTAGGCTACACTTCTCATGAAATTTGGTGTTCAGGTAGTGCCCCTTACTTTAAGGAATTCTTCATATTCCCCTTACTTTCCTTTAACGTAGCGCTAGTAGAATCCAATATTATGGGGTCCAAGACTCAGATGGGGTAGATCCCCTTGTAGCAACACAAATTTAATCTAGGATGGATATATCTATGATTTCCTGCAGTGATTATAGAATATTAATATTAATTAGATTTTCCATTTAATAGATTTTGTATTTTATATCATGTAGCATGAGATTTCCCATTTGTTCTTCTTTTCTGTGGTAATTATAGACTGTAATGTTATTTCAATTTTCTATCTTCTATTATGTGTTGTTTGTTAGATATATAATTTTAACCATTGTAACAAAACAATACTAATATAATGATGCAATGATTTATTTAGTTTAAATTTAAATTTAAATAGTATTTAATTTACTAAAAAGAAATGGAAATTAATTTAATTTCCATATAATATTCTAGAATGTTTTTAGTAGTTATATCTATTTTGAAAGTAACTATGCTTTTTTAGTCATTTTAATTAAATTTGTTAAGAAATACAAGTGTCATATGAAATGAGTTATGGGTTTTTGGGCATGTGGTATTCATGAACCATGGTATTGGCACATGATATTGTAACAAAACCTATTTACAAATTAAGAATATATATTCTAAAGTGGGGTTGAATCTCCATGTTTAAGAATCTTATTGCATGTTTTTTTAAATGTATATATGTTTAACTTATATATTAATTATTTTTACCATTAATAATAATTATAACTACTTTAAATAAAGTTATAATTTAGTTAATTCTTATAACTTTTTTAATTTTAATAACTTTAGATATATGAGGAAGTAAGTGTTTTGATGCTTATTATGGATTGATGTCTATCGACATTTATTAGCCATTTAATTTGTATGGTTGGGCTCGTTTTAAATATTTTAATTTTTTTTACTATGATTATGATTATATTCTATTGGGAGATGTTTCTTTTAAGTATAAAGAAGATGTATAATTTTTCTCATCTATTTAATTCATTATGAGAGAGAAAAATAAATGTTATTATTGACCCACTATTTAAATATAGGTACTATTAATAGATCTTATGCAATAAGGAAGGATGAGAAAGGAAATAAGAGTAGTAGGCCTTATAGAGGCCTTTTTAGGCTCAATGGCCATGAATAAAGCCTTAAAATTACACTTAGTTGCATTTACTGATTTGAATTATGAAGAGAAAGATTGTGAGCAATGGCTATATTTCAAAATATTTATTGTTAACATATTATCTATATTGTTATATTCTATTTATGTTGCACTATCTTGGGTTGTGTAGGCTAATGGGGGATGAGAGACTATAGGTTGGAGGTTGTTGCAGTATAGTACTTTATCCTAATTTTGTTACTGCTATCTATGAACATTAATTAGTTTAGGTAACATTTTTTACTAGTGGATTCATAGAACTATCTTGATTCAAATTAGATTACTATATTATTTTTTATCTATCTTGATGCTTTTGGAGTGGAAAATTTGGAGGAATCAACTTGTAAAATATTTTTAACCAATGAGTCCTAGTTTGGAGAGTTAGGGTCTCAAACCTCCCAAAGTCATTTTGATGCATTAAATGATGTTTTCTCATTTAGAAGACTCACATTCAAGCCAAAGCCTTTGGTATTATTCTACACTCAAATACCTTTCCTACAATGCAAGAATCACACCGATTAGAATTCATATGCAAAATTTATGCCTCCTATAAGTTGATTTATCGCATTGACCACCATGGTACAAGTGGAGGTCATGTCATCCCACATTACCCATACATATGTAGACAACCACATGTGAAAATTGAAGAAGAATATAGAAGGTTCAAACCTGTAACTCGAGTTGAGGGTTGAGGGATTCAAACCTTAAATATTAGGAAACCAAGAGGATTAGGGGTTCCATTTTATGGTATTATATTTTTTTCCATAGTTGAGAAAAAAAATAGAAAGTGAAAACATATAGAGAAAAATAGAAGGGATTAAGATTTTGTGGTAGTCTTATAGGTTAAAATTATTAGGTAACTCCATAGAGAGTGCATTTTTATCTGTGCTTGCACATTTTCCATACCAAAGGAAAAGAGAGCAGAGTAGCCTCATGTTTTAGCAATATTTTCTCCCATAAGGGTTTTTCAAGGAAAAAAATTCTATTATAGATGATATTTTTTTTTACTTATATTCCATAATTCCGACATTTTATCTATTTCATTTAGTTAAGCAATATCCATCTTAACTTCGGATCTACCAAGCACCGAGGGAGATCAAATCTCTTGAGGTGAAAATATATTTTAGAGTGAAAATAAATTTGATCCCTCTTGGCCCTTGGTAGATCTATAAGTAAATTTGAAATACTCATTAAATTTTACTTATAAAGTTTACCTCACAAAAAAACATTTCAACTATGATATCAACTTATGTGATTTATATATAAAAACACTTTTGTTTTTATTTGGATAAACCTTGCACAATTTTTTTTTAACTATGATATCAATTTACATAATTTGTATATCCGAAATACTTATTAATTTTCACTTGAATAATATTTACCTCACACAAAAACATTTTGACCATAATATCAATTTAAATAATATATATATATATATATATATATATATATATATATATATATATATATATATATATAGATAGATAGATAGATAGATAGATAGATATGAGATACTTATTATTTATACTTGGATAAATTTACCTCACACATGTTAATTTTTCTCGGGGCTCTATTATTATACTTCTATCATCATGGATACCATGCTTTTCACAAACAATATCAATAGTATCAAGTTATCGTCTCTTAGAATCAAGTCGCTAGCCTTCTTCATGGGATCAAGATATCCAAAATGATAGATGTTCGCTGAAGATCAAGTATACCACTATATCAAAGATCAATATTAAGTAGCTTCATAGAATCAAGAAGTTCATCATGTCTAAAAGGTAAGATACTTCCTTACTACTTGAGGAGGCTCATCAATAGGTAAACTATATGGGTCACAATGCCACTCTCAACCTTATTAAATTGAATTTTCTCACATTTATTTACATTTTTTGTTATATTTTTTTTAGTGAGAAGGGTAAAGGTGAGTTACTATGTCATGTGGCCTAATCTATGTTAATTGCAGGAATTAGAGAAGTTTGGGTTGACTTAAGTGAATGAATTCGGAGTAGGCAAGCGAAAGATATTGTAGGAGTTGGTCTCCCTCCTCAATTCCTCAAATCATTCGAAGATTCCTCTACTCTATCTCATTATCTTGGTGTCTGTAACAGCCGAGCAAGCCGAGTTCATTGGAAGCCAATCTAGTGACAGTCAAGGAAGAGTTATTCTCGAGTTAGGGAGCCAAGTATCCCTATTTTCTAGGGAGATGTTGGTAGCTCCAATTTTGTATAAATAAGAGAGCCAAGGGACTCATTAGGATTCAATTTTTTGTTGTAGCCAAGAGGCCATTTGAAATGAAACATTTTGACTGTTATTGTTATGATGTCTTTGACATTTTTATGATAATGAGAAATTCTATTTTGATCCAACACTGAGTTGACTCAGAGTCCTGAAGCTCTTGGGTTAGGGCCCAAGCCTAGTAGCAGAAGTTCCTCTTTTATAGTTGTATTCTTAGCTTAGAATGATAGTTAGCTGCTAAAGTTTATTTATGTCTTTTTGTTAGCTTAGCAAGTTACTTAAATTTTTGCTTATCCTTAATTTCATTAGTATAAAGAGGTAGATTAGTGTTGGAGTTTAGTGAAGGAAATTATAACATAAAATATTGTGACAGTGGCCCCTATCTTATCTCCCTCCTGGAATCATGATTAGAGGACCCCACTCTCACAGCCCCAAAAACAAATTTTGTATTTTGTTTATTACATAAATTAAGTTTCATTATTAGTTAGATAATTGTTTATGATTTCTTGGAATCATCTGGAGTTGTTATCTTGTTTTCTTAAGGTTGTTGTAGCTTAAGAGGAAGTCCATGTCATAGATCTAGTCCTTAACAATAGATAGATCAGATTTCTCAAATTCAACTCATCTTTTCCATGTGCACATGTAGTGATTTATAAATGAAAAAAGAAAGAGGTTTTATTGCAGCGATTTCAATAAGGGACTCATCCAACCAACTTCACCTAGGTCTTTTCCACCTTCTATTGAGGCATACCAGCCCATAGCCTGAAACTCTATTTTCCAACCACCGTAAGAAAGTTAACTTAGGCAAATTTTACCTCCTTGGGTTGTTGGGCTTGGCCTTGGGCGATGTTCACCTTCCGTACACCTTCTACCACTGTCGCGCACCCCTCCAAAACTTCATCTCACCATTATTACCCTAAAAAACCTCTCAACTAAATACTTGTAGTCATTCAGGACAACTTTTAGCAGATCAGGACATCCTGTAGCAGTTTCCTATAGAAAAATTGTAGTAGCCTGTTTCAAACATGTTTTGACCTGAAATGATAGGATAGCCTAGTATAAAAGTAGGTTAACCCCTTAGCTTGGAGTGCATGACCATAAGTGCCACCTTGACTAACTTTCCCATTCCTTTCCCTCTTGCAAGATCAAATAGCATTAGATTTTATATTTTTGAAGCTAGAAATTAAGACTTTTTCTGCAAATGTGAATGAGATAGTTAATGCATGCATGTTTGAATTCTGAGATGATAAAGTAACTTTCTATTTTCAAGCAATCCTGATAGCTAGATGATCAATTGCAATATTAGCATAGTTTCCATTTTGCAAGTAACTTGTGTCATTTCATAGCTAGATGATTTATGACATTTCATAGAATTTACCATTTGGTAGCTTTCATTTCCTAAATAGACAAGGATTTACTTTCCTTGCACTATAACTAGCTTTGCATTCACTGTCAATAGTCGGACTCCCTCTAGTTCAATAGAGGACTAGTCTAGAACCCTAATGGTCAAGTGCCCAAGTTGAGAAGTGACATGATTAGAATGATGCATCTACTGTGTATATAACACTGTCACCTCCAAGTTGGTACAAACCCCAGGTTGATAAAGTAAAGTTGGTAGCCCTAGGAGTTGAAACATTCTTGCTGCAATACTAAGGCGCCTCATCACTTTTTGGCTATCTTATGATGATATCAAGATAATCTTCAAAAGCCATTCTAGGGCTACCAAAGAGAATGGCAGGGCTAGTCAAGCTTTGGCCAATTCCTCTTCCTCCAACACATCTATCAAGAGTGAAATTGGAAACATGTTGGAAGACTTTGAAAGTGAGATGCTACACATCTTACTTTGTAAATGGATGCCATGAAGATCAAGAGGAAGCATGAGGAGGCAAAGAGAGCCTTGGCTATATTTTTGCCTAGATGCACTAGAAAGTACCCCAGAAATGAATTTCCATTCAATGTTATAGAGTTCTGCTCAGTGTGTGAGGAATTCCATTCCATAGATAAGTGCCCTTCTCTGCTTGGATTGAAGGTTGTATACCAAGGGGCTGAAGGTGGGGTTAAACAACTTTGTTATATCAATGAAAGGAGGCCTCAAGGACCTTGACCATACTAGTAGGGCATGCAAGGAGAATCCTATTCCTATTACAATCCCACTCAAAACTTACAATCCCACTCAAAACATATCCCTTCCCCCTTGGTGTTCTCCTGCTCGTCCTTCATGGTACACACATTATCCTTGGTCTTATGCACCTCAATACCCTTCCCAACTTACCAATCGATCATTTCAGCCATATGCTCCCCCACATCCTCAGTGGAATACCCCATCACAAGGTTGGAGGCCTCCATTCAAATAACATCTAGCCTTACTGCCTCCACCTCCATCTCAACCACAAATCCTTCATCATACTCCATGTAAGCAACCTCAGATGTCTACCCAACCAAATGTGAACCCAAACAACAAACAAGCACAATAGGTATATAGTGCAGAGACATCCTAACCTGCTTATGTTGTGGAAATTCAAGAAATCAACCCGAGGTTTGGAAGATTTCTTCCAGATAACCAACCTCCATATCATGAGAGGAGAAATAAAGACACCCCTACCATTAATGTCGTTGGACAATTGTCTAACTTAATGATGGGGAGAGTGATTTTCCCAAAGTATCTAGACCCTAGAAGTCCTATGGTAGATGTACACATTGATGGCATCATTGTCCCCCACATATTCATTGATCTTGAGGTTTCCATCAATGTGATGACCAAGGAGACCATGCTCAAACTGAATCTCCAAGGATCCTTAAGAAATACCACAATAGTATTGCAACTTGAAGACAAATCCACAGTAGCTCTCGAGGGATTTTTCGAGGGTGTGATGGTCTCTATTGATTCCTAGGAGTAGCCCGCTGACTTCTTAGTTCTCCAACAGAAGACCAAATTCAATGGTTATCCTCTCATCCTTGGAATGCCATGGCTAGCCACTATTGATGCTTACATAAGTTCCAGAGTTGGGAACATGACCATTAAGAATGGCAATTTGTCCAAACAGTTGGTCTTGTACCCTCCTACTTAACCATCCCCAGAGCATGACTTACCCTTATGGTTGGAAGTGGAGGAGGAAGATGAAGTATACCATACCACATCCCACATAATCTATACCATAGATCCTATTATAGGAGGGGGGAAACTTGATGAAGGTGACCTCATTGATAAAATCCTCTAGAACCAGCCCCCCAGCGCCATGCCTCTTGAAGAGCTGGTGAAGAAATATGAAGATAACCCTTGGAATAATTTGTTCCTAGTTGAATCAAGTCCTGCTCATGTCAAAATGGTAGAATTTTGTCCATCTAAATCATTTAAAATCAACCCCTCTCTCTTAGAACATCAAGAAGAGAAGTTGTGCAACATGCTGAGAGAGCACTTGCATGCTTTTTCCTAGATATATAAGGAAATGAAGGGAGTGCATCCTTTGGTGTGTACTCACCACATCTACATTAAGGAAGGATACAAACTAGTGTGCCAACCCCAAAGGAGAATGAACCCAACCCTCAAATACATAGTCAAAGAACAATTGCAAAAGTTATTGGATGTAGGGTTCATTTACCCCATCTCAGATAGTGAGTGGGTGTCCCCTCTAGTTTTGATCCCAAAGAAGAATGGAAAGTGGAGGTTCTATGTGGATTATAGAGAGTTAAACAAAGCCACAAAGAAAGGCCATTTTCCTCTACCTTTCATTGATCAAGTCTTCCATGGTGTTGCGGGGAATAAGTTTTTCTCTTTCCTGGATGGATTAAGTGGTTATAATTAGATCCAGATCAGGCCAGAGGACCAAGATAAAACCACATTCACTTGTCCTTGGGGTACCTTTCCTTCTAGGGTCCTTCCTTTCGGATTATGTAATGCCCTTGCCACATTTCAAAGGGAATTTTTGAGCATCTTTGCTGAGCTAGTCCATGACTCTGTAGAAATATATATGGATGATTTCACTCCCTATGGGTATGACTTCCTCAAAGCTCTCTCTAAGTTGGGGAAAGTATTAAATAAGTGAATTGAAATGAACTTATCAACCAGTCACGAGAAGAGTGAATTATTGATGAATGAAAGGACCGTTTTGGGTCACTTAATATCATAGGAAGCACTACAAGTGGACCCAAATAAAATTTCCATCATAAAAGGGGTCCCTACTCCTCAAAAGTAGAGGGATGTCCGGAGTTTACTGGGCTTAGTTGGATATTATAGGATATTTATCAAAGAATTCAATAAAGTAGCATCACCATTGTTTGGATTGTTGGCCAAGGAGTTTGAATTTTGTTGGTCAGAAAATTGCCAAGAGGCCCTAGAAATATTAAAAAACAAGTTAACTACTACATCCAGACTCAGAGGCCCAAATTGGGATATTCCTTTCCACATCCATGCTGATGCATCTGACAAAGTTATAGGAGCAGCTCTAGGCCATATAGATGAAAAGTTTCCTTATGTCATTTACTTCATTAGAAAAAATTTGTCCAAGGCTAAATTGAACTACTCTGTGACTAAAAAGGAACCCCTAGCTGTTGTCGATTCCTTAAACAAATTCAGACACTACATCACTGGTTATCAAACCTTTATGCATACTGACCATGCTTCTATCAAATAATTAATGAACAAGCCTGATGTGGATGCTAGAATTATTAGATGGTTGCTTTCAATAGTTTGATTTAACTATCATTGATAATCCAGGTAGAGAAAATGTAGTTGCATATTTTTTTCCTAGACTGGCTTTGCCTATAGGTGAGGAAGGAATGGTTGATGATCAACTTCCACATGAGAATTTATATTCTATTTTATTTCTCTCTCCATGGTTTGCTGTCATAGCTAGCTACCTAGTTGCTACAAAGTTCCCTCTAAATATGTCATCCAGGGAGAAGAGCATAATTGTAAGGAAGAGTGTGTCATTCACTTGGATTGGGGGCAATCTCTTCAAGCTGAACCCATATCAAATTTTTAGGAGGTGTGTTAGGGAGGAGGAAGTCTTTGACATCCTTCTAGCCTATCATTATGGGCTTTGTGGAGGTCACTTTGCAGCCATGAGGATAGATTTCAAGGTACTGCAAGTTGGCTACTACTGGCCCATGCTCCACAAAGGTGAAAGATGATACACTAGTTGGTGTGATTAGTGCCAGAGGATGGGAAAACCTAATCCAAGGATGAAATGCCCTTGCAACCTCAGGTGACTCTAGAGCCATTTGACAAGTGGGGCATGTATTTCATTAGGCCCATTGATCCACCATTAGGGCAGAAAAAGTACATAATTTTATGCACTGATTATTTGACAAAGTGGGCTGAGACCAAGGCTGTCAAGGTAGAAATAGAGGAGAAAGTGGTTGACTCCTTAAGGGAGAATGTATTCTACAAGTTTGGGTACCCTAGAGAACTAGTCACAAATCATGGAGCTTAATGCACATTACATTTGACCGAATATTTGTTGAGGTGGCATGGGGAAAAAAACAGGAAGTCAACTTCCTATCATCCTCATGCCAATGGACAAGTATATGTCACCAATACAACATTGGAATGCATCCTCACCAAGGTTGTGAGCAGCAACAAAAATATTGTGTTGATAGACTAGTGGAGGCCACCTGGGCCTATAATACAACTTAGAAGACAACCACTGGTTTCACCCCTTATGACTTGGTCTATGGAAAGAAGGCTCTCCTCTCCATTGAGTTTGAGTACAACACCTTGATAATTGAAGCATAGTTGGATTTAGATGTTATAAAGGCACAACAAGAGAGGTTGGTCCAACTGAATGGTCTGGATGAATTTAGGATGCAAAGCATCCTACACACTGAATTTATCCAAGTACAGAGGAAGGTTTGGCATGACAAGAACATCAAGGACAAGGTTTTTCAAGAAGGGGATTGGGCTCTGCTATATGACTCCAGGTTCAAGGACTTCAAAGGAAAATTGATGACAAGGTGGTTAGGCCCATACTTGATAGAGAAATGCCATGAAAATGGGGTTGTCCAAATCAGGACCATTGATGAGGAAGGTATTCCCTTGCTTGTCAATGGATATAGATTGAAAGCTTACAAAAGACCTCTATCCAGGGAGGAGTTCATAAACACCATTAGTAAGGAGGTAAATGTGATTGGAAGTGTCATAGCTTCTAAGTCACACAATTCTTGAAAAGTTTTTTTTATTTGTGAAAAAAGAAAAAAGAAAAAAGAAAAAAAACAATAAAAGGCCAAGATGAAAACCTCTATGAGGCATCTGAGGCCAAATATTGGGTTGAAAACCTACTTGAGGTAGACTAGGAGTGAAAAAAAAAAAATAGCCCTGGGTGAAAACCTCCCTTGAGGCGCCCAGGGCAGGTAGGTAGGTTGAAAACCTCTCTTGAGGCAACATATGTGTCTTTAAAAAAAAACGAGGAGAAAAAAATAACAACAAGAATACCATGGTAGGGAACTCAAACTTGTCCACTAATAAATTATGTGACTTTGCAAGTTTTGAAGGCAGTGAAAGATGCAGAGCTACAGGGATAACATGCCAAGTTTCATTCCATTTCTCCCTCCATAAACTCCATCTCATCCATGCCAACCATGTCCCTACCACTCATATCCATTTTCAGGCATCAGAAATATTTTTGTTTACATTTTCTAGCTTGCTACAGGATGTCCTATAGCTGCTATAGGAATATCCTGTAGCACTATAGGATGTCCTAAAATGCTACAGGAAAGGGGACCCTATAAGAAAATCATTATTCATGCCTATTCAATTTTGATTAGCGACCTACACTTCATCAAACCACTCACCCATCATCCATGTATCCTTGGTCCAAATCACCATACCCATACCTAGCTCTATCTCATTCAAGAAAAAACACAGGAAAAAGTCCAAAATATAATGAAAAAAACTAGATGACATGTCCTTCCTTGCCTCAGCCATTCAATACTCCATCAGAGTTCTTCCATCATCCTCCAACCCCTACACCACTAAACAACATCCCTCTAAGAAAAAATATCATCATAAAAGAAAGAAAAGAGACAGCTACAAGATCTCTTGTAGCAACTATAGGATCTCTTGTAGTATCCTGTTCAATTACTGCAAGCAGCTTGAGACTTAATTTTTCTTCCTAACCAGAGCACGGAGGAGTACCATCACCTCTGAACACCTTGTTTCTCTTAGCCAGGCTCCATAATAGCAGCAACAACAAAGATATATCAAGCACCTGCACACATGAACAAACAAGCAATAAGCTATACAAGAAGGAAGAAATAAACAAGAAGAGAGTAAAGGAGCACTTCCTTGAGTAAAACATACATGGAAAATACTCCAACATGCATCGATCAGAAAAAAGGTAGGCACGTATGTCAACTTACCAAACTCTTCCCTAAGTACGATATAACGGAAAATGTATAAATGTTGAAGAAAGGTTTTTTATAAGCTTGAGGTGGCCAGTTAGCTTGGCCACACTCCACTTGTGATAAAAAAGTGAAATATTAGTCAACATGCCACGTCAAAGTGTCGCATCAATGGGAATAAGTTAAAAAGGTGGTTGAATCAGTTAAGGGGGAGTGGTTGATGATTACGAGGAGCAAATGAATAGTCACCAACGGTGGGCCAACGGTCCCAATTAGGAAATATCGTACCACTTCCAGCCAGCACAACGCTTTGAGTCTCGACCATAAATAGCATAAACCCCAAACTTACATGCACTTTTTTGCTCATTTCGAGATCAAAGAGATAGGGATAGGCTCGGGAAACCATTGAAAAGTCGAACCCTACTTTGGCCATCCTATAGGAGACAACTACAAGAAACAAGTACAGGAAACACAGAAGCCTACAGGAAGTTATAGGAAGCACCCGAATTCCATAGGAAGACTCTAAGGGGGTGCCTAGGGTAAACTTGGTTATCAATTAACATAATCCCAAGCATTACAGTGAGAAATAAGTGGCCTATATCTCCTATGTCCATGCTTTGATAATTGATAAACTCTGCACTCTTTTAGTAATTACAGTCATCTTGGGAATTAGACAGAGTTTGGGGCTATATAAGAAAATTATGTGGCTATAGGGAACTATATAAATTGCAGTCATCCATTAAAAAGGTTAAGCTCTCAGCCACCCTAAAATCCATACTAAAGCTATCCTAGAAAACCTCCTGCACTTAGCTAAAACAAGAGAAGAAAATGGGAGGGGGATTCGATAGAAGAGAACCCACAGATACACTAGAATTCACCTTGTTCCTTCATCCCCTTGTGGTGGATATCTTCAGGAGGCATCATTGGTTAGGTTTCTTTTAGTTACTTAAGAGATACGATGATGATATAACCTATGAGTTTTCCATGGCACTGAACCCTCAAGCAAGAACAAGTGCTATCACTATGGTGAGAGAGTTGTCCGTTACCATCAACCACAATGTGATCAATAGAGTGACAACACTTCCTCTAGGGGTTCAATGGAGAAAGGAGGAAAAGGCCAACAACACCTTTGCTAAGAAAATTTTCTTCCTAAATGATGAAAAGCCAATTGAAGACAAAAATGGGGTTAGAAGGGAGAGCCTTCCCTATCCTTGGGATGAGGTGGGCTACCACATCCTTAAGTACATTTCTTGTGAAGGGAGACTAAGTGTAGTCTATGGCTACCAATTCAGACTCCTCCATGAGTTTATATTTAGAGCCAGAGTACCCATAAACCAAAGGCTCAGTGTGCCTTATTTCCTTTTATAGTCCATTATAGACATGAGTGAGAAGGTGAAAGAGGGGAAACACCAAAATTTAGCACACCATGGTCTCATCAAGCTAATAATGGAAGATGCCTTAAGCCAATTCAGAATTCTTGTTCTCTGGTCCACATTTAGGGACATGGATAGAGAAGCCTTCCTTGAAACTCGAGCCTATTGGGTCTCCAAAATGTCATCCACTTTCACCTTTCTTTCCATTATTTTACCCTCATTCCATAACTCTGTAACTCTATAAACCCTACATTAGTAACCATTTTCATGACCATATGGGTTTATTATTATTATTTTCCAAAGTCATTAATTTTAAGTATTTTAAGTGAATTTGTGATTAATTATTAGGAAATTAACATATTTTCATATATATATATATATATATATATATATATATATATATATATATATATATATAGATATATATATATATATATATATATATATATAGATATATATATATATATATATATATATATATATATATATATATATATATATATATATATATATATATATATATATATATATATATATATATATATATATATATATATATATATATGAGTTTTATGATATGGTAGGCCTACTTGAAGATTCTAGAAGGGTCCTACTTGGCCTCCTAACTACAAATTCGAATTTCAAATACCAACTCATGAGGATTTGTAGAATATTTGAGGAAGATATGGATCATTAAGCTAAGCACATTCAAAGGAGAAGAATCATGGAGGTTTTGATATGTGTCCTTATCAAAACTATGAGAGAATTTGGAGAGGATTTGTATCTTGTATTTTTAGGAGATTGGTTGAGACAAATGTGGATTTAGGAGAGATTTGAGGGATATGTATTTATTGATTAGTTATCCCTAGTTTTTGTATAAATAGGGGTCCATCCTTCAAAGGAGCCCATGTATATAATGTATATCCTCTCTATGTATTCATCCATCTTGTAATATTTTTGGATATTTTATCCATCTTTATGAAATATAAGTTGTTGTTTTGATGTCCAAAATGCGATAGTTGTTCGGTGTGCATACTGAGGCATGGAGGGTACCCATCAACCACAATTTGCATATCTTTGTATATATTGGTAGCATAGTATAGTTTTGTCATTTCATTTCCTTTCAGCAATTTGATCCAGGTGGATATTGTTGGCCACCTGCCTATTCCACTTGGACCCTCACCATTGTTCTTTCAATTTTTTTCAGTTTCCTTAATTGTAGCACAATTTACTATTTTTGGTAGTTTTTCAAGACCTAAATTTTTGTAGTCATTTTGAGGCCCTAAACGGTGTGTTTTGGGTAAAATAATTTGACAATTTTAATGAAATCACATTAATAGTTGTAGTCCTCAGAGAGATATTTCCAATGAGGTATCATACGCGTCAAACAGAGATAATATAACCAAGTTACGACCTTGGGAGGTTGGTTGCCCAACTAACCCCAACATGGCCCATAAACTCTTGGTGTTACATCTCCTCGGGTTAGGGTTTTGGTTGTTTAGGGTTTTCTCTTATTGTTCAATAATAAAAAGGCCCTTGAGCCTCATTGTAACTCAGTTCAAAGGCATGTAGCCGCCACATCTCTTCTCAGAGATAAGCTACTGTTGCCCGAGCTAGTCTTATTTCCATTATGTTTGTATGCATATTTCAGTATTTGATATTAATGAAATGAAGTATTATCACTACTACATCTCTATATTTATGGTTATATCTATAATTTGTTGCATTCCAGTTTAAATATGGATCAGTGGTATCAGAGGGGTCAACACTTTCTCTGTTTTTCTTTGCATGTCCCCAGTGAGGTTGGGATATAAGGAGTTAGGGCTCAATCTGGTTGAACCTTTGCAAGAGCAGCCTCACAAACCCCAACATTTGCCCATGGGTTAAGAAGAGAAAGATGAGGGAGTAGGATATCTTATCAAAATATTGCTCGAGGAGGCCCTCGAGAAACAAAGGAACGCGATGATGGATAACTTTTCCCAAATCCTTCAACGATTTCCCACCAACGACACATCCACGTCCAGCAACCACTATGGATGCTCCACACCTATGAAGGTACAAGTAAACTTTAACATTCCCATATTTGAGGTCCAAATAGATGCAAACATCATAGATAAATGGTTAAATTTTATAGAAGGATATTTTTCTGTTCATGATTTTTTGAGCCGGGAAAAGATTACTTTTTCTCTTCTCAAATTCACCCTCACTTGGAATTCGTTCTAGGACACCATCAAGGAGTAGTACTACCCTTTCAATAGCTATGAGGAAAAATACATAAACTAGACAATGCTGTGGTAGGGAAGGGACCAAGATGTGCCAGAGTTTACCAATTTTTTTCATAACCTTCACACAAAGCTGGGTATCAAGGATTCTGAGAAAAATTTGGTACTCATGTACCATGGTTGCCTACACATATACATCCAAGACAAGATGGAGTTCCTGGATGTCTCCTCGCTTGGCACAACGTACCGATACACTGTCAAGATTGAGTAGAAGTTTAAATAGAAGAAGCGAGACTTTGGATCTATGAATCTAAAGCAAGGGAAAGGTTCCCCCAAATTGTAGAACAAAGGACAAAGCCAAGGCGGGATGACCCAGGAAAACCTGCCAAAGCTACAAGCAAAGGACAACACTGCGAATCTAAAGAAGGACACAGGAAAGTGGTGTGAGTTCCATAAGAGTTCCACTCACAATAGAAGTGAGTGTTGGGCCAAGAAATCACTGGTGGTCGAATTGAAGGCTTCATAATCAGATGCATGTTCTGACTCTGAGTCAGAACAGGACAAGGTGAATGACAAAGTGAAGCAAATTATCAATGTGGAGTTGAATGCCAACGTTGCCACCACAAAGATCCAGAAGGAGGAACTCGAAGATCTAGAGGGGGAGGAGCGTCTCTTCCACTCCCAGATGTGGGTAAAGGGTTTCCCGTTACAGTTCATTGTCGACATCAGGAGCCAAAAGAACCTCATTGCAGCAAAGGTCGTGAAGCGGCTAGGCTTACCAATCACAACACACCCACAACTATACACCATCGGGTGGCTTCACCAAGGATGGGATCTTCGCGTGAGCTAATAGTGTTGCCTTCCATACAACATCAAGCCCTTCATAAATGAGGTATTATGTGATGTTTCTCCCCTTGATGTTTGTGATGTATTATTAGGCCAACCATACTTGTGGATGTGACATGCTGTGTATGAGTCAAGGCCTCACAATGTTATTATTACCTTGGTAAATAAGTTGTACAGGATACCGGAGATAGCATCACCAAGCACCATCTCTCTAGTTACTGCAAAACAATGTAGCAAGCTCATTTCCAAAACTGGGAAATTTGTTTTCTTGATGATACACTGTTAGGGAAAGAAGAAGATGGTGGCCACGAACTCCAGAAAAGGCCCCTCTGCATGACAACAACAGATGGACAAGGTCATGGAGGAGTACGAGGACATCTTCACCTCCCCCTTAGGGGTGCCTCTGCACTATCAGGTCAAGCACTCCATCTATTTGACCCCAGGTGCGCTTTTTCCCAATGGACCAATCTATTGGTGCTCCATTCTAGAGAATGATGAAATCAAGAGGCAGATTTAGGAGTTGCTACAGAAAGGTCACATCCAATGGATTTCATCACCCTGTGGGAGCTTGATCATGTTGGTATAGAATAAGGATGGGACTTGGAGACTATGTATTGACTATCAAGTGCTGAACAATCACTGTGTGGAAAAGGTGTCTGATCCCACAGATTGATGACCTTCTGGACCAACTCAAGGGGGGAAAATATTTCAGCAATATCGGCTTGAAGTCCAAATATCACCAAGTACCAATGGAACCTCTAATGTGTGGAAGACTCCCTTCAAAGCCAAGGAGGGCCTTTTCGATGGTTGGTTATGCATTTCGGGTTGACGAATGCTCCTACAACCTTCATGAGGCTGATGGATGACATCTAGTGGCCATTCACCAAGTTATTTTTATTGGTATACTTGGATGACATCCTGATCTTCAGCGAGAGTTGGGAAGAGCACATCCACGACATCCAACATGTTCTCCAAACACTGCGGCAACATAAGATGTGTGCCAATTTGGAGAAATGAAATTTTGGCATGAGCCAGGTTCAGTATGTGGGATACATTATTGATGAATGGGGGGTGCATATGGATCCAACCAAGATCCAAGTCGGTCGAGATTGGCCAGCCCTAACCCCTCTGACAGATCTCCACAGCTTTCTGGGTCTTTCCAATTTCTACCACAGGTTCGTGTTGGGGTTTTCTCATATCACTTGTCCCTTGAGTCAAGTTACCAAGGGAGGAGAGAAAGAAAAATTAATTTTTTCTGAATCTCAACAAAAGGCATTCACAGAGTTGAAACATCGCCTCTACTTTGCACCAGTTCTCATATTACAAGACTTGCAACAGCCATTTAAGATCGAGACAGATGCCTCTGACTATGCTATTGGGGCAGTCCTTACTCAACGGGGACATCTAGTGGCATATCACAGTGAGACACTTTTAGACATAGTCCAGGAGTATCCCTCTTATGACAAAGAGATGTATTCCATTGTGTAGGGTTGCCGACAATGGAAGCATTACATTTTGGGGAAGGAAACGGTCATCCACATAGATCATCGACCCCTAAAGTTCATACAAACATAAGGGAAGTTGCAGAATTATTGCCATCAGAAGTGGTCCACATACCTACAATAGTTCCATTTTAATATCAAGCACAAGAAGGGCATCACCAATAATGTTACAGACTACCTCAGTCGACCACCAATCATGGCGTTAATAATAATGTTCAACTCTTGTGGGCACGAGACTTATGATTGGCCACTTCTCGACAAAAGCAACCCAGATTTCAGCCGCACATACCATACACTCTTAGAGGGTCAGCGAGTTCCATATTTTCATCTCCGGGATGCTTTTTTACTCCACCTGAGACACCTTTGTGTTCCTTCAAGTGAGCATGCCAAGATGATTTGGGAAGCACACTACAGTTGGTTTGTTGAGCATTTCGGGGTCGAGAACGTGGTGGGAGTACTATATAAGTATTTCTATTGGCCAAATCCTCAACAGGATTTTGAGAAGTACATCAGATCTTGCACTGACTACGCCATTGCCAAACCAACCATTAAGAAGAAAAGCCTCTATACTCTGCTTCCTACCCCTAGTCAACCTCAGGAATCCATCTCCATGGATTACATGTCGGACCTTCCTTCTACTAAGAATGGCAATGACTGTGTTTTTGTGGTCGTCAATGGATTCTCAAAGATGGCCATTATGGTGACCTATAAGAAGAATATCACAGCATAAGCCACTGCTAAACTCTTCTTTGAATGAGTGTGGGTACACTTTGGGATCCCACAGTCTATCATCTTAGGTTGGGATAGCAGGTTCCTGAGTACATTTTGTTCCAGTCTCTGGTTGATGCTGGACACCAAGCTCACTAAGTCCACAGCTTTCCATCCCCAAATTGATGGCTAGACAGAGGTCACCAACAGGATGATCGTACACATTCTACGCATGTACAACTCAAAGCATCAATGCACATGGGATGAGAGCCTCCCCTATGTCTAGCATAGCTATAACTAGGCTCTCCACAACTCGAATGGCCACAACCCTTTTCAAGTGGGCTTGGGGTTCCATCCACTGTGTGTGATAGATGTGTCCATACCATTTGCAGTGACTCAGGAAGATTAGACTCATGTCTAGTCTAAAGCTAACAAGGAAAATAGATTCATTGAGCACATTCAACACATTCACCAATAGTTCCATGACATGTTGGAAAAATTCAATGCTAAGTACAAGTAGCATCATGATTAGCATCAGGTACCACACAAGTTCCAGGTGAGTAACAAAGTTTGGCTACATTTGGAGAAGAAGCACCTCGTTGGGCCCCACCACAAGATTCACCTGCTTTGATATGGGCCATGCACTATCACCAAGGTTGTGGGAGATAATGTGTTTGAGCTCAGCATTCCCCCATTCCTTGGCCTGCACCTAGTGTTCAATTTGGATCACCTTCAGCAATAATTTCCACCATTACTGGACACATCCGACATTACGGAACAACTCACATCAATAGAGTTAAATCGAGATTGCATGGAACAAGCTGCAAATGATCGGATCATGTACACATAGATCAAGAACACTCGCTAACATACTATCTAGTTGTATCAAGTTGTCAAAGCTGGCCAACTCCTGCACCAAGGCAAATGGCTCACTGGGACCAAGTTTAGCAGAAGTTTCCTCATCTCATGGAGGAACTCAAAGCAATGGAGACCATTGCTTCCTAAGTGGGGAGGACTAATCGAGGTGGATATTGGAGGCCACCCATCTATTCCACTTGGACCCTCACCATTGTTCTTTTAGTTTTTCTTTTCAATTTCCTTAATTGTAGCACAATTTACTATTTTTGGCAGTTTTTCAGGTCCTGAACTTTCGGAGTCGTTTTGAGGCCCTAAACGAAATTTTTTTGGAAAAATAAATTTTGTGATTTCTAAGGAAATGACATTAGCATATGTAGTCCTTGGAGAGATCTTTCCATCAAGGTATCATACATGTCAAACGGAGATAATATGATCAAGTTACGACCCTAGGAATTGGCTGCCCAACTAACCCCAACGAGGCCCATAAACGCTTGGTGTTACATATCCTCGAGTTAGGGTTTTCTCTTATTGTTCAATAATGAAAAGGCCCTCAAGCGTCATTGTAACTTAGTTCAGAGGCATGTAGTTTCCACATCTCTTCTCAGAGATAAGCTACCATCACCCGAGCTAGTCTTATTTCCATTCTGTTTGTAAGCATATTTTAGTATTTGATATTAATGAAATGAAGTATTATTTATGTTTCATCTCTGTATTTATGGTTATATATGTAATTTGTTGCATTCCTGTTTCAATCCAGACCACAAGTGTGCTTTCAATTATGTAAGTGTGAGTATGATTTCCTTTCCACAAGTGTGATTTCAATTATGAAACTGTAATGTGATTCTCAATTCTGCAAGCATGGTGTGATTTCCTTTATGCAAGTGTGGTGTGATTTCCCTTTTGTAAGTGTGATTTCAATTTCTTTTGTTTGGATTTAGTTTTATTTATTTTCTTAGTTTCAATTGCATTAGATTAATCTAATATGATAGATAACCATCTATTACATATAGTACAGGTATACCTCATTAGTTTACGAAACCCCGAGTTGACAAATTAAATGACAGGGATTTAACTCACAATTAAATCACCTAACATTTTGGTGTCGTTGTCGGGGAGGTATACATAGGTGTTTATTTTGAATTTTAGACAACTCATTATAGTTTCATTCATTTTTAGATGCATGGTTAAAATCATGTTAGAATCATTTTGCATTCTAGATTTTAATAATTTTTCAAAACTTTGTACTAATCTATGTGTGCGATAGGAATTATCAACCAGTTGGAGTAATTCATACACAATTAAGGAGTTTGAAGAATATCCTTCCAAGAACTCTCTCGAATCCTAACAACAACTGGGTTATCTACTTCTCACGAAGAGTATATTTTAACTGCGTTCAAAAAGTTATCTATCTCTCCACCTCCACAAGAAGGTCTTCAAGTCTCTATTGATTCCTCTTGTCAATTTGTTGAAGAGACTGAAGAATCATGCAATACTGTTGATGGGGAGAAACTACTAGAATTTGAGGAATGCATAATAAAGGAGGATATTCAAAGTGATTTAAACCAAGAAAGGAATCAAGAATGTCATGGTCTTATTGAAAGATGGTTCCAATCAAGGATCAAATCACCTTATTTCTTAATTGCACTATCAAAACATTTGTTTTTTCATGCTTTGATGTGTTTTAATGAATATTTTTCAGAACTAAGCATGAATATCTTTTTACTCTTGTTACACAAATGGTTATAATGGAAATATGCATACACTTGATCAATTCTTGTATTTCCAATAGAGTAGAGTACATAATGAATAAAATCAAGTTTTGTGATGTTTTCATTTTAATTGGAATTGAAATTTTATTGGTGGTGATGTAGGAGCCACCCAACTCATTAATCATTTGCAAGACAATGAAGAAAGAGAAGGAATATTTGAGAAAAAATGAGAACATATAGAGTTTTGAGAGCCACAATCTGAATTTAGAGATCAATTCCTTGTGTTTTGTCTTTTAAATTTCACACTCCAATTGAATAAAAGATATTTAATATTGTTGAGTATTCTCTCTTATTGTGCTCTTTGCGACCTAGAAGATCAAAAAATACAATTGAACAAAGTTAGTTTTAGAATTTTGCAATAAAAAATGGATAAGAAATCTAAATTCATAGTAAAATGTATAATTACATACCTTTTGAAGGATCAAATAGAAAAATTGATGTCTCCAATGGATCTAGCATTATCAAAAACCCATGTTTTGACTCTTTTTGCACCTTATTTGGCCAAAAATTGAGAAATATATCATTGTTTTAAGGTTCTACCCAATTCCGCTATTAATGAGCCTAAATTCAACCCAAACCCACCTGGTGTGCCCATAAATCGAAAATGGTGCATGAATCTAGCCTTCTCGACTGGCGGGCGAATTTGTAGGATGGTTAAAACCGCTCCCAATCCTCCGCGCCATGGTCATATTATGTTGCAAGGAACCATCGGCTAAGGCTTAGCCCAGGTCCCCTCCCCCAAAAGGGAACATCTTAAACTTAAATATAGTTTTTTGGGTTATATTTGGCAATAAACAATATCGCTGAGTTGGTAAAGATATTTGGTGGTGTTTGTGAGGTCTTAGGTTCAATTCATTGTTGAGGCCATTTGACCTCCAAACATAACTTTGGTATCCATGAGGAGGCCACATGGAAACCAATGGTTGGTCCATGTGGCACTTCCTCATGAGGAGGCCATGTGGCAACCAATGGTTGGGTCCACGTGGCACTTCCTCATTGGCCCACCACTCTAACCGATTGACCAATAAAAATTAAACATGTCGACCAACGAAACAATGACATGTGTCAATCACACATTGACCGATGAGGCACAATCAACTTCCACGTCAGTGTACGAACTATTGTCTGGGCTTCCCTGTAATCTCAAAATTTCATTTTTTAGTTGTTTCCTAAAATGATCAGAACGTGATTCCGGGAGCATCCGAAGTCGGTTTTCAGTGAAACAAAGTTCATTGGATTCAGAATGATGAGATCTACGCTTTGGAATTAGTTTCAAGTTGATATAAATTTTTTAAATTTTGAGCATTTTCCTGTTCCACAAGATCATGGAGAAGGGTGGAGCACTAAATAAAAGGGAAAAAAGTTGTTACAGGCTTCAAATTTCATAAAAATCTAAAAATATTAACAAAACCAATTTCGATAATTGAGACACCACCATCCGAGTCTAATTGCAAGTTGTAAAGCAGCAAGGAAGTGCAACAATCCATGTTTTTGGTAGATGCATAATCAACACAATTTAGTAGGTTATGTAAATTTGATTTATTTTATTGTTGACAGTGCTAGACCCACCAACATGTCACGGTATCTCCCTGGTAAGAAGTCCCAACTAGAGCTCAGACCGTTTAGTGTAGGAGTCCCAATAATGGGTAGTACGGTATCACCTTGACTGTGGTTGCGTGAAAAGATAAGTAATATATCCTTGTTGGAAGCAAGGGTGTGACCTAGCAACAAATCAAGGAAGGTGCATGAAAGGCTCTAACACATGGAAGGGGGAGTGAGTGCGCCCCTTAGAAACCTATTATAACACACATCTTGAAAGGGAACACACGAGAAGAAAGACATCACGAGATGGAATGCAGGATAGCTGACGATCCAAAGTGATGGATTATATCAACAACATGCTTCGATAAGATCCATACAAACACATATGAAATAGTCCATACATACATGCGTAAATAAAAACTACATATATCATTAGAGTAACCAGGATAGCCAAACTACAATAACAACATATACATGAAATGTGTTTGCTCTATTATATTAGAAGAGTGAAAGATCCAATAATACATACAACCATGACTTCCACTAGCCCCTGTAGAGCATTGGGAAGGTATGTTTTAATAAATGATTTAGTGATGTTTTAAGCAATAGTTGTAATCTTTTCTTTATTATAAAGTAGGGGAAATGCAAAGACAACGAGTCTAAAATGATCCAATCACTAACAGTTGTCTTCTCTACGCAGGAAAAGGTAAAAGCAGGAAGGCGCAATGCGAAACGGGGATTTGACGAGAAGATAACGGCTGTCCCTCCAATTCTAAATAAGGTTCAGACCAGGTCGAGTAAATCAAGGGAGATCAGTCCGAAACGAGATGAAGGACTACCAGTTCGGAATTACAGGCCGAGTAAAGGAAAGCGTTAACAGTTTAGCGGATCCCTCAGGATCTTCGATCCTGAGGGATCGCTACGATCAATCGTTTTGTCGACCGATGAACTCCGCCGTTAATTGTATAAAAGGAGGGTAGCATTGAAACTAGGGGATGACTTTTGTATCTTTAACTTTCTGTTCATGAATTTTATTATCAGTTGAACTCAGACTATTGAGTCTCTCTGAGACTTAGTTTTGTACTCTCATTGATGCGTTAATATAATATCTCGGTGTTAATTTCTCCGTGCGTCTGAAGTAGTTTACGGCAGTGCGCCATTGGAAGCTTTGGGCCCGGCTCCAACGGACACTGGCTGATTGTACCATTACAACTCTGCTTTGTGTGGTTTGTTTCTCATAATCTGTTATGGTTACATGTTGTTTCATATTTATTCATCTGTAGCTTCCCTGTTATAAATCTCTGTAATAAAGGATTCTTCGCATACTGTTGATCTGAGTTGTTTGCACTAATTACAGAATTCATAAGTGGAATATTTCAGCTACAGGTGATTGGGGTTAATGGATTGTTGGTGACTATTGCAGATCGTGTACATATGATTGACGTTTCCTGTCTTTAATGATTTGCTGTTCCATTTGATATATATATGATTGACGTTTCCTGTCTTTGATAATTTGCTGTTCCATTTGATCAAGCTACAAACCTGTATAAATGATTGCTTTCCTTTTTGTATGCAAGTGTGTGCCAAGGATTGGAAGTGTAGACCTCGCGAGACTTAGTTTCTTTATTGCCGTTCCATTTATTGCCGTTCCATTTACTGCCGTTCCTTTTATTGTTGTTCCATTTCTGAAGTTGCTGTTTCATTCTGTTTTCTTGCTGTTCCTTTCGCTTGCGTTTATTGAAGTGGCATGAGAGGAGGTTCAAGACTGTTGTGAGATACAGCAGACGCTATAATGCTCCCAGATCATGATCCATACTCCTTCATCAGTTTCTATGGGGATAGGTTATTAATTCCATACCCTCGACCGACGAAGTTGCTGCGTGTGTGATTTCTTTATGCAAAAGTAATTTAGCATTAGCATCCGTTTACTCTTGTATTCTTTAGATCTATACTACGAAGCATTATCCTGACAAATAGCCTCAAATTAAGATGTCCCTTACAATAACAAAACGCTCCCGGATTGACTTGTAATGTGAGATAACTAGAGGTGAAAAAGACCCTTGTTACAGCTCCACAGCCCCGATAGTGGAACATTACAGTCACTACCGCCTGCTCCTCCAAAGAGATGCACTAGTTTTTCACTGTGGAGAAGCCAAGGCTCGTTACAATACAGTCCTAGCTTTCTCTAAGTTATCCTATAGGAAGCTTGGCTCCCAAAAGCTTGTACAATGAGTTATGAGGTTCTAAGAGTATCAAAGGGTGGGGTGACCCTTGACATTCCGCTTTGTGACTCTTCACCTATCCTCACGACTGTTCAACTACTATATGACTCTTACATTCTACTATCGACACTTGGTATTTCACTTTTACAACATGTTTACATTACAATCTGCACATGTACCCATGTGAGACAAAATAATCTTAAGTAAGCCATGCAGGACATTGCTAAGACTCAGAGAATTGTGGGAATACTAACTCTTCAACATCCTCACAATGATCGATGGTGGCGAACTCATCCCAATCTTGGTAGTCTGTTATGGTTTCCGCTTACTCTATGGTGACATCCTTCTGAAAAATAACGCTTGCCTCCGTTGCATCCATGTACAATGATATGGCACCTCCGTCCAAGTCATCAGATAACATGTGCATCATAGTCTTGAGTGCAGTTGGACCAACAACATATTGGTGCATAGTGTCTGCACTCATTTGCAAGTTTGTGTTGGTAGCTACATGCATCAAGTGATCGAATTACATTTCCAGCTCCAGTCAGACTTGGTTCTTTGATCTCGCCTCGGTGAGTGTGCCAATGGATGGGATCACATGCATGTGCACAATGACATCCATGCTCATAAACACTCGTGCATGTGAAGCCTATAAACTGATGATGAGCTGTGAGAATTCCTCATAGTTCCAGATCTGACTTCAGATGTGTGCCTTCAACTCTACCGCCTTTGGCTTCATCTTCTTTGGCAAGTGCAATAGGGCTCCCTTGTACCTCATTTTCCATATCTACATGTGATCGATAGCATTGTGCAGATTTGACAAGATGTGTGCTCTCCTAGCACAGCACTCCTGCCAACCGTTGAGATGGACAACTAACTTATGCATGGTGTAGAATTTGAAGTACAACTTCCACATGGCTGTCTCGAGAGATGATAATTCATCTAGTATCACTCTCTGATGAGCACTAGTATTGCAGCAAGATTGTTGCAACTCCTGGGGCTATCAACTTTACTTTATCAACCCAGGGTTCGTACAAAATTCGACGTGACAGTGTTGTATACACAAGTAAATGTGATGGGTCTTCTCTTTGTCACTACTAAGCTAGCGATAGACCACTAAGGTTTTTCAAACCAGACTTCTATGGATTTAGAAGAAGCTTTGTCACACGGAATGAGTCGTTCTTGCGGACAAGACCGACCTCCCTAGTATCTAATGATATCTAGTGACAAGCAAGCCAATCAAATCCTATATTTCTCTAAGTATGCAATTTATAAACAAAGGCAAACAAGTGTTTTAGGCCTACCTTTGGTCCAATGCAAGTTTGTGGAAGCCTCGCTTCGTTGATCCAAATGAGCTCCCTTGTAGAGAATCTGCAAACACAAACAAGCACACAAATTAAATAGCACCTGAAAAGCCAATATAATAAAGCATACTTATCATGATGATCAAGGAATTCATGAAACAAATCACATAAGACAATTTGTTGAGAAAAATGAATCTGATTGTATTAATTCAAATCAAAGAAGAACTTTACAACCTGTGCCTTGATGCTGTACAAGCTCCTCCCAGGGTCCAACAAGAAGTCTCCTCTACTTTGAAAAGTTTCACTCTCTTCCCAATGAAGCCAAAAAGGTATGTGATCTCTCCTCTCAAGCTTAACTAGGAAGTCTCAATTCCACCAGCATTTACCCTAAAAAATGTTCAGCTTCTAACCTCCTTAGCAACCAGCCCAATGCCTTAATTTATAGTGCAATGGAGGGAAGTTACTAGGTCCTCCTTCAAAGGGATAAATCCCTCCTTCAAAGGGATAAGCTCCTCTCATCATGGGATTAGCTCCTTCTCTTTTGGGATGCATGAACCACCTAAGAGCGAACCATCCACGTCAAAATTCCTTCTAGAATCATCTATAATTAACCCAAAGTGAGTTTTTTAGAATAAACTTGTGCCTTTTTGACTTTCACAGGGGTCTGCACCCACTCCTTTAGAGACAGAGCGGGCAGGTCCGCAGGTAACATGAACAGGGGGTGCGGGACTGCAGGTAATAGTGAGAGAAAGTGCAGAACCAGAGCTTTATTGATTTTTAAAGTCTTTCTCTCATTTTCAAAGCTTGACATGAAGAGCTGAGGTTTGAGACTTGCTTAGGAGGATAGTATGAATGATGATAGACCCATACTGATTGCAAATAGTCATGGTGACAATATTTTGTGTAACAGATTGCCCCCTAAAGTGCGAAGTCTGTAGTAGATGAGGATTTCATTTATTATCTAGGAAGAGTGAAGTACTTTATCATTTCGAGGATCATATTGTGGAGAGCCCGGTTGGAAACTGTAAAAACATTCAATGCAAAATATATATATGAGATCATATCATCGCTGAGGTAGGCATTCCCATAGTCAGATCAAAACTGACTAGAAAACTAACTACTGCTCTAATATAGGAATGATCTTGTAATACATCACAAGTATAGACACATGTAGACATAGTATGGACGCAGCCATCTGTTTATGAATAGTCCACTATATAATGAATAGAAAATTCCTCGCAGCCTGGATGGTGGAAACTAGATCTAGGGTCTTCATTTCTACTTCCCGAAATAATACGATTCTAACCATGTGAATGAATGTGTCGAAGTCGAACATGGTAGAAACCACTTGATTACCAGTCAATGACGTAAATTGTTAACAAGTGTGAGAGAAACCACCAATAATGTCAATGGCTCTCAAAGTACTCAGTACAATCCATGAGATGTGAATAGATGTGTTGATGTCGAACATGTCATAGAATCCTTTGATCGAAGGTCAATGATGCAACCTATCGTCGAAGGTGAGAAACCTGCCATTGAGGCATGCAGATCCCAAGGTACTGACGATTTCTAGATCATCTTTCTAGATAATGAGCTGAAGTCGATAGAAAGCGATCTGTCGTAGGCAAGCCCACAACATGAAATCATAGATCAAGTTTGAAGAAATTTAGTTGCAAGGACTGACTCAGGGATGGTCAAGATGGATGACGGATATTTTGCAGATGAATGGCTTATTTGCACTGACCTCTTGAACACATAACGACACAACAGATGGTTTGGTGACACTTGACCCAAAGTTAATACCCAGAAAATGGCTGAAGACTTTCAATATGGTTTGATCAACTGTTAGGCAAGGGATTTCCCAACCCAGGTGAATAAAAGTGTCGTGTTCAAGAGTGGTTACAAAGTATGACAAACAGGCTCATTTTTCTCTTTTTTCCCCCATGATTTTTGGCAGGTACCTCTTTATTTTTGACAAGCTTGAGGAGGATAACATTTGCCTGATTATAAGCTCATCCTTCGGATGAGTCCAACTTAGTTTAAATTCAAACTCAAAGAAGGAGTGGTCCGTTCCTGTTTGTAATTGAACAGGTCCTTTACTGTTAAATTTTAACGAGTCCAGTATAGGAGAAACTCGGCGTTTCTCAATTTTAGAGAGTCTGAAAAAACTTAAGAAAACTCCATGGTTGTCCTTTTCCATAAATTTGTGTCTCCCAAGCCCGAAAAATTATAAAATAATACTTGAGAGAACCACTTGATCATTACGACCAAGGAGTACTTTTCATAATTAGTGCCTCTGATTCGAAAAAGTAAAAAAGCGATCAATGACACATCGTTTTATAACCAATATCGAATTTGAAACGACAAAAATCCGGTAATCTTTTCATGTTTTTACGGTCAGAAAAGAGTTGTAAGTGGACCGTCTTTTTAGTTCCGTTCTAACGAGCTTAAAAAGAAAAACTCGGCAATCTTTTCATGTTTTAGGAGTCAGAAAAGAGCTTAAAGGTGACTCTAATGTTTTTTCGTCGAAAATGACCGATTTCACCTAAAAAATCCGTTATCCTGAACAAAAACTCAAAAATTACTCATACTTGTTTAAAATAGATAAAAAAGCTGCAAAATTTACCTCTTTAAAGTGAACCATAAACAAATTAAAAACTCATTTATCCAAAAAACTTATAAAAAGGGCTTTTGTAAATTCATTTTTACTGTTTGAGTTCTGGGTGAGAAAATAGAGCTTTTGGTCAGAAACTTCCCGTGAAGATTGCGGAAAATCCGTCCATTGGAATCGAACGCCGTCTCCTCTAGGTAATCCACATCATCCTAATCTTTCATTTCATCTGTTTCAAAGTTGTTTTTAGGTTTTAATTTCATTTTTTAAGGGATTTTTAGGTTAGAAACCCACGCGTGGGGGTCCGCAGGCACAGCATAGGTAACCTGCGGACCCCGACTTTTTCGTAAAGGGAAAAAAGTCGGGGGTCCACACCTGCCGTGAAGGAAAAGTGTGGACCTACGCACTGTCTCTAACAGAGAGGGTGCGGTCCCTGCAGCAAGGGTTTTTAAAGCTAAATTTCTCAAATTTCACCCAAAAATTTTGCTTTTAGATATTCTAATTTGCCTTTTTGTTGAATGTAGAGTATACATCATGCTTGATCGGCAAGAACGGGAGCATGAGGATGTAGATCTCACCGCGATAAATCATCAACCTTCGATTGATGCATTGAAGGCATGCGGCTTATACAAATTCTGGGCCATACCTGGCATGAGGGCCCAGGTGGACTTTTTGCAGTGGCTGGTAGACTGGTGGAGCATACAGGACTAGTGCTTCTTCATTGGTGGTCACCAACTCGAAATGGAGCCGACAGACATTTACTTTTTTACTAGTTTGCCTAAGAGAGGTGAACACTTGACTCTATTCGGGACTAGGCCAGGTGGCCACTTTGTCGATAGCCTCCGATTAGAGTTTTTCAACACCCAGACTAGAGACAAAGGGATAGATATCAAAACCATATCCCTTCCTAAATTGAAAGTGATTGCGTTTATTATTACCAGACTCTACGGGAGCGCAACACTACATATAGCCACTGGATCCCAAATGCGGATGGCAGTAGACTGCTTTCGAGGCACCATCTTCAACTGGTGCGATGCTGTGTTGGCTAATATAAAAGGCCAACTAACTAGAGCAAAGAACGGACAACTGAAGACCTTTGGATATGGTGCTTTAGTCATGAGCTTTGGTCTGGAGAGGGTCCCAATGTTGGTCCCACAGCACCTCACTGTTGGAGCTGGACTTCCTCGAGAGCCCAAACTGATGCAATGGGTTGCAGTTACCGCTCGTCATCCTGAGGAGGGGACAAAAGTCGTTCGATTCACACCTGAGTATTTCCATTGGTTGGAAAACCAAGTTTTTGCTACTTAGGACTTTCCTTACGCTGGGGTAGATTTTCGTGGTGACCCAGACATGTCTCTTCCACCAGGAGAGCAATGGGATGACTCAGGTAAAATCATTTTCAACATTTTCCTAATTTAATTTTTTTTTGTTTTTATTTCGTCCCAAAATTGATAGTAAAAGTTTCAAATGCAGATGTAGGTCCACGGTGACCAGCTGCTCTCCGGCCCTATGAGAGGAAACAACTAGCTGCAGCGGCACTAGCCCCACAGGACGAATCAGCAGAGACCTTGGCCGAATTGGAGAGCCATCTAGAGCGTTTTACAGGAGACCTTCCGGAGACTGGCATAAATGACATTCCTCTTAGACTTCAGCACTATGTGATTGGGGTCCCAGGACCTTTCAGGAGGTTCCTTTGTAAGGTGGCCCGTATAGTGGTTTCTTATCGAGATCATCACCAGTGACAGGATGATCGCCTATTGTAGACACATATGACATTTTTTGCTTTTTGTACTATCATTTTTTGCCGATCATAAGGTGTTTTTCAACCTATGATCGAAGACGATGTATATTTTGACACACTCCTATGTTATACTATATCACTATTACCGGCTTATCTTGTAAAACATGTTATGGAATGTTTTTAAATTTACTTGTATGATTATTGCAAATGTCTACTTAACATTCGAGAAGCAATTGCATCTGCTAATGTATTTAAATATCTTGGAATATGTTGATATTCAATATAGTCAAATCCACGTTCCAAGAGACGAACTCTCAAAAATAATCTTAATAACACTGGATTTCTAATGGCATATACTCTATTAAGCTATAATACAACGAGTTCAGAATCTAACCTCACTATCAAACTCCGAATCCCAAATGAAATAGATTCAGATAATAACTCAATCAATGCACTATACTCGGCAATGTTGTTCGTTGTTTGACTGAGGCTTACCCCATGCATAGATACCAACTCGTCAGAGGGCGAATAGATAACCCAAGCTGCAGAAGAAATGTTCCGTGTATTACGACAAGCACCATCAGCAAAACCAATGTATGTTTGGAGAGGCGTCAACATCTGCAATATCAAGAGTAAAACCAAGATAAGCAGGAATAATGACGAAAAACACTCTCTAATCTAAGCACACTTTTTAATCTAAAAACACACCAGCTAGAAAGAAAACTAAACCTAACTAAAAATCTCCACGCCCAGATTTAAGCATAATACCTCTTCATGTAAAGACCATTTCTGGGTTTACCTAAAGAGACCCCGTCAAAGTCTACCAATTCATAGGCCCCTTTTGCCAGCTTTCGCTTGAAAACATAAGGACCATGCCACACGGGTATGAATTTTCCAGTGCCTAGTTTATCATTTTCTTGATCGTACAATAAGACTAGGTCTCCTTCCGAAAAATTTCGAGGGGTAACATTTCAATCATACTGAGCTTTAATACGTTTGGCATGAGTTTCGATCGCTAATGCAGCATCACGTCGATTCTCATCTAGCTGAGCCAACTATAAAAAATGTTTTTCCTCTTCGGAAGTGGCTAGAAGTAACTGGATGGCCATTTGCAATGACGGGATTTCGCATTCAATGGGTAACACAGCTTCCAGACCATAAACTAGTTGGAAAGGAGTGAACCCTGTTGACGTTTTTACTGAGGTTCGATATGGCCAAAGCGCTGAAAATAGCATGTTATGCCAATTCGACCTATGAATCCCAATGATTCGTCGGATCATGATGACTAGAACTTTGTTGATGGCTTCAACCAGACCATTAGCCTGTGGATAATATGGAGTTGAACTGTCATGACGCAAGCCAAGTTGGCCTGTAAGTTCAGTCATCATAATGTTTCAAAAATGACGCCCATGATCAGTGATAATCACTTGTGGAACACCAAACCTAGCAATTATATGATTGAGCACGCAAATCACAGCTGTTTCGCCGTCTACCTCAAATGTAGGCATCGCCTCGGCCCACTTGGTAAAATAATCTACCGCAAGGATGATATACGCATGCCCCTGGCTGAGTGAGGGTTACATGTAATAAAATCGATACCCCATTTCACAAAAGGACCGACGACAATGATAGGGTGGAGAGGAGCAGGTGGAGCGTTCATCTTTCGATCAAAAACTTGGCAGTTGTGGCATTTTCGGACCGCATTAATACAATATTTAAACAAAGACAGCCAGAAGTAGCCAGTGCGCAATATCTTTTGGGCTGTGGCAAACCCAGACATATGACCGCCACACGCTCCAAAGTGACAGTCATTTAGGACCCTTTCAGCTTCCTCATGAGTTAAACAACGTCGAAAAATAGAGTCCGCCCCACGACGATAAAGTGTATCTCCAATAATTTTGAATTGTTGGGATTGGAATCATATTTTTCGACGTTCTGACCTTGAAATTTCTGGCTGAAAGGATTGGGTCTAGAGATAAACGATGATATCCCCATACCATGGATCTAAAGTGCTGATTAGAAACAAAGATTCATCCGCAATGGGCTCCTCTGCCACAGTTTCTGTGTCAGCACACGGGAAGTCACACATTAACTCCGCAAAAACTAAAGATTTCTTCGACTTAGACTTTTCAAATTCCATGTCGAACTCCTACAAGATCACAATCCATTTGGAGTACTTTCCCCCTAGCAATTTTTTGGTAAAAATATAGATCATAGGGTTGCAATCAGAAATTACTGTAGTTTTGCGTAGTAAAATGTAATGACGAAAACGTTGGACAGCTTGAACAGCTGCCAATGCTAATTTCTCTACATGTGAGTACTTTAGCTCAGTTCGATTTAAAGTGCGACTAAGGTAACATATCACATGTTCAGTACCGAATTCATCTTCCTGAACTAACACCATTCCGATGGTGGAATGGGAGGCGGCGAGATATAAGAAGTAGTCCTGGTTGTAGTTGGGAGGATGCAATAACAGTGCATGGGTCAACGCATGTTTTAGTGCATCAAAAGATTTATCAGCTATCTCATCCCAAAAGAATGGAGTATTCTATTTCAACAATCGGGTAAAACCCTTTGTGATCTCGGTGTAGTTAGGAATGATTCGACGTAAAAAGTTTGCTTTCCCTTGCAAACTTTGGAGTTGGCGAAGACTTGAAGGAGGAGGCAATTTGACAATAGCTTCAACCTTCGAGGGATCGACGCGAATGCCGGATTTTGAAACAACAAACCCCAGTAACCAACCCATTTTTATACAAAAAACACACTTGTGTGGATTCAGCCTAATTCGATAATGCCTACACCTCATAAAGATTTCTCGTAAATGGATGAGATGATCAGCTCGATGTAATGAATGAGCAGGTAAATCATCGAAATAGGGTTGCACAATTTGCTTGATGTCATGAAATGCGTAAGACATGGCTCTTCGAAAAGTTTCCCCGGTGTTCTTGAGCCCAAAAGGTAATTTGCAATAAGAAAATGTCCCCCATGGACAAATGAAAGCCGCTTTTGGTTGATCAGCAGGTAGAATATTTATTTGATTGCATCCAGAAAAACCATCCATGAAGGAGAATATTTCACTGCCGGCACAATCATCAATGATTTGATCGATATAGGGAGTTGGGTAATTATCTTTTGGACAGGCTCGATTAATATCCCTATAATCGATACATATTCTTATTGTCCCTTGCTTTTTGTTAATAGGAACAATATTCGATACCCAATCTGTTAATGGAATTGGATAATGAAACCTGCTTTGAGTAATTTTTCAACTTCTGCTTTAATAGCAGCAACTTTTCGTGGGTGGATCTGACGCAAATGTTGCCAGACGGGTTTAGCATCCGGGTAAGTTTTGATTTCATGAACAACAATTGCTAGGTCAATTCCTGGCATTTCCTCATATGACCAGGCAAACACGTCGCAGAATTCTTGAAATAGGGCCTTATATGTTTGAATTTGATCTTCCGTACAAGAGGCACCTATATGAATGTTCTCAATAATTCCAAGCTTAATCGAAATATCAATAGGAACAATTCGAGAAATTTTTCCCAAATTTAACTCAGAATCGGGATTTTTCATTAGATTCTGAGGTTCCTTGACATATTCAGTCGTAAAAATAGATGAAAAATCATTTTCAAAGCGATCAATCTCAGGTAAAAACGAAGATCTGTGATGAAGATCTTCCCATGGTAAATCATTGACACATAGGATTTCACGAATTTTCTCATCAGTGTGAACAAGCTCAGAAAACGTTGTTGAGTCTGAGTTTGATGTTGAAAATGATTCCTCATAGACCACATTCATTAAGTCGATTTTGGTTGAAGATGGGTCGGAAAACAACTGCACGACCTGATACGTAATTTCATATGGACTCAAAGGCATAACATCACCAAATGAATCTATCTCAGATTCGGAAGGTACGATCGAAGGATCATCATAAACAATAGTGTCTGATGAAATCATATGAATGGTTGCAGTAGAAGATGATGCATTGATAGGAGGAAAAGGAAAAGTTCCCAGTAAACTAGAAACTTTAACTAGTCCTACTCCAACATCCTTATATGGGATAGTGGTTTTGCCGACATGCTAAATACTTTCAGAAGAGGCTAGGTCGGATGAAAAGAAAGTCAGCTGGTCTATAGTTACGATCTTTCCATTATGAGGGAACTTTATAAGCCGAAAGACCGAGGAAACAACAGCTGTCATAGCGTAAGACCAACTATGACCCAAGAGAAGGTTGTAATCTAGAGGGGCATCAACCACCTCCACATCTAGATTAACAGTTTTACCTTCAACCCCTATAGGTAAATCCTATAGAATGCCAAAAGGATGAAACCCTCGGCCATCAAAGGCCTTTAGAATCATCGGGGATTGATTTAGCGTAGGAGAACCAAGCGATCTCCAACACTGGATCGACATAATACACGTCGAGGCTCCCTCATCAATTAAAGTCCTATAACAAGGTCTGTTTTTGACTAACACTGGAATCTGGAAAGCCATTTGATGAGGTAAGTGTGGTGTACTACTTTCTAGATCGAAAATTATAAGGTTCGAGTCTTGAACGTCAACAGCTCCTATAGCCGACAATAGCAATTTACGTTGTGCTAGACATGATTGCAGCACTTCCAAAGCCGACATTGCTGAAGGTGAAATAGCCAAATCTTCAACAATGTTATAGTTCTGAGCCACTCTCACATGTGGATTGAAAGCTGACTTTTGAAGTATACCCTTGGGGGGCGGTTTGCCGCAATTTTTTACTATCAATTTTGGGACGAAATAAAAACAAAAAAAATTAAATTAGGAAAATGTGGAAAATGATTTTACCTAAGTCATCCCATTGCTCCCCAACGGAGTCGCCATTTTGTCACACGGAATGAGTCGTTCTTGCGGACAAGATCGACCTCCCTAGTATCTAATGATATCTAGTGACAAGCAAGCCAATCAAATCCTATCTTTCTCTAAGTATGAAATTTATAAACAAAGGCAAACAAGTGTTTTAGGCCTACCTTGGGTCCAATGCAAGTTTGTGGAAGCCTCACTCCATTGATCCAAATGAGCTCCCTTGTAGAGAATCTGCAAACACAAACAAGCACACAAATTAAATAGCACCTGAAAAGCCAATATAATAAAGCATACTTATCATGATGATCAAGAAATTCATGAAACAAATCACATAAGACAATTTGTTGAGAAAAATGAATCTGATTGTATTAATTCAAATCAAAGAAGAACTTTACAACCAGTGCCTTGATGCTGTACAAGCTCCTCCCAGGGTCTAGCAAGAAGTCTCCTCTACTTTGAAAAGTTTCACTCTCTTCCCAATGAAGCCAAAAAGGTATGTGATCTCTCTTCTCAAGCTTAACTAGGAAGTCTCAATTCCACCAGCATTTACCCTAAAAAATGTTCAGCTTCTAACCTCCTTAGCAACCAGCCCAATGCCTTAATTTATAGTGCAATGGAGGGAAGTTACTAGGTCCTCCTTCAAAGGGATAAATCCCTCCTTCAAAGGGATAAGCTCCTCTCATCAAGGGATTAGCTCCTTTTCTTTTGGGATGCATGAACCACCTAAGAGCGAACCATCCACGTCAAAATTCCTTCTAGAATCATCTAGAATTAACCCAAAGTGAGTTTTTTAGAATAAACTTGTGCCTTTTTTACTTTCACAGGGGTCCGCACCCACTCCTTTAGAGATAGAGTGGGCAAGTTCGCAGGTAACATGAACAGGGGGTGCGGGACCGCAGGTAACAGTGAGAGAAAGTGCGGAACTAGAGCTTTATTGATTTTTAAAGTCTTTCTCTCATTTTCAAAGCTTGAAATGAAGAGCTGAGGTTTGAGACTTTCTTAGGAGGACAGTATGAATGATGATAGACCCATACTGACTACAAATAGTCATGGTGACAATATTTTGTGTAACAAGCTTGATTACCAATGAGGAAAAGAGAAATCTACACTAAGAGAAAGCTTGTCTACTGTAGTAAGGAAAAAGACTAAAATCAAATGCTTAAACACACCACTTTCTAAGTAACTGCTTAGAGGATATGCTTCAAAATAATGCTAAGTTAACATGTATGCAATCCTACTGTACTAAGCATGCAAATTCAAAACATAAAACATTCTACTGTTGCATGTCAATGAATAAAATAAATATGTTTTTCTTTTTGTCCCTTTTTATGTGAAAGTGTGAAAGCTAATCTCTTTTGGTGATGTGGCAGGTGGATTAGGGATGATGGTGAATGGTCAGAAGGCTTGGGATACCAGTAGGGGTCCTTTTCTAGCTTCCTAGAGGATTTTTCCTCAATTCAGCCTCAAAACAGGCCACTACAGGTAAACCTACAGGATGTCCTAATGCGTTCTACAGGATGTCCTAAAAACCTACAAGATCCCATGTATTTCTACAGGATACAGCCGAGAGCAAAAGGAGGGCTGTCGAAGGTGATGGAAGGCTTATGGAAGGTGGTTGGTGGATGGAATGAGGAAAAGAAGTGCCTAGTACTGCTTCAAAACTCAAAACCAGAGTGTGAGATGGATGGATTTGCTCAACAAGTTTGGAGAAGTTTTCTTGTGAAATGATGAAATTGGTGAGGGTTTTAGTGAAAGGAAGGAATGATCATGGGTGGATGAAGCTGGAATGAGGTTGCTGATCATGAAATCTCTATGTACTTCTAAAACACCTGCACTGCATCAAACATTGACATTTACCCAAAAATCATGTCAATAAGAAGGGTTTCAATTAACTAGGGAAAATAGAATTTCATGGGCTAGTTTCCTACTTCATGCATGAGGAAAACTTGCAGAATGAGATGAAACATTGATGAGATCTAATGTAATATTGAAGATAGAAGAAATGATAACTAAAAACTACTCTTGCAAACTGATCAAATTCTGGCCTAAGTATAGAAAAACCCTAAATTCCATGAGAATGTAGAATTCTGTCTTTTTGGGGCTGCATAGGAGTTCTTTCCTCAAGCCATGATCCATGAAGGAATGAGTGAGGCCAAAACCACCTACTGACATATCTTTTATGTTCCTTTATCTCTTCTAAGCTACTACTGAAGTGCAACACAAATGGAAGCAAACTAATCAAATCTACACTACTCACAATGAAATAATTCTAAAGACAATTCAACCATTAATCTATGAAATCAATCTAAGCATACAAATACAAGTAGAGGAGGCTTTGTTGCTAGGGTTGGGCCCTAACACAAGAGCTTCAGCCCTCTGAGTCAACTCAGTGCTAGATCAAGGAAATACTCATTCTCATTACCAAATCAGAAAATTACATAACAATGTCTTCCACAAGTTTTTAACTCGAAAATGACTAGTGTTTTTACAGCAAAAAATCAAATTCTAATGAGACTCTAGGCCTCTTTACTTATACAACTGAAGTCTCCAATGACTTCCTTAAATCTAGTGAGGCTCGGCTCCCAAACTTGAGATAAACTAGCTCTATAACTGTCACTTGCTCAGTTTCCTTTTGATCTCCATGACTTGGTTGCTTATACTCCGAGCTAGTGTGATTGATGGAGGAATATTCGAATGAGTGAGGAGTAAATGAGGAGGATTTACCTCCAACAATCTCTCATCGTTGTCTCATTCAAGTTTCAGCCTTTAGTTAGCCAAAATTTCCACGATTTTCTCTCAAAAGCCTACAATGCACATTAGTCCACTAGGCATAATATCTCACTTTGACTCATCTCATTAAACAAAATACAATCAAAATATGTAATAAATTGTAAGAAGAGTTGATTTAACTAAGATAGGAGGTGGATTAAGGTCCATATAGTTACCCAATGATGAGGCTCATCATCACCCCCTACTGAAAGTGTTGGTCATCCTTTGAGCAACTCAATCAATATCAATGTCTTTCATTTCTCTAGTGGCCTCCCTAACATCCCATGCTTCTGATGTAGTTTCCTCTTCCTATGCATAAAATCCTACCTTCCTTTCTATCTCTTCCCATTTATTTCTTTCTTCCTCTTCCTTCCTTCCTTCCAACATTCCTAAGAGCAATGGTGGACTGAGTCTCAAGCCAATCCAATTGACTTTCAGTCTTTGGAGAGCTTGCTTGTACATGGGTTTTCTATTCAATGCTTCTCTCATTCTTTGAGGAGAATGGTACTATATGATTTACAAACTGTAGGGCAAAGTGTTCCATCTCCTTTCACAAGCTTGTTTGCTATCATCCCCTAATAGCCTGAACATGTCCTCAAAGTGTGTGATTGCTTTCTCTTGGGCAGTAAGGTACCTAGGTGCAAGTTGAGGGTCATTTGCAATCAAGTTATGTGTGTTGATGATAGCCATTGGGTTTGACTGCTTAGCTCTTATCATGAGAGGTTATGTTTCTTCCCTTGAAATAATTTTCTTCATTTCTACAGCCCTTGCTTCCTCATGGTTCATCCGTGATGCCAAAGCCATCAATTGTAAGTCCCCTAGTTTTAAATTAAGGTCCCATACATTTAGATATGTCAAGGCTAAGTTATGTAGGTAGAACTCAGACATTTTAGCCCTATCCTCCAACGTGCTTTGATCACAAAGATCAATGAACTGTCTATAATCCTGAAACGGCATAGTGCCTCTCTGTGCTAAAGTTTTGATTTGGAACTGTAGCCATTATTCCTTAAGGTATAATGAATAGGAGTTAGCTGGCATCTTGCACAGGATTGCCTCTAAGGATAGATTGGCCATGGATGCCAATTGATTCTCTATCTCTTATAGATTTCCTCTTAACCATGCATTTTCTGCCTCCAATTGAGCTTTCATCATTGCCTCTTTGTCCCTCGGGCTACTAAGTTCTCTGCTCATCTCTTTAACTTTTTCCTCCATGCGACCTACATCCTTCACTCCCTTGGATTTGGTAATCTTCATCCATCTATGTGTTCTTTCCCTTTCTTTCTCAAGCTCAAAGAATGATGGGATGGAAAATTTTTGTGGATTGACCCTACCCCATTCAATAAATCTGTAGTAGGAGTCAAGGTTAGGTTGAGGACTAGGTTCCCTTAGCTTTGGATCCTCTTTCTTTGTTTCTTGCTACATACTCCCTTCTTTTCTGAATTCTGACTTTCCTGTAGGTTTATCAGAGTTTCCTGTAGGATTTCCTCTACTTCTTGTAGGTCCTTATGTGTATCCTATAGGAGACCTTTTCCTTTGGATGAGGCAGATCTAGTGACAAGCCTCTTAACATAAGTGATAGGAGACTTGGGAGAGGCTTGTCATGATGATCCTTGTCCTTGAGTTTTCATAAGAGGAGCCATCTTCTCCAGCAGTTTAGGTGAGTCTTCCATGACAATAGGAACCTTGGGGGGAGTTTGAGGTTTTCCCTACCTTATTCTTGTACTTTTTGTTGTCCTAAAGTACAATGGAGTTTGTCTCTGTCTTTTCCCCTTTTGCTTGATAGGGGTACTAAGGGCAGTGAGGGTATCTGTTGTCTCCTTCTCAATAAGTTCTGGAGATACCCTGGGTGATTCCTCCTTGTCTTCTGCCTCCCCTTTTTCATTTTCCTTTTCAATCTTGTCTTTCTCCTCTTCTTCTCCCTCTAGTTCCTCACTCTGTACATTAGTTTCCTCCTTTACATCCTCTTCTTTCTCTTCACCACTTTCCTTCTCTTTTTCTTTCACTTCTTCCTCATCTATTTCCTCTTCATCCCTCTCTACTTCTTCTTCGTCCCTTTCACTGGCAGCGGGGCTCTTGTCATATTCAAGGGCTTTTATATCTTCCTCTATCTAGATGTCTCTAAAAGTTTCCCATGGGAAAGGGATTTTGAAGTTTTGGAGGGCATATTCTATGATAAGTCTAATTAACCCATGATGGGCTAGTTGTTGATGGTTCCCTTCCTGAACCTTAATTCTCATATCTATCACTGATTAAAGAAGGAAGTAGGGAATGCTAAGTTTGTTTTGAGGAGGTGTATTTGCTCCAAACCTTAACTCTTGGAGCAACCTAAAGTGGCATCCATATACCACACTGTACCTACCTTCACATGAGATATACTTTATAAGGTGGTAGCTAATTTCATTCCAGGGATATGGTAGGCTTGCTCTTATGACTCTATTTTTGTCTTCCATGGCCTCCTCCCCTTCTAAAAAGAATTTCTTCTTTGTTCTTAGGCTATTATCCTTATCCTCCTTTCTCTAGGGAGCTCCTAAGGGAAGTGTGGTAATTCTGCCTATGATTTCAAGGGTGAGTTCTATATGGAGGCCTTTCACCACAACAGTGGCATGGGTCCTGGTCAGTGGAATGAGGGAGAGAGCAAAATCTTTGGCTACTTCATCATTCTACCCCCTCAATTTATCAAAGAAACCCATCCAATTATGCCTTATGAATATCTCTAGTACATGAGGGTGTTGATGAATCCTCACTATGTTGATGGGCTCCCTCTTATTAAATCCCCTTTGTCATTTTTCTTTGATGGATGGAGGGGTGTATATGTCTAATACAAAATTTAATGAATGGGGAATTTTAAATGAAAATTATGTGTATGCAATTCCCCTAGACTGCAATATTTTTCAATAAACTAGAAGGCTTTTCTATATTATTTTCACTTGGAAAATGTGGGGAAGTATAGAACCTACCTCCTTATCACTACTTCATGAAGCCAAACTCCGTTTTTGCTTTTAAAACCGCTCACTGCCAATCCTGTAGGTGCTAGACTATATCTTGTAGGATCTCCTATAGGATCCTGTAGGATCCTGTAGGTGGTCCTGTGCTGGAAAAAAAATGAATTCTTCCTTTCCTGTAGACTGCTTGACAGTCGAGAGCAAGTTTTCTAGTGTGTAGCCTCGAGAATGTGAATGCCTATATGCACGGGGATCAACGTTTATTTCCTCATATGGGTGATTTAAGTGGGATTGTGTGTTGGAAGCAGAGGTACGAGTATCCATTTTTGGACCGTTGGTCCGACTACCACATCATCATTCTCCTCATCTTGTAATCAACTCCCACTTTCGACATCCGTATCTTAACCACTTTCAACCTCATCTCTCCTTTTCCTTGAGTTGACTTCTTCCACGTAAGGACTCACTGTCTTCTCCTCGTTGATTGAGCGAAGGTGGCCAAGTTTACTGGCCGCCTTTTTCTTTTAAAACAACTCTTTCACAACTTTTACATGTTTGATCATATTATGCTAATGAGAGAGTGGAAGTGAGATACTTACCTATGGTAATGATGCCTTGATGTTGTTTGTTGAAGAATGAAGTCTTTGTTGTCTGTTTGCTGCATGTGCGTTTGTCCCTCTTTTTTTATTGTCCTCTAATGATTTTATTTGATGTGCAGGTACTTGGATGTTGATGTTGATGATCTTGATGTTGCTACTAGGCTCTAGAGGAGCTTCTTTGACCTTTGTATCTCCATGCTTGAAGCTGACTGCAACCTCTAGTTTTTTGTTTTGCGGGATAGACTGCTACACGATTTCCTACATGATGTCATGTAACTGCTTCTCCCTCAAAAAATTTAATCATTTTCCACTTCTGGAGCATGAAGATGGTTGGCATGGGCATAGAAGGGGTATATGAATTTGTGAATGAGGAAAATAGCCTATAGGTGTTGTCCCCTTGTTCTCTATCTTCATCCTCTTTTCTCTGGTTTTTCTTTGAAAACTGTAACTTAAATTTTTTGAAGTTGACTTTTTTTTTGGATGAATGCAGGGATGATCATTGTGGAGAGAGGTATGGTGATGAGATGGTGAAGTAGATTTTTATTTTTTTTGACATGGGAAGGTCATTCCCTTGCTCTAGGATTACTTCCTTTAGGATTCCCAAGCCACTGTAATTCCTATAGGATCATCTTGTAGGTTTTCAGGGAATCCTGTAGGTTTACAGGGAATCTTGTAGAAAACACAGAACCCTTGCAAATTGAGGTAAATGAGTGGAAAAATGGAGGGAATGATGGAATGATGAAGGATAATGAATGGAGAAATAAAAACATGAGCTGGATAGGTCCCTTTTGATTCTCTCTTGTTGCTCTGATCCTCCTCCTACTGACTTGCAAACAATATTTTCAAAGTTTTCTTTTCTCTTTTTTTTCTTTTTTCTTTTTTTTTTCTTTTTTTCTTTTTGAAAGAAACTAGTTTGCCTCCAAGAGGTTTTCATCCTAGATTCTTGCCTTGGGCACCTCAAAAGATGTTTTCACCCAGAGATCTTTTTATCACTTTCTTTTTTTTGTTTTGACGCCATTGGGCCACCTCAAGAGGTTTTCAACCGAGTAGTGGGACTCAGGTGCCTCATGGAGGTTTTCACTTGAGTCTCTTTATTTTTCTCTTCTTTTTTCTCTTTTTCAGTGACTTGATGAGGTAGGAGCTAAGACTTGATCCACCACCATCATTGTTTTGTTGATACCATCAATTAACTCTTTCTTTGACAATGGCTTCTTGTAAACCTTCAATCTATGCCCATTAGCAAGCAAAGGAGTAGCCTCTGCATCTATGGTTCTAATCTGTACTAAACCATTATCATGACATCTCTCTATGACATGAGGCCCTAACCATTTAGTCGTCAACTTTCCCTTAAAATATTTATATCTGGAATCATATAACAAAGCCCAATTACCTTCTTGAAATTGTTTGTCCTTGATTTTCTTGTCATGCCAGATCTTCCGCTGAATTTGAGTCACCTCTATGTGTAGGAGGGCCTTCTTCCCATAGACCAACTCATAGGGGGTGAATCCAGTGGTGGTCTTCCAGGTGGTATTGTAGGCCTAGGTGGCCTCAACTAATCTATCTACCCAATCTTTTCTGCTGCTGCTAACCACTTTAGTCAGAATGCCATCCAATGCTCTGTTAGTCACCTCCGCTTCCCCATTCGCTTGTGGGTGATAGGGAGTGGAGGTTCTATGCTTGATCTTGTGTTGGCTTAACAAGTCTTGATCCAGATTTAAATAGGAACACAACAAATTACAAATATAACCACAAATACAGAGATGCAGTGGAAATAATACTTCATTTCATTAATGTAAAATACTGAAATATGCTTACAAACAGAAATGGAAGTAAACCAGCGAGGGCGATGCTAGCTTATCTCTTAGAAGAGAAGTGGCGGCTACATGCCTCTGACCTGTCTTAAAATGAGGCTCAAAGGCATATTTATTGTTGAGAAACAATGGAGAAACCTAAACATCCAAAAACCTAACCGTAGTAGATGAAGCGGCAAATTATGGGCCCCGTTTGGGTAAATTGGTACATCAACTTCCCAGGGTTGTAACTTTGACATACAATCTCTGTTTGATGTGAAAAATACCTCGTCAGAAAGATCTATCTGAGGACTACAACTTTTTAGCATGCAACGTTGGTTCATGGACCCATATTGCTCCCATTGTTCCCAAAAACCATCGTTTAGGACCTTAAAACGGCTTTGGAAGTTCAAGACCCGAAAAGCTACTAAAAATAGTAAACTATGCTATAATTAAGGAAACTGAAAAACTGAAAGAGATAGTTGTGGGGGTCCAATGGGATAGGCAGGTGGCCACCAACATCCACCTGGATCATTCCTCCCCCCTTAGGAAGCAATGGTGCCCATTGCGTTGAGTTCCTCCATGAGATGAGGAAACTTCTATTGAACTTGGTCCCTGGTGAGCTGTTCTGCAACCTCTGATGTGTCCAGTAATGGTGGGAAGCATGGTCAAGGGCAATCCATATTGAACACTCGATGCAAGTGAAGGAATGGGGGAATGTTGTTCTCCAAAGCATTGTTTTCCATAACCTTGGTAATGGTGTAAGGACCATATCGGAGTGGTATGAGCTTCTGATGGGCTCTTGTAAGGTGTTCTTTCTACAGGTGCAACCAGACTTTGTCACCCACCTGAAACCTGTGTGGCACCCGATGTTGATCAGCTTGTTGGGTGGAGGTGCTCCGGAAGTCAGATCAAATGAATGCTTGACCTGACAATGCAACAGTACCCCTGTGGGTGAGGAGAAGATGTGCCTATCTTCTTTCTTGACCGTATCCACCTACTTCCGCTACGTGGAGGAAACCTTCCTAGAGGCCATGGATGTGGCTACGATCTTCCCCTTACCTTGAGGGTGAACGAGATAGAAAACAAATTTCCTAGTCTGGGAGATGATCTTACTGCCTTTCTTAGCAGAGATCAAAGAAGTGGCAGTAGGTGGGGCTACCTCCGATATCCAGTGTAATGAATTACCCAAAAAAATAATAACAGTGCGAGGACTTGACTCATACACAGCATGTCACTTCCACAAGTATGGTTGTCCTAATAATACATCACAAACATCAAGAGGTGCAACATCACATAATACGTCATCTATGAAGAGCCTGATGTTGTAGGGAAGGCGACACTACTGGCTGACTCAGAGATCTCACCCTTGGTGAAGCCACCCGATGCTGTACGGCTGTGGTGTGGTCGGTAGACCCAGCAGCTTCTCGAACTCTGCTGAAATGAGGTTCTTTGGGCTACCACTATTGATAATGAATTGCAGTAGTGAACCCTTCACCCACATTTGTGAGTGGAAAAGATGCTTCCCCTCCTATGGATCTTCAAGCTCATTCTTCTAAACCTTGACGGTGGCAATAGTGGTGCTGGGCTCTGCATCAATGATTTTCTTCCCTTTTTCATTCCCCTTTTCGGGTTCTGACTCAGGGTCGAAACATGCATCTGATTCTAAAGCCTTCAACTTGGCCACCAGCAACTGCTTGGTCCGATACTCACTTGTGTTATGAGTGGGGCTCTTATGGAACTCAAACCACTTTCTTGTGTCCTTCTTTGACTTCATGGTGTTTTTATTTTCTTGTGGCTTCAATGAGTTGTCTTGGGTCACACCGTATTGGCTTTGTCCTTGGTGTTACAGTTTGGGGAAGGCTTTCCCCTGCTTCAGATTCGTGGATCCAAAGTCTTGCTTCTTCTGTTTAAAATTCGGCTTGATTTTGACAACGTATCGGTACACTGTGCCGAGTGAGGAGATTTCCAGGAACTCCATCTCATCCTGGATGTAATTGTGTAGGCAGCTACGGTATTTGAGTACAAAATTTAGCTCATAATCCTTGATACCCAACTTTGTGCGAAAGGTATGAAAAATATTTGTGAACTTCGACACATCTTGGTCCCTTCCCTGCTGTAGCATGGTCTACTTTATGTATTTATCATCATAGCTTTTGACAGGGTAGTACTGCTCCTTAATGGCATCCCAGAATGAATTCCAAGTGGGTGCAGCTGAAAAAAATGAGCCCGTTTTTTCATCCTTCTGCTCGCAGTAGGTTTCCCACCAGTCCTTGACGTGGGGGGCTACTTTGAGAAGTGCAAAAGTGATGTTTTCCTAGCTGGAAAAATCATGAATAGAAAATTAACCTTCTAGAAGATTTAACCATTTATCTATGGCATCTGCATCTATCTGACCCTCGAATATGGGGATTTCAATGTTAATTTGTACCTTAAACTGTGTGGCGTTTCCAAAGTAGCTGCTAGATGCGTCACCCTTGAGTAGCTGCTGAAGGATTTGGGCAAAGTCATCCATCATCGTGTTCCTTTGTCACTCGAGGGCTTCTTCAAGCAAGATTTTGATAGGATCTCTTGCCCCCTTGTCTTTCTTTTCATCCTCCATGGGAGGCTGTCGGGATTTGTGAGGCTGGTCTTGCAAAGGTTCGACCAATTCAAGCCCTAACTCCTTATATCCCGACCTCGTTGGGGACATGAAAAGAAAAATAGAGAAAGAGAAGACCGCTATGATACCAGTGATTTGGATTTAAAAAGGAACACAACAAATTACAGATATAACCACAAATGCAAAGATGCAGTAGAAATAATACTTCATTTCATTAATGTAAAATACTGAAATATGCTTACAAACAGAAATGGAAATAAACCAGCTAGGACAATGGTAGCTTATCTCTGAGAAGAGATGTGGTGGCTACATGCCTCTGAACCATCTTACAATGAGGCTCGAAGGCCTATTTATTGTTGAGAAATAATGGAAAACCCTAAACATCCAAAAACCTAACCCTAGGAGATGAAGCGCCAAACTATGGGCTCCATTTGGGTAAATTGGTACATCAACTTCTCGGGGTCATAACTTTGACATACGATCTCCGCTTGATGCGCACAATACCTCACTATAAAGATCTATCTGAGGACTACAAATTTTGAGTGAGAAACATTGGCACATGCATCCACGTTTCTCCCAGGTTTCTGAAAAAACGTCATTTAGGGTACCCAAACTTGTAAAATACATTTTCCCTTATGAACTCAGCCACCTTCTCCTCTGTTGCTGCCTTGATTGCCTTGGTTTCATCCCACTTGGTCAAATAGTCAGTGCACACAGTGATGTACTACTTTTCCTTGGATGGAGGGTCAATCAGTCCAACGAAATCCATGCCCCACTTATCAAATGGCTCGAAAGTCACTTGAGGTTGCAGAGGCATTTCATCCCTTGGAGTAGGATTTCCCATCCTTTGGCACTAATCACACTGACTAGTATACCTTCTCACATCATGATGAAGAGTGGGCCAATAATTACCAACTTGTAACACCTTGAATGTTGTCCTCTTGGCTATAAAATGACCTCGATAAGGCCCATCGTGAGAGGTCAGAAGGATATCAAAGACTTCTTCCTCCCTGACACATATTCTTAGAATTTTATTTGGGCATAGTTTGAAGAGGTTACCCCCAATCCAAGTGAATGGGGCGCTCTTCCACAGACTCTTGCTTTTCTCTTTAGAGGAAAAATTCAGTGGGAACTGTGTAGACACCAAGTAGTTTCCTATGTCGGCAAACCATGGAGAGAGAACTGAAATGGAGAAATAAGTGTTCATCCAATAATTGATCATCAACCATTCCTTCCTCCCCTGTAGGAAAAGTTAATATAGACAAAAAAATCTGGAGCAACATTTTCTTGCCAGGCTTATCAACAATAGTTAGATTAAACTAATATAATAAAAGTAACCATCTAATAATCCAGGCATTCACATCAGGTTTATTCATTAAATATTTAATTGTAGCATGATCAGTATGTACAAATGTTTGATAACATGTAATGTAATGCCTAAATTTTTTCAATGAATGCGCAATAGCTAGGAGCTCCTTTTCAGTCACTGTGTAGTTTAGTTCATCCTTTGACAGATTCCTACTAATAATGTAAAAGTCATAAGGCAATTTGTCATCTATCTAGCCTAGAGATGCTCCTATGGCTTTGCGTGAGGCATCAATATGTATATGAAAAGGAAGGGCCCAATTTGGGCCTCAAAGAATAGGTGCAGTGGTCAACTTGTCCTTCAGGTTGTCCAAGGCCTCTTGACAGCTATTTGACGATACAAATTCAGAGTCTTTGGCCAACAACCCAAATAAAGGAGAAGCTAACTTGGTGAAGTCTCTTATAAACCTCTAATAGTATCCAGCCAAATCTAGAAAACTTCTGACATCTCTCTATTTTGCGAAGGTGGGACCCTTTGGATGATGGCTATTTTGTTTGGGGCCACCTGCAGTCCTTGCGAGGATATTGAATGACCTAGAACAGTCCCCACAGTCATCAGGAACTCACATTTTTTGGGACTAAGGGACAGGTTCATTTCAATGAATTTTTTCAGCACCTTACCTAAGTTGGATAGAGCCTCCTGGAAATCACACCCATAGGGTGTGAAATCATCCATATAAATCTTTATTGTATCATGGGCTATCTTGGCAAAGATACTCAGGAATGCTCTCTGGAAAGTGGCAGGGGCATTGCATAGGCCAGAGGGAAGGAACCTATAGGTGAAAGTACCCCAAGTACAAGTGAATGTGGTTTTATCCTGGTGTTCTGGGCTGATCTGGATTTGATTGTCCTTGTTGAACCCATCTAGGAAAGAGAAAAACTTTTTCCCTGCCAGGCCATCTAGCACTTGGTCAATGAGAGATAGAGGGAGATGGTCTTTATTTGTGTTAGGTCCCTATAATATTAGTGATCCCCCCATTACTATTGTCGTTGTATCCCTTATTTTTATTATTGTGCCCCATAGAATCCCTCTATTGTTATTTTTGTGCCTTTATATTATTATTGTTAGGTCGGCTTGGTTATATTGTGACCCCGTAGACTCCTATATATAGAAAGGAAGTTTTTTCATTTGAATCATCCAAGAATTATTCATTTGTGTAATGTAAAGGAGGTTTCCCCCTCGAAGAGGCTTATTTCTAAGGCATTGATCTATATTTTCTATCTTTTTATGAGCTGGCTTCATAACATTTGGTATTAGAGCTTTGGATTCTAGGGTTTCGCTGCTCAAAATCGGTCATCGTGCCATTTTCGCTATAACTTTGTTTCTTTGATGTTTCAGAAGCTAAAACAAAAGCCCATTTGGTTTGACATAGTTCTGAACTTCAGGTCCAAATTTCAGAGCTTTTATCGCTATATTTGCGGAGATATGATGAGGAAGTTGTCATTTGTGCAGACTCCCGAATTACATTCCAAACATATGACTTGGGGACAATTGTCATAACTTTTGTTTTGAGCATCATATTGAAATCTCGTAAGAATTTTCAGAAATAGGATGGCCTCTAGTTTTCTATGTATCATTTTCAGGTGCTAAGGTCGAAATAGTAACACATGGCATGTCGTACAAGTTTGATTTACTGAACTAGTCTATAATCAAGTCACTGTGGGAGATTTGGCATAACTCTTCCTTGGAGAATCTAATTTCGATCAGACTGGTGGAGTTGGAAAGAGGACACAAAGGGCTACTGCAAGTCATGATTTCAGAACTGGGAGCTCCAAAATTACAAAGGTACATTAGATTCAATATCAAGCTCCTACAAAGTGAAAAAAAGGTGTGTATTTCTTTTTTTAATTTTTGCATAAGCTTGGTTTGAAAAATTAGTTGAAGGAATTCAAAGGGCATAGTGAAGCATTATTATTGGTAATTGATGCCCCGAAGAAAGAAAATGGAAACACCTAGTAAGCAACTTGAAAGCTCTAGCATGACTCATGAAGAAGAGAAAGAAATGCAACATGATATATCAATATTAGGAAACCAAGTGCAACAAATTTCACTCGCACAAAAGGTAACAGAAAATAAGATGGATGGTTTAAAGAAAGACGTAGGAGCTAAGATGGATGGTTTAAAAGAAGGCATAGAAGCTAAGATGAATGACTTGGAAGCTAATATGGATGGCGTGGAGGCTAAGATGGATGGCGTGGAAACTAATATGGACGGCGTGGAAGCTAAGATGGATGGCGTGGAAGCTAAGATGGATGATTTAAAGAAATGCATGGAAGATTTGTAGACAAATTTGAAGACAGATTTGACAAAGTTTCTACAAGGAATGCTTACTAATGGTGAAATGGTAGTAAAGGAAACTCATGATGAGAACAAAATAAATGTTAATCATGATTTCATAGACTCTAATGCTAGATCGAAGAACCACCATGTTCCAAAGATTGATATGAGGAAGTTTAATGGCAAGGATCTCGGAACATGGATAATACAGATGGAGCAATTTTTCAATCTCCATAATGTGTAAAACACACAAAAGGTACACATTGCAACTTTATATTTGGAACCAAATCAATTTGTATGGTATCGATGGCTTTGCTCTCATAAACAAATTTTCACTTGGGCTATGTTTACGGATGAAATGATAGAACATTATGAGGATACAAAAAGCAACAATTTGTTTAGCCAATTAATAAATCTCAAACAAAAGGGTTCAATGATGGAGCACATTGAGGACTTCCAAAAATTGAATATAAGGGTAAAAGATATTCTAGAGGAGAATAGGATTGATGTGTTCATAGGGACTTTAAAAGATAACATCCAACATGAGGTTTGCGTTTGGGAACCAGATTCATTGGAGAAGACATTCAGGTTGGCAAGAAAAATGGAAAGCAAAATTATGGCAACAAGGAAGCCGACCACTCACAATCATAAAGATGGAAGTGTTACTACCCCTAGCCATCCACAACCTACAAGGTTGACACCACAAAAATTGGAAGAAAAAATAGAAAAAGGGCTTTGTTACAGTTGTGATAGCAAATACACTAAAGGTCATAAGTGTGCCAAGAAGAAATTATTTTACATAGATTGTGAAGAGGAGGAAGAAAAGGAACAAGAAATATCAAAAGAAGAGGATATACACTAGGAATAAACCTTAGAAAAAGAAGAAATGAATTTGACCATATCTTGTAATGCATTGGTTGGAATTACCACTCCTCAAACTATCAAGATAGAAGGGAATATCAAGAAGAAAAAGGTAATAGTGCTGATTGTTTCGAGAAGTACCCATAATTTTATTCATTGTAAGATAGCCAAGGAATTAAATTGCTTCCTTTATCCAGCACCAGAGTGTCAAGTGATGGTTGCAAGTGGAAGAACCATAAATTTCTCAGGAAATTGCCATAATATAAAGCTATCCATGGGAAAATATGTATTGAATAGCCCAATGCTTTCCATTCCAATGGGTGGTATTGATGTTGTACTAGGAGTCCAATGGCTACAATCCTTGGGTACAATAGCTTTTAATTTTCAAGAACTTTTCATGAAATTCTCTTCAGAAGGAAATGAAGTTGAATGAAGGGGTATCGCAAGGAAACAAGGAAAGATAATCAGCTCTAACGGAATGACAAAGCTTCTAAAGAAAGAACAACGAGGCATAATTGCACAATTATGTTCACTAGAGGTTCCCACATTGAAATCATCCATTTCTCCAGATCTCCAAAAAGTCTTGGACAATCACTCCAAGGTATTTGAGACTCCCAAGGGCTTCCCACCTATTTTTGATCATGATCATGCTATTAATTTGATTCCAGGAAGTGTTCCTCCAAACATTAGGCCTTACAGATATCCCTATGTCCAAAAGAGTGAAATTGAACGTATGGTTGCAGAAATGCTAGAGGCTAGTATAATTCAACCTAGTCAAAGTTCTTTCTCTACTTTAGTAGTATTAGTTCACAAGAAGGATGGATCATGGTGCACATGTCCAGATTATAGGGAGCTCAACAAGCTCACTATTAAAGATAAATTTCCCATTCCTGTCGTTGATGAATTATTGGATGAATTGCATGGATCAATTTACTTCACCAAGTTGGATCTTCGTTCAGGACATCATCAAATTAGAATAAAGACTGAAGGCATTCCAAAACCAAAATTTAGAACTCCTGAGGGTCATTATGAATTTTTGGTCATGCCTTTTGGCCTTACTAATGCACCTTCTACATTTCAAGGTTTGATGAATTCCATTTTCAAACCCTTCCTTAGAATATTTATGTTAGTATTTTTTTATGATATACTAATCTACAACAAGTCTTGGAAGGATCATGTCCAACATGTTGACATGGTGCTCAAACTATTGGAGGAGAAACAATTATATGCAAAAATCTCCAAATGTTTCTTTGGAGTACAAGAGGTGGAATATATGGGTCATATTGTTTCTCATGAAGGTGTTAAGGTAGACCCTAGCAAAATTAAAACCATTAAGGAATGGAAAATCCCCACATCCATAAAGAATCTACTACAATTTCTCGGGTTGACAAAGTATTATAGCAAGTTTGTTAAGAATTATGGGCGAATAACAACACCTCTAACAATATTATTGAAGAAAAATGCATTTTCATGGACTCCAAAAACAACGAAGGCCTTTGAACATCTTAAAGAGGCAATGTGCCAAGCACCAGTCTTAGCTACACCGGACTTCACAAAAACCTTTATTGTGGAATGTGATGCCTCAAGAAATGGAATTGGTGTTGTTTTAATGCAAGAAGAAAGACCCATTTCTTTCGAAAGTCGTCCAATCAAAGGAAAGTATTTACACAAAGCTATTTATGAGAAGGAAATGTTGGCAATACTACATGCACTTAAGAAATGGTGACCCTACCTAATGGTAAGACACTTCAAGGTAAAAACAGATCATGATAGTCTTAAATACTTTTTAGAACAAAGATTGTCTTCAGAAGAGTAGCAAAAATGGGTCACAAAGATGTTGGGTTATGACTTTGAAATCATCTACAAAAAATGGAAGCAAAATGTTGTGGCACATGCACTCTCAAGAAAGGATGAGGATGTGGAAGAATTTCTTTGCACCATTTCTATTATCCAACTAGACTGGATAAATGAAGCAAGGTATGAATGGAAGAATGACGAGGAAGTGTGGGAACTCATTCAAAAGATACAACAAGATCCGAGTACATCTGATACATTTATCTGGAAAAATGATTTGTTATGGTACAAGGATCAATTATACCTATGTAATAATTCCCAACTTAAATAAAAGATTCTTAGGGAATTGCACACCTCTCCCTTAGGAGGGCACTTAGGATTTCTAAAAACCTACCATAGGGTTAAGAAGGATTTTTTTGGGATGGCCTTAAATCGGATATTCAAAAGTTTGTGGCGGAATGTTTGGTTTTCCAACAAAATAAATTTGAAACAATTAAGACTCCAGGACTATTACAACCTTTATCCATTCCAAGCCAACATTGGGAGGAGGTTTCAGTGGATTTTATCACAGGTTTATCCAAGTCCGAAGGAAAGAGTGTTATCATGGTGGTAGTGGACAAACTTACCAAGTATGCACACTTTTGTGCATTATCTCATCCATTTAAAGCAAGTACAGTTTCTACTACATTTATGGAAACAATTCAAAAGCTACATGGAAACCCAAAGATTATTGTAAGTGACAGAGATCCCATTTTCACTGGAAATTTTTGGATAGAATTATTTTCTTGTCTTGGTACTTAGTTAGCTCATAGCTCATCTTATCATCCTCAATCTGATGGGAAAACTGAGATAGTAAACAAATGTTTGGAAGGATATCTTCGTTGCTTTGTATTTGATAAACAGACAGAATGGGTCAAATAGTTGCCTCTAGCTGAATGGTGGTATAACACTTCCTTCCATACTGCAACAAAAATGACCCCATTTATGGCACTTTATGGATATCATCCACCATCCATGACATCATATTTAAGAGAAAATTCTAAGGTTCAAGCAGTTTAAGATCACATCGAGCATCAGCGACAAGTTCTCCAACTCTTAAAGGATAACCTCACCTTGGCACAAAATAGAATGAAACAACAGGCAGATCAACATCACAGTGAAAGAAGTTTTGATGTAGGTGATTGGGTATTGCTATAGCTATAGCCATATAAACAAATGTCCCTCAAGCAAGCTAAGAAGGATAACAAACTATCACCAAAGTATTATGGTCTGTACAAGGTGTTGCAAAAGATAGGTAGTATGGCATACAAATTGGAGCTTCCTGCAGCTTCTCGAGTGCACCCAGTTTTCCATGTTTCATGCTTAAAGAAGGTTATAGGTGACAAGCTTCCAGTTCAGACAATATTGCCAGAAATTGATGAGGAAGGAAAAATCATATTGGAACCTGAAGTAGTCAAAGAAACAAGAACTCGACAACTACGAAATCGATCAATTTGAGAGTATCTCATCAAGTGGAAGAACTTACCCGTTGATGATTCCACATGGGAGGATGAGAATTTTATACAGAAGCATCCAAAACTACTTAAGCATTGAGGACAACACTTTTTTGAAGGAGAGGGGCATGTTAGGTCCCTATAATATTAGTGATCCCCCCATTACTATTGTCATTGTATCCCTTATTGTTATTATTGTGCCCCTATTGTCCCCATATGGTTATTATTGTGCCCCATAGAATCCCTCTATTGTTATTTTTGTGCCTTTATATTATTATTGTTATGTCAGCTTGGTTATATTGTGACCCTGTAGACTCCTATACATAGAAAGGAGGTTTTTTCATTTGAATCATCCAAGAATTGTTCATTTGTGTAATGTAAAGGAGGTTGCCCCTTCGAAGAGGCTTATTTCTAAGGCATTGATCTATCTATTCTATCTTTTTGTGAGCTAGTTTCATAACACTTTGTTGCTTTGTTTAACTCTACGTAATTGACACAAATCCTCCATTTCCCATTTTTCTTTGGAACCAACACCAAAGGATAGACCCACTCACTATCTGAGATAGGGTAAATGAATCCTGCATCTAGCAGCTTTTGCAATTCTTCTTTGACTATATCCTTGAGAGCTGGATTCATTCTCCTTTGGGGTTTTCGGACTGGTTTGCAACCTTCTTTGATATAAATGTCGTGAGCACACACTAAGGGGTGCACTCCCTTCATTTCGTTGTGACTCCAAGCAAAGGCATCCAGATGTTCCTTTAACATGTTGCACAACTTTTCTTCTTGGTGTACAGAAAGAGATGGGTTGATTTTCAAGGTTCTCTCAGGGCCGAATTCTATGGTTTTGACACAGGTAGGGTTTGAATCAGCTAAGCATATATCAATTTGATGGTTTTTCTAGGTTTCCTTTACTACTTCCTCTGAAGACAATGTGCTGGGAGTTGGACTTTGGAGTATGTGTTCAATCAAATCATCTTCATCTAGTCTCCTCCTCCCATGGCTGTTTCTAAGGTATAGATTTGGGCTGAATAAACTTCATCTTATTCCTCCTCTTCCATCCATAAAGGTAAGTCATGTTCTAGTGATGGCTGAGCAGGAGGGTATAGGACTAACTGCTTGGACATATTCTCATTTTTAATAGTCATATTTCCATCCCTGCAACTCATGTAGGCATCGACAGTGGCTAACCAGGGCCTCCAAAGGATGAGAGGGTAACCGGTAAGCTTAGCCTTAGGCTAGAGGACTAGGAAATCTACAGGGTACTCCCAAGAGTCAATGGAGACCATCACATCCTCCACAATCCACTCAGGGGTCACTGTGGAATGATCTGCAAGTTGCAAGACTGTTGTGGTCTTTCTCAATGAACCTTGGAGGTTGAGCTTGAGCATGGTGTCCTTAGCCATCACATTAATGGCAGCCCAAATATCATTGAAAGTGTGTGTGACAATGGTGCCATTGATGTTACAATCTACTACAGGGCTTCCATGGTCCAAATACTTTGGGCAAATTACCTGCCCCAACATTAAGTTAGACAATTGTCCAATGAAATTAATGGTAGGGGTGTCTCTTTTTCGCCTCCTTAGATGTTTGAATCACTTCTCGTTAATCAACTTGTTGTAGATAGGTACATTCATTGGCTTGATGGGGCCTAACCCAGGTTTGGATTTAATTAGCCAAACAAATCCCTACACTACTAGCCCTTTCGGCAACAGCCCGTGGAGTGCGGACTGAGGTCTCACCCGAAGCAGTATGGGGGGATGCTGGAACCAGGTTTCCGCACCCTTGAGATGTCTGAGGGGTCAATTTAGTCCAACTATGAATAGCTTCACGCAGGTCACTTCGTACACAATCCTAACCTATGATACCTTCGTGATCCATTACAATTGCCTTCCCGCAGTCCTAACTAGGGACTGAGGTGTTTTCGCACTGCTAAGGCAGTGATCTATGCTATTTCCCCCATTTACACCACAGATCTTACTTATATTCTTATAACTGTTCGTTAACTTCGCATAAACCGATATTTATATTATATTCACTTAATCAACACAAGTATATAAGTTCACGTATCATATAAACAATAGAAATGCAAATTATACCCAACACATTCAATGTTCAGAATAGAAAAAAAGATACACAGGATTGATTAGAAACTTATTCTTTATTACTTCTCTAATCGTTACTGACTTGACTCACCCTGCGCACTCAGCTGCAGGGGTCCGCGCACTCAGCTGCGGACTACTAGGCCTCTGCGCACTCAGCTGCAGAGCCTTCTCCTACTCTACAACCTGAAGACTCGACTCTACACTTAGATCTTCTGCTATGTTTCTATTCCATCATCATTCATTTTGTGTCTCTTTTACAACTTAGAGCCTCGCTCTATTTATACAATCCCATGGATAGGTCTTTAAAGTCGATATTACATTACAAAAATGAGGGCAGACAACCCTATGACTCATTTACAATCTTCACACTCCACGCCCACAAAATGCGGAGTCTTTACATCGGATTTAGTCAAAACTTGGGCTTTAAGCCCCAAAAATTTCCTTGGGAGATCCCACGCCCAACAGGGCCCCAACACAAACATCATGACTCACCCTTGAGTCACTCTGTCGGTGTGGAGATCTTCATACAGAGACCTCCCAACTTTGCTCGAACTGCTGCAAGATTGGCAGCGCACTGAGCAGCTACCTGTTGTACCTCTTGCACGCGTTATTCAGAGACTGCGGTACCTGAACTGCTTCCTTGCATCTACTCCTATGTACCTTGCATTTGTGTGAGTTTGGCTTCGATCGAGGCTGTAATGACGAATGCCTCATCGATCCAAGGTTGGACGTGCGCCTTCAAAACCACTTCTTTATGTTGTGCCACGTCTACCTGCTCCTTAAGCGCTTTTGTCTGTTACATCAGCGTGAGCTTCTGTGTGAGGTCCACCGTCTATGCAATCCCTTTGATGTCATCGTACTGTTGTTGCAGCTCATGCACCTCTGTTTCTAAGTGCTGTATGTTCAGGTCCCCCTGTAGAGTGGTGAGGACCTCGAACGACTCTTCCAAAAGTTTGGTGCATTCCTTCACTACACTACTGATCTCCTCCGCTCTCGTTGTGATGGTTTTGGCGCACTGCTACCTCATCTCTGGTGGAGTTGAAGGTTGCAACTTCAAATACAGCTCAGCTATCTAAAGGTTCAACTCCAGCTGAACCTTAGCCATTTCTTCTCACACCTCGTGCACCCCTGCTGCTAACCTTTGGATGCGTGCCTCTGCTGGTGCCTATATTGGGATGGCCAACTCAGGGACCATCTGGTAGGCCTTCTCAACTAGCTGCACTAGTTTCATGTTGTGGGACATGACCTCGTTTCTCTGCAAGATCAACTGTTCCATTTTAATTCGTTGTTCACTCATCACCTAGAGCGCGTGGCCCTCCCTAGCCCGCAGTTCTACAGTTACTCTGTCCTGTAGGACATAGAGCATTTCTCGAGGGAGCGTAGCCATGTTGATCCCTACTCCCTTTAGTGCACTGACCATAGGCCTATCCTCCTCATTTTCTGTAACCAGTGCACCCTCTGACAGCACTATGGTGTTGGTCATGCGTGCGCACAAAATTTCCTCAGTCGCGGTCATTCCTACTGTGAGGCTGGTTGACAGAGTACCAGCCTGAGGAGTGTGCACCTGAAACTCCTGTATTTGTGCCCAGAGGGCCCCCAATACCATATGATTTTCCTCCGCGAACTGCTGGAGGGCCCCCACGGTGATGTCGCACACCATCCCCTCTATGTCATGCAAATATCCCTTTGTGAGGGTGATCAGGTCAAAAGAAGTCTTAGAGGATTTTGACTTCTTCCATGGCCCCACCTGCTCTCTCGGCCACTACCTCTTCAACTGTGTAGACATTATCTGTGGGTCTATACCACCTTCCTCTATCTTAGGCTCTTCCTCAAGTGAAGGTGACTTATGGCCCTTACACTCCTTCTCTACTACATGTTGTTGTTCTGCGGCTACCTTCTGCTGTTTTGCAGCTACCTTCATAGCGTCCCACACCTCCTGCAACTTTATTGTTGTTGCCTCTTTTCTTCTCTTCTCTACCAACTATGCCATCCGCAGTTTTGCCTCCTCCTTCTTCTGTGCAACAGACTTGTCTACATCCACTGCAGAGCTAGCTGGAGTGCACCACTCCAGTAGCCATGACTCAAGCACGATGAATATGACATCATCCGTGGCTAGGTACGGTAGCTCATTCCACTTCTTCACATGGTCCTTGCTCACCCTAATGTACACATGATGGATGTCCACCTTGAACTTCGCGAAGCTTTGTAGACTATTATAGATAGTGGGTGATAACCACAGCTTGCGGTTAATCCCCATTCTGATGTTCATCTCCATGAACACCCAGAATATCTTACTTTCTTGGATGCTCTACACGTCTTTAGTGGCCCACAGCGAAGCATACTTCGCGGCCTCCAGAAGATCGTGTTCAATTGTGGGGAACTAGTTATCCTCAGGCAATTCCCAAGCCACCAATACTATGGATAGGAGAAGCCATGCATAGTGAAATGTTTTCCCTTGTTCATGTGCCTCATGGCAATTCTCCAAGAACTCCCTGCACAAGTACTTGAACCAGTTAAACTAGACCCCCTCTGCGCACTGCGCAACAAGTGTAACCATTGGCATGAGCACCTCATCCGCGCGACACTTCTGCATAATCTTGCCAGCCAATATTTGTGTCACAACTTTGACTGCATTATTGTTGATACTGGAGATCACGTAGCCCCTCTTTTTCTTCTCCAGCTTGTATTTTTTCTTCATGGCCTTTGCGATGGCCAAGTCATTACTTTTACCCTTTGAAATATCTGTTGGGTCCTCCCCTTTGCAAGGGAGTTGGTAAATTCTATGAATCAGGTGATCCGTGATGGGGATGAGCTCCTCCAGCCACAAACACCTATCATGCACCAGGCAGAGTAGCTGCTTGATGATAAAGATAGTTATTGGGGTGCGGTGGTAATGCGACACCCAGAGAAAGTTTAACAACCCTGCTTTCTCTACTCCGCGGAACCACTTGTGTGGCTCCAACTCTATTACTCCCGCTGCAGTTCGTTTCTTAGGCTGCATGAGTTACGTGGTTTCCAAGTGTGGGAATTTCTCGTGGTCAGAGAGATCCTAGTCTTCAAACTTTAAGCTGGGCACCCGTCCTAGGTGTGCTCCTTCAAAAATGATATCATTGGGTAGCAGCGGAGCCTACGAGAGCTTTTGCTCTCATCCAGGTCCTTGGGTACCCTCGCTTTCCCCTTGCATGGAGGAACATATGTGGGAAGCCTGGTCAGAAGGTCTGTGTGGTCAGTTTCTTCCTCCATGTCTTCATCCTCCTCCTCTTCTACCAGGATGTCCTCAATATCTTCCTCCTCCTCATCAGTTTCCAAATTAAATGCTTTCTGCTTTTCATTCATGGTCAATTTAGTTAGTAGCTGGTTTCTAGGGGACATGTGCACCGGAATAATGGGCTGCTTATCTTTCTTGGGTCTCGGCGTGCATGATGATTTAGGGATTTCCGCGACTATCTCAATGCTCTTAGGGGCATCTCCTACTATCATGGCCTAGGCAGCCTCTTCCTCAGTCATCTCTCCGATATCCCTGGCTTCTTTAGATAATTCCATCTTGCTTTCCTAGAAATCTCTCAATTGCTTAGGTAGGTGTTCATAAAATGCCTTCAACTCCAACAGGTCTAGGTTTAGAAATCTCTAGGCACACGACAGTTGAATTCTCAAATGGACAAGTGTTGTTTGCTGGGTAGCCCTTTGCAATTTATAGCGCCTTTTGAATTTGAATTCAAACATTCCCCCCAAATCCAGTCCATTAATGCTCCTTTGGTGGCAGATTTTCCCAAATCTAGCCCATAAAGTTTTCCTTAAATGCCTTCCACCTGCTCCATTTGGTCTCAAACCAAGCATCACATCATGAATAGTGACTATAACGGTCACTTTCCAGCCAACACATGTGGTAGCACAGCTACCCTTGTGTTGTTGCGGACCCTGTGACACTTCACTTCTATGCATAGTCCTGACATTGTGCAGCTCCCGAGCAGAGTAGTTTATTGTCTCGCGCCTCCTTCCAACTGCCTGGAGTGCTAAGACTGTGCTTTCCATGGCTAGTCAAGTGGCCACACCACCTGTATATGGCTTTAACTGACTACCATTTACTTTTCGTGTGAAAATCTCGCCTTTTAACTTCACTACCTACACCGCGCCACCATCTGTGAGCTCCCTAGTAACATGCGGTCCAATCCAAGGCATCAAATTGATCAACTCTTGGTAGTAGTCCCCAAGTTCATCAACGTAATCACGCGCATTCTGTTTTATCACCACAGTATTTTTACCAAGGAAGTCCTCCTTTATTCCTTCCTCCAGCTTCTTGACTTCTTCTTCCGCCATGGTGCTTTCCTCCCTCAAGCGAACTCTTTCATTCATGAGTTCTTGGAGCCTAAGATCACCCTACTGGATCTTTTCATTACATCCCAGGTGTTCTTCTTCAAGCTCTTCCAACTTTGTGATCCCTTCTTCCAAGGCTCTGTGATCCATCATATTTGTGGGCAGTGCTATGCGTGGACTAGGCATGATATATTTTCTCGGTAGTACAACGTTCACTCCATAAACCAGCCTAGAAGGCATCTGTCCCATTAGTTTTTTGCGCGTTGTCCTATAAGCCCATAAGATTGTTGGTATGTGTAGGTCCCAATTACTTCGCTGCACATTACATACCTTGTTCAGCGCTTCGCACACTTCGTTAAAGGCTTTCGCGTGGATAACCTTCTCCGCAATCATTCTTTCCACACTCTATCATTCAAACTTGATGAGACGGTTGCGCATTTTCTCCCCCAACACATGCTTATTGACCATATCACCCAACGCGAAGTTCATGTGCATCTGCATCCACTTGAACAGATTCCCACATGGACCATCTCGTCCATTGTATTTATCTGCCAATCGCACTCTAGGCTTCCCAAACTGTGAGCGCATCATCCTCCTGCATGTGCACCAGTCTTCAAAGCTTCCTCTGTGCGTACCCCACCACCTCGTAGGCGTAGCGTGCAGTACCTAATTCAAGGCTTGGAAATGTTGTTTTTCTGGAACCTCCCTTTCAAATCTATCCAAGAAAGCATCTAACTCACCTAGTCCATCATAAGTAGGAAAATCTCTCACCTCCATCGATACACAGCGCAACAATCTTGTCATCATATTACAATTAAGCATCATTACCTCGTGCAACCGGTTCTGCCATCGCTCTATCTCCTCATCTGAGTCTGAAGTACAGGAGCTTTCGTGCTCCCACAAATTTTTCCATCCATGGTGGGATTTACCCAGTCTTGCTCTCACGCAGTTATCTTGTAGATGCAGTTCAAATCATTGTCATTTTCATAGTCGCGCACTGGCTCTGTGTAGCGTGATCCTTCAGCAGGGTCCAAGGGTATAAGTATGTGCAGAGACTTCTTCTCAAAAATCTTCTTGTTCTTCTTCAGATTAATCACCCCATTCATGTCAGTGGCCCAATCAATTCCTAAGAGTGCGGGGTAGGGATTGCTGTCATCAACAATCTCTATCACCTCAAAGTCCGCTAGCGTGCTCGCTCCCTCAATATCCACTGTGATTCCCTGCAATTTCCGCAGTAGTATTATATTCTATTGGTTCGCCACTCGTGACTGAATAGAAGGCCACTACAGCGTAGGCCTCCCCATGTGCTCCCATGTCTTCTTTGGCAGAACATTCGTGTCTGATCCTAGATCCAAAATTACTTTTTCCATCTCGTATTCTCCAATCTACACAGTTAACCTCATTTCTCTCCATGTCATAGTCTTATTCTTTCCAATCTTCCAGACTATGTGTGGTTCTCCTAGCGCAGTCCCAGTGCATCTATTAATGAGCTCCTGTAATCCCTTTACAGCCTTACTATCGTGCAATAAATTCATACATGTTTCCAGGAACATCGTGAGCATCGATGGGTCTGTCTCTGGCTCCAGTCTATCTCTGCTTCCTGAAGTGGAGGCATCAACAAAGCTCTTCTTAGCTTCCATAAAGGTTTCTCGAGCGTGCTCCAATTCAAATCCGCTTCTTTCGCCGGAGCTTTGCGAACCCAAGTACTATCTTCTGGCTGTTTTCCTTTGTCATCTCCTGTCATAATTCCACTTCGAAGCACAATGTTCACATTAGGGTATTCCTCTCATGGCTCAGACCTCATCATCTATAGGTTCTATGTTGGGGGAGGTGGTGGCTCTCCCTTGTCACATATCATAGCTATCAGCGTAGGACAATATTTTGTCTCATGATCAAACAAGGTACAATACATACATGATGGATGCGTTGGGTTTGTACAATCATGGGCATAATGTCCTAGCCCTCCGCAATTGTAACATATTAGCTTTCTGCAACCTCTTCCAGGCCCTCCTCCACCTCGGCCTTATCCGCGCCGTTGAAATCTGATTCGCGCCATCCCTGCACTCTGGTCTAGGGACGAAGTTTCAGCCTGAACCCTGTAAGTGGGATTTCTATCGATCATTAACTCATAGATTCTACAAGTGTGCTCATCATATCCCACTGATCTACAAAAATTACATAACAACTGTTGCGAATTTTGTGTATACTTCTGTAGAAAATGACAGTTGTACGTAGCATGCTTTCCACCTATTTGACAAATCGCACACCACAAAGCAGGCACCGCACTCGGTCCTGCTTGCACTTCTGACCTTAATGGCATTAGTTCTCCTCCCACGAGGTAATTTTCGAACACTGGGCAATGGTCCTTGTCATGACCCTGACCCTTACATTTTACGCACCACACCTCTTCGCGCACTTCTGGTCGAGTTGTCCTATCCTATTTCAGACTCTACATCTCAAGGCATAAGTTTTTGAACTGTGCGTGGATCTGCTGAACTCCCAAGTTAGGATCCTACATTGGGGTCTCATGCTGCCTCATCGTGATCTCTAAAGCCTTTGCCTAAGTCGTTAACTTCTGTTGTGATAGTGTGTTCCTTAAATGTGGCATTAGCGATGCTACAAACGATTTGTGGTGTTGTCCATCCATCAAAGTCATATTAGCTTTGTGAACCGTACACTTCAGCCTCTGATCCAGCTCCCAAGGAGTCTCTCCTGGTAGAATTGTGATCTCCTTGAACCCAATGATCGATTGTGCTTCTGAATTCGGCCTGCTAAATTCCTTATTTAGTGCAGTTTGGATATCCGCGATTCTCACATTCAGATTATCACTCGAGTGCTTAATGTACCAGGTCAACGCGCAATCATGTAGAGTGCTAAGCAGCGTTGCTTTCTCGATATTATCATTTGTAACTCCCTGCACTTCCCATATAGCTTTTACAATGAACCAAAACTGGTTTGGATCTTCATTTCCCAATCCCTTGAACATAAGCAACTTTATCGTGCTTGCCATAACGAAACGCGGTGGTGGTGGAGGTGGTACATGCAAGGATGGAGGTGATCGTGGTGAAGCTGGTGGTGGTGTGGGTGGGGGTGGTATGCACAAAATTCTCTGCCTTATCAAATGGATTGCACTTCGCGGAGAGACCTTCGTGAGCTCTTCCTCATCCCCTCGTGAGGGTGAAATCAAAGGGCTGTTAATTGGTCCCTTACTTCCTTCGTTTTTGTAAGTTTTTCCACTTCGTGTAGCCCCAAACATCAATGTAACTACATAATCCACTTTTCACAAAATAGCATTTTAATCCAAGTGTTAAGAGACTTTACGTACTTACCTCACGGTCATTCGAGAAAGCGTCGCTTTGCCTCACTATAGCTGACTAAAGTATCTACCGTGAATTCAGTAATAAATCCTCCTATAATCCAATCGAGCCAGTGATTAATAGCATGCGTGATTGTATCCTCTAATGCTTCCAATCTGTGCACCAATTCTGGGGTCCACACAATAGGACCATTGAGCTTCCACCTTCCTTGGCTATCTTCTAGCTTCACGATCCACTCGTATAGCTTAGTAGAGAAAGATGCGAAGAATATTTCATGGATATATGTGTATAGGTAGCAGTCTAACCACTCTTCCTTTGATAATTACAGATTCATGTTCTCCTACGTGGCGAATTCGTGAATTCTCCTATCCAACCAACCTTCAATTTCCTTCTTAGTTGGATTCCAATGATACGACATCAGACATCTCTATGCAGATTTTGGTCTCAGCAATGGAACCATTTGTTGGCTTGATGGGGCCTAACCCAGGTTTAGAGTTAATTAGCAAAACAAATCCCTACACTACTGGCCCTTTCGGCAACAGCCCGCAGAGCACGGACTGAGGTCTCACCTGAAGCAGTATGGGGGGGATGATGGAACCATGTTTCTGAACCCTTGAGATGTCTGAGGGGTCTATTTAGTCCAACTATGAATAGCTTCACACAAGTCACTTCGCACACTATCCTGACCTATGATACCTTCGTGATCCGTTCCAATTGCCTTTGCACAGCCCTAACTAGGGACTAAGGTGTTTTCGCACTACTAAGGCAACGATTTGCGCTATTTCCCCCAGTTACACCATAGATATTAATTATCTTCTTATAACTGTTAGTTAACTTCGCATAAACCAATACTTATCTTTTATTCACTTAATCAACACAAGTATATAAGTTCGGGCATCATATAAAGAGTAGAAATGAAAATTATACCCAACGCATTCAATGTTCAGAATAGAAAAATGATACACAAGAATGATTAGAAACTTCTTCTTTATTACTTCTCTAATCATTTGCATACTCGACTCACCCTGCACACTCAGCTGCAGGGGTCTGCACACTCAGCTGTGGACTACTAAGCCTCTCTGCACTCATCTGCAAAGCGTTCCCCTACTCTACGACCCAAAGACTCAACTCTACCCTTAGATCTTCTGCTATGTTTCTATTCCATCATCATTCATTTTGTGTCTCTTTTACAACTTAGAGGCTCGCTCTATTTATACAATCCCATGGTCTGCGGTCTCTAAAGCTGACATTACATTACAAAAATGAGGGCTGACAACCCTATGACTTATTTATAATCTTCACGCTCTGCGCCCACAAAAGGCAGAGTCTTGACATTGGATTTAGTCAAAACTTGGGCTTTAAGGCCCAAAACTTTCCTTGGGGGATCCCATGCCCAACAACATCTTTTATAGCTTGGAGATGTGGAATTTTGACACATAGATTTTTCAATTCTCCCAGAAGTTCAGTCGCTTCTAGGGTAGGTTGGATTGTATGAGTTAGTCTCTCAGGAAAGGGTGGTGGATTTACTTTAGGCATGCTTTCCTCTCTTTCTTCCTCACTCTCCATAGGTGGAGGTAGAGGTTGGTTTTCTGGGAGTACTCTCCCAGATCTTAGGTTGATTTCTTGAATCTCCACAGCATAAGCAGGATAGATGTCTCTCCACTGTATACTTGTTGTGCCTATCTGTTGTTCGAGTTCAGATTTGGCTAGGCAGGCATCTGGGGTTGTTTAGGTGGAGCAGGGTGTAAAAGATGTGGTTGAGTAGGTGGTGGAGGCAATAATGTTGGAGCATTGTTGTATGGGGGCCTCCTCCCCTGGGGCAGTGCATTCCACTGAGGTTGTGGCTGAGCATATGGCTGAAATAACTGGCAAGTCAACTGGGAATGGTACTTATGTGCAAAGGACCAAGGAGGAGGTGTAGACCTAGAAGGATGAGTAGGGGGGCCCCAAGAGGGAATGGATGTGGTCTGGTTAGGGTTGTAATAGGCATGGGATGACCCTTGCATGCCCTGTTGGTATGGTCGAGGCCCATGAGGTCTCCTTTGATTTATGTAGCAGAGTTGTTCAGTGACCCCTTCAGTTTCCTGATACAAAGCTTTTAATCTACGTAGAGAAGGGCACTTGTCTGTGGAGTGGTTTTCTTCATAGACTGAGTAGACTTCAATCAAGTTCAATGGAAATTCATTCCTAGGGTGCCTCCTGTTGGGGGCCCCGAAATCGGGTCGACAACAAGGGGGATACCCACCCAGTCAGGAACCTGGTTGGCGGCTCCGTATCCGTTTGGTGTAGCGGGTCCTCTGGGGATGACGGGACCAGCTTCCCATTCTAAGGGGTGTGTGTGTAAAAATAGTGATGTATGTGTGTGTAGGGAATGATAATAGAAAATCTCTAACTATTATTTAACTAATCTAATCCTAAACCCTATGTGATTTTATGCTACTTTAATCTAACAAAAACAATACATCTAATCTACACTAGCCTGGGGCAGAATTTTTCCATTATGCAATCTAGAAAGATTTCACAGAATAACTGGTAATGAAGATTATTCAGCTATTATGAGAATATAAATCAATAAAGATGAACCTTCTTGCATAAGAAGTTAAGCAAGACGATTGTGAACAACATATTGCATAATCAGCTATTCATGTATTAAGCATAAATCAACGACTCCACCGTACAAAAGTGCCAAATGGTAGTCCACTCATTCATACATTAACATATAAATATCATCAGCTGTATATTACTCTAAGAATGCAAGCAGAAATTAGTCAAGAGATAAAAGTACCATTTATGACTGATTTAAACCTATAGGCTTTAAGCAATAATGATCTATTTCTACTTGCTTCTAATGCCTACTAAGAGTACAGAAGTGCAACATCAGTAGCAGGTATTAAAATGCAAACATAAATAAATCTTGATCCGTCCATTCATCAAAAACCCCCTCCGAGGGTGCAAAAGTGCATGTTCTGAGGACAAGTTTTTTGACAAAATTTCGGACCCTTCTCCAATGCAACGAGAAGGGTTAAATACTAGTTAACCGCCTAATTTTACTTTACACAAATTCAGGGAACAACTTCAAATGACCGCCCTGTTACTAAAAACAAATCTATTTCTAAAACTTAAATCTAATTTCTAACCGTTTCTGTATCTGCTCCTTAGTGCTGTAATGAATGCGCTGTTCGCTTTGAAAGAGTCGGCTGGTTGTTCTGTTCTTTTGTTCGAGCTTGAAAATTAGAAACAACAAGCGCTGGCACCTCTTCCTGTTAGATCAGAAGATATTTTTGAAAACCTTTCTCTAACTGGGTGTATTCGCTGTGTGCACGCTTAGTATAACCCAGTTTCTTTCCGAATTGATTTTGCTGTTGCTATTCTGGTTTCCGGTCGTGCGAATGACTCAACGAGTTAGAAGTCGCACTGTATGGACAACCCCCTGTTTCTGGAATTGTTTCCGTTCTTTGTTCCAGGCTTTTCTGGAGCGTCTTTCTTCTCTTGCGCTTCTTTCTCTGCTTTACCAAGTCTGGGCCTCAGGATCTTTTGTGAATACGTTGCTTTTGTGCGCCTTTGACTCTGAGTCTTGGATAGTCTATTCTCATCAGTGTCCGTTGAGGGATACTCTGGAATCCGCGGTTCTGCTGCATGTGGCATCCAATTGCGGAGGCATCTTCTCTCTGTTGTCTTACTGGCGCTCTTTCCTTTTCTTTAGATGTTTCCTGCATATAGATTTATATCAGTAGTATATCTTGCAGTTTATGCAAAAAGAAAGGAAATGATGAGACGATTGATATGAAAGCATTGAACTTTAATGAATGTGGAATTAATGACATTTATCATGACTTGACTCTTCGATTATTGTAATGCAATCATTTCTGGATACTCAAGCATGTGATCATTAATTTCCCTTAAGATGTGCGTTTAAATTTCTTGATCTGTCGTGTATGTCGGAGGATCCCTGCAATGAGTTCTTCCTGCGATTGATATCGCAGTACCGATGGCTGCGACGTTACTACGTGTTATCGTAGATCGCAAATATCGCAAATCGTAGTTTTGCTTGGTCGCAGATCGCAAGTCGTAGATCGCAATATCGCAAATCGCGATATCGCAAGTTTTCCCCCCTTGTCATTTCGTGCTGCCTCATGCGACGTTGCGATGTGCGACGTCGCATATCGGCCGTCGGCGCTTTCTTTAGGTTCACCTTTTCCAAATGCTTTTAACGCGCGTGATACGATGGGTTCTCGCGTCGCTACTTTTTATTGCACTTGTGCGCTTTTGAGCAAGCGCTCCTTCTCTATTGTGATGCGATATATAGCCTTTTTTGGGAGCTGATGCAAAAAGATTAAAAACAAACAAAAATACTTTTTTGGATTTTTTGGCTAAGGGTCCCCCTTTGCTTGATGTTATTATTAATAACAAACAAAGAGGGGGGTTGTTGGTGACCCCAACAATGGCAATTCACTGTGAAGAACCAGTTATCTCTGTGTTTCTATTGACCGTTCACTTCCGAAACAGCAAGAATTTTATAAGCCTAAATTTTGTTATAAACAGATAGAGTAGGTTACTCCTCACCTTGTCAACGATACTTTGTCTCAACCTTTTTAATCCTGACTGCTTGCTTCCTCAGATTTTTTCTGTTTGATACCAGACATTACTAGGACGTGATTAAAGATAAAATAAGGTCTTCTCTGCATACTGGCTTAGAAGCATACTCGTTTGTCGCAGGTAGAGCCTCTGCTGCCCGCAAGCGTCCATAGCCTCGACAGGGTTACCATATTATCCAACAATGATCCTTTTTCCTGCTTGAGGTTACTCGCAACATTCCAGAGAAAAAATCCTTTTTAACACATTTTTCCTTTTTTAATTCTCTAAAGAACAATGTCTTGGTTTGGTGGCCAAATTATGACACAGTCATTCACTTGATTTACACTTTTGCTGAACAAGCCGGCTCGTGATGAGACCTCTTGTCTTTTGATTGCAACAATCTTAAGTCATTGCCCTGTTTTGATAGACAGTTTTGGCAAAGTCAGCAAGTTATAACATCTGTGATCATGATAAGCCGGCTCGTGATGAGACCTCTTATTCTTTGAGATATAGTGTTTTGCTTGGATTACTTCTCTGGGTGTTGCAATTCCCTTTTAGCCGGGAGGAAGTCATCGTTTTTCCTTAAGAAAGCTCTGGACGACAATAATGGAGTTTTTTGAAAACAACAGTTTTGCAGAGAGTACTTATTTTATTATTGGTGATACCTTTCATAGTGCTGATGCAAAACAATTTTTTCACCAAAGGTTGCCTTTGTCAAAGTTCTTTGGGGTTGAAGCTAATATCGTAATCAAAGCGAAGTTAACTCTATTTGTTGATAATAAAATTCAGATTTTTCTAAATTTTTGCTACTTGTACAAGCGAAATCAAAATCTGATAGAGAATTAGTGAGCTCTTTTCATGAATCCTTTTTACATGATCATCTACAACGGATTTATCTAAAAAAAAAAAAAAGAGAAGAACAAAGTTAAATACAAAAATTAAATCTATCCTACAAAATTTAGAAGAATTTCTCTTCTATGGAAAATATAATTTGAGAATCATTCCATTGACAGGTAAGGAATCTCTCCTTCCTGCCAGATCCTGCAACATAAATGTGGACGGGCCTATGACTTCTACAATCTGAAAAGGGCCAAGCCACAGCTTCTGGAATTTCGTATGTTTGCCCTTTTCTTCATGCGCCTTATCCCATTTTAGAACTAAATCACCCATCTGAAAGTTTTTTCTGGTTATGATGGCTGAGTCAAAAGAAGATTTCATAAGTGCTTGGTGATGTGCATGGGTCTTTCTAGCTTGCTCTCTTTGTTCTTCTAGCTTGATTATTTCCATTTGTCTTAATTGTAATGAAGAAGTAGGTACTTCGTCGATGTATTGTACTAAAGACAAAGAGGGAATGACTAAATGAGTCAGAAGAACCACTTCTCTCCCATAAACTAAATTAAAGGGAGAAGTGCCAATCGAAGCTTTCTTTGTAATTCTATCAGCCCATATAGCATTTACCAGTGCTTTGTGCCAATTCTTTTGATTTTGGTCGACTGTTCTTTTGATAATTCTGATTAGGTTCTTGTTTGTTGATTCAGCCAATCCATTACCTTGCGGATAGTAGTTGGCGGAATATTTCAGTTTGAACCCTCTTTTAAGCGCAAACTCAGTCATAGCATTTCCAGAAAAATACGAAGCGTTATCAAACATTAAAGCCGTCGGCAATCCAAACCTAGTTATGATAAATTGGTCTATGAATTCAATAATATTTTCAGAATGGACTGTCTTGAGAGGAACTGCTTCTACCCATTTCGTAAAATAATCGGTTGCAGTAAGGATATACTTATGCTGCTTAGAAGAGTGAGGAACGATCTCACCTATTATGTCCAAGCCCCATTGACTAAATGGTTGGTCGATGTTGACCGGTTGTAGTGGCATGGGCGCTTTTCTTTGTTTTCCTGCAGCAGTCTGGCAGACTTGGCATTTCCTTACGTGATCATATGAGTCTTTGAACAGCGTGGGCCAATAATATCCTGCACGCAAGATTTTGTGTGCAGTCGCATCTCCGGCATAGTGTCCACCTGCTGGTCCATCATGAAGCTCCTGCAAAACCTTTTCGGCTTCAGTTTTCTCAAGACACCTAAGAAGTACAGAATCGTAATTCTTTTTAAACAGGACATCATTTATGAGCTGGTATTGTTTAGATTTTAATCTCAGAGCTCTTTTCTTGATATGATCCAGACGCAAAGGAGCATACCCGTTCTTAAGAAAATAAATGATGTCAGCATATAACGATGCTGTGTCGTTTAGGCTTACCTCGCACGCGTGTACCTCTTCAGATGAGTTCTCAGGAATCTGTGATGCTCCAGCTAGCATCTTGCAGAAGCCTTGGCCTCTTACGATGTGTGCCGGTTTGATCTCAAGGTCGTATTCCTGTAAGGCAGTAATCCAATTTGCTCTCTTCTCGCCCACATCCTTTTGTATCAGGAGGTTTCTTACCGCCGGAAATGGTACTATGACTTTGGTATGGGATTTTAGCAAGAAAGGTCTGAAATATTTGATTGCTTTAAAAACGGCATATGCTTGTTTCTCAACATCAGAATAATTCAGTTCAGCACCTTGTAGGTTCGAGCTAAAGAAAGCGATTGGGGCTTCTACCTTTTCTTGATCTGCCTGAGTTAAAATCGCAACATAAGATTTTTCTGAGGCAAACGTGTATAGGGTGAAATACTCTGAAAAAATTGGGGTAGCCAAAGATGGAGCGTTGATAATGGCTTGTTTAATCAAGTTAAATGCTTCGTGCTCGTCTAAAACCCATTTGAAAGTTGAATTCTTTTTTATCATATTTTGTAAGGGTGAAATAATACGTGAAAAATCCGGGACAAATCTTTTGACAAAATTGATCTGCCCAAGGAATGATTGCATGGCTTTTTTGTTATGAGGTATGGATATCTCGGAAATTTCCTTGATTCTGTCAGGTTCTATGTGGATACCAGATTTCGACACTATGAATCCGAGCAATTTCCCTTCGCTTAATGCAAAGAAAGACTTCTTTGGATTGAGCGAAATCCCATACCTCAAGCATCTTTGAAAGATCTGCTTCAAATCTCTGAGATGGTTGTTCCGTTTTCTGGAGTACACTGTTATATCACCCAGGTAAATCACTACTGACTTATTGACTAATCCTTTAAACGCGATGTCCATGGCTCTCTGGAAGGTAGCTCCGGCATTGATCAGACCAAATGGCATCTTTCGATATGCATAAGTGCCCCACTTGGTTCGGAACGTAGTCTTTAACTGATCGTCGGGATGCACCAGTACTTGATTGTATCTTGAAAATCCATCCAGGAATGACATTAGCTCTGAGCCTGCTACTGCCTGTAGAATTTGCTCCATAGGTGGGAGGGGAAAATTATCTTTCTGACAGGCTTTGTTGAGATTTCGGAAGTCAATACAGATTCTAATGTCTCTGTTTTTCTTCCTAACGGGTACCATATTGGATACCCATTTGGAATGCCTAACGGGGAAAATTATTTTAGCTCTCAACAACTTATTAAGCTCGGTTTTTATCTGATTTTCGAGGTTAGGGTGCATTTTCCTGAGCTTCTGCTGGACGGGTTTCTCGTTGTCAATCATAGGGATAGTGTGCTGAATGATGGAAGTGTTGTAAGTTTTCAGTTCATCGTAGTTCCAGGCGAAGACGTTTTTGTACTGCTTCAGAAGACGAATATATGCTGACTTTTCTTCAGGGGTTAGGCCCTGACCTAGATTAACGTTTTGCGGTTTTTCGTCGGTTCCCAGGTTGACTGATTCGTAGTTCAGAGTTGAACTGTACAGCTTGGCATTGGCCGACCTTTTGAACCGACTTTTCAGGTCATATAAGTCCTCTAATTTGACCACCGATTTGGGTATAGCATTGTCAGTGCCACTTTGTTGTATTTGGTGATCGTGACAGTCTTCGTCAATTATCTGGTTTGTGTAGGATCCTTCAGAGGTGAGGAAACTTACGATGTCTGGGTCATCGTTAAACACTCTCCAGTTGGTGATATTGTCAGGAATGGAAGGCTTAAAAATTAATTCTATGGAAAACCTATCAGGACTAAACTCTTCGGAAGGGATAAGTCTAGAGGCTACGTTAGCCAACAGGTCTGCGCTCGCGTTTTGAATTCTTGGAATTGACGAGATGTTAAATGCTATAAAATGTGAAGTGAGATCTTGCACTAACGATTGATAATGCTTTAAATGACTAGACAGGCAATGTATGGTGTTACGTACCTGTTTTACGACGATCTCGGAATCTCCAAAGACTTGAAGATACTTAACATTCAATCCGATTGCTTTGTATAGGCCTTGAACCAAGGCTTCATACTCCGCTGTGTTGTTCGTGCAATCGAACTCAAGTCTGCATGTGAGCATAAACTTGTTCCCGTCGGGGTTGATCAGAACGCATCCTGCTCCTGCTCCCTCGTTGGATTTAGATCCATCAAAATATAATTTCCAAAATAAAGAAGTATTTACAGAATTATCTAAAAAACTAAAACATTTCGAGTCATCAGTTTGAGAGAAATTTTCAACTTGGGATAAAACTGAATTCTCTAAATATGGTGAAATATGAGCACTGAAATTGCCTAAGAAAGAATCTGTTGCGTAATTGCCTACAATGCTGCTATTGTATGTGATGGCTTCATTTTCTCCTTCTAGCTCCGTCACTATGTATTTTTGGTGCAATTCTCGTTCAACCTTTATCTGGTTTGGTTTACCATTGTATGGTAACCACATGTGCGACCAGTCAGTTGAAAAATATCCGTGAAGTTTCTCTGACCAATCTCTGCTGAGAATTAAGCCATAGAACTCAGGGATATCAGCTACCAGAATGTCGATAACCTGACACACTCTTGGGTTAGACGACAATCTTATGGTCACCTGATTTAGCTCACCAATCACTTCGACTTGTGATCGATCAAGTTGAACTATTCGTACCGCGGACTTTTGAGGTTGCACATTCAATTTGGCACATATTGACCTTGGCAAGATATTCGTCGAAGCACCAGAATCGACCAAGCAATTGTGCACGTTTTTGTTGAAGATCTCATATGTGAGGAGAAAAGGAGGAGTATGAGATCTTGATCTACCTCCAATCAAGGCGATGTCATTGGGATCGATTTTATTAATCGTATTGATTGGAGGTCTTCCCAAATTGTGGGAAGCTACAGCTGTAGGTAAAGATGTAGTAGGCACAGCATGTAATTCTTTCATCATGATTTTCTGCTGGTGTTTCAGTTTACTCAATTCGTACAGAGTGATATTAGCCCTAGTCTTCTTCATATCATCAATGATGTTATAGTCCATTTCATCCGACACTATTAGTGTCCTTGATGGAGGCGTCTGTTCAGATTGGACTGGGCTAAGCTGGGTCGCTTTAGCAGTTGTCTTTTTGTTTACGACCCTGTCTTTTGTTACAGGGCTTGCGCCCTTTTGTTTTGGGGTAGTTTGGGGAGGATCAAGCTGATTTTTGCTTCTCGTGCTAACAGGGAGTGCTTCTTGATCCTCTTCCTGTGGGAGGATGAAGTCCCACATTCCTTGAAGTTCTACGACTTCTTCCTCGTCGGTCTGCCCTTCAGTGGTATTCTCTTCTTCTTCATCTTCTTCAGACTCAACGTTTGAGACAATACTGGGTGGTTTTACCTCGATGGGCGGATTTCTTTTAAAAGTCCTAAAGGGCTTTTTCGAAGAAGTCTCAGCTACTTGCTTCTTGATATCGACCATCTCATTAGACATGGCTTTCAAAACTTTTTGTAATCCTTCCAAATCGAAAGGATCTTTTGTTTTCTTCTTCTTGGTATCTTCTTTGAAAGAGATCTTCTTTGATTTGCGCTCTTCCAGAGCGGATCTCTTTTTTAGGGCTACTACGCGTTTTTCCACTGCTAATGCTTCTGTCAAATTGTCAACTAGTGTGGTTTTATTCGCCCTATCTACGAAGATAGCCAAGTTTGGAGGTAAAGTTGTGATGTACCATTCACATCTTACTTCCTCGCTGGGTTGTGAGGCAGCGGGGATTTTGTTGAGGATCTTGTTGAACCGTAAGTTAAAATCTTTGATAGGTTCTCTAGCCTCAGCCTTAAGATTAGATAGGTCATTAATCAATGTTGCCGTGGATCGGTCGTCACCAAACTTAGTGAGGAACTGACTTTGGAAAATGTCCCAGCTTGTGATGGATCCGGAAGGTAACGAGAAGTACCATGACCCGGCTGTTCCTTGCATGGTATAAGGGAAGAGCCGGACAACAGCGTCTTCATTAGTAACTCCGTTGAGGTTGACCGAAAGCATGAAATTATTGATATGTTCTTCGGCTAGCATTCCTGCTTCTGGGTTAAATTTAGGTAGCCATTTCTCTGGATGGGCCGGTATAGGACTCAAGGGAGGTGGCATTAAAACCGCCCCAGGATTGTTCCATGGAGACTGGGCCATCACGGATTTGCTAGCTAATGGAAGCGCAGAAACCGACCCTTGATACTGAGAAGGTGAAGAAATCAGGATCTTTGATGTTTGAAGAGGAAGATTCGTGGAAGATGGGTAAGTGAGTTGGAATGGAGAAGTGGGTGGTTGACTTCGCGGTGAGGGAGTTGATATGGACGAAGTGGATGAAAGAGTCTTACTGTCAGACTCTTGAGGTGTTTTCCTTGCTCTTTTTCTGGTAGGGAGAGGGAGTTCACTTGGTTGTATGCCAAATTTTTCACTCTTCAATCTGGTAAGGGGATGAGCAGTGTTGTACTGCGAAGTCACGCTGCTTTTAGATCTATCAGACTTCGGGTTAAAAATGGAGAATCCCTGGAGTTTACGAATCAAGGTTTGAATTTCAGGGGGTTCAATAATAAATTGGTCTGATATATTCGAATATGTAGCAGTGGTAGATACTCGAGCGACTTCAGATTCTGGATTTAACCGTGTAGGAGAAGTCGAGGGAGTTGATGAGGGTGTATTACTCTCAGAATGGTTTTCAGATATTGCTTTAGGTGCCATTCATAGTTCAGGCCCTCCTTCTAGCGCCAAATATGTTGGGGGCCCCGAAATCGGGTCGACAACAAGGGGGATACCCACCCGGTCGGGAACCTGGTTGGCGGCTCCGTATCCGTTTGGTGTAGCGGGTCCTCTGGGGATGACGGGACCAACTTCCCGTTCTAAGGGGTGTGTGTGTAAAAATAGTGATGTATGTGTGTGTAGGGAATGATAATAGAAAATCTCTAACTATTCTTTAACTAATCTAATCCTAAACTCTATAGTGATTTTATGCTACTTTAATCTAACAAAAACAATACATCTAATCTACACTAGCCCGGGGCAGAATTTTTCCATTATGCAATCTAGAAAGATTTCACAGAATAACTGGTAATGAAGATTATTCAGCTATTATGAGAATATAAATCAATAAAGATGAACCTTCTTGCGTAAGAAGTTAAGCAAGACGATTGTGAACAACATATTGCATAATCAGCTATTCATGTATTAAGCATAAATCAACGACTCCATCGTACAAAAGTGCCAAATGGTAGTCCACTCATTCATACATTAACATATAAATAACATCAGCTGTATATTACTCTAAGAATGCAAGCAGAAATTAGTCAAGAGATAAAAGTACCATTTATGACTGATTTAAACCTACAGGCTTTAAGCAATAATGATCTATTTCTACTTGCTTCTAATGCCTACTAAGAGTACAGAAGTGCAACATCAGTAGCAGGTATTAAAATGCAAACATAAATAAATCTTGATCCGTCCATTCATCAAAAACCCCCTCCGAGGGTGCAAAAGTGCATGTTCTGAGGACAAGTTTTTTGACAAAATTTCGGACCCTTCTCCAATGCAACGAGAAGGGTTAAATACTAGTTAACCGCCTAATTTTACTTTACACAAATTCAGGGAACGGCTTCAAATGACCACCCTGTTACTAAAAACAAATCTATTTCTAAAACTTAAATCTAATTTCTAACCGTTTCTGTATCTGCTCCTTAGTGCTGTAATGAATGCGCTGTTCGATTTGAAAGAGTCGGTTGGTTGTTCTGTTCTTTTGTTCGAGCTTGAAAATTAGAAACAACAAGCGCTGGCACCTCTTCCTGTTAGATCAGAAGATTTTTTTGAAAACCTTTCTCTGACTGGGTGTATTCGCTGTGCGCACGCTTAGTATAACCCAGTTTCTTTCCGAATTGATTTTGCTGTTGCTATTCTGGTTTCCGGTCGTGCGAATGATTCAACGAGTTAGAAGTCGCGCTGTATGGACAACCCCCTGTTTCTGGAATTGTTTCCGTTCTTTGTTCTAGGCTTTTCTGGAGTGTCTTTCTTCTCTTGCGCTTCTTTCTCTGCTTTACCAAGTCTGGGCCTCAGGATCTTTTGTGAATACGTTGCTTTTGTGCACCTTTGACTCTGAGTCTTGGATAGTCTATTCTCATCAGTGTCCGTTGAGGGATACTCTGGAATCCGCGGTTCTGCTGCATGTGGCATCCGATTGCAGAGGCATCTTCTCTCTGTTGTCTTACTGGCGCTCTTTCCTTTTCTTTAGATGTTTCCTGCATATAGATTTATATTAGTAGTATATCTTGCAGTTTACGCAAAAAGAAAGGAAATGACGAGACGATTGATATGAAAGCATTGAACTTTAATGAATGCGGAATTAATGACATTTATCATGACTTGACTCTTCGATTATTGTAATGCAATCATTTCTGGATACTCAAGCATGTGATCATTAATTTCCCTTAAGATGTGCGTTTAAATTTCTTGATCTGCCGTGTATGTCGGAGGATCCATGCGATGAGTTCTTCCTGCGATTGATATCGCAGTACCGATGGCTGCGACGTTACTACGTGTTATCGTAGATCGCAAATATCGCAAATCGCAGTTTTGCTTGGTCGCAGATCGCAAGTCGCAGATCGCAATATCGCAAATCGCGATATCGCAAGTTTTTCCCCCTTGTCATTTCGTGCTGCCTCATGCGACGTTGCGATGTGCGACGTCGCATATCGGCCGTCGGCGCTTTCTTTAGGTTCACCTTTTCCAAATGCTTTTAACGCGCGCGATACGATGGGTTCTCGCGTCGCTACTTTTTATTGCACTTGTGCGCTTTTGAGCAAGCGCTCCTTCTCTATTGCGATGCGATATATAGCCTTTTTTGGGAGCTGATGCAAAAATATTAAAAACAAACAAAAATACTTTTTTGGATTTTTTGGCTAAGGGTCCCCCTTTGCTTGATGTTATTATTAATAACAAACAAAGAGGGGGGTTGTTGGTGACCACAACACCTCCTTGTGTATCTAGGGCAGAAAATAACTAAGTCTATCTCCACTTCCTCTTGTTTTCTCTTAATGTGCATAGTTTCCATCTGTAGGGCAAGGGTTTGCAACATCTCACTCTTGAAATCTTCCAGCATGTTTCCAATTTCACCCTTGATGGATGTAGTGGAAGAGGATGGACTGGCCATTGGTTGAATACCCCTACCCTTTTTCCTAGCTACCCTAAAATGGTTCGTAAAGATAGTCTTGATATCTTCATAGGGTAGCTAGTAGATGTCCCCTTCTGCTAGTAGGTTTAGGGTATCTAGAAGATCTTCCCTTACCCCTCTAAGCAGGACTAGCTTCAGTGACTCAAAATCAAGTGTGCACCTTGCCCTTTTGTAGCTAAGCTGGAATCTTTCTTCATAATCCTCTATGGATTCATCATGCCCTAAGGTCATCCTAAAAATTTATTCCTTAGTGTCTTTGGACCTGCAGTAGCCTTGATACCTATTTTTGAAGGCTTTCTACATCTGATCCGAAGTTTTGATTCTATCCCCAGGTAAACCCATGAACCATTGAAAAGCTGCATCTTTGAGAGTGGATGGGAACAGTTTCAAGTTCTCCTCATCATTGGTGTAATCATAGGTTTTGCATATGACAACAAACTCAAACAAGAAAGTGTCTGCATCTTCTGAGGTCAGACCATGGAAATGAGGAAGGGAAGAGGGGCTTATATTCTTCATCATGGTATCCCCATTAGTTTCTCTAATGGGAAAGGTACCCTCAACTCTTTCTTTATTTCCTCTGTCATTTCTATTTTCATCCATTGGGTCAGTTGGAATGGGTTCTTCTTCTTCTTCTCCCCCTGTAGGCTCTTCAAATATATCTAGTTTTTCACCTAAGGGTTCTCCAATTCACAGCCACCGAAGAAGATGGAAGTTTCGCTGTTTGAAGCGGTGGGAGTATTTGGAAAAAAATTCCCTAAGTTATCCCTATTCCTATGAGGCATGAAAAAAAGTGTTTTTGTTTTTTTTTTGTGTTTTTTCCAAGCTTTGAAAATAATTGCAGAATTGAAATTACAAACTAAATGGAAACTAACTGACTAAATGAAAACTATCTACTTGAATGAAATCTTACATCTAGAATGGAAAAGAAAGCAATGAATGAATAATGGAAAAGAAAGAAAACTAAATTAATTTTGCAGAAATGAAACTAATAGTAGAATGTCAAAAATATGAAATGGAAGAAAGAAAGAAGTAATCACATATTACTTAGACACCTCCCCGACAACGATGCCAAAAAGTGATGAGCACCAATATTGTAGCAAGAATGTTTCAACTCCTAGGGCTACCAACTTTACTTTATCAACCCAGGGTTCGTACAAACTTGGAGGTGACAATGATGTATACACAAGTAAATGTGATGGATCTACTCTTTGTCCTTGCTAAGCTAGTGATAGACCACTAACGTTTTTCAAACCAGAATTCTATGGATTCAGAAGAAGATTGGTTACCAATCAGGAAAAGAGAAATCTACACTAAGAGAAAGTTTGTCTACTGTAGTAAAGAAAAAGACTGAAATTAAATGCTTAAACACACCATTATATAACTAACTGTTGAGAGGCTATGCTTAAAAATAATGCTAAGTTACATTTATGCAATCCTATTGTCATAAGAATGCAAATTCAAAACATCAAACATTCTACTGCTGTGCATGTAAATGAATAAAATTAATTTTTCTTTCTTTTTGTCCTTTTTTATGTGAAACTGTGAAAGCTAATCTCTTTTGGTGATGTGGAAGGTGGCTTAGGGATGATGGTGAATGGTCAGGAGGCTTGGGATACTAGTATGGGTCCTTCTCTAGCTTCCTAGAGTCCTTTTCCTCAATTCGGCTTCAAAACAAGCCACTATAGGTAAACCTACAGGATGTCCTGAAAACCTACAATATCCCGTGTATTTATACGGGATATAGCTGAGAGAAAAAGGAGGGATGTTGAAGGTGATGGAAGGCTTAGGGAAGGTGGTTGGTGGATGGAATGAGGTAAGGGAGTGCCTAGGACAACTTAAAAACTCAAAACCAGAGTGTGAGATGGTTGGATTTGCTCAACAACCTTGGAGAAGTTTTCTTGTGAAATGATGAAATTAGTGAAAGGAAGGAATGATCATGGGTGGATGAATTTGGAATGAGGTTGTTGATCATGAAATATCTATGTACTTCTAAAACACCTGCACTGCATCAAACATTGGCATTTACCCAGAAATCATGTAAACAAGAAGGATTTCAATTAACTAGGGAAAATAGAATTTCATGAGCTAGTTGTCTACTTCATGCATGAGGAAAACTTGCAAAATGAGATGAAACATTGATGAGATCTAATGTAATAATGAATATAGAAGAAATGATAACTAAATCCTACTCTTGCAAACTGATCAAATGCTGGCCTAAGTACAGAAAAACCCTAAATTCCATGAGAAAGTAGAATTCTATCTTTTTGGGGCTGCATAGGAGTTCTTTCCTCAAACCATGATCCCTGAAGGAAGGAGTGATGCAAAAACCTCCTACTAATATAATTTTGATGTTCCTTTATCTCTTCTAAGATATTTCTGAAGTAAAGCACAAATGGAAGCAAACTAATAAGCAAACTAATCAAATCTACACTACTTGCAATGAAATAATTCTAAAGACAATTCAACCATTAATCTATGAAATCAATCTAAGCATACAAATACAAGAAGAGGAGCCTTTGCTGCTAGGGTTGGGCCCTAACCCAAGAGATTCAACCCTATGAGTCAACTCAGTGCTGGATCAAGGAAATACTCATTCTCATTATCAAATCAGAAAATTACATAACAATGTCTTCCACAAGTCTTGAACTTGAAAATGACTAGTGTTTTTACAACAAAAATCGAATCCTAATGAGGCTCTAGCCTCTTTATTTATACAACTGAAGTCTCCAATGACTTCCTTAAATCTAGGGAGGCTTGGCTCCCAAACTCGAGATAAACTAGCTCTTTAACTGTCACTTGCTCGACTTCCTTTTGATCTCCATGACTTGGCTGCTTGTACTCCGAGCTAGTGTGATTGATGGAGGAATATTCGAATGAGTGAGGAGTAAATGAGGAGGATTTACCTCCTACAATCTCTCCTCCTTGTCTCATTCGAGTTTCAGCCTTTAATTAGCCAAAATTTCCATGATTTTCTCTCAAAAACCTGCAATTAATGCACATTAGTCCACTAGGCATAATATCTCACTTTGACTCATCTCATTAAACAAAATACAATCAAAATATGTAATAAATTGTGAGAAGAGTTGATTTAACTAAGCTAGGAGGTGGATTAAGTTCCATATAGTTACCCAATGATGAGGCTCATCACTCTCCTCAACTCTGCTCTAGTGGATGTTGTAACCTGCTCTCCTCCCTACTTGTTTTCTTGTAACTCCTTAGCCATGCGCTCGTTCTCAACTAACAAGAATATAACACTCAAACTGGTGCCTTCGACATATGCTTTGGTAGCATCAGCCAATGTAGCTGGATTTCTATGCACATCAGACATGATCAGTCATTCTTCAAATTGCACGGGAGATACATAGACATCCACATTAGGCACTCTACGTGACTCCACAACTCTGTGTTATGACTCGTTGAAAGATATGTTGTGCATCTCCAGCTCCAGATTGTCTTCAAGGATTTCAGTGTCTCCTTGATCACTTAGTACTTGCTCTATGTATGGATCTAGAGAAGCCGGTGGGGTGACCTCTTGGTTCTGAGGCATGAGATCAATATCTTGATCTAACTAGGGATGAACCATATCTGTGTCCATCTGCCCTAACATATGTTCAATCTCTTGAGAAAAGTCCTTCTCCTACGACTGCTCACCCTATCTACTCTGTGTCAGTTGCTCAGATGAGTTAATAAACTGTATGGGCACAGTCTCCTCAATGTGTGCATGCTGAGCCTCTTTCTATTCCTATTCCTGGCGTGCTTCCTTCTCTCTTTTTCATATCTCTTGTTCTTCCTTGAGTTGTTGTTTCAACTCCTGCAACTCCTTTTCTACTTCCTCCAACTTCTACTTCTCTCTTTGCCTTAGCATGATCCTCCTGTCGCGTTGTCACCTCTTAGCCTCAATCTCCAAACCTTCTCTCAACACAAGTCGATCTACTTTGAACTTGTAGCTTTTCTTGGCCTATGCGCTATTTGCAACCTTCCTATTTCTTTTTTCAAGTGCACGTCTGCTACCCTCTGTTGTTATTGATGATGCTACTCTTTGAGATTCCACGGCCTTCTGCTTTGCTAACCACTCTACAACTATGTTGATCGGTTCATTGAGCCTTTAGAAGTGATATAAAGTATCTCCATGGGTCATCCTTAGGCCAATGACATTCCCTGTGAATCCAAGGATGATGCACTTTCAAATAGTGGGTCCTTCACTAAGAAATGCAGGTCATATGAATTGAAAATTATGGTGCCGAAGGTGAATCTCTTGAATTCCTTCATCTTAGCCTCAGCATGCTTGAGATTCTAGATCTCATACAACCCGATCCGCAAAGGAAGAGCGGGCCAAGGTGCCTTTTTCTTCCTGTGCAGCCTAGATGACAACCTTGTCGAGATGTGATATGACACTTCTTGCATGATGAGCTTATCCATGGAAAACTTTGGTAAAACATGTGGATCCTTCTCCGTGATGTACATTCAGATGAAGGTGCCAAGGGGTGAGGAATACTAATCAGCTATGTCGATCAATGCCTCCATCTCTACCTGTGACATGCAAGGTGGATCTTTCTTAACATCATCTTGTACACTGGGTGATGAAGTGGTATGATAACTATATGATAACTCCATGGAAGATACAATCAAAGAACAACTTGCAATAATTTTTCATAGAGGTTTCTGAAGTTGTCCATGCCCAAACCAAGCCTGGGAACTTTTAACACACACAAACTGCATCAATTGTGTAAGAAGACATTTAAAGCTTCATTTGCTGACCCTTAGGTGGATGTTGGACTTTTGTTACTTGTTCCTTCAACCTGAGAGCCAACATATCATTCCAGTTGAAAAGTCTTCCTTCGCTCACCAACTGATCCAACACAATCACCCAACTCTACAAGAAGGTTTTTGTGCTCTCTTGGTTGTATAAGTGGCAAGCAAAGATGACCAAGAGCTGGTATGCCTTCCATAGTATCCTTGTCTTGTACACTTCATTGGGTGTCATCCTGAATTCGGACGTCTCTTTCACCTAGCTCTTCAAGATGTCTCTTGAGTTTGCACTGTTGTTGGGTTTCGTGAAGGGTGTATCCATCGTGATCATCGTTTGTGGCAAGTGATAAATCTTTTGAAAGTTGTTTTCCCTTAAGGTAGAAAGTTCTATTCCACTGATACTACTCAAAACCATCATCTTCGGATCAGTATGAAAGACAATCCAGTGTATCATGTCTGCGCATGGAAATGCATGATACCCGCATGCAATCCGGTATAGGACAAACTTGTGAATGTTGACATGGACCCTGAGGTATTCTAGATTATCCTCAATTATTTGTGAAAATGTGCCATTGACATTCTACCATTTCATCTTGATCTCCTTGTTTATGAACAAATTAGTGTTTTCATATATGGGCAAGCTCATAGACACTTGCTCAACTGGATCTCCTATTGCACTCTCGTTGGTGTCCTTTGACCCTGCTCTCTTAGAAGCCATTGTACCTGTACTGCTAAGAGATGAATGAACATCTGTGATACCTAGAGATAGAGAAACACTCATGGAAAGCAATCTGGGAGTTAAAAACCAAAAGAATCTTGAGGAATGACATGCAAAAAACCTGGGTGACTGACTAGAAAGATTGTGTAATTTTTACCGGGAGGCTAGGAGATTGACTGTAAAAAATGCATAGAACAAAGTTCAGACTGTCAGCGAGCTGAATGACTGCTAAAACTTCACAAAGCACAGTCCAGCTTGGCCTGCTATGGACTTGTTGGCTTAATGGGTCCTAACCCAGGTGTAGAGTTAGTTGTGCCAAACAAATCCCTACACTACTGGCCCTTTCGACATTAATCTGCGGAGCACGGACTGAAATCTCACCCGAAGCAGCATGGGGGGATGCTGGAACCAAGTTTCCGCACCCAAAGATTAGTATGATGTCATTTTATGCCCTAAATCTGCTTTCGCATAGATCGATAAGCCTTTATGGCTTATCGATATAACTACTTTAATCAGCCTCTAGACCTTCGTGAAGGTCTACGACTATCTTTCGCGGACCTTAAACATTCTAATCAGCTACTTACTTACATCAAAGATTACTCTTGTCCTAGTAATTACTCAGATCTACCTAAGTGTTCGATAACATCAATTGCATTCATATAATAGTATAAATCGTGTAAAGCCACGTATCAATACATCATTGTTTCATAAACCCATCACAACATAAAGCACATTCATATAAACAGAAGTAAAGAGATAAACATGGGTATTTCTGCAACAATCTTCTTTATTAATATTCAGTTCATCTTATAGACTCAAAATTCCTTGCGCACTCAGTTGTAGGGATCCATGCACTCAGTTGCAGATTCTAGTCTAGGCCTCTACGCACCCAGTTGCAGAGCCTTCCTTCTACTCTAAGACTTCTACGATCTTCCTTCTACTAAACCATTACATTCATCTTCATCTTCTATTTCTTTCCTTAGACATCCTAAGACACACTTATTCATACAATCCCATGGTTGATCCTTGAAACATTGACTCAACTTACATAGAGAAGGGTAAAACCCTTTACGATTCTTTAACTACCTACATGTTCCATGACCACAATTTGCAGAGGCTTTACATCTTTATACAACAAAACTTGGGATTTTTCCCCAAAACTTGGGCTTGTGCCCCAAAATTGACTCTACGGGACCCCATCCCAATAGGCCCCCAACACAAATATTGTGACTCACCCTCGAGTCACTCAACTAGTGTGGAGATCTTACTGTGAAGATCCCCTAGCTCCACTTGTGCAACTGCTACCTTAGTCGCACTCTGCGTGGCTGCCTGCTTGATCTGTTCCACCAGTTGCTCTGTGGCTGGTCCTGCACTGTCCTGCTTGATTTTCTGCTGCGTACTCTGCAAGTTCGCCAATTTCTCTTAAATATTGGCAGAGACAATGTAGGCGTCATCCAACTAGGGCCCCAATATTGCCTTAAGAACGACCTCTTTCTTCAGCGCTGCTTCCACCTATGTAAGCAGTTGCTTCGACTCCTACAGCTTGGCAAGGCATTGTGTTGTAGCAATGGTGCGCGCCATCACCCTCACTTGATCATATTATTGTTGGAGCTTGCAGACTTCTGTATTCAAGACCTGCAGGGTGGTATCTTCCTGTAGGGCCATGACTACTTCCATAGCCTAGTCAAACAATGTGGTGCAGTCCGCCACCGTGACATCCACCATTGCGACTCCATCTTTCATTGTGGCTTCACATTGTTCCCTTACCACTGGTGGGGTTGACGGCTTCAACTTGAGCTCCATTTCTGTTATCTTCAGGTTCATCTCAAATTGGAATCTAGCCACCTCTTCCTTAGCATCGCGCACTCCCATAGCAAGTTTTCTAATCTTTGCCTCCAATGGCGCGTCCTCTAGGATATGCAGTTTCGGCACCGTTCTACAGGCTTCTGCCATTGCAGCTACTAGCTTAGCGCTCTTCATCTGTATTTTTTCCTTTTCCTTTAGTACCTCTGTCTTTTTGGTGAACATCTACTCATTGTTCACTATATATTCACTTATGAGGCTTAGTGCATGCTACTCCTGAGCTCTAAACTCTGTTATCACACCTGCCTGCAGCATGTGAAGGTACTCATTGGGGAGCGCAACCAGGTTGAGGCCGATATTCTTCAAAAAACTTACGATGACCTTGTCATCAGCCACCTCCACACTCAAGGATCCATCTGGCAGCGTGGCTTCTCGGAGATCCAGCGATCAAACCATCTCTGCTCCCTGAGTGGTCCCCGATGCCAAACTCATTGATGTAGCATTGATCTTCCCTGTGCATACCTAGATCCTATTCATCTGCATCTGCAGCTCACAAAAATCCTTCTGGATGGTACTTAGTGCCTACTGGTGCTGTTGTTTGAACTGTTAGCGCTTGGAATTCACCTAGGCTGAGATAGACAAACTCTCAAGGCTACATCAAACCATTTCACCTCGTAGCTAGCCCTACAAGGTATGAGAAGGCTCTCTCGGGTCAGATTCGGTAGATCTTTCAATAGGATAAGCTGACCAATTAGGGATAAAGATTTTAGGCTAGTAAATTGATAAGGGAGGTTGATTTAAAGATTTTTGGGGTTTTTGGTGGCAATTTGGAGGGAGTGCAATTCACGGTGCGGGGATTGGGCTCAGTTTTTGCAGGGGGATCTTTGGGGCAAAGTAGGAGTGAGTGCTGATGCCTTAATCTGAGATGGAGGATCAGGAATGATAGAGGAGGAGCTAAAGAGGGCAAACAACAACTTTGAATCCTCTTTAGACAGTGGAAAACATAGATATTGAACAAAATTAAAAGCTGAGCATGGCATGCATGAATTCAAACTTTATCACTTCATCTGTTCAATTAGCAGCAAAGAAAGAGATGGAACACATAAACACACTTACAATAACATGTAGAGAACACACCATCAACACAACAATCCACAAGAATCCACAATGATGTCTGCAAAACCCTGGCCTTCCTTTTCCTTAAATTGCAGTAATAGATGTACAATATGCAATAATACTTTCTCCCACAAGAGTCCAACCATGAAAATGAGCAAGAGAAGGAATAATATAGACCATCTAACTCCTTTCCCCACCTCTAGGGGTCGAGCTCAGCTTCCTAGGAGCAGTTTGAACTAATTCTAAACTTAGCACTAGATAATAGGCAGTCAAAACAACTTGCCTCTAAAACTTAGCTAACTCATCCATGCATTAAATATTCACTATTTACATCAAGGAAGCTTCTAGAAGGGTTAAGAGAGATTAAATCTATCAATGTGCCATGAAAATTATCCATACATCCATCATTTACAAGTACAAATGATTAACCAAGGTAAAAACTGAGTTTTGCAGGCCGAAAAGTCAAAACTGGCAATTTTCAGCTCGAGTGGTCGCGCCCCTTTGCAGCACTTTTTGAGTGGGTTCCAGTTGTCCAAATCAAGTGCAAGATGGCTCATTGGAAAGCTCTGTGCGTCTACCTTCCATCCCAAGTGGAATTTCTGGATTTGGAGTTGATTTGACCCCTCAAAAGTCAATTCTCCCAAGGTCACTTTCTGCAACTCAAAAAGTGGGCAGAAAGTCAAAATTTTGATGTATTTTGAGCTTTTGGAGGCCCAAATCTCAAAATCAAGTTGACCCCAAGTATAGGTAATTCTATTTTTTGCATGCCCTTTCCAAAAATGTCAACTTTTTGTGATTCTGAGCAGTCCTCCCGAGTGGTCGCGCGGGGGGTGAGACCACTCCATAGGCAAAAACCTGTAAATTTCCAAAAACTTTCCAAAATGCTCCAAAACTCTCAAAATTTTTTGATTTTGCTGCTGGATGAAGGCTAATGAGTACCATGGTGAGTGAGGGATGCCTCAGCCAAGATACGGAGTGGGTTTGTCCTTTTCTTCTTCTTCTGGGCCTCTGACAGCTTCCTTCAGAGAATTTTCATTTTAGCCTTGCAAACATGCAATCTTGCCCAATAGTGTGTTTTCATGTTGCGTAGCAGCTCTTTGTCACGATTTGCCTTCTCCAACAATCTCTCCAAGTGTGCATTCACACGGATAAGCATGGACTCCCGGTCAGCAGGCAATGGGTCACCGGGCCTCCTACGGTTCAAAGTTCGATCATTGCGGATCCTCCATAGCTCATCAAGTTCTTTTTCTTCTTCTAATTGTTTGGTGCGCTGTTCTAGATAAGTGATGGTCCATTGAGCCATTTGGAGCTTTTGCTGCAACACGAGGTTCTCCTCCTCTCTCTGCCTGATAGTCTCATAAAAATCTGAAGAAGGAGAGCAGGCATCACGACCAATGAAATCATCATGTGTATCACCAGCTCTCTCATCCTCAATCATGGGCTGCTTGTCCTCCCGTACTGCCTCTGCTGATGAAGAATGCGAGGCCCCTTCCACCTGGTGTGGAGATAACACCCGCTGATCTGAAGAAGATCCTGAGACCCCTTCCACCTGCTGTGGAGAAAATACTCGTCGAGCTGCTGCAAATAAGGTCCTAGGACCTCTCTGATAGGTGACCCGAGGTGAAGAAGCCACATGTCTCGGAACAATAATCTCGGGCTGGTGTGATGGACCTCCCACCTCATGAATGACCTCTGGCTGTGGCTGTGTGAAGAACTCACGGGAGATAAAATCTGCCCAAGAAATGCCCTGCTGGCTCAGCTGATGGGAAACAATCAGCTGGATGAGACCATGATGACACAAGCTCCTGAGCTGCTGAGCTGGGGACTGCCTCTGAAACACGGACACCATCCTCTGAATATCCTGGAAGAAGTATACCGGGATGTTCATCATCCTCACTCGGGTAAAGTGCATCAACAGGCGAATGTGACAAGCAAAGACTCGTGAAAACCTTCCCTCACATGTGAAGTAATGCATGATAAGCCGCATGATCGGAGCATACTCCTCTCGGAGGAATCTGAAAGGAAAGTTCCCTGACAAGTTGTGTATGTATGTTGGCCTGACATATGGCTCAAAGTAAACAAAATCCAGCCACTTGCGCTTTGGCCACACCTCACCCACATTGGGTATCCCGGTAGCCAGTGAAATAGCCTCTGGAGAAAACACAAAATTCACCCCTGCAAGGGTGACCTGCCCGTCATGAAGGTGTAAAACAAATAACCGGGCCAGCTCCCTATGATGTTGAATCTGTGCAAGCCTCTCGCAAAACTGATAGCATGACATGTACTGAAAGCCAGTCACTGCCAATGGGCAAGCCTGCAACTCTGCCAAGGATGTGGGCTCTTCTCTCTTGTGGTGACCACCCTTGCCACCCTTACGAGGCCTCCGCTGTGTCTCAACCTCCGTGGATGAAGATCGGTCATCACCTTGCTCATTAGTTTCAGTGGTTGACATGATGTTATTGAGCAAGGTGGAACAAATAAGCCAAGATGACTGCTGCCCTGCCTGCAAAAATGCTGAGAAGTATGTTGTTTTCAAGGGGAAAAATCATGAGGGAAATGTTAGGGGAGGGAATTTACATAAGGAAAGGGAAAATATATATAAACAACAGGGAACTTTGAAGGAAATAATCACATAATGTCAAATATGTCATTCTATCTCTCATCATTTGCAAATAAATACTTTATTAGGGAAAATAGGTGTTATGATCACCAAGGGAAAGGACAATATAAATTTTCATCGTGGAAGGAATGAGGGTATGATCATCAGGGTATGAGGTAGCATCAACCACAAGCAATTAACAGGCTGCTCCCTTTTTATTTTGTCTTTGAATGCCTTTCATGAGCATACTTTGTTTTTTCAACATTTAAAATGGCCATTGATGCTTAATGGGAAACAGGGATCTTTACTTATTTGATCATAGGGGAGGGGAAGGGTTTTTATGACAGCTTGAAAGGGAAAAGGGATATTTTGTATCAAGGGTATTAGGGAGATGGAGGGAGAAAGGAAATTAGGCTTTTGGGACTGGGGAACACATTAACAATCTCTGCCAACTATACTTTATAACAGCAGTTCCTTTAACAATGCTGGCAGCTTCATGAATGCTTTTTGTCATAGGTGAAATAAGGTTTCATTTACATGCTTTGACAAAGGGAAAGGGATTTCAATTGCATAGGAACTTTTAGGAAGAGATAGAGCAATTGAATTAGGGTTTTGGTGAAGGGAAGGGTAGAAAAACAGAGTTTTGGGATTAGGGAGATGTATCATGCCCTTGTGCAAACCCTAGCACAACAAACTGTTCATTTTGACCACTAGTACATTGATAAACTTTGTCATGGACACTCCCACAGCTATCTAACCTCTGATATTTATACAGCAACATATCCTTTTTTGCTCATGTCTTTTACTAGGCTATGCATAATTACATTACTCTGTTTTTTTTTTTTTATGATATTCATGTGCATGCCTCTTGCCATCATATTTTTTCTTTTCAAAATGTTTCTTTTCATTTTTTGCTGTGTTTTTTACATATATATTTGTTGTATGACATAGTACTAGGGTTTGGGTAAGTTTGTATGGGAGAAATTAGGATTTGAATAGGGTTTTAGGGAGGGATTGGGTTTTTTTTTTTTTTTTAGGAAAGTGAACTGGGGTTTAGCATTACTTGCAAATGAGATTGAATAAATTAACACTCTGACATTTATGCATAATGATAGGAAACCATGGAGGGAAATGAAGGAATAAAAAACCTTGAAGAACAAACAATAACCCTAGCATAATGCTTGCAAAACAAACAATCACTTAACCTATCTTTTCATTAATTTTTCATGATAAAAATGACCATAATCATCCATTGAATCCATGGCACAATCATTAACAATGCAAGGGAGGCCTACCTCAGAGAATTCACGAGCAATCACAAAATTTTTTGAAGTTTTGATGCGTTCTGGAGCAAGCTGGCCGAGTGGTCGCGCACCAGTCTCGAGTGGTCGCGCCCCCCTCGAGTGGTCGCGCTCGACCAAATTAACACAGGGAAATGTTGCTGGAGTGGTCGCGCACCTCCCAGGTGGTCGCGCACCCTGGTGGAGTGGTCGCGCACCCTCAAAAAGCCTGAAAACTACTAAAACTTACCAAATTCGCCCTCTTGCCTCTCTCCTTGTGTTTTCTTGCCTTCAAATGCACAATGAGTCTCTTTTGAGAGGGAATTGGCCTTTATATGCTCACATTTGAAAAAATTAACTTGAAAAACCCACTTTATAATGTTTTCACTTTTGCATTCTTTTTAACATTGTTTTTGAGTTGATTTTGTCCTGAAATTAGCTTTTTGAGGCGTTTGACTCCGTTCTTTTTGCAGGTTGACCATCTGATGGACTGTGGCGAATGAACCAGGGTTGTTGCCGGCACTTTTGAAAACTTTTGAAAATTTCTTTATTTTTACAAATTTCTCATGACCTTGAACTTAAAAACAGGGTTTTTAAATCCAAGGCATTAAATGACCTGTAGCTGATGAAAATAACAATGAAACATATGTACATACCTCCTTCTGGCTTGCTGGGTACTCACTGAACTTGAACTCATGACCTTGCAGTGATTTTGACTCAAAACCCTAGACCTAAGACCTGGGACCTCAAGACAAAAATAAAAACAAACATGACTCAATTTCATTGTGGTATGACCTGATCCAGCAAAGCCAAGAAGGGAACAAAGACCAGCCCTCCATTCAGTTTTATGGCATGCCTAGCGGGATGCAAAACTGACACTAATGAGACTCCTAACTATGCATATGCAAAGAGCTATTGATCACTGATGGAGGGCTCAAGACCGACACTAACATTGGCTCCAATGGGGATGGCAGCTCCTTGGAGGTGCCAAGAACCTCAGACCTCTTGGGAGAGCAGACCAGTGCCTTATTCATTGGGCAATGGAGTCAACTAGTACAAATATAACCATACTCGAACATACTTTATTTGACTTGGATTATAAACTGAAAACTTTCAAAGGACTATGACTCAAACAAACTGATTTTTGCAGAAAATAAACAAACTGAAAACCTCACACCAACCAATCTTCATCCTCGGAATTATAGCCTTCACTGCGGGCCCCAAACCAAGGATGAGAGATCAGTTCACACTTGCTGTAGTAAAGTAAAATGATATATACAATGAAGATGACTTAGAGCAGCATTGCTCAAGCATGATATCTCTTGAGAAGCCGGCCATTCACCGACCCACCGGGACATTCATCACCATTCAACTCTTTGAGAATGAAAGCATTAGGACCACGATATGCAGCAATCTTATAAGGACCTTTCCATAAATTATCAAATTTACTGTGCTTACCTTTGTCCTCGTTTCGAGCATCCCATCTCAAAACAACATCCTCTAGCTGAAAATTTTCCAACTTTGCCTTCTTATCATAGATTTTCTTGATACGTTCTTGCAGCTTGAAAGAGTTTTGGAGAACTTCTTCCCTTGTTTGCTGTAAGTGGACCATTTGATTGATTCTCCGTTGCATTGGATCCATATCTTCTCCCGTTTCTTGAAGTAATTTCGCGACCGGTATACTAAGTGATGTTGGAAAGACTGCATCAACTCCGTAAACAATCTCAAATGGCGACATTCCAATGGACTTCTTTTGGCTCACCCGATCAGCCCATAATGCATTGACCAACTTCTTGTGCCAACTTTTCTTGTTAATTTCCAGCATCTTCTTGATAATGTTCACTAGTGACTTATTTGATGACTCGGCCAGCCCATTACCTTGCGGATGATAAGCGGTGGAGTGACCCAAGCTGATGTTGTACTTATAGCAGAAATCAACCATCTTATTGGACTTAAAGGCAGCTGCATTATCTGTGATTATTTTGAATGGACAGCCGAAACGTGACAAGATATTAGTTTCAAGAAAAGAGATAATTACCGAATCTGTGGCCTGCCGAGTAGGAATTGCCTCTATCCACTTTGTGAAGTAATCAGTGGCGGTCAAGATCCATCTATGCTGCCCGGACGAAGCTGGGTGGATTTCACCAATGAAATCAAGGCCCCACTGCTGAAATGGTGCACTGATTTCCACCGGTTTGAGAGGCAATGGCTGCAGTCGTTGTTTTCCTTGAAATATTTGGCACTCATGGCAGCTCTTTACCGCTTTGTACACATCAGAAAAAAGAGAAGGCCAATAAAAACCAGCTCGCAAAATCTTGTTGGCTGTAGTTTTCCAAAATAAATGACCTCCACAGTCACCTTTATGGAAGTCTTCTACCGTCGCTTTTGCTTCCTCTTCAACCAAACAATTTAGCAAGATGCCCCCGGGATCTTTCCAATACAATGCTGATTTCATAATGCAAAATTTAGCAGCCTTTAATTTCAAAGTCCTCGCTTTATTTTTTGACATTCCAGGAGGCGCGGACACATTCTGAAGTACATACACTATATCAGCATACCAAGGAGAATTAATAAAAATATCTGATACCTGAACCGCTGAATTTTCTCCTTCACCATCGGATAAGGCAGCGATCAAGTTGATATCAAGGGCGTGAGGGTTTGTTTCAGCCATTAGTTTAGCAAGTCCTTGTCCTTTAATCAGCTTGGTGGGCTTGATTTCAACATCATATTCCAAGAGAGCAGCAATCCACTTACCTCTCCTACCTTCCGGCTCTGTTTGTACCAAGACATCCTTTACCGCTGCACTAGGAACATAAGCTAATACATGAGAGTGAAGAATATAAACCCGAAAATCTTTCAATGCCTTAATCAGGGCCAGCGCTTGTTTCTCAATGATGTTATAGTTTAATGCCCCATCTCTAATGATCCGGCTGAAAAATGCAATTGGCCTTTCAACACCCTCTCTTTTTTGCATTAATACTGTTGCTAATGTATGCTCGGAAGCAAAAGAAAACACAATGAAATCCTGAGTATAATCAGGGCTGATTAAGGTCGGGGCTGAAGACAAGATTACCTTGATTAAATTGAAGGATTTGACTGCCTCCTCGGTCCATTTGATCTCGCTGTCCTTCCGAAGCATGTTGGTCATTTCTCTAAGGTGCTCTGCAAGATTAGGAATGAAGCGGCGCAGAAAATTTAATTTACCATTAAAAGATTGTATCTCCTTCTTATTTCGGGGCTGCTCTAGCTGCTGAATTGCCTCCACCCGTGCGGGATCAATTCGTATACCGTCTTTGGAAATGATATGTCCCAGCAATTTACCTTCACTCATGGCAAAAAGACTCTTTTTTGGATTTAAAGAAATGCCATATTTTCTGCATTTTTGGAACACTTTAGTTAAGTGAAATAGATGCTCCTCATCGGATTTGGAAAATACCGTTAAGTCATCAAGATATACAACTAAGAATATGTCCTTTTCATTGGCAAAAGCCATATCCATAGCTCGCTGAAATGTAGCACCTGCATTCTTCAAACCGAATGGCATTTTAGCATAATGGAATGTTCCCCAAGGCGTAGTGAAGGTTGTCTTATCACGGTCATCCTCATGGACTAAGATCTGATTGTAGCCGGAGTATCCGTCTAGCAATGACATCTTTGAGGCACCCACTACCTGCTGCAATATGTGGTCCATTTTAGGCAGCGGATAGTTGTCCTTTAGTGACACTTTGTTTAAATTTCTGAAGTCTATGCACAAGCGAATCTCACCGGTCTTCTTTCTCACAGGCACTAGGTTGGAGATCCAATCTGAAAAGCGAACGGGAACTATAATTCCGGACTGATAGAGCCTATTTACCTCTTTTTCAATTAAGGGCAGCAACTTGGGATTGATCCTCCGCAACTTTTGCCGAAAAGGCTTTTGATTTGGCTTTATAGGAATAGTGTGTTGGATAATGCTTGTATCATAGGTCTTTAAATCTGAATAATCCCAAGCGAATACATTAGAAAATGATGACAGCAATCTAGTGTATTGATTCTTTACCTTGAGTGGCAGAGCCTTTGATAATTTCACCATCTTTGGATGTTCCGCTGTCCCAAGGTTCACATCTTCCACACCTTCTTCTGTTGGCATCAAAGTTGGCTTGCGAGCCACATCATCTTGATCAAAAAGTTCTTCTAAAGGAATCAGCCCTTTAGGAATATGATTATCTTTCAGCTGCAAAACATCCATTTGATTCATTCCTTCAGGCTCCATGTCTATTGAAATTTCTTCAAATTTACCTTCTCCATGCAAGAAGTCTTTGATTTCCTCATCATCCTGAAAGACTTGCCAACTCCTTTGGTTGTCCGGGATTGTAGGGCGATGCTTTACATAGATTTCAAACTTGTTGCTCGAATTCATTGGTATTTTCAAATTGCTTGCTGCCCTGGCCAATGCATCCGCAACTCCATTTTGTATCCGGGGTATGCATGTTAAAGTATGCTCTGAAAACCGCTTCAAAATGTCTAGAACAGCATTGCGATAAGCCCGCATACGAGGATGTTTAGCTTGAAATTCCCCCTTTACTTGTTTGATCACTAACTCGGAGTCGCCATAAACTGCTATCTTCTTTGCTTTTAATTTCCGGAGGATTTTCAAACCAGCTATAAGGGCCTCATATTCTGCTTCATTATTCGAACAATCAAAAGCCAATTTATAAGAGCACACTTGTACCTTGCTTGGGACTTGGTTAGGGACTGAAAACGGGCTACGAATCCATACACCTATGCCAGCTCCATCGCTGCCCACTGCACCATCAAAATCCATGGTCCAAAGACCATCTTCATCATCATCCAAGGGCTGCACTTGTGATGTTGTTGCAGTCATGACTTGCTGCCCATTTGTTTCAGCAATTGACTTTATGACAGCAGTCCTTTCTTCACTGTCCGTTCTCAATACTTCCCTGAAATTTTCTGCCATGCCTGGGATATCTTCTATCTGAACTAATTGACTATCTACCTCATTAAAATTATCAGCAAATAAAACAAAGGATTCTAAATATGTTTGTACATAATTTACAGGATGATTTACTGGCTTTTCCTTGCTAGTAATCATATACTTCATCTTTTGCTCTCGGTACACCTTTCTCATTTGGCCAAACACCGGAATAGTGGCATATGAAAAGTCCAGCTGTAAAGTACCTTTAAGTTTTGATCCCCACGACCTTGAAAGGAGCATACCAAACCTTGGAGGAATGTCCGCCACTACCACATCCATCAAGAGATTCTTTGCGGGAATTTGATCCAAGCTAACAACCAAATCTTTAATCAAACCGATGCATCTAACTCGGCTGGAATCAAATGAATATAGATCATGGTACTTACGAGTTATATCAAGTCCCAACTTCTCCATTATTGCCTTGGGCATTAAATTGTGTGATGCTCCCGAATCGAACATAGCATTATGAAGCACATAATCATGAATTCTTAAGCTGATATAGAATGGCGGGACATCGCTTTCCGGAGACTCACCGTTTAGAGCTGGCCCAAAGATTAATTCCGGCTGATCATCCTCCACATTTACCGCATCTAACATTGGATCAGTATTGAACATCTTAGAACTTTGTGCTCTGTAGGTAGTGTTCTTCATGACTTCTGTTAGTGGAATGGACAATTTCAATTTCGAGACTTCGTTCTCAATGCTGAATGCTTGACTTTTCTCACTTTCTTTTGCCGGATTATCTCGTTTTGCTGCTCTATCTTTGGGTACATTTGATGGCTGATCCATCTTGTTTGCTGGAACTGTTTGAGTTGATGGAGGATCCATGACTTCTTTACCCTTTCTCTGTGGAACAGCAGCACCATTCTTCGCCAAATTTTCTGCCCTCTTTTGAATTGGATGTATGGGAACTGTCCGGTTTCTCAACTGTCTCTGCTGGCCTTGTTGAGCTGATAAAGCATGTAAGTAACCTCTTTGATACTCTTCTGACTCTTCTTGAAGTACAACATCATTAGATAGAATGTAATGCTCATCTTGAGGTGTATAAGCATTACTTACCAGCTCTTCTTCTTCCGTGATGTAAGTGGGCATATCATCGGGAGTAAAAAAATGATTTTCTTCACCAGGACCTTCACCCTCATCTTCAGATTCTTGAGTGACATAGTTTTGCTGAAATGGGGGTTGGATCGGTTGCTGCACTGCCGCCTCTTGTGCTCGTGTTTCCTGCTGTTTGATCCTATATTGGGGCTGCTGTTGTTGGCCTCTGAAGTTTGGATTTCGAACTTGTGGTTCTGGTTTGCCAAGACTGAGATTTTGGAGTGCCTTTGACGCCTCTTCCATTTTCCGAATAACTTGAGAAGTGGATGGCACCTCCTCCTTGATTGTGACCTTCTTTTCCGCTTTCATTCTTGCCCTTTTGTCATTCAAATTAGCCTCCACACTGACTGCAATTTTCTGCATTTCCTCCAAAGTAGGAGGATCTCAGTCCCGTAGTGAGTAGGCCATCTCCGGATCGAAACCATCCAGGAACTTAAGCAATGCGGACTTTCTTGATGGTTTCAAATCATCGGGTATAGCGTTATACACTGAATTAAATCTGATGATATAATCTTGAACCGACTCACCCGGATTTCACTTGAGGTTGTTGTACTCCGCATTGATTTGCAGCGGGTCTTTCCTTATTTCCCATCGGTCCAAGAATTGATTCTCGAGTGCTTCTAAGGTGGTGATGCTGTTAGCTGCCAACCCTCTGAACCATTTTCTTACTTCTCCGGCAAATGTTTGCACGAACAACCGCATGGTAACATCTTCTTCATCTAACTCATATAGATCAAAGAAAGTGGACATTTTATCGACATGTTGCTGTGCTGTAACACTTTGTGGAGCGCCATCGAACATGGGAATTTTGCTTTGATAGTCAGCTGGCATGTCATGAAGATTAGCAGGCAGTACAAGTGGGGCAAACCGGGCTGCCATTTTTCTTGGTAATGTAGGTCTTGGAGTAGCAGGCGGGGTAGGTGTGGCAGTATGAGGAGTAAGAGGAGGAGAAGTAGTGTGTGAAACCGAAGGCGAGACAACTGTAGATGGGGGATGAGTAACTATGGGAGTGATGGCAATATAAGGGGGATTTGACTGTTCATGCGCCGTGATAGAGGATCCAATATGACCAGAGATATTTTCAAGGAAATCAGCAAGAGTTGTAGCTTGTACACGTGTCTGGAGATTCCTCAAAATGAAATTTTCAACTAATTTATTATGCCTCTCAAATTCAATAGCAGCTGCAAAATCAGGATTAGGAACTAGAGTAGCAAGTGCACTTTCAGATTTAGCTTTAAACAACGACAACTCAAAACTTTCATCGAAATCAAGATCTTCAAGATATTCAAAAATAGCTGGGCATGAATTAGATCTAACAATTGGTCTTGGATCAGTAGCCAGCTTGTTTTCACGAATAGACTAGGAAAGGAAAAACCGCTCAGCCGTATGGAAACTCTTAGCCTATCATCCAAAGCTTAGAGTCCATAATGATACTGGGATAAAGATGTCACTGAAGTGAGAGTTTCAGAAGCTCACGGAGATTGACTGAAGTAGCGTTTATCTACTAACGCTGATGTAAAACAAGAGCATGTTCAAAGGCTACCTGGCGTAACTTCAGGCTCCGTCTAAGACTTGCGAAACACACACATCAACACACAAAGAAGTTTGTTCTCCCCAGTATGGTCGCCAATATGTTAGCGTTTGGAATTCACCTAGGCTGAGATAGACAAACTCTCAAGGCTACATCAAACCATTTCACCTCGTAGCTAGCCCTACGAGGTATGAGAAGGCTCTCTCGGGTCAGATTCGGTAGATATTTCAATAGGATAAGCTGACCAATTAGGGATAAAGATTTTAGGCTAGTAAATTGATAAGGGAGGTTGATTTAAAGATTTTTGGGGTTTTTGGTGGCAATTTGGAGGGAGTGCAATTCACGGTGCGGGGATTGGGCTCAGTTTTTGCAGGGGGATCTTTGGGGCAAGGTAGGAGTGAGTGCTGATGCCTTAATCTGAGATGGAGGATCAGGAATGATAGAGGAGGAGCTAAAGAGGGCAAACAACAACTTTGAATCCTCTTTAGACAGTGGAAAACATAGATATTGAACAAAATTAAAAGCTGAGCATGGCATGCATGAATTCAAACTTTATCACTTCATCTGTTCAATTAGCAGCAAAGAAAGAGATGGAACACATAAACACACTTACAATAACATGTAGAGAACACACCATCAACACAACAATCCACAAGAATCCACAATGATGTCTGCAAAACCCTGGCCTTCCTTTTCCTTAAATTGCAGTAATAGATGTACAATATGCAATAATACTTTCTCCCACAAGAGTCCAACCATGAAAATGAGCAAGAGAAGGCATAATATAGACCATCTAACTCCTTTCCCCACCTCTAGGGGTCGAGCTCAGCTTCCTAGGAGCAGTTTGAACTAATTCTAAACTTAGCACTAGATAATAGGCAGTCAAAACAACTTGCCTCTAAAACTTAGCTAACTCATCCATGCATTAAATATTCACTATTTACATCAAGGAAGCTTCTAGAAGGGTTAAGAGAGATTAAATCTATCAATGTGCCATGAAAATTATCCATACATCCATCATTTACAAGTACAAATGATTAACCAAGGTAAAAACTGAGTTTTGCAGGCCGAAAAGTCAAAACTGGCAATTTTCAGCTCGAGTGGTCGCGCCCCTTTGAAGCATTTTCTGAGTGGGTTCCAGTTGTCCAAATCAAGTGCAAGATGGCTCATTGGAAAGCTCTATGTGTCTAATTTCCATCCCAAGTGGAATTTCTGGATTTGGAGTTGATTTGACCCCTCAAAAGTCATTTCTCCCAAGGTCACTTTTTGCAACTCAAAAAGTGGGCAGAAAGTCAAAATTTTGATGTATTTTGAGCTTTTGGAGGCCCAAATCTCAAAATCAAGTTGACCCCAAGTATAGGTAATTCTAGTTTTTGCATGCTCTTTCCAAAAATGTCAACTTTTTGTGATTCTGAGCAGTCCTCCCGAGTGGTCGCGCGGGGGGTGAGACCACTCCATAGGCAAAAACCTGTAAATTTCCAAAAACTTTCCAAAATGCTCCAAAACTCTCAAATTTTTTTGATTTTGCTGCTGGATGAAGGCTAATGAGTACCATGGTGAGTGAGGGATGCCTCAGCCAAGATACGGAGTGGGTTTGTCCTTTTCTTCTTCTTCTGGGCCTCTGACAGCTTCCTTCGGAGAATTTTCATTTTAGCCTTGCAAACATGCAATCTTGCCCAATAGTGTGTTTTCATGTTGCGTAGCAGCTCTTTGTCACGATTTGCCTTCTCCAACAATCTCTCCAAGTGTGCATTCACACGGATAAGCATGGACTCCCGGTCAGCAGGCAATGGGTCACCGGGCCTCCTACGGTTCAAAGTTCGATCATTGCGGATCCTCCATAGCTCATCAAGTTCTTTTTCTTCTTCTAATTGTTTGGTGCGCTGTTCTAGATAAGTGATGGTCCATTGAGCCATTTGGAGCTTTTGCTACAACACGAGGTTCTCCTCCTCTCTCTGCCTGATAATCTCATAAAAATCTGAAGAAGGAGAGCGGGCATCACGACCAATGAAATCATCATGTGTATCACCAGCTCTCTCATCCTCAATCATGGGCTGCTTGCCCTCCCGTACTGCCTCTGCTGATGAAGAATGCGAGGCCCCTTCCACCTGGTGTGGAGATAACACTCGCTGATCTGAAGAAGATGCCGAGACCCCTTCCACCTGCTGTGGAGAAAATACTCGTCGAGCTGCTGCAAATAAGGTCCTAGGACCTCTCTGATAGGTGACCCGAGGTGAAGAAGCCACATGTCTCGGAACAATAATCTCGGGCTGGTGTGATGGACCTCCCACCTCATGAATGACCTCTGGCTGTGGCTGTGGCTGTGGCTGTGTGAAGAACTCACGGGAGATAAAATCTGCCCAAGAAATGCCCTGCTGGCTGAGCTGATGGGAAACAATCAGCTGGATGAGACCATGATGACACAAGCTGCTGAGCTGCTGAGCTGGGGACTGCCTCTGAAACACGGACACCATCCTCTGAATATCCTGGAAGAAGTATACCGGGATGTTCATCATCCTCACTCGGGTAAAGTGCATCAACAGGCAAATGTGACAAGCAAAGACTCGTGAAAACCTTCCCTCACATGTGAAGTAATGCATGATAAGCCGCATGATCGGAGCATACTCCTCTCGGAGGAATCTGAAAGGAAAGTTCCCTGACAAGTTGTGTATGTATGTTGGCCTGACATATGGCTCAAAGTAAACAAAATCCAGCCACTTGCGCTTTGGCCACACCTCACCCACATTTGGTATCCCGGTAGCCAGTGAAATAGCCTCTGGAGAAAACACAAAATTCACCCCTGCAAGGGTGACCTGCCCGTCATGAAGGTGTAAAACAAATAACCAGGCCAGCTCCCCATGATGTTGAATCTGTGCAAGCCTCTCGCAAAACTGATAGCATGACATGTACTGAAAGCCAGTCACTGCCAATGGGCAAGCCTGCAACTCTGCCAAGGATGTGGGCTCTTCTCTCTTGTGGTGACCACCCTTGCCACCCTTACGAGGCCTCCGCTGTGTCTCAACCTCCGTGGATGAAGATCGGTCATCACCTTGCTCATTAGTTTCAGTGGTTGACATGATGTTATTGAGCAAGGTGGAACAAATAAGCCAAGATGACTGCTGCCCTGCCTGCAAAAATGCTGAGAAGTATGCTGTTTTCAAGGGGAAAAATCATGAGGGAAATGTTAGGGGAGGGAATTTACATAAGGAAAGGGAAAATATATATAAACAACAGGGAACTTTGAAGGAAATAATCACATAATGTCAAATATGTCATTCTATCTCTCATCATTTGCAAATAAATACTTTATTAGGGAAAATAGGTGTTATGATCACCAAGGGAAAGGACAATATAAATTTTCATCATGGAAGGAATGAGGGTATGATCATCAGGGTATGAGGTAGCATCAACCACAAGCAATTAACAGGCTGCTCCCTTTTTATTTTGTCTTTGAATGCCTTTCATGAGCATACTTTGTTTTTTCAACATTTAAAATGGCCATTGATGCTTAATGGGAAACAGGGATCTTTACTTATTTGATCATAGGGGAGGGGAAGGGTTTTTATGACAGCTTGAAAGGGAAAAGGGATATTTTGTATCAAGGGTATTAGGGAGATGGAGGGAGAAAGGAAATTAGGCTTTTGGGACTGGGGAACACATTAACAATCTCTGCCAACTATACTTTATAACAGCAGTTCCTTTAACAATGCTGGCAGCTTCATGAATGCTTTTTGTCATAGGTGAAATAAGGTTTCATTTACATGCTTTGACAAAGGGAAAGGGATTTCAATTGCATAGGAACTTTTAGGAAGAGATAGAGAAATTGAATTAGGGTTTTGGTGAAGGGAAGGGTAGAAAAACAGAGTTTTGGGATTAGGGAGATGTATCATGCCCTTGTGCAAACCCTAGCACAGCAAACTGTTCATTTTGACCACTAGTACATTGATAAACTTTGTCATGGACACTCCCACAGCTATCTAACCTCTGATATTTATACAGCAACATATCCTTTTTTGCTCATGTCTTTTACTAGGCTATGCATAATTACATTACTCTGTTTTTTTTTTTTATGATATTCATGTGCATGCCTCTTGCCATCATATTTTTTCTTTTCAAAATGTTTCTTTTCATTTTTTGCTGTGTTTTTTACATATATATTTGCTGTATGACATAGTACTAGGGTTTGGGTAAGTTTGTATGGGAGAAATTAGGATTTGAATAGGGTTTTAGGGAGGGATTGGGTTTTTTTTTTTTTTTTTTAGGAAAGTGAACTGGGGTTTAGCATTACTTGCAAATGAGATTGAATAAATTAACACTCTGACATTTATGCATAATGATAGGAAACCATGGAGGGAAATGAAGGAATAAAAAACCTTGAAGAACAAACAATAACCCTAGCATAATGCTTGCAAAACAAACAATCACTTAACCTATCTTTTCATTAATTTCTCATGATAAAAATGACCATAATCATCCATTGAATCCATGGCACAATCATTAACAATGCAAGGGAGGCCTACCTCAGAGAATTCACGAGCAATCACAAAATTTTTTGAAGTTTTGATGCGTTCTGGAGCAAGCTGGCCGAGTGGTCGCGCACTAGTCTCGAGTGGTCGCGCCCCCCTCGAGTGGTCGTGCCCGACCAAATTAACACAGGGAAATGTTGCTGGAGTGGTCGCGCACCTCCCAGGTGGTCGCGCACCCTGGTGGAGTGGTCGCGCACCCTCAAAAAGCCTGAAAACTACTAAAACTTACCAAATTCACCCTCTTGCCTCTCTCCTTGTGTTTTCTTGCCTTCAAATGCACAATGAGTCTCTTTTGAGAGGGAATTGGCCTTTATATGCTCACATTTGAAAAAATTAACTTGAAAAACCCACTTTATAATGTTTTCACTTTTGCATTCTTTTTAACACTGTTTTTGAGTTGATTTTGTCCTGAAATTAGCTTTTTGAGGCGTTTGACTCCGTTCTTTTTGCAGGTTGACCATCTGATGGACTGTGGTGAATGAACCAGGGTTGTTGCCGGCACTTTTGAAAACTTTTGAAAATTTCTTTATTTTTACAAATTTCTCATGACCTTGAACTTAAAAACAGGGTTTTTAAATCCAAGGCATTAAATGACCTGTAGCTGATGAAAATAACAATGAAACATATGTACATACCTCCTTCTGGCTTGCTGGGTACTCACTGAACTTGAACTCATGACCTTGCAGTGATTTTGACTCAAAACCCTAGACCTAAGACCTGGGACCTCAAGACAAAAATAAAAACAAACATGACTCAATTTCATTGTGGTATGACCTGATCCAGCAAAGCCAAGAAGGGAACAAAGACCAGCCCTCCATTCAGTTTTATGGCATGCCTAGCGGGATGCAAAACTGACACTAATGAGACTCCTACCTATGCATATGCAAAGAGCTATTGATCACTGATGGAGGGCTCAAGACCGACACTAACACGAACAACTGGAACAGTTATGTCGTGGTATCACACACCTTGTCACCTATTTCATCCAGGTCATCGTTTGTCAGAGTGACTGGATCCAGTGACAACTTTGTCGCTTTTGATTTATTTCACGACCCTTCTTTTCCTTGTCCCTGTACCTTTTGATCTGGAAGGGACTGCTCTGGTCCTCCTAACCACTTCTGCCCTGATCTAACTAATCCTCCTCCTCTATTTGGGGAGAGGGAGACTTACCACTACGCTTGGAGCCATGCTCTTCTTGTTCAACATCCTGCTTCACGATGCACTCCGCTTCCACCTGGGCCTTCTCCTCAGCCTCTTTTCTCTGCTTCTGTTGGACCTTCTACTCTTTTGCTTCCTTCTTCTTCTTTTCTGTGGATTTTCTAGTGCCCATAGCTAAATCGGATAGAGTATGCCAATCTATTGGCTAGCGCTTGATGACCTCATGAATAGCGTCTTCTGTAGCGAGGTAAGGTAGGTCAAACGATTTTTGTTGTGGATCCTTCCGCGCCTAGATGTATATGCGGTGGAAGCAGCTTTATACTCTGTGTACTCTGGAATCCACTCAAACACAGTTGGTGAGAACCCTGGCTTCTGGTTGATGGCCATGCAAATTCTTTCCTCCATTAGCACTCAAAAGAGTTTGGTCTCTGTGATGCGCGTGGCGTCCTTTGTTTCCCAGAGGTATGCAAACTGTGTAGCCTTCGAGAAATCATTATCCACGGGAGGAAAATGACTATCCTCCGGCAGATCCCAAGCGACAAGCACAATGGAGAGAAACAACCACCAATAGTGGAATTTTTTACTCTCATCTTGCACCTCTCAACAGTTCACAAGGAACTCACTACAAAGGTAGAGTGACCAATTGAACTGCACGCCCTCCGCGCACTGTGCAACTAGTGAAATAACTGGTGCCATAACCTCATCTGTGTGGCATTTCCTCATGAGTTTGCTAGCAAGGATCTGTGAAGAATTTTTTACTATGGGGTTGGTGATTGAGATAATATAGTACCTGTGCGACATCTTCACAAGCTTGAATTTGTCATTCATTTTCTCTGCGAAGTCACACTCACTCGTCTTTCCACCAAACTTCTTTGCCGGATTCAACCCCGAGTGCGGCAATAATGTGATTCGATGGATCAACATATTAGTGATAGGGATTTGCGTGCTCACCCACAAGCATCCGTCATGTACCAAGGTCAACAACTACTTAATAACAATAAGGTTGATGTTGGAGTGGTGGTAGTGGGGCACCCACAACAGGTTCAACAACCCCGACTGGTTCACTCCACGAATCCACTCCACAGGATCTAATGCAGTGACACCTGATTCTTTGTAAAAGACCTTATTCATATAGTTCTTTGTTTCCAAGTGGGGGAACCTCTCGTGATTTTCCAGATCCTAGTCTTCTAGCTTGAGATGGGGAATTTGTGCCAAGTGCGGACCTCCAAAAGTGATATTCTCCAGTAGTAGGGGTGTACTGATGAGGAATTTTCCTGCATCTGGGTCCTTAGGAACCTTCACTTTTCCCTTACACAGAGGGATATAATCCGACAGTTAGAGGTAGGATCCATCCCCTCAGCATCTATATCCTTCGCACCTTCTTCAGCCTCCAAATCGACCACTTTCCCCTTGTCCTTCGCCCATTGTTTTTCCTTTTTTTGGGCCTGGGTAGTAGCATGCTTCCTCGGTGACTCGCACACTGGCATGGGCTTCTTCTACTTGTCCTTATTAGGTTTGGGGACTTCTCTCACTGGTGGAGGCTTCGACCTAGGTGACCTTGGTGCTGTAGGCACAGCAGCTGGAGCCTCCCTACTCATTACCTCTGGAGCAGCTCCCTTAGAGGCAATAACTCCTCTAGTACTAATAGTCTCTCTTGGTCTGGACATCGTGCTGAGAATAAACCGTTGGGTATCCTAGGGTTACTTATCAAATACAGAACTAGTGACTAAATCAGTGAAAACCTGAGGATTCATAAATAATCAACAACTCAACACATAAATTCTAAGGATGCAAAGTGTTTTTCGCTGGACAACCATGCATAATTTATAGGCGAATTTAAATTCAAATTCAACCATTCCCCCCAAAATCCATCCATAAATGCTGAATTGGCGCCAGATTTCTAAATATATCAGTCTTAAATTTAGCCTTAAATGTCGCTCCTCTGCTCCTCTTAACCATCTCCTCATTTTCAAATCATGAACATTGACTATAATGGTCACTTTCTAGTTATGCTGCGTGGTCTTTCCCCTTATAGTGCAACTCCCTTTGCACTTCTTCTGGTACAATGACATCATTCTATTTCACGCAGCCCCCTATCCCATAGCTCTACAATGTATTTTATAGTCCCGCACCTCCTTGCAGCTGCCTGGAGCGCTAATACTGTGCTACCACCATGTAGTCATTGGGCCAGATCCCTGGTGTATGGCTTCTATTGGCTTCGATTTACCCTTCCCAGAAATGGGTCTCCATTCAACTTCGTGAGTTGAACTGCTCCGCCATCTATAATCTCTTTTATAACATATGGCCCTATCCAGTGCATCTGAAAAGTTCCTGGAAAATTATCAAACTTACTGTCATATGATAAAACCAAATCATTTACCTTGAAGGTGCATAGTTTGATGTGTCGATCGTGCCAAGCTTTTTCACATTCCTTCTGAACCTACTGATGGAATCCAGCTAAAAACCTATATTCCTCGAGCTCCATTGGCTGCGTGAGCCTTTCTTCTAAGGCTCTGTGGTCTACCATTCCTGTGAAAGATGTGATGCATAGACTAGGCATGATATACTCCATAGGCATGACACCTTCCACGCCATAGACCAACCCAAAGGTGTCTAACCAATAATGTTTTTACAAGTAGTTATGTAAGCCCATAACACTACTGGTACGCACACGTCCCAATCATTCCATTGCGCATTGCAAACCTTCGTCAGCGCATTTTCCAATATCTTATTAAAAGCCTCAATCATTCCATTGGCCTGAGGATGATATGGCATACTCTTCTGATGGTAAACCTGGAATTCATTTGTTGGCGCACTAATCATTTCAATGAGAAAATGCATACTGCGATTACTCATCAGTACCTTTTGGCAACCAAACCTAGTTAACACATATTCGAATAGAAATTTTGCTGTTGTTGCCCCTGTACAGTCCTTCATAGGATGTGCCTCTACCCATCTGGTCAAATATTCGGTTGCGGTAATGATATACCGAGCACTTGTCTTCTTGCCTGGAGGCTGAATCGGTCCTACAAAATCGACTGTCCATTTCTCAAATGGCTGCAATGACACCTACGGATTCAAAGGCAGCTCACCCCTCCGCGATGGCCTTCCCATTCTTTGACATGCATCGCATTCCCTACAACAGGCTTTAGAATCCTTATACAGCGTCAGCCACCATAATCTAGCACGTAAAATCTTCTATGTTGTTGCTTTTCCTGCATAATGCCCTCCCATAGCTCCTCCATGATCTTCAATGAGGATACTGTTCCATTCAAAATTAGGCACAAAACATCTAAGTATCTCATCTAATCCCATTTTATATAAATGGTCTGCAATTATAGAGAAAATTGCCACGTGCACTGCCAATTCTTTCTTTTACTGACTGGTATATCCTTCTGTAGTTGTTCCTATGGTCAAGAAATGGATAATATCCACAAAGTGATTATCCACTACAAGCACCATGAAGAGCTATGCGTCAGGCAGCCCTTCCTCCAAATTGGTAGGCTCTTCTCCTGTTTCAATGCACGATAGATGGTCTTGGCCCGCGTTCAATCTTCATGGCTTCACAATTATTTCAAAATCATATTCTTGAAACAACAACAACCATCTGCATATTGGCCCCCCCCAACACAGTCTTATTAACTAGATATTTTAATGCAAAATGGTCTGTGTACATCCTGAAATGTCTGCCTAGTAGGTAATGTCTTTACTTATGGAGCACATACACCATATCCAATCCTTTGCACTCTGTCGTCGAATAATTATTTTCAGCCTTAGACAACTTCCTTCTCACAACCGTAATAGGATGATCTAGTTCTCCTTCGCCATCCTGTGTCAGCACTACCTGTCATGCGGAAAGAGTCAATTTTGCGGACAAAACTGACCTCCCTAGAAGCGAAGGCTTTCTAGTGACAAACAAGACAAGTAAACACTACCTTTCTCTAAATATGCATTTAGAATACAAGTAATCAGGTGTTCATAACATACCTTTAGTCCAACGCTTTGTAGTAGTCCAGCCTCGCCGATCCGGATGAGCTCCTCCTTCTCTTCGAAACTTGCATTCACTAACAAGCCAAAAGATTACATAGCACCTGAATAACTTATAAAATAACACATATTCATCATACAGACCAAGGAGTATATGAAACAAATCATGTATAACAATCTGTTGAGAAAAGTGAGCTTAATTGTATTAAGTGGAAATAAAAGAAACCATTACAACCTGAGCCTTGGTGTTGTGCAGGTCCCTCCTAGGGTCCAGCAAGAGTTTTCCTTTACTTTGATCAGCTCACCCACTTCCAAATAAGGCTAGGAAAGGATGGGAATCTCTCCTCTCAAGCTCTATAAGGGAGTCCTAATTCCAGCAACATCTACCCTTAGGAATATTCAGCTTTCAACCTCCCCTCCTTCTGGCCCAATGCCTGTATTTATAGTGCTCTAGAGGAAGTTAATCAGGTCCACCATCAATGTGATAAGCCCCTCTTTGAATGGGATAGCTCCCCTCTTGATGGGATAAGTTCCTCTTTCATAGGGATACATGAACCATCTGGAGGCGCTCAATACACGTCGAACAAGCTTCTAGAATGCTCTAGAAATGACCACAAGTAACTTTTTTGAAGTGAAACTTGCGACTTTTGTCCTTTACAGGAGTACGCACCCACCCCTTTATAGACAGAGCGTACAAGTACGCAGGTATTGTGAACTTGAGGTGCGTACACGCAGGTAAGGCTAAGAGAAACTGCGTACCCAGAGATATATAGATTTTTAAAGACTTTCTCTTTTTCTTGGAGTTTGACATGAGGAGCAGAGGTATGAGACTTGCCAAGGAGGATAGTATGACAGTTGATGGAGCCATACTAACTATAAATAGTCATGGTGACAAATTTTAGTGTAACAGATTGCCCCCTAAAGTGCGAAGCCTGTAGTAGATTAGGGTTTCATATCATCTAGGAAGGGTGAAGTACTTTATCATTTCAAGGATTATCTTGTGGAGAGCCCAGTCGGAACCTGCAAGTATTCAACACAAAATACATATATAAGATCATATCATCGCTGAGGTAGGCATTCCCATACTCAGATCAAAAACTTTAACTAACAAACTAACTACTGCTCTGATACAGGAATGATTTTGCAGTACATCATAATCATAGACTCATGTAGACACAGTATGGACGCAGCCATCTGTTTATGATTAGTCTACTATATAATGAATACAAAACTCCTCGCAGCCTAGATGGTAGAAACTAGATCCAGGGTCTTCATTTCTACTTCCCGAAATAGTACGATTATATCCATGCGAATAAATGAGTTGATGTCGAACATGGTAGAAACCACTTGATTACCAGTCAATGATGTAAACTGTTAACAAGTGTGAGAGAGACCACCAGTGATGTCAATGGTTCTCAAAGTACCCAGTGCAAACCATGAGATGTGAATGAATGAGTTGATGTCGAACATTTCACGGAATCCTTCGATCGAAAGTCAATGATGTAAACCGTCGTCAAAGGCGAGAAACCTGCCATTGATGCATGCAGATTTCAAGGTACTGATGATTTCTAGGTCATCTTTCTAGATAATGTGCTGATGTCGATAGAAAGCGACCCGTTGCAGGCAAGCCCACAACACGAAATCATAGATCAAGCTGAAGAAATGTAGCTGTAAGGACTGACTCAGGGATGGTCGAGATCGATGACGGGTATTTTGCAGATGAATGGTTTATTTGCAGTGACCTCTTGAACACATAACGACACAACAGATGGCTTGGTGACATTTGACCCAAAGTTAATACCTGGCTGAAGACTTTCAATGTGGTTTGATTAACTGTGAGGCAAAGGATTTCCCAACTCAGGTGAATGGAAAGTGTCGTGTTCAAGAGTGGTGATAAGGCTTCTTCTGAGACAAAGGATAACAAATAGGCTCATTTTTCTCTCTTTTCCCCCACCATTTCTGGCAAGTACCTCTTTATTTTTTACAAGCTTGAGGAGGATAACATATGCTTGATTATAAGCTCATCCTTCGGATGAGTCCAACTTAGTTTTGATTCGAACCCTAAGAAGGAGTGGTCCGTTCTTGTTTGTAATCGAACAGGTCCTTTACTGTGAAATTTTAACGAGTCCAGTATAGGAGAAACTCGGCATTTTTCAATTTTAGAGAGTCTGAAAAAACTTAAGAAGACTCCAGGGTTGAACTTTTTCGTAAATTTGTGTCTCCCAAGCCCGAAAAAGTATAAAATTATACTTGAGAGAACCACTTGATCTTGCGACCAAGGAGTACTTTCATAATTAGTGCCTCTGACCTGAAAAGTAAAAAGCGATCGAGGGCACGTCGTTTTATTTCCAGTATCGAATTTGAAACGACAAAAATCCGGCAATATTTTCCTGTTTTTACGGTCAGAAAAGGGCTATAAGGGGACCGTCTTTTAATTCCGTTTTAACGAGTGTAAAAGAAACGCTCGGCAATCTTTTCATGTTTTAGGAGTCAGAAAAGGGCTTAAAAGATGACTCTGATGTTTTTGTATGTGAAAAATGACAATTTTCCCTGAAAATCCTTTTATCCTGCACAAAAACCAACACATTACTCATACCTGTTTAAAGATTGATAAAAATACTTTGAAAAATACCTTTTCATGGTGAAAAATAAACAAATTTACATTTATTTGCCCAAAAAACCTATAAAAAGGGCTTTTACCAATTCATTTTTACCATTTTACTGTTGAGAAGAGAAAAAGGGCTTTTGGCAAGAAATTTCCCGTGGACATTGCAGAGAATCCGACCGTCGAAATCGAACGCCGTCTCATCAACTATTCTACAACATCCTCCTCTGCATTTCCATCCTTTTAGAATTTGTTTTTAAGATTTAGTTTCATTTTTTGGAGGCCTTGGGGTTTCAAGGTCTGCTTTTCGGGGTACGCAGGTGCTCCATTGGTGACCTGCGTACCCTGACATTTTCTCAGTTGGGAAAATGCCGGGCGTACGCAGCTTGCCTTAAGGGAACCCGCGTACAAACGCTCTGTTCCCAAAGGCGGGCTGCGTACACCGCGGAAAGGATTATCAAACCCTCATTTCTCCAAAATGAACCAAAAAAATTTAATTTTATGGACTCTAACAGATGTTTTATGGTGTGTAGATTGCCCACCATGCTTGATTGGCGTGAGAGGGAATACGAAGATGTTGATTTGGCCGCCATTAATCACCAACCTTCCATTGATGCTTTGAAGGCATGCGGTCTTTACAAATACTGGGCCATACCTGGCATGAGGGCCCAGGTGCGCTTTCTAGAGTGGCTGGTTGAAAGGTGGAACGTTCAGGATCAGTGCTTTTACATTGGAGGGCACCAGCTCGAGATAGAGCCCTCGGATATTTACTTTCTCACTGGTTTGCCCAAGAGGGGCGAACAATTGACTCTGTCCGGGACTAGGCCGGGTGGCCAGTCCATTGCTAGTCTCAGACTAGAGTGGTGCAATAATCAGAACCAGGAGAAGGGGATAAAGATCAAAAAGATATCCCGACCTGAACTTATGGTAATTTCCTTTACAATTACCAGACTTTGTGGGGCTTCCGCTTTGCACATTGCCACTGGATCCCAAATGCGGATGGCGATTGATTGCTATCGAGGTACCATTTTCAATTGGTGTGATGCTGTGTTGGCCAATTTAAAAGGCCAACTGACTAGGGCAAAAAATGGGCAACTAAAGACTTTTGGTTATGGGCCTTTAGTTGTGAGTTTTGCTCTAGAGAGGGTTCTGATGCTGATCCCGCAGCAGCTCACTGTTGAGGTTGGGCTTCCTCGAGAGCCTAAGTTGATGCGATGGGTTGCGGTGATGGCCCGTCATCCTGACGAGGGCACGGAGGTTGTCCGATTTAGACTGGAGTATTTTCACTGGTTGGAGAACCAGATCTTCTCGATACAGGATTTTCCTTATGCCGGAGTTGATTTTCGTGGAGATCCGGACATGGTTCTTCCACCGGGAGAACAGTGGGATGACACAGGTACTTCATTTTTCACAAGTTTTTAAAATTATCTACTTTTTTTTGTTTTTCAAATCGTCTCAAAACTGACAGTGACAATTTTCAAAATGCAGATGTAGGCCCACAGCGTCCAGCCAATCTTCGGCCTTTCGAGAGGAGAGTACCAGTTGCACCGGCACCAGCCCCACAGGACGCGGCTGCAGAGACCCTAGCTGAGTTGGAACAAGACCTAGAGCGTCTTACGGTGGATATACCAGAGACTACTATAGATGATATTCCTATCAGACTTCAGCGCTATGTAGTCGCAGTCGCAGGGCCTTTTAGGAGGTTCTTGTGTAGGGTAGCCCGTGCAGTGGTGTCATATAGAGATCATCACCAGTGATTGGATGGTCATTTTGTAGACACATGTGACATTTTGGTTTTTTGTACTTATCATTTTTGCCGATCATAAGGTGTTTTACAACCTATGATCGAAGACGATGTATTTTTTGACACACTCTTATCTATATATATCATTATTACCGACTTATCTTGTTAAACATGTGTGATGAAATGTTTTTAAATTTACATGTATGATTATCGCAAATGTCTGTCTAACATTCGAGAAGCAATTGCATCTGCTAATGTATTTAAAGACCTTCGAATATGTTGATATTCAATGTAATCAAATTCACGTTCCAAGAGACGCACTCTCAAAAATAACCTTAATAACACTGGATTTCTAATGGCATATACCCTATTAAGCTGTAATACAACGAGTTCAGAATCTAACCTCACTATCAAACTCCGAATCCCAAACGAAATGGATTCAGACAATAATTCAATCACTGCACTGTATTCTGCAATGTTGTTTGTTGTTTGACCGAGGCTCACCCCATGCATAGAAACTAACTCGTCAGAGGGCGAATAGATAACCCAAGCTGCGGAAGAGATATTCCGTGTACTACAACAAGCACTATCAGCGAATCCAATGTACGTTTGGAGAGGCGTCGATTTCTGCAATATCAAGAGTAAAACCAAGATAAGCCAGAATAACGACGAAAAACACACTTTCTAAGCTAAGCACACTGTCTAAACTAACAAACACACCAGCTAGAAAGAAAAAACCTATCCTAACTAAAATCTCCATACCCATCATTTTAAGCATAATACCTCTTTAGGTAAAGTCCATTTCTGGGTTTACCCAAAGAGTCCCCATCAAAATCTACCAGCTCATAGGCCCCTTTTGCTAGCTTTCGCTTGATAATGTAGGGCCCATGCCACATAGGAACGAATTTTCCAGCACCTAATTTATCGTTAGCTTGATCATATAATAGCACTAGGTCTCCTTCTGAAAAATTTCGAGGGGTCACATTTCGATCATACTGAGCTTTCATCCGTTTTGCGTGAGTCTCGATTGCCAATGCAACGTCACGTCGAGTCTCATCTAATTGAGCTAAGTATAATAAACGCTTCTCCTCTTCGGAAGTAGCTGGAAGTAATTCGACAACCATTTGAAGTGACGGGATTTCGCATTCAATGGGCAGCACAGCTTCCAAACCATAAACTAGTTGGAAAGGATTGAACCCTGTTGATGTTTTCACTGAGGTTCGGTACGCCCAAAGCGCTGAAAATAACATGTTGTGCCAATTCGACCGATGAATACCAATGATTTGTCGGATCATGATAACTAGAACTTTGTTGATGGACTCAACTAGACCATTCGCTTGTGGATAATAAGGAGTTGAGCTATCGTGACGCAAACCAAGCTGGCCTGTAAGTTCTGTCATCATAATGTTTCGAAAATGGCGCCCATGGTCAGTGATTATCGCTTGTGGGACACCAAACCTAGCAATAATGTGATTGAATACGAAAATTGCAGCTGTTTTGCCGTCTGCCTCGAATGTAGGCATCGCCTCGGCCCACTTAGTGAAATAATCAACCGCAAGGATGATATACGCATGCCCCCCGGCCGAGTGAGGGTTACATGTAATAAAGTCGATACCCCATTTGGCAAAAGGACCAACGGCAATTATAGGGTGGAGAGGAGCAGGTGGTGCGCGCATCTTGCGATCAAACACTTGACAGTTGTGGCATTTCTGGACCGCAATAATACAGTCTTTAAACAAGGACGGCCAGAAGTAGCCAGCGCGCAATATCTTTTGGGCTGTGGCATACCCAGACATATGACCGCCACACGCTCCAGAGTGACAGTCATTTAAAACCCTTTCAGCTTCCTCGTGAGTTAAGCAACGGCGAAAAACCAAGTCTGCCCCATGGCGATAAAGAGTATCTCCAATACTTTTGTACAGTTGGGACTGGAATCGAATTTTCCGACGTTCCGACTTTGAAATTTCGGGCCGAAAGGATTGGGTTTGGAGATAGATGATTATATCCCCATACCACGGATCTAAAGTGCTGATGAGAAACAAAGATTCATCCGCAATGGGTTCCTCTGCCACAGTTTCTGTGTCAGCACGCGGGAAATCACACATCAACTCTGCAAAAACTAAAGATTTCTTAGACTTAGATTTTTCAAATTCCAAGTCGAACTCCTGCAGGATAACAATCCATTTAGAGTACTTGCCCCCTTGCAATTGTTTAGTCAAAATGTAGATCATAGGGTTGCAATCCAAAATGACTGTAGTTTTACGGAGAAGAATGTAGTGACGAAAACGCTGGACAGCTTGAACAGCTGCCAAGGCCAATTTCTCCACATGTGAATATTTGAGCTCAGTGGGATTTAATGTCCGACTAAGGTAATATATCACATTTTCCGTTCCGAATTCATCTTCCTGAACTAAGACCATTCCAATGGTGGAATGGGAGGTGGCGAGATACAAAAAATAATCCTGGTTGTAGTTGGGAGGATGCAGCAACGGTGCATGGGTCAACGCATGCTTGAGCGCATCGAAAGATTTCTGAGCTATCTCATCCCAAGAGAATTGAGCGTTCTGTTTCAACAACCTGGTGAAACCTTTTGTAATCTCGGCGTAGTTAGGAATGAATCGGCGTAAAAAGTTTGCTTTCCCCTGCAAACTTTGGAGTTGGTGAAGACTCGAAGGAGGAGGCAATTTGATGATAGCTTCTACCTTCGAGGGATCGACGTGAATACCGGCTTTTGAAACTACAAATCCCAGCAATCGTCCCACTTCTATACAGAAGACACATTTGTGTGGGTTCAACCGAATCCGATAATGCCTACACCTCATGAAGATTGCTCGTAAATGGACAAGGTGATCAGCTCGATGTAAAGAATGAGCAGGCAAATCATCAAGATACGGTTGCACAATGTGTTTGATGTCATGAAACGCATAAGACATCGCCGTTTGAAAAGTGGCTCTGGCATTCTTAAGCCCAAAAGGTAATTTACAATAAGCAAATGTCCCCCATGGACAAATGAAAGCTGTTTTTGGTTGATCGGCAGGTATAATATTGATTTGATTGTAACTGGAAAAACCGTCCATAAAGGAAAATATTTCACTGTCGGCACAATCATCAATTATTTGATCGATATAGGGTGTTGGATAGTTGTCCTTGGGACAAGCACGATTTATATCCCTATAGTCGATGCATATTCTTATTGTTCCCTGTTTTTTGTTAACCGGAACAATATTCGATACCCAATCCGTTAACGGGATCGGATAAATGAAACCTGCTTTCAACAACTTCTCAACTTCTTCTTTTATTGCAGCCGCTTTTCGTGGGTGAATCTGACGCAAACATTTCCGAACGGGTTTAGCGTCCGGGTAAGTCTTAATCTCATGGACAACAATGGAGGGATCAATTCCTGGCATTTCCTCATAGGACCAGGCAAACACGTCGCGGAATTCTTGAAATAGGGCCTTGTATATCTGAATTTCATCATCTGAACACGAGGCACCTATATGAATGTTTTCAATGATTCCGGGTTTGACTGAAATGTCAATGGGAACAGTGCGAGAGATGTTTCCCAAATTCAGCTCTGAATCAGGATGTTTCATTGGACTCTGAGCTTCTTTGACATATTCAGCTATAAAGATTGATGAGAAATCGTTTTCAAAACGATCATCCTCAGGTAAAAACGAAGATCTATGATGGAGATCTTCCCATGGTAAATCGTCTACGCACAGGACTTCAAAAAGTTGTTCGTCAGATGACACAACTTCGGGAAACGTTATTAACTCCGAGGTTGACGCGAAAAGTGATTCCTCACGGACCACATTCATTTGGTCGATTTGGGTTGAACGTGGGTCGGTAAAAGACTGCACAGCTTCATAGGCAATTTCATATGGACTCAAAGGCATAGCATCACCGAATGAGTCTATCTCAGATTCAGATGGGACAATCCAAGGATCATCGTAAATAATGGTGTCTGCTGTAATCATATGAATGAATGCAAATGAAGGGTCTGCGTTGATTGGAGGAAAAGGAAAAGTTCCCAGTAAACCGAAATATTTAACTAATCCTACGCCAACATCCTTGTAAGGGATAGTCGTTTTACCGACATGATGGATACTTTCTGAAGAGGCTGGGTTGGATGAAAAGTAAGCCAGCTGGTCTATGGTTACGATCTTTCCATTATGTGGAAACTTTATTACTCTGAAGACCGATGAAATGACCGCTATCATAGCGTAAGACCAACTTCGACCCAAGAGAAGGTTGTAGTCTAGAGGGGCATCAACCACCTCCACATCTAGACTAACGGTTTTTCCTTCAACCCCTATAGGCAAATCCTGTATAATGCCAAACGAATGAAACCCACGGCCATCAAAGGCCTTAAGAATTGTCGGGGATTGATTTAGTGAAGGAGAACCAAGCGATCTCTAGCACTGTATCAACATAATACACGTGGAAGCTCCCTCATCAATTACAGTCCGATGAATAGGCCTGTTTTTTACTATCACTGGAATCTGGAAAGCCATCTAATGAGGTAAACGCGGTGTACTATTTTCTAGATCAAAGATTATTAGGTTCGGGTCCTGAATATCAACAGCTCCTATAGCCGACAAAAGTAATTTACGTTGTGCTGGGCATGATTGCAGCAAATCTAAAGCCGACATTGCTGAGGGTGAAACAGCTAAATCCTCAACAATGTTGTAATTCTGGGCCGCTCTCGCATGTGGATTGAAAGCGGACCTTCGAAGTACACCCTTGGCGGGCGGTTTGATTACTAAGTTAGGGTTAGGTTTCTCGATCTGTAGTGGATCGGAACCGGGAGCTGAAGTTGATGGATTTAAATGAGAAGATTCTGCTTCTTTCGATCCATCAACAGGACTTTTACTACCATAATCTTGCGATCGAGTCGCAATCCTTACATGAGACATCATCAATATGGGTTCTTCACTGGCACTCGAGGAAGAACCTATCATCTTAATCTCCTGCTTTGGAAATGGATCTTTCAAAACAGCAGGAGTTGGGGAACCCTTGACGATTTTCACAACCTTGGCCCGATGAGGGCAATCTCTTGTAAAATGATCCTCTTCAATCGTCATTGGTTTCCGACTTTTCTGTTTTCTCCTTTGGAGCCTTGTCTGCTTTATTCTTCTTCTTACCTTTCTTCTTCCCACCGTTTTTTGATTTAGCCGTAGATGACTCTACAGCATGAATATCAGCGGAAACTTCAACAGAAGATTCTCCTGTCGGGGAATCTGGTAGGGTTATAATAGGAGAAGAATTCTTTGAAGACTTCTTCTTGCTTTTAGTATTCACCGTACCAATCATGCCATTAGCAGCATGAGATCCCGAAGGAGCAGCAGCGATTTGATTTGACTTTGGAAGATCTGGGATCTTTTCGTGTAACGTACCTGACTGAGTGTAAACTAAGTCAAGGTACTGCGCTTGAGCAATCACTTGCTCCTCAGTAACTACGCCGGCCTTAGCTACGTCTTCAGTAATCTTCGGTAATAATGATTTAACAAACCATTAAGCTAAGATTTGGTCCGGGATAAAAACTTTCACTAACCGCCTTCGACGTCTCCATTCATGAATGTGATCGCAAATATAAGTGGACGTCGATTGTTTTAATGAAGTTAATAGCTCCGTGCCGTTATCATATCTGACCGGCAATTGAAAATGAGTTAGGAACGAGGTAGCTAACTGACTAAAATTATAAAAAGAGGCCCGTGGTAACTCAATGTACCACTTGGCCGCGAGACTAATGAGCGTACACTGGAAAAGACGTAAACGGATCGAATCATCCGAGATGGAATTTGAAGCACACCAGAGGTGGTAAGTCATCACATGATTTGACGGATCCTCTCTAGACTTACCTTCGAACTTGGGAATGTCACTAGGCAACTTATTCGGCATTGGCGGCCAAAATGGAAGATAATTGATCGGATCATTCGTTAGGCGCGACAAGTCTGGTAAATCCAAAGTTGCGATAAACGGTAATTGCCGATTAGGATCCCTAAAACTTTGGGTCACAAGACCAGTCCCAGGAGGAGGATATCCAGGATAACTTGGAATAGGAATCGCATTCGGGATATTGTATCCTCCCGGAAAAACAGGATTAACCGGACCGTACTGGGGTTGTTGAGGTTGTTGATAAGTGTACCCAGGATACGGTTGATACTGGTAAACTGGCTGTTGGACAGCAGGCCCATATTGGTACTGTCCCTGGTACGGTTGATAAGCGAATTGTGGTTGACTTGTGACAACCGTACTTAAACCAGGCTGTCCTACAGGCATCTGAACCGTAGTTTGAATCGTAGATCCAAACAATGGTAAATATGTCTGAGGAGTAGTTGTAGAGACAGTAGAAACCGGAGCTGTCGATACTCCAGAAATAAGTGCGGTAGACTGAACAGATGTTGCGGTGGTTGCAGCAGTCATTTGAGATGGAGTACTAGGCGCAATGGGTGACTGAGTAACTACCGAAGTTACAGAAGTTTGAATATTAGACTGGACTGGTTGCTGGGGTGAACCAGAAACTAACGGTTGTCCAGTTTGAGATGACAACTGTATACTTGGCTGCAACACCTGTTGAACTTGTGATGGATCCCACACTATGTTCATTCCGGGGTATTGACCCGTAACAGGTTGAGGATATTGAGATCCATAACCGGATTGAGGGTAGGATTGATAATTGAAAGGTACATTTCTCGTACCTTGAACATAAGATTGACCTTGGGGTGGTTGATAACCTTGACTCGAGTACTGACCTTGGGGTTGATACCCTTGAGGCACGTACTGATACTGGGGTTGACCTTGAGGCATAAATTGATACTGAGGTTGACCTTGGGGTACATATTGAGGCTGGGGTTGACCTTGAGGAATGTATTGTACCATGGGTACATATTGTCCTTGAGGTTGCCCCCCAGACGCAATTTGTGTACCTTGAGGTTGCCCCCCAGGCGTTAATTGAGGCTGCCCCCCAGGCGGTAACTGGCCACCTTGAGGTTGAGAACTGGGAATTGAACCTGACATCATGTAAATGTCTCCTACACCCAACGGTTTATTACCATTGTTTCCAGCTAATAACCCATGTTCAATGGGTTGAGGAGATGCTCCCGCAAAAGTACCAGAAAGTGACTGATACCCAGAGGGAACAAAAGGACTGCCGTACAAGAAAGATTCAGGAGATTGAGTGAACATGGACGACTGACCAGACATATTTACAGGAGTATAAATACCTCCGGGTGGATAAGGAGTACGAGGTGGAGAAAAACTTGACCCTGAGTTGTACAAATAATTAGTTAACGAAAGATACCAAGTAGTACTTCTAGGAGGACTGTAAAAAATGGATTCACGCTCCCTTAGATCAATAGTAGGTTGATCTTCAGGGATAGGGACGCCTATTTCGTCTTCTGGAGCAATTTCTTCAATAGCTATCAAACCAGAAGGAAGATTTTCGGTGATGACTCTTTCTACCCTAGGTGAATCAGGAACACTAGAAGTTGGAGTAACAGGTTCAGATATTTCAGGTTCTTCGCCTATATCACTAGTAGATGAAAAACTACCAGCAAGCTCGGAAACTGCAACAGCTTCAGGATTATAACCTGTTTCTAGACTTTGGTAATCTGGATGGACTACCAATGACGACTCTCCTTCTTTAGGTGAACCTACTTTACTGCCACTAGGAGTTACAAGGACCTTCAAACCTTCGTAATGACACGGGACGTCTTCAGGAGGTTCGCCCCGAAGTCTACGGGACTTCCTCAACAAATCAGCCACGGTAACAATCTCAGGAGACTTGCCCCGAAGTCTATGGGACTGTCTTGGTAATTCAGCCACAGTTAAAAACTTTTAACTACTGCACACGCAAACAAAGTAAAATCTCAAAGCAAACCGCCTAAAGTCTCTAAAGAACCAAACAAATTCGATTCACACGCCTAAAGAATCTAGGGCGTCAAACCATACACAAACAATAGCCTTCTGGACCGAAAACACTAGTTGGTGATGAAGCCCAACATCGCCGAATTCAGTACAGAAGTGGTGGGTGGAACAGTTACCCCGGCAACCTGCTTAATGAATAGATCGGCACAAGTTCCTCCACTTTAACCGTCTTGAGTGAAGTGAACCCCCCGGAAAATCCAAGTGAGTCTAGTCGACGTCTGCTCCAGGTACAGTGGGATCTTCCCTCCACCGTCACCTTGGGTAGAACCCTAAAGATAATGGTCACTAAGGTCACCAACAGCAACAAATACACCTGGGGGAACAGTCTACGACCCGATAGCACGCAAGGGCAGAGTAACAAGCTCAATCCCCTTGCCGGTTCCTTGACAATAATCCAAGGTTTACCGACAAGTGACCCCAGGCTCCTCGACAATAATCCGAGGTTTACCGTTTGTAGTACGTGCGTATCTGGCGTCTTTCCCAATGAAGGAGGATTGATCCCCTCACTGGTTCGGACACGGTCTCGTGCTTCTCCTTTAAGAGGAGCTTTCCTAGAGCATAAATGTAACAGTTGGATTTATCCTACCACAAGATCAGCTACTTGTTTGGTTTTGCTGTCTTGGAGAGTTAATTACTCTCCTACTCCAAGACACTAGCCTGATCTATATTGGTGTTTCAGAGCCCTAGTAAATAAAAAGCTACTACGTAAATTTTACTTTAAGCGTTAATTTTATGGCTTTTCTTTAGGACAAAAGGTAGTGGAGATGAAACTGATGGTGTGTAGACTCGAATGAAATCCACTAAAAAGATGCACTTAGGATGATTTATACTAATTTTTTTCTTTTTCAATGAATTCCCTAGCTAAGAGAGTTGGAGAATGCAAAATTTATAAAAACAACTTTCTTGGTAAAGACAATCAAAGAAACAATCTCTTTATCTTTTCCAAAGCATACAACACATGACCACTAATTATTTCACGAAAATTCCTTTTCTTTTCAAAGACTCAAATGCTACTAAAGCAAACTTTTCTTCAAAAGAGTTTTTTTTTTGTATTTTTCCCTATATTAACAAAGCATGTAAAACTTACTTTAACAGAAATCAAAGTTAAAAAATCTATGGCAATCAAATCAACTCAATTTCACCCAAAAGCAAATCTAAGAGAAATTCACCTAAAAGTAAATCTAATGAGGCAAAAGCCTAGCAAGTATGATTCCAGGATGTTTTACTCAGTCAAAATTTAACTAAGGACTAGTTAATGCAGAATCAAAAACCAGTCAAAAACAAAAATCAAAATCTTTTGTTCTTTTTCTTAAGAATAAAATTCAAAGTTTAATCAACAAACTTTTTCGAGATTCGGTAAAGAGACAACACAAAGGTAGGTTTCTCACAAGGGTAGATTCTATGAAAGGTCTGACTTCTAAGAAGACTGAAAAGACCAGGGAGATCCAAGGTTTTACAACTTCTAAAGCCAAAGTCACTACAGGACCAATGCAAAAATCAAACCCTAGGGCAAAATCTCTATGAATTTCACTAAAACTCTTGACACTGATGAAACAAGCTTAGGTGAAGATTTATGACAGGTAACCAGTGGATCTGGGCAGTAAAAACAAATTAAAAACAAAATCTAAGAGGCAAAAAAGGAAAAAATTGAAATTTTCTCAATTTTGATAGGGTATGCAGGCAACCTGTTTACACAGGTGCGTGTACGCTCTGTGCACAAAGCTGCAGTGCGTACAGGTACGCACTGTGCTTAACTCAGAGGGTGCGTACTGCTAGCAAAACCAAGAAAAACTAAAATCTAATTTAACCCTAAGCTATCCCACCCAAAGACAGAGGCAAACAGCCAAAAACCAGAAAACAAACGACTTTTCTCAGATCAAAGTTTCACACAAAGGAAAAATCATTCACATCAATGGAGTCCCCAGTATGGTCGCCATTTTGTCATGCGGAAAGAGTCAATTTCACGGACAAAACCGACCTCCCTAGAAGCTAAGGCTTTCTAGTGACAAACAAGACAAGTAAACACTACCTTTCTCTAAATATGCATTTAGAATACAAGTAATCAGGTGTTCATAACATACCTTTAGTCCAACGCTTTGTAGTAGTCCAGCCTCGCCGATCCAGATGAGCTCCTCCTTCTCTTCGAAACCTGCATTCGCTAACAAGCCAAAAGATTACATAGCACCTGAATAACTTATAAAATAACACATATTCATCATACAGACCAAGGAGTATATGAAACAAATCATGTATAACAATCTGTTGAGAAAAGTGAGCTTAATTGTATTAAGTGGAAACAAAAGAAACCATTACAACCTGAGCCTTGGTGTTGTGCAGGTCCCTCCTAGGGTCCAGCAAGAGTTTTCCTTTACTTTGATCAGCTCACCCACTTCCAAATAAGGCTAGGAAAGGATGGGAATCTCTCCTCTCAAGCTCTATAAGGGAGTCCTAATTCCAGCAACATCTACCCTTAGGAATATTCAGCTTTCAACCTCCCCTCCTTCTGGCCCAATGCCTGTATTTATAGTGCTCTAGAGGAAGTTAATCAGGTCCACCATCAATGGGATAAGCCCCTCTTTGAATGGGATAGCTCCCCTCTTGATGGGATAAGTTCCTCTTTCATAGGGATACATGAACCATCTGGAGGCGCTCAATACACGTCGAACAAGCTTCTAGAATGCTCTAGAAATGACCACAAGTAACTTTTTTGAAGTGAAACTTGCGCCTTTTGACCTTTACAGGAGTACGCACCCACCCCTTTATAGACAGAGCGTACAAGTACGCAGGTATTGTGAACTTGAGGTGCGTACACGCAGGTAAGGCTAAGATAAACTGCGTACCCAGAGATATATAGATTTTTAAAGACTTTCTCTTTTTCTTGGAGTTTTACATGAGGAGCAGAGGTATGAGACTTGCCAAGGAGGATAGTATGACAGTTGATGGAGCCATACTAACTGCAAATAGTCATGGTGACAAATTTTAGTGTAACACTACCCCCAACACAATACTTGAAACATCCACATGCACATGAAGTTCCTTCTTCCAATCTGGGAAGACTAGGATGAATGCCGTGAATTTTTTTCCTTCTATACATCAATGTTGCGCTGACATTCTTCATCCCAAAAGAATGTAGTGTCCTTCTTTAGTAGCTTTTTCATAGGCATGTTCATCTGAGCATAACTTTTGATGAACTTTCGATAGTACCCAGTGTGGCATAGTGTTGCGCGCAGCTGTTTAACACTTCTTGGTGCCACCAAATTAATTATTACCACGATCTTAGTAGGGTCCACCATAAGCCCTTGCCTACATACCACATCACCCAACAAGATTTCGAAAGGGACACAGAACAAGCATTTCTTTAGGTTTAGCATAATCTAATACATTCGGCATGTATCCAACATCAAGAGAAAACTAGCTACATGCCCAAACATTGTCTAGTCATCAAAATATATCTCCAAGAACTTGTGAATGAATTCTTTGAACGTCGTGATGACTACGCGCCTCCTTCCCTCCAACATTATCCAGTACCTCATCTATGAAATGCGTTGGAAAAGGATCATGAACGCAAGCATCATTAAGCTTCTTGAGATCTACGTGAATCCTTATTTCATCCTTCTGCTTCTTTTCTTGAATGTCCATTAGACTCACCCAACCAGATTCCTCCACCAGTTCAATAATACCCGCTGCAAGCATCTTGTCCAATTCCAGGCGGACCTCTTCCTTGTATTTGGGATTAAGGCGATATGGCCTTTCTTAACAGGCTTTGCATCTAGTTTCAAAGTTATTTTCATCACTCCTAAATCGCCTATGATGCCTTTTAAGTCCAAAAATTTGGTAGGAACTAAGTACTGATATTCGCGAAGCAACTCAGCAACTTTATCTATTGTAGCATCATCCCAGTAATCTCCAATCTTTGCAAATTTTGGCTCTGCCTCTGTGCCAATGTTCACTTGTCTAGTCTTCAATGGTCCAGTGATGTCTGGATTTTCTATCTATGGTCCCTCAACTTCACGGTGGCCTTCGGCCTCTGGGATGTTAATATTCCTTAGATCCTCATCATCTTCTTCAGTGGTCACATTATAGAACTCTAGAGCATGGCACAACTAGGTGCTTCAATATGGTTGAATCAATTCTAAAGGATCCTGCGGTATTATGAAGATTATTGCCTTAACCTCCTGCAATGCTTCGTCGATGCTTTCGAAGCCATCCTTAAAGATGAAGGTCATCAAAAATCCTTCTCTTAAGATGTCCCACTCCACAATACCATGGTAGAGCTCTGTTTTCAGGTACCAATTCATAGGAATGATGTCCAAAGTGTGACAAAAAATATTCACCCACTCTAGTTGTGGCTCCGTTCCATAAATCTTAGTCCATTTTGCTAAATGATCACGCAGATCATTTCTTCCATCATATTTTTCAGTTAGAAAAACTTTGAGGTGACCAAACTACAATCGCATCATTCTTCTATACTCGTGCCATTCATCAAAACTGTCTTTATGCGTACCCCTCCACTGTGCAGGCGTAGCACGCAATGCCAAATCCAGCGCTTGGAAGCGATGCTTCTTTGGTACTTCCCTTTAAATTGCATCTAAAAATTTATATACATCACTTAAACCGTTATAATTAGGTAAATTTCTTACCTCCGATGACACACAACGTAGCAATTTAGTCATCATGTTACAACGCATTGTAGATACTTTGTGCAACCTATTCTGCCAGTGCTCCAATTCTTCATCCGAATCTAATGTACAAGAGCTTTCGCAGTCCCATGTGTTTCATCCATCGGCTATTGGATTAACCCAATCTTTGTCTCATGTGGTTATGTTATAGATCTGGTCCAAATCATCATCACCTTCCTCATAGTTGCAGACTGGTGCAGTATCGCACGGTCCTTCTGTAGGGTCCAATGGTACTACTATGCGGAGCGATTTCCTTTCAAATGACATCATCCACTTCTTCAAATTGATTACCCTGTTCATGTCGATAGCCCAATCAATTCCCAGGAGCGTGGGGTATGGATTGTTTTTGTCAACAATCTTTATCACTTCAAAATCGGCCAATGCGCTCGGACCTTCTATATCTACGGTCACTCCATGCGATCTCCCCATAGGGATAATCTTCTGTTGATTTTGCATTCTCAACTGAATTGGAGACCACTGCAGTGCAGGTATCCCCATTATTTTGCATGTAGTTTTAGGAAAAACATTCACATCCAACCCTAGATCCAAAATAACTTGATCCATCTCGTACTCTTCTATTTGCGAGGTAAGCCTCATCTCGTGCCTTGTTCTCGTCTTGTGTTTTCCTATCTTTCCGACTGCACGGTGTCCTTCAGGGGCACCTTCCTTATTGAAACACTTATTTATCAGTTCTTTTAACCCTTTCATGACCTTTTTGTCACGTAGCAGCTTCATACAAGTCTCCAAGAAAGTGGTAAGCATGGAGGGGTCAACTTCTTTAGATAGCTTATCCTGAATTCCTAAGGTAGAGACCTCAGTGAAGCTTTTATTTGCTTCCATGAATGTTTCCTTCACACACTGCAGATCAAACCCGACCTCCTTTTCTAGAGCCTTGCGAACCCACTCACTTTCTTTAGGTTTCTTTCCTTTATCATCACCAGTCATCATTCGCTTCGCAGCACAATATTCACATTGGGATCCTCTTCGCGGGGCTCGGTCGTCATCATCTGTAGATTCTGGGTAGGCTATTGAGGCTACACCTTCTTCTCTTGCATCTTAGCTATCAGTATAGGGCATTCTTCTATCGTGTTGTCAAACTGAGTGTAGTACTGGCATGATGGGTGTGTTTGGATCATACACTCCCGCGCGTAGTGTCCTGGCACTCCACAATTATAACAAATACCTTGTCCCTGACCTCTATCAGGTCCTCCTCCTCCTCGGCCTCATCCACACCCTTGATATCCCCCTCGCACTCCCCTAGTGCCTTGATCTAGAGGCCAATTTTTTGTTTGCATTCGATACACAGGCATTCTTTCCATCATCAATTCATAGCTGCAGCAGTTACGCTCATCGTGGCCCACTAATTTACACAAATTGTAGAATAACGGTTGTGGTGTTTGTACAAATTTCTCTATCAAATGAAAATTATCTGTAACATGTTTTCCAGCCACTTGACAGATAGTGCACCATAGTGCTGGCCTTATACTTGATCCTGTGACAGCCTCCTGCCTCAGGGGCATTGGCCCTCCCCCTATAATATAATTAAAAAAAACAGTGAAGTGATCATTATTATGCCCCTAGATTTTACATTTTAGGCACCAAACTTCTTCGCACACCTTCAGCCAAGCAACTTTCTCCTCCTTCAAGATCTGCAACTCCAAGCAGAGGTTCTGCAACTCCGCATGAATCTGCTGAACTCCCAAAGTAGTGTCCTGAATAGGTGTTTCATGCAATCTCATCACAATCTCCAATGGTTCCACCTCAGTCCCTATCTTTTGTTGTGATAAAGCAACGCTTAGGTGGGGCAGAAGTGATGCTACAAACCATTCGTGGTGCTGACTATCTGTGAGATTCATGTCAGCTTTGCAGATCTGGCACTTCAGTCTCTGATCTAGATCCGAAGGCGTTTCGCCAGGACTCATCATGATTTCCTTGAGTCCAACGACTGATTGCTATTTAGAGTTGGGCCTACCAAATTCCTTATTCAGAGTAGTCTAAGTGTCCGCTAACGATGCTAATTGGTTATTGGTACCGTACTTAATGTACCATGTCAACGCGCGATCTTGTAGAGTAGTAACCAACTGTGCCTTCTTTATATGATCATTTGTAATATTCTGTGTCATCCATACAACCTTCACAATGAACCAAAATTGATTCGGGTCCTCACTTCCCAAGCCCTTGAAAATGGGAAACTTCATGGTATTCAACATATTGAATGGTGGCAGAGGTGGTGGTGGTGTGGGTGAAGGTGTATGTTGTGGAGGTGAAGGTGGAGGTGGTGTGGGCAGATGAGGTATTCGTGGAAAACCCTGCTTTATCAACTATACAATGCTTCGTGGTGAGGCCTATACCGCTCCCTCATCGTCACTCGAACGAGGTTCTATCAATGGGCTCTATTCAGGACCTGATCTCTCCAGATTTCTAGAGAATCATCCACTTCGTGTAGATCCAAACATCAAGGTAGTGGCATAACCAACTTTCCACAGAAGAGCATTTTAATCCAAGTATTCAAAGATTTCAAATACTTACCTCGCGGTCCTTTGAAAAAGTGCTGCTCTACTTCACTATAGCTCACTGAGGTGTCAACTGTGAATTCTGTCACAAATCCCCCTATGACTCGATCAAGCCAGTGATTAACAGAGCACACAATCTTATCTTCAGAAGCTTCCAACCTTCGTACTAGCTCTGGGGTCCACACTATTGGACGTCAAGCCTCCACCTTCCTTATTCGTCTACCAATTTAGCGATCCACTCATAAAGTTTGATCAGGAAGGTGCAAAAGAAGATTTCGCGTATTTCTATGTATAGATACCTATCCAACCACTTTTCTTTTATCAGGCATGGATTTCTGTTCTCTTGGGCCGCGAATTCGTGGATCTTTCTATCCAACCACTTCTCAATTTCTTTCTTTGTTGGATTCCAATGATGCAATATCACACATCTCTTTATGTAGATCCCGGTCACGTCAATGGAACCATTTGTTCTCTTAGTGGGTCCTGACCTAGGTTTAGAGTTAGTTGCGCCAAACAAATCCCTACACTACTAGCCCTTTCGACATCAATCTGCGGAGTGCGGATTGAAGTCTCACCCGAAGCAACATGGGGGGATGCAAGAACCAATTTTCCGCACCCAGAGATCAACGTGATGTCATTTTATGCCCTAAATTCGCTTTCGCACAGATCGATAATCCTTTATGGCTGATCAATATAACTCCTTTAATCAGCCTCTAAACCTCCACGAAGGTGTACGATTATCTTTCACGGACCTTGAACAGGCTATTTAGCTACTTACGTGCATCAAAGATTACTCTTATCCTAGTAATTACTCAGATCTTCCTAAGTGTTCGATAACTTCAACATACAACAAGATAATCTTCGCGTAAACTATTAACATCAATTGCGTTCATATAATAGTATAAATCGTGTAAAGTCATACATCAATACATCATTATTTCATAAACCCATCACAACATAAAGCACATTCATATAAATAGAAGTAAAGAGATAAACATAGGTATTCCTACAACAATCTTCTTTATTAATATTTAGTTCAACTTACCGACTCAAACTTCCCTGCACACTCAGTTGCAGGGGTCGCACACTCAGCTGCAGACTCTACTCTAGGCCTCTACATACACGATTGCAGAGCCTTCCTTCTACTCTAAGACTTCTACGATCTTCCTTCTACTGACCCATTACATTCATCTTCATCTTCTATTGCTTCCCTTATACATCCTAGGACACACTTATTTATACAATCCCATGGTCCACAAACCATGGGTAGATCCTCAAACAATTGACATAACTTACATAAAGAAGGGTACAGCCCTTTATGATTCTTTAACTCACTACACGCTCCGCGACCACAATTTGTGGAGACTTTACATATTTATACAACAAAACTTGGGCTTTTGCCCCAAAATTGACCCTAAGGGACCCCATCCCAATAGGATTGAAATTGTGTAATGAGAAGTTTTAGTCAGCAATGACTACAACCCAGACAATTTCTTTAGTGCAATTCTAGGGGCTAACAAGGCACTGCCTCTCAGAATTATGTAGAGAAAACATGGAGGCTAGTGTTGGGCTATCTCTCTATAATTTCTTGGACGAAGGCAGAGCCCTCAATCTCAAAAATTCACAGTGTAAGCTGGGTAAGGCAAGGTTCGGACCAAGGCAGCCCAGTCCCACTGACGGGTGACTAAAAACATGTAAAGTATGTATGCATGGTGAAGCTGAGTGCAAACACGGGTGAACGATCATGTGTGCAAATAGTGAGTGCACGATTCAGAAAATGAGAAAACAGGTAAGTGTGTGAAGCTAGTCACAACAATGACAACCGTTAGTGTAGAAACAATGTCATGCATGTGACAATAGTGAGATGAAATGGAAAACTTGAAAAAATTCTTCTACAAGCTAACATGAATTAAAATGACATCAAGAATTCAATAAAACCAAGCAAAAAACACTCACACAAACCAAAATACAAAAAGCGACAAAAAAGCATAAAAAGACAAGAAAAGTAGACTTACCCAAAAAAATATGAGTTGATTGTGTCAAATGCTCCTAGATGCGATGTGGGATGACAAAGCTCCAAGATCGATGTGAAGAATGATCCCTGAAGCATCGAATAAATAGTTTTGATAAGATCACGTTTTATGACGTGAATGCCACAAATCTAGGAAAAAGCAACACTTGGTAGGAGGTTTCTAAAATGGCTTTATCATGTAACCTCTAGATACTAAAAATGGATCCCTAAAATCTAGGGATGCTTTTGTTTTTTTCTTTTTTTTCCTTTTTTTTTGGAAAAGCAACCCATGCATGCAAATGAAGATTGGCTAGTCCTGGAGGGAACTAGTCAACTGTGGAGCACATGCAATGGACTACAAGCCTTTAAGTGACTTTTGTGTAGTTTTTGGGCTAAGATGGTATGGTTTTCCCTTAGTCTCTATGCAATTTCTTGACTGAAGCCCTGGCTGTCAACCAAAACTGCGCAATTTTTTAGAGCAAGCCCAATGATGGGCTGTTCTGCGCAATTTCAAGAGGGAAGGATGCCTGGCTATTCTACGCTTTTCTGGAGAGGAGAAGGAAGCCTAGATGATTTGCACAATTATGGAGAGGAAGTTTGGTTCCCCTCCATTTTTGTACCATTTTCCAAGTGAGCATAACAACTAGAAAATGACCAAGTTCCAAAATGTAAACTTGCGGATGGAAGGAAAACAGGCTGTCAAACACAAGTTCATGAACCACTGAAACTCAATTGAAGCATACGTACCTAGAAAGTGAGAGACATGCTAATAAGGATGGTTGTTAGGGAGGCTCCAAAATGAAGCTAAGGAAAAATTTTGGAGGGTGGTTGTAGCCGCTACAACACTTGGCGACACATTGGTAGAACTCCAGCTCTCTGAATGGATCTTCTTTCATGAAAAGCAAGTCTAACTCCTCTGGAAGTATTGTTTGATTCTCTAGTCATCTTGGTTTCCACACTAGCTTGATTGAAAGATGTAGCACCTGCCATGCTCTTGGTCGGTCAGCACAGATTCCAAGCCAAGACAACACAATTGTTTAGATTGGGGATGAGGGGTATATTGGTACACAAACAATATGACTGTCAGAATTTATGTTTCATCTCTGGTGTTGCTTCGTTGCCAGCAGGTTTGGACAATACCCCGGCAGACTCATGTATGAACACAAGCATCGCTCCACTTCCAGTGAGCCTGGCTAGTACCCTGATGGAGTTACTTGCATCAACTCTCTATGCTGGAAGCCTTTCTCTTCTTTTTCCTTACTCATTTTTTCAAAAAAATTCACATTTTCATTTTTTCAAGAACTATGCATAACACTTAATTATTTCAGAGGCAGAAGAGGGATCCCAACTTATTGAGAGAAGAAGAGGTTGTTCCTTTAGAGAAGTATTTTGTTTATACTTCTAACATACTTATTAAGGTTTCCCCCCTCACCTTACTCTACTTGACTGAGCTGACAAGGTTTAACCCAATATAACTTACTATAGTAGGTGGTACTAGTTAGCGTGCAAGTGTTGTGTTCTCATCAAGGTTCACTTCGAACATAATGTATTTTCCATGGGTGTATCATTGATTGAACACAAAAAGTTCTACATCCAAGGATAGGACAACAAATAACAAAGTATTGATAGCTGCACAATTCCTCTTTATTGGGTGTGGTTTTTTACCTATTTTCTGCACATTCTTTCCCCTGTTTTGACCCTTTTGTCCTTCAAGCCTATGCCCTTATCTGACCAACCTCTCTATTTTATTACCTTTTTAATCCATTTTACTGTCATGTTACTTTGTTATATTTTACCGAATAATACAAGGCTTTATTCTTTTTTGTGGCTAACTGGGAGAGCATTGAAGGAGTATTATGGGAAGTTCATCTTTTTCAAGTGTTGGCTCGTGCAAATGAAGTTATGAAGCAGACATGCAACAAGGATTAACTACACAAAAGGGTAGAACAGTTCGTTGTTACACCCTGAGTGTTGTTACAGACTGTTGTTCTATACTAGGTGCTGTTACAGGTTGCTGCTGTTACAGATTGCTGTTACACATTGGATGTTGTTACATGTTGTTAATACACATCGGATGCTGTTACACCTCGCGTGGATCCACCGTCACATCAACAATGTTGTCCTCAATTACACCGCATCATCCCGAACCACCATTTTCGCAATTTTGTTGCACCGAAGCTAGAAATGTGCGTACTATTCCACATAACCATTGTCGGCAGTAGGATTGTTTATTTTTTAAGCAACAAGACTCAAGCAGTTGCAACTGATGTATATTTATTTAGTAATAAGTTGTAACTTCTTTATTTTTTGATCAACATGAGAATCAAGAGATTCTCATGACTGATCTGCTTTCTAATTTTTGGGTTGTAATAATTATAAAAGACTCGAATTTTTATGTATTAACAAATGGAATATAGAAGAGTATTGTTACTCTATTTCTGTAATCTTGGACTTATTCAATATCAATTGGCACGGTGATGATATTACTTTCCAACTGATTCGTTAATCACATTTTGTGTTCTTCCTGCGCCCTATTGAGGAGGAAGGGCCCTCCTCTTTGGCAAGGATTGCAGTGATTAGGTAGTGTACATTTCAGTTTAGTTCATTGATTTATGGTTTCTCTCTATTGCTATACAAATCATGGATTGCATTCACTGCCGTTTTTATTTATCTTATGCTATTACATAGAGTTAATCAACATAGTAATAGTAACCAGATGGAATAGATGTTAGTTCTTGTGTGTCATGCCTTTACTTCAATAGCTGCGAGTTTTGATTTAATTCTATAGAGCATTTTTGTATCGACATGGATGGTTTGATTCAGCAATTGAGATCATCGACATCTTTTACAGTTTTTCTACATTTTATTATTCTTGGTTGGAGTGTATTAGCACAAACAGTGCGAACTCCATTGAAACAACAAGACCTACCCTGGGTTGACAATTAATGTTGCAGTCTGAGTCAATTAAGGTTGATTAAAGCAGCACTACATTTTGGCGCCATTGCTGGGGATGGTGAGTTAACGATACAGTCAGCCAAGTTGCTTGTTTGACATAGAAGTGCTCCTAGTCCACAGTTGCTCGGCGGTAAGACGAGAGGTAAGAACCTGCGCATTGCTCTAACATACCTAGGCGAGCTCACCATTGTGATCACTAGAACACTTAGGACATTTTGATGCTTTGATTAGTGTGTCTTCAACACTTCAGTCGTTGGGTGGTATGATGAGAGGTAAGAACCTGCGCATCGCTCTAACATACCTGGGCGGTCTCATCACTGTTGAAGACTGAGGCACTTAGAGTGTGATTTAATACACATAGGGTTCATGTGTGCATTTGTAGGACTTATAGAGACACTGAAATCACCCCCACTCTAATAAGTCATAGGAACGACAGGTCGTAAAAGGGAAACGAAGGGTGAAGATTTGGGAAGGAAGAAATTTATCCAAGAATTAATCTCCGAGGCAGAAAAAGAATAGTCCAGCTTTCAAAGGAATGGAAGGAAAATAGGGTCGTAGAAGGCTGTTACTTCCATAACAAAAGCAGAAACCTCCAATCCCTCCATCTCGGGATCGTATCGTTCTAAGGCTAACACTCATACCCCCAAGATCAAGGATTTTATTTGTGAGCAAGAAGGGGAAGTTAGTAGCCAGAATTTGAGGACCAAGGGTCAAGGAGAAACCGAGGGGGAACATTGGACACCTTAGGCAGAAAATGACCTGTTGATTTATCAATATCCAGATACAGGTAGTGTGGTGAAACAACCAACTCTAGTGGTATCTGAGGCACTAACCACATCTGCAGGGCCATCACAAACACCGCTCGAAGAACGTCTACTACAGGAATGGTTAGAGGAATTCATCATGGGATACAACAATGATAACAATGCTAAAACAAACACCACTACCACCACCTTTGAGTTCCCAATCGGAAATATTAGAGGTGAAGTGCCTATGAAAAACATTCCTCTATCATCCTTACCATCCCTTTAGGGGATGACTGTGGAAGATCTAGATGCATTTCTGTTTGATTTTGATGTCCTATGTAGAATTTATGATTATGCAACAGATGCTCAGAAGCTAAAGCTATTTCCTACTACCTTAAAAGGAGCAACCTTGAGATGCTTCATGGGATTAGGTCCCGCTTCCATTTCAACGTGGAATACTATGAAGGTTATGTTCTTGTCAAAGTACCAAGACTATTGTACGACTAGGGACTTAAGGGAAGAGATATTTAGAATGACACAGAAGGAGGAATAAATCCTAGAAGATTATGTGGAACGGTTCCACTACAATCTGCAGAGGTCTAAACACGGCGATTTAGACCCAAAAATCTTGAAGACTATATTCATCAGAGGAATGAGGGATGACTGCCTTGACACCCTGAACCTATTAGGAAAAGGGGATATATCACAAGAGCCATTCCCTGAAATTAAAAATCTCTGCCTACGATGCTCTCGAGGATCATCAAAAGGAAGAAGTACAACTCGGGATGCCTTTGTTCGCATAAAAAAATCTGCAGGCGGAGGAGTAACTAGAGTAGAGATCGAAAATTTGGTCGAAAATTTCAAGACCGATATGCTCAGTACTCTCTTAGCCTAGATAACAACAACACAAATCAAAAAGAGACAAGCAAAAGCTGATACACCCCTGGTCGTGTCATGTCCGACTTGTTGGAAGAAACATCCTCACAGGGGATGTGAATTGAATAGCATCAGCCTGTGTAACATCTGCGAGTTGGAGCATTCGACAGAGAAGTGTCCAGAGCTTCTTAGACTAAAGGCATCACTCAGAGAATCAAGCGAAGAGATGCAGTCTTCTTACTTCATCGCACCAAGGAGGCCATGGCAACCACGACCTCCAGGCATGGAAAATTTTAGGGGCGAATTTTCGCCCTTAGGCGAAATTAAGGGGTTTTAAATTTTTAGTGGGCGAATATTTTGTATAATAGTACATTTTTACAAATCGCCTCAAATTTATTTTATAAAAAAATTAGGTATAGAGGTTAGCCCACCTTATTTTAAGGGAGAGGGTAAAAAAGGTAAATTTAGCCCTTGAAATTAGGAGTTACAACCTTCCATTTGCCCTAATTTTCAAGACTATGTTTTAGTTAAGTGAATCCTATGGGCCAAATACCATATTTATAAAAGAGGTATGGTAAATTAATAAAAATATAAATAAATGAAAGGTATGGTAAATAAATAAAACTTTTTTATATTTACTCCATAAGTCACCTTATATACATGCAAGAGTGTAAACAAATAAAATATAAATAAAGTGGAGGTATGGTAAATAAATAAAACCTATTTTTATACTTACTCAAAAGGTATGGTAAATAACTAAAAATATAAATAAACTAGAGGTATGGTAAATAAATAAAACCTCTTTTTATATTTAGTCCATAACCCTCTTTCTATTTATGAAGGCTCAAAAAGAGGTTTTATTTAAGTGAATCCTATGGGCGAAATACCATATTTGTAAAAGAGGTATGGTAAATTAATAAAAATATAAATAAACGAGAGGTATGGTAAATAAATAAAACATTTTTTTATATTTACTCCATAAGTCACCTTATATTTACAAACACCCAAAAAATGCGTTATATTTAGGTGAAACCTATGGGCAAAATACTATGGGCCAAATACCATGAGCTAGATTATTATTAATACCATGCAAAAAACATTATTAACCCTAATATTGGTATTAATAAAAATAAAAATGGCACATGGTATTGACCCATGGTATTCACATGGAATGTAGCCTATTTAAAGTGGGGAATTAAACCAACATAGATCCATATTTACTCTGGATCTACTGAGCCCCGAGAGGGATCAAATATCGTGATATGCAAACCAGCATAGAGTGAAAAAATATTTGATCCCTCTGAGGGCTTGGTGGATCAAGAGTAAAAATGGATGTTGTAATTTAATGTATGTTAAACATTTTAACTTGGTTAAAATAAAAAATATAATAAAAATCAATTATTAATTTTATTAATTTGTATAAATTACTAATAGTAATTTTTAAGCTCCATGTTTATGATAACCCATGGTATTGACCCATAGTACTACCATGGTATTCATGTGAGCATAGACTATTTAAAGGGGAAATTCTATCATCTTAGATCCATCTTAATTCGGGGTCTACCAAGTGCTTAGATGCATAAATAGATTTCATCCCTCTAAGAGTGGTAGATGTGGAGTTAAAGATGGATATAGGTTGGTTTTTATGATAATGAAGATATTAAATAGACTTAGGAAATTATATTGTAAAAACATCTTAAGGTGAATGGTTAAAGATACATTTAGTCACTTCACAAAATTTAGTAAAAAATGCCAATATCTCCATTAATATTGGTTTTTTTGATTTAACAAAAAAAACTCAAAATAGTGAAACCTTATCACTCTTTCCGCATCACCCTCCCAGAAGATTTCCCACCATTTTTCAAACATTCTCAATATGATATCTTCATGAAAAAGTTTAGGTACTCATGTTGGATTAGTTGTTTGAAAAATAAGTTGGTTTGTACAACCTGTCATCTTCCGTGTTATTCGTAGTTTGTCCTAATGATCTGTAGGGGTTGGAGCCACTGCACCATATTTTCCTAAAAGGTGGAGATTGTTCACCAAAAATGAAATTAATCTACATGTTACAACATTGTTAAAAAATGTGAGACGTATGAGGGTAGTGAATTATGCTAATAAACAATTTAGATTGGGAGAGACGTAATTACATTTTATTATGTAATTGAAGGTTTCCAATTAAAATAATAATAAATATACATTTATATATTCATATATTGATTGGAAGGCTTCTCACAATCATCACTTCTTTCAATTAGATCCCCTTCAAGCCTTTGGGATACCTAATACTTTTTTATATAATATATTTTGGGCTTGCTACTTGTTGGCGTGTTGGGGTAAACAAACTTGATGTGTTTTTTTTTATCTCACAGTTGGAGTCTATGGAATAAGAAAGAAATTTGATAACTTGAAAAATGTGGTAGCTTGACAAAAGTTGTAGTGAAAAGATTAATCTCTCCTACGTTGACAGAACTCGTGGTCAATATCAACACCTACAAGAACTTTGTTATGGAATATTATCAAAACTACTTGAAGGATATGAAAGAGTATTGCAAGAACCTTGACAAACATGGCCACTGAAACTTGGAACATTGTTTGTAGGAAGAGAAAATTATGTTTCTTTTTTCCAAACATGTATGTCAGTATATGACAGTTTAATGAATATGTTTTCTTATTATCATATATGGTTTCATACTTTAACAAAACATTTGCCAAGGCTTCACAATGTTTTATTATTTAGTAAAAGATTTGCCAAGATCTTACAATATTTTATAATTCAGTGAAAGATTCTCCATCACTATACAAGATAATATAATCAGGTGAGAGATTTGCCAAAAAAATTATATATACATATTATATTATTGATAAAATCGCCTCCCATTTTTCCTATGTATCATGGGGATTAGCCCATTTATTATACATATAAATTTAGGTTGGTTCTTAAAATTTTCCCTGCCTCTAGGTATGTCTCAAGACTTTTCGTCTTTCAATTCGTGGAACAATGCATATAATAACCAACCATATCCATGGCAATATTCTGCCCCTCCATCAGCTTAGTTCCCTTCACCTAGAACCAATGGTCTCCATCTCCTCTTGTTCAATATCCTCTATCCCAACCATACCCTTAGAACCAGAACTGGAGAGGAAATTCCTAGAATTCAGCTCTGCCTACACCACCCATGCAGAAACAGCTGCAGTTATCTCCTTTCCAAGCTCCTGATCCTCCACCACCTGTGTGACCCCAACTACACGTGTAACCTAACCCAAAACCAAACAATAAAGTAGCTCAGGGCATAGAGGCTCCTACAAGTTTCCAGACCTACTTTATTACCCCTATGGAACTTAATGAAATACAATTGCGATCGGGCACAGTAATTAACCCTAGTCACTCCCCTATCATTACAAAGGAGGATTGTGAACCATCCAGAGGAGAAGTTGGAGGCTCTGTGGTAGCTACTGTGTCTACAACAACTGATACAAAGGAAGTTGTTACATCTGTAATAGTCGACCAACAAAGAACTGTTACATCTATAACAGCTAATTTGGGGAAGGTTGATACACCTGTAACAATAGATTCAACTGTTGTTATGCAGGACCCCCCGTACCCTCAGAGACTGGCCGAACCTAGGATGACTTCATAGCCTGAATCTGATTTCCTTACGGAGTTGCCAAATTTGTATGTACAAATTCCTCTGTTCAAGCCCTTAAATAAGTACCCATATATGCCAAGAAAGTGAGAGATTTGTGCATCAAGAAGCTTGGGAGGAAGCCTAAAGACCCTACCACCATACATGTGATGGGAAAGTTATCCGAATTAATGTCTGCTTAGACCCTCCTTACTAAGTACCATGATCCAGGAAATCCCACGGCCATTGTCTACGTTAATGATCAACCCATAGCCAATGAATTTATTGATCTTGGGGTTGCCATTAATGTAATGACGAAAGATCTCTTTATTGCTCTCAGGCTACAGGGACTCAGACACACTCCTACTATGTTAGAATTAGTAGACAGGCCCCATGTTAAACCCAAGGGGATGTTAGAAGATGTAGTGATTACGATAGCTTCTTGGAGATACCCAACTGATTTCCTTATCCTACAGCCCAAATCCAATTTGGGGGGGCATCCTTTGATCTTAGGGAGACCTTGGCTGGCCACTGCAGATGCATTCATAGGTTGCAGGATGGGATCCATGGTGATCTCAGATGGCTAGGCAACCTAGAACCTTAATCTTTATCCCCCAAAACCAAATGTGGATGTGTACAACCCTTGGTGGGATGAGTTTGAGCCTGAGTCAGATCTTTCCCTGCCACTCCTCACTCTGGGGAAAGCCCAATATTTTAAAGATGAGACAGAAGATGATGTTATTAATGGTTTTATTAGTAATTCACTTTCTGTTTCTTCTGTTAAAAATGAAAATGAGGAGGAAGAGGTGGAAGATATAGATTTTGAACAAATGAGAACTACTCCAAATACTGCTAGCAACCCAATTGAGATTGAATTTGGAAAATTTTTGAATGTTAATCCCAATTTGACTGCTGAATAGAATCAACGACTATTACAACTGTTACAGAAGTATAAAAAGGAATTTGCATTGGATTATATGGATATGAAAGGGATCTACCCTAACCTATGCACTCACCGTATTTATTTGAAGGATGTATGCAAACCAGTCAGATAGCCACAACGCAGCATGAACCCTGCACTAAAGGAAGTGGTGAAAGAAGAACTACAGAAACTCCTGAGTGCTAATTTTATTTATCCAATATCTGACAGTCAATGGGTGTCACCACTTGTCATTGTTCCTAAAAAGAATGGAAAGTGGAGAGTCTATGTTGATTATAGAGAACTCAACAAGGCCACTCAGAAGGACCATTTTCCATTACCATTTATAGATCAAGTCCTTGATACTCTCTCCGGAAAGAAGTACTTTTCATTTTTGGATGGATTTAGTGGCTACAATCAGATACAGATTGCCTCAGAAGACCAGGATAAAATGACCTTTACTTGTCCTTGGGGAACCTATGCATACAGAGTGCTACCTTTTGGGCTCTATAATGCGCCAGCAACCTTTCAAAGGGAAATATTGGGAATTTTTTCTAACTTATTGAATGACTGTCTAGAAATCTTCATGGACGATTTCACATCTTATGGAGATGCTTTTGAAACAGCATTAGTCAATCTGGAAAAAGTGCTAGAGCAATGTGTACAGACTAATGTTGCCTTGAGCACTCAGAATTGTCACATGATGATGACTGAAGGAATCGTGCTTGGACAGTACCTTTCTACTAATGGAATCAAAGTAGACCCTGCAAAAATAGAGGAAATTCTAAGAATTCCAACCCCCAAAACACAGAAAGAGGTGTAGGTTTTAACCCCATACAAAAATTACCTGCATATGAATTCTAAAACACAGAAAATAAATAATGTGAGAGCAGATCACATAAAACACATATACACAGAGATTTTCCCCCGGATCCCAAAACCGGGACTACCAGCTTGATTTTTTATTATTTTCCTTTCAATGTTATAATACATATTTATACATGTCGAAGCATCCAATACCATGGACCGAAAACCATCGTGTTAAAAAAACATGTGCGAAAATCATGCACAAAAAAATAGGTGGGTCCGCCCAACCTAACATAGTCTCCAAAACCAAAATTTTCTAGGGCACTGCCTTGGACCCCATAAAGTGGGGTTATAGGTACACCTCGAACCCCCTATGACCCCACCTCACTACACAATTGGTGCAATGAAGGGGGTGCTCCGCCCCCCCTCTAACCCCCCGGTTAACTACGTGGGCTAGTCGTGGAAAGAATATAACACAACCCAACATTCTCCCACTTGTTGTTTTCTTTCCATAGGTGGCCACGAGAGAGCTTAGTCATTTTTCCAACCCTGAAACGCCTATTGTTTCTCTACACCAAGAGAACTTCTCAGAGCTCATAGATTTTGTCAATGCATCTGCAGTATTCTTCAAAGTGTCCACCTTTACCAGCAACACCTTTTTGTCTTCTATCATATCCCTCACAAAGTGATACTGAACATCAATGTGCTTTATCTTTGAATGATATGCAGGGTCCTTTGCGAATAAAATTGCACTTTGGCTATCATAGTCTATCCTTATAGCTTCCTGTACTAACCCCATACTTGAACACAATATTTGGAACCAAACTGCTTCCTTGCTTGCATGAGTGGCTGCCATGTATTCTGCCTCTATAGTTGATAGTGCCACTACAGATTGTTTCTTACTCATCCAACTGACTGCACCTCCAAATAGGTTAAACACATACCCACTTGTAGATCTTCTCTGATCCAGATCTCTAGCCCAGTCTGCATCAACAAAGCCTTGAATATCCAACACTCTGTCCAATCCTGGTCTTCCTTGGTAGCACAAACCATAATCACTAGTGCCATGCAATTACCTGAAAACCCGCTTCATTGCTGTCCAGTGCTCCTTCCCTGGTTTTGACATAAAACAGCTCAATACTCCCACTACATGTGTAATGTCTAGTCTAGTACAGACCATTGCATACATCAGGCTACCGACTGCACTTGCATATGGAACATGGGACATGTCCTCCTCCTCTTCTTATGTCTTGGGACACCGTTCAGCAGATAACCTCACACCTATAGGAATAGGAATCTTCACCGGTTTACTATCCTGCGTATTAAACCTCTATAGTATTGTCTCGACATACTTCCTCTGGTTTAACCAGAGCTTCCTCTTTGTACGATCTCTTTTAATTTCCATGCCCAAAATATAGTTTGCAGCACCAAGATCTTTCATGTCGAATTTGGAGGACAATTGGGTCTTCAAATCCTGGATAATTTCTTTTTCATTTCCAACTAGCAACATATCATCCACATACAAGACCAGATGAATAACACGGTCACCAATTAATTTAAAATACACACAGTGATCTGCTTTGCTTCTGGTGAAGCCAAGTCCCCGTATAAATGTATCAAATTTCTGATACCACATCCTTGGTGGTTGTTTTAACCCATAAAAAGACTTCTTTAACTTGCATACCAGTTATTTCTTACCCTTCACCGCAAAGCCTTCAGATTGCTTCATGTAGATCTCCTCTTCCAGATCCCCGTGAAGAAATTTTTTCTTCACATCCATCTGTTCTACCTCAAAATCAAAAGCAGCAGAAACAGATAAAAGTAATCTAATAGAAGTTACCTTGGCAACAGGAGAAAAAATATCACCAAAAGCAATTCCCGGCACTTGGGAATAACCTTTTGCTACCAAGTGAGCTTTGTATTTCTCCACTTTTCCTTCTGCATTTGTCTTCTTTTTTAATACCCATTTGCTGCCAATGGGTTTCCTTCCAGACGGCAACTCCACCAGATCCCAAGCCTCATTTTTGTGCAAAGATGCCATTTCATCAACCATGGCCTCTTTCCAGAGTTTTCCATCCTCTGAATGTACTGCTTCCTTCACAGTTCTGGGATCATCGTCAGTAATAGATAAAGCAAAATTTGAACAGAAAGCAGATGGACTATACCTTTCAAGCTGCCTTCTTTCTCGAACTAATCTTCTCACAGCCAAATTTTGTGGCTCTTCATGTTCTGATTCCTCCTCTGCTGTAGAGTCTGATTCTTCCTCCTATAGCTCAAACTCTATCTTCTCAGGTTCATTTGGTTGGACTTCATGTTTAATAACATCTTTCACCTCTCTTAACACCACATATCGGCTGTACACAACCTTCCTTGTTACTGGGTTCCAAAGATTATAACCATTTAAACCATCTTTATACCCAATAAAGATGCACCTTTCAGATTTACTATCCAACTTGGTTCTTTTATCCTTTGGAACATGTACATATGCATCACATCCAAATACCCTTAGATGTGAAAGAGAGGGTTTCTTACCAGTCCATACCTCTTGTGGAGTCTTATCCTCCAATGCTGATGAAGGTGACCTATTGACTAGGTAACATGCAGTATCCACTGCCTCTGCCCAGAATTCATGTCCTAACCCGACACCACTGAGCATGCTTCTTGCCCTTTCCATCAACGCCTTGTTCATTCTTCTGCAACTCCATTTTGCTGAGGTGTATATGGAGTAGTCTTCTGCCGTGATATACCACACTTCTTACAGAATTCTTCAAATTCCTTGCTGCAAAACTCTCCACCATTATCTGTCCTCAGAACCTTTATCTTCTTCTCTATCTAGTTTTCCACCAGAGCCTTAAATTCTTTAAACCTTTCAAAGACTTTAGATTTCTTCTTAAGGAAATATATCCATGTATTACTGGAGAAGTCATCTATAAATGATACATAGTACATAGACTTACCCAGTGATGGAACCTTCATAGGTCCAAACACATCACTGTGCACAAGCTCTAATATCTGTTTCACCCTCTTACCACCAGAGGGGAAATTCACCCGATTCTACTTCCCATATACACAATTTTCACAGTTATCAAAATCCAGAGAGCTATTACTCATACTTTCTACCATACCCTTACCATGAAGTATTCGAAGGCCCTTCTCACCAATATGTCCAAGCCTTTGATGCCACAGCATGGTCTTCTCTCCAGAGACCACTAGATTTTCTGCTCCACTTTTAGGAACCATAGTGTTGAGAATGCAACAAGATGATGGAGCTTAGTGGAAAGAAGTCACCTCCACTAAGTGGGCCCACAGGCTATTTTTGGCGCAAAGTTTATTTTTAGACATATGGATCATGGTATATGAGTTGCAGGATGCTATTTGTGGATGATTGGTCATGTTGGTAAAAATAGATGGTCTTCTATTTTTAGACATATGGGCGGTTTCTATTTTTAGACTGCCAGGCTAAAAATAGAACAGTCGAATATTATTGTCTCATAATAATATTTGGACTATAAACACTATCTTATCCTTTTGGAGCACTTCAGTTTGAGCTACAGATGTGGCACATGCAGTTGTCAGAAGGAAATACGCTTTCTTTGTGGGTCAGTTGAGCTATTGCATGCATGACTTCAGTTAGAACTCATGTGGTTGAGTTTCGATGGAGTTGATTGTGGAGTTGATGGAGTTGTGTTCAGTTTGACTTGGTTGAACTAGTTGTATTTTAGTCTAACTAAAGAATACACTAGTGATGAGTTGTGTGAATTAAATATTAATTAATTCACTAATTATTAACTCATAAAGCAACTGAAGAATACATCAATTAACTCAGTGCATGTACAATTCAGTGGAGACAGGTGTTAGAGGTTGAGATTGCTATCAGTTGTGACTATAGTTGTGCATGAGATTTGAACATGCAGGGATGGAGATTTCCCATGAGGCTTGCATAGTATAACCAAAGGAATTCGATTTCACAGAGTGATTGATTCTCTTGCAGGATTGCGCAGTGGAGGCATGCAAACAGTGGAGGAGATTTGAGGCATCAGATTTGAGCTAGTTTGTGTGTAACAGGTGGAGATAGTACTGAGTACTTGTGATGAGTATCATACTATGTATTGTTACATGTTCTCTATCATTATAATATACAGATAGTGTGGGGTTTTCAGCTGTATGCTTTCCCTGGGTTACATACTGTGTTAATGTGTGCATGCGATTAATGTTTCATTGTTTTTAATGCTGCTAAATTGATGATCAACATAGAGGAGGTTATGTATTATGCATGTATTCTTCAATAGTGTATAATCGGGATAATCTCTGTGAATAAGTGTCATATTGTTCAAAATTTCCACATGGTATCAGAGTTGTTGATCATCAGATCTATTATTCAGAAAGTGTTTACATTTTATTTCTTCAGGCAGAGTTTGTAATCGGGCCAGGTAGCCTCTAGATTCATCCTTCCTTTGGAAGGTGAGATATCCGATAAAAGCCCATACAGTTAATCTCTGTACGAGAAATAATTTGTTCTCACGAATTCTAGATCAAAGACGGTTGAGTTTGGAGCTGGTGGAATTTGAATTTGCAGCAGTGTTTTCTTGGTGTCAACGTTGCAATGTCTTTCAACAGATTGCAATTAGAGTATGCTCTTGAGGGCAGCTCAAACTATATTGCATGGAAGGAAAAGATGGAGGCGGCGTTAGATGATAATGGGCTGAAGGAGTTCATAGAGGCTGATGTCCCAAAGCCTACTGATACTGCACAAGCTGATGCTTGGAAAAAAAAGACAGCAAAGTGTCGAAGGATTCTGTTGGAGGGCGTGAAGGATCACATTATGTCTAGCCTGCATGGAAAGGCTTCTCCATACTTGATGTGGAAAGTGTTGACAGATCTATTCCAAAGCAAGAGTGATCAGAGGAAGCTGGTGCTCAAGGATAAACTCAAAAACATTAAATGCGAGAAGGGAGACAGTATGCCCAAGTATCTCATGAAGTTCATTCAGTGCAGGGATGAGCTGGGAAGTGTGGGGGTGACTGTCGATGATGAGGACTTGGTGAGCTTGGCTCTCCTTGGTCTTTCGAAGAGTTGGCATTCCTATCAGGACTCTGTCAATGGTCAGGAGAAATTGCCAGGATGGGAGAGACTTTCATCAGATCTTGTGTAGGAGGAGATCAAGCGGAATACCAGGGACGGATCTTCATCAAAGGGAACTGATGAATAAAATTGTACTTCGGCTGCCAAAGCAAAGAAGGGGAAGAACAAGAAAGCTTCTCATTCCGGTGCGAAAGGCAAGAAGCAGGACATGTCCAAGGTTAAGTGCTTTCACTGTCACCAGCACGGACACTATGGCACTAATTGTCCGCAGAAGAAGAAGAACAAGCAAGCTGCTGGATCTGCAGTAGGAGAGGCTCTAGCCTTGCAATTTGAGCTTGATTTTTCATTGATCACATGCTTGGTTTCAAGTGTGATGGGATCGATGTGGTTCTTGGACAGTGGTGCATCTTTTCACATGACAGGAGATCGAGATTTGTTTTCTAACCTCGAGGAGAAAGTGCACATCGAGATGGGCGATGATGGTAGATACAGTGCGACTGGTATCAGTACCATTTCCTTTGAGAGGGAGTCTGGTAAACCCCTCGTATTGAAGGAAGTGATGCATGTTCCAGGATTGAAGAAGAATCTTATCTCTGTGGCGATGTTAGAAGACAAGGGATATAATGTTGTTTTCAGCGAGGGAAAGGCTTTCCTGCGCAGTAAGACAACTGGAGAAACCCGAAAGATAGGGGTTCAAGTGAGGAACCTTTATCAGTTGCATGTAGATGGCTGCACAACAATGGCATGCAAGGCAGAAGGAGTGGTGAGCCGGGATGATGGCGAGCTGTGGCACAGGAGATTGGGTCACCTTCACCATGGAGCCTTGAAGATACTGCAGCAGATCACTACTAGGCTTCCTAAAGGCACTCTTGCGCAGTCAGATCAGTGCAAGGGGTGTACTTTGGGAAAGTTTGTGAAAGCCACCTTTCACGAGAAGGATAGTCACGCCACGACGATCCTTGAGAGAATTCACACAAACATGTGTGGACCTTTCTCAGTAGCTTTGACATCAAAACACAGGTTTTATGTGATATTTGTTGATGATTTCTCTCGTAAGTGCTGGATCTTCTTCAAGTAGAAGAAGAGCGAGACATACTCAAAGTTCTGTGAGTTCAAAGCACTGATCGAGAAGGAGTTGGGGAAGAAGGTGAAGGCTCTTAGGAGCGACAATGGTGGTGAATACATCTCTAGCGAGTTCAAGGATTTCTACAGTGTAGAAGGGATTCGAAGAGAGCTCATAGCTCCCCATAACCCACAGCAAAACGGGGTTGCTGAGCGGAAGAACAGAACGATCGTGGGTGCTGCACGGGCAATGTTGCATGATCAGGGCCTACCCCTTCACTTGTGGGCGGAAGCATGCAATACTGCAGTATATGTGCATAACCGTTGTCCTCACAGGATACTTGGCATGAGTACACCCGAGGAGGCTTATTCTGGTCAGAAGCCTGATTTTTCTCATTTGAGGATTTTTGGTGCTAACGTTTACATGCATGTGATGAAGGATGCCAGGAAGAAGTTGGAGCCAACTACAGAGGTTGGGATATTTGTGGGGTACACTGATACGCCCCACAACTATCGTGTGTATTTGTCAGACAGTGGCAAGACTGTTGTGTGACGGGATATAAAATTTCAAGAGGAGAAAGCCATGAAGTGTTTGCTTGAGAGCGAGCCACACTTGCATGCAGATGAGGAGCTATTAGTTCCTAAAGATGAGCTTCAGGACGTGGATCAGCCACAGGACGAAGTTCATGGAGTGGAAGAGACCACTCATGCAGCACCAACCATCAGAGGGCGAAAGCGCTTGACAGAAGCTGAGCGACTGGCTCAAGATGCAGAGAAAGTTGTAGGACCACCTACAGCCCAACACAGGCAGAGACAGTCACTTGATCGGTACACTGGATACATGGCTCTTATGAGCAAATGTGTTGTGACTGAGCCATCCTCTTTCAAGGAAGCTGTGGAGGATCCCGCATGGGTAGACACCATGGTGGAAGAGTATGATTCGATTGTCAAAAATAGTGCATGGGAGATTGTCCCAAGATCGGAAGGGAAATCAGTGGTGGGTTCGAGATGGATCTACAAAGTTAAGTAGGCAGCTGATGGGAGTGTGGAGAAGTACAAGGCAAGATTTGTTGCCTGAGGCTTTTCACAGATAGAGGGGATCGATTATGAGGAGACCTTTGCACCTGTCGTAAGGTATTCTTCCATACAAATGATTCTTGCTCTCTCAGCACAGATGGGGTGGCACATTCATCAGATGGATGTGAAGACTACGTTCCTCAATAGAGTCATTGAGGAGGAGGTGTACATAGAACAGCCCGAAGGTTTCGAGATCTTCAGCAGCGAGTCGCATGTGTGCAGGCTCAAGAGAGCATTGTATGGGTTGAAACAAGCACCACGTGTTTGGTACACTCGGATAGACAGTTATTTCACTGGACTTGGATTCTCCAAGAGTGAGGCAGATCCTAACCTATACCAGATTGTGGTGGAGGGTAATTTGCTTATCATTGTACTTTATGTAGATGATTTGATTCTAACAGGTGATGAGCTGTTGATACTTTCATGCAAGGATGATCTTGCTAAGGAGTTTGAGATGAAGGACTTGGACCTCCTTCATTATTTCCTGGGATTGGAAATTTGGCAATGCAGTGATGGACTATTTGTTTCTCAGGGTAAGTATGCTCGGGAGATACTGGAGAAGTTCAACATGCATGGCTGCAAGCCTGTTGATACTCCTCTTCCTGGAGGTTAGAGGAAGGAGGATGCCACTTCAACAGAAGAAGTGGATGCCACTGTTTATTGACAGTTGGTGGGGCCGCTTATGTATTTGGTCAATACACGACCCGATATATGCTATGTTGTTAACCAGCTTTCAAAAGCTATGGTTAAGCCAACCAAGCTCGTCTGGAAGGTAGGAAAGCATGTATTGCATTATCTCAGAGGCACATCGGGATATGGATTGTGGTACAGATAGGAGGATGAGGTGAAGCTATGTGGCTTCACGGATGCAGATTGGGCAGGGAGCCCAACGGAAAGAAAGAGCACATCAGGAGGGGTCTTCAGTATTGGGTCGACAGCAATTTCTTTGTACAACAGGAAGCAAAGATCCATGGAACTCAGTTCAGCAGAGGCCGAGTATAAAGGCAGCAAGTTTGGCTGCATGCGAGGCTATATGGATGAGAAAGATCCTGGTTGGGTTGTTCAGTTCATACTTGGAGCCTACTGTGATTTACTGTGATAACCAGAGTTGCATTAAACTCTTGGCTAATCCAGTATTTCATGATAGATCTAAGCACATTGACATCAGGTAACATCATATCAGAGATTGTGTGCAGTGGAGAATCATGTTAGTTTCATACATTCCAACGGAGGATTAGGATGCTGATATCTTGATGAAGGCGCTCACCAGGAGAAAATTCGAATACCACCGAGATAGGATAGGGGTTGCTGATAATCCATTTCTTGTTGAGAGGGAGTGTTGAGAATGCAACAAGATGATGGAGCTTAGTGGAAAGAAGTCGCCTCCATTAAGTGGGCTCGCAGGCTATTTAGACTATGTCTATTTTTAGACATATGGATCATGGTCTATGAGTTGCAGGATGCTATTTGTGGATGATTGGTAATGTTGGTAAAAATAGATGGACTTCTATTTTTACACATATGGGCGGTTTCTATTTTTAGACTGCCACGCTAAAAATAGAATAGTCGAATATTATTGTCTCATAATAATATTTGGACTATAAACATTATCTTATCCTCTTGGAGCACTTCAGTTTGAGCTATAGATGTGGCACATGCAGCTGTCAGAAGGAAATATGCTTTCTTTGTGGGTCATTTGAGCTATTGTATGCAAGACTTCAGTTAGAACTCACGTGGTTGAGTTTCAGTGGAGTTGATTGTGGAGTTGATGGAGTTGTGTTTAGTTTGACTTGGTTGAACTAGTTGTATTTTAGTCTAACTAAAGAATACACTAGTGATGAGTTGTGTGAATTAAATATTAATTAATTCACTAATTATTAACTCATAAAGCAACTGAAGAATACATCAGTTAACTCAGTGCATGTATAGTTCAGTGGAGACAGGTGTTAGAGGTTGAGATTACTATCAGTTGTGACTATAGTTGTGCATGATATTTGCACATGCATGGATGGAGATTTCCCATGAGGCTTGCATAGTATAACCAAAGGAATTCGATTTCACAGAGTCATTGATTCTCTTGCAGGATTGCGTAGTGGAGGAAGGCAAACAGTGGAGGAGATTTGAGGCATCAGATCTGAGCTAGTTTGTGTGTAACAGGTGGAGATAGTACTGAGTACTTGTGAGGAGTATTGTACTATGTATTGTTACATGTTCTCTATCATTATAATATATAGATAGTGTGGGGTTTTCAGCTGTATGCTTTCCCCAGGTTACATACTGTGTTAATGTGTGCATGCGATTGATGTTTCATTGTTTTTAATGCTGCTAAATTGATGATCAACGTAGAGGAGGTTATGTATTATTCATGTATTCTGCAATAGTGTATAATCGGGATAATCTCTATGAGTAAGTGTCATATTGTTCAAAATTTCTACACATAGAACTATTGCACCCATCAATAACAGTGCTACCTTGCAGCTTGTACAGAGTTCCAATCCGAACTCCCCACATCAATACCAGTGCTCCCTGAACCATTTTGTAGGTATCCTTCTCAAACACTGTTTTTACACGTGCATCATCCAGCTTGCTTACATAAATTAGATTTCTGGCTAATGCAGGAATATGTAGAACACCTGGAAGTGTTGTAACCCTTCCACCTTGCAACTTCAACTTTACTTTTCCGCGGCCAATGATTCTAGCCTTCCTGTCATCCCCCAAGAAGACGTCACCACCATCATATTTCTCATACTCACAGAACCACTCTCTATGGGGAGTGAAGTGAAAGGATGCACCTGAGTCAATCAACCATGCCTCATGATCTACATGTGTACTTGAAGAAGCCAAGTACACATCCCCACCTTCATCTGAGGTGGTTTTCACCTCTCCAGAAGGAGCCTCATCAAATCCCTTTCCTTTGTCAGGAGCTTTAGATTTACAGTCCCTTTTAAAGTGGCCTTCCTTTCCGCATTTCCAGCACACCACCTTTACATGTTCTTCCTGGAGATTTAGATCTCCCACTCGATGACTTATTTTTGTTTCTGTTCCGGGACCGTCCTTGTACAGACAAGGCATCACCATTCTGGCTCTCCAATTTTTTTTGTCACATCTCCTCCGTTAGCAAGGCGGAGACTACTTCATCAAACTACAAGGCAGTTACATTGCTGCCTATTGTAATAACCAGACTATCCCAGGAATCTGGTAGAGAACACAACAAACTAATGCACTTATCTTCATCTGAAATTTTAATATCAACAGATGCTAACTGACTTACCACAGTATTAAATGTGTTCATATGCTCTGTCAAGTCTCCATATTTCATCCTCAGGTTATACAATGTTTTCCGTAGGAATAGTGTATTCACCAGAGACTTAGATTGGTACAAAGTCCCTAACTTGTCCCACAAAGCCTTCGTCATAGCTTCTCCTGATACATTCAGCAATACTAAATCTGAGACACACAATCATATTGTGCTCTTTGCCTTCCGATCCAACTTCTTCATTATTCATCGGACACTCCCGTTGGTTTAGTACCCAGATCTACCGCGGTCCACTGATCTTTATCCACCAACAGATTCTCCATCTTGAGTTTCCACAACTCAAAACTCTAACCATTAAATTTCTCAATCTCTATCTTTCCACTGCTCACCATCTTCTTTCACCACCACAATCGATCTCGCAGATCTCCCACTGAACAGGGTCTACCACAGGCCCGAGCGAAACCCCTCAGCAACAAAGGCATCCCCTTGAAGCCAAATCTGCTCTGATACCAAATGTAGGTTTTAACCCCGTACATAAATTACCTGCATATGAATTCTAAAACATAGAAAATAAATAATGCGAGAGAAGAACACATAAAACACATATACACTGAGATTTTCCCTTGGATCCAAAAACCGGGACTACCAGCTTGACTTTTCATTATTTTCCTTTCAATGTTATAATACATATTTATACATGCCGAAGCATCCAATACCATGGACCGAAAACCATCGCGTCCAAAAAACATGTGCGAAAATCATGCACAAAACCATAGGTGGGTCTGCCCAACCTAAGATAGTGTCCAAAACCAAAATTTTCTGGGGCACTGCCACAGACCCCATAAAGTGGGGTTATGGGTACACCTCAAACCCCCTATGACCCCCCCTCGGTACACAATCGGCACAACGAATGGGGTGCTCCACCCCCCTCTAACCCCCCGGTTAACTACGTGGGCTAGTCGTGCAAAGAATATAACACAACCCAACAAGAGGTACGTAGTTTCTTGGGGCATGCAGGGTATTACAAAATATTTATAGAAAAAATTTCAAGAATTACATCACCATTATTTTCCTTGCTCATGAAGGATGTTGATTTCTTGTGGAAAGAGAAGTGTGAGCAGGCCTTCTTAAAGCTGAAATGTTGTGTATCAATAGCTCTGGTCTTGCGAGGACCTAATTGGGAACTGTCATTTCACATAGCTACAGATGCATCAAATATTGTTGTAGGTGTTGTTTTGGGCCAACTGGAGGATAAGAAACCTTACGCTATTTACTACATAAGTAAAAATCTAACTCCAGCTGAGCTCAACTACATAGTGACCGAGAAGGAGTTCTTAGAAGTCGTGCACGCCATCAATAAATTCTAGCATTACATCACCGGATATCAAGTATTTTTACACACTAACCATTTTTCCATTCATTTTTTAATGAATAAGCCAATTACAAATGGTAGGATTACATGCTGGTTATTGTTGTTACAAGAATTTGATATCACTATTGTAGATAAGCCTGGAAAAGACAATGTAGTAGCTGACTTTCTTTCTAGGCTAACTATTGATGACAGTTGCACTCCTACTGAAGATTCTTTCCCTGATGAATATATTTTTGCTATTTCTACTTACTCACCTTGGTATGTAGATATAGCCAATTATCTTGTTGCAGGGAAGTTTCTCCAGTATTTATCCTCCAAGGAGAAAAAGAAAATCATACAAAAAAGTGCTACATATACCTGGATAGATGGGAACCTCTATCACACTGGACCTGATTTCCAGATCAGACATTGTGTTAGAGAGGACGAGGTCTTTGATATCCTCAAATCCTGCCATGAGGAACCTTGTGGAGGACACTTCGCAGACAAACATACAAGATACAAAGTCCTTTCAATAGGGTACTACTGGCCGACAATATTTCAGGATGCCAAGAATTTTGTGAAGGGATGTGATAGTTGTCAAAGGATGGGCCAACCACTACAATTAGATGATATGTCGTTACGGCCCTAGATCGTCATAGAACCTTTTGAGAAGTCGACTCTAGATTTTATAGGACCAATCAATCCTTCATCTAAACAGAGATCCTACATCTTGGTCTGTATCGACAATGTCACGAAATGGGTCAAGGCGAAGGCATTAATTAGAGACATGGAGCAGGTTTTCTCAGAATTTCTGTTTGAAGAAACCTTTGTCTGGTTTGGGATACCCAGAGAGATAGTCACAAACAGAGGACCACAATTCACATCTCATAAGATCCAGGAGTTGGTTGAAAAATATAGAATCCATCATAGAATCACAACGCCTTACCATCCACAGGAAAATGGCCAGGTAGAGAGCACTAATAAAGTCATTGAGGGAATGCTTACTAAAACTGTGGCCAGTCATTGAAGAAATTGGGCTGATAAACTTCCAGAAGTGTTATGGGCATACAGGACTACGTGGAGGAACACCAGTGAATTCTCACCGTATGAACTTGTGTATGGCAAGAACCCTTTATTCCCCATTGAATTTGAAATCAAAACACTAAGGACATCATTACAGGTCAATTTGGATTTGGCTACAACACAAAGGCAAAGATTGAACGAACCCAATGAATTGGAGGAGAAACGGTTGGCTGCTATCCATTAAACAAATATTATCCAGCAGTAGAGAGCTAAGTGGTATGAAAGATTTATAAAGGAGAAGCAGTTCCAGAAAGGAGATTGGGCTCTCTTATATGACTCAAGGTTTAAAGACTTCAAGGGTAAGCTTTGCACCAAATGGATAGGTCCTTATGAGGTAGACGCAGTCTTTGACAATGGGACTATAAATTTGGTAACCATTGACAATGCAAGGACATCATTACTTGCAAACGGGCACCCTATTTGGTTTTATCACAAACCTACCTCGAAGGATTCATTTGTCAACATTGTCACAAATTCGGATCTACAGATTATGGGAATAGGGGAAAGCACCCCTCTGCTGCAAAAATTTTAATTTTTCCAATAAGTGTAACAGCTGAAAACCACCTGGTGGCGATTGTTACACCCTCTATAACATCATTTGTTATTCCAAAGTATATCATGCGATAAGTGTTGTTACACAATCTTTTGTTCTTTATCTTTTTGAAGAAATTAAATTAATATATATCAGTCATCTTGGTTGTTACACCTGTAATAGCCGACGACTTTTCAGGAATAAAACGAGATATTCTATTGTAATAAACAGCAAAAACATCACCATGAGCCTCGTCATCAGATTTTAGTTTGCACGTAGCACTACCCGAGGATGATTTGATGTCACACCACCCATTACTTCGTCCCATGTCACACAGGTACATCATCAAAAAGGTAATATTGAATTCATTTTATTTTGTAATTATGGAAACTTAACATGACTATTGACGGTCGAGGACGGCTATCATAATTAAGTTGGGGGGAATGAATCACATTGGACATGACCGTCGCATGATTTGTAATTATTTGAAAAATCCAACAATTAAGGCATGTGACCCGATAGTTATCATTCTTTAATGCCGAATCATACCAAAATGGGTAAGGGCACCATTGACGAGACCTCCCCATGACTCACCATTAAGGAAAAATTCATTGAGCAGTACGAACCATGTGTGCCAAATATTAATCCAAAATCTTCTCCTGCGCCACCCTGCCACCCTATCATTTACCCCTGCTGGAAGAGCTCAATCCCCATTCAGAGTGTTCGGAGAGGAGGAAGATAGCAGTATAGGCTAAAACAACTAGATTGTGTACCAAAGGGAAGGATAAGCAAGTGAGATAGCATTGAATTGCATAGGCAATGGGAGGAGAAGCAATATGGCATGAGCCAGGGTCTACAGAAGCCTTGGAAGGTTGCCTTGAGGCATGCTAGGTTTTCAAAGATGCAGGCTGGTTCGAATTCTTCCAGAGATTGGAAGGATCGGACAATGATGTGGCCATGGAATTCACAAAGAACCTGGAAAAAAACTAGAAGGAAGTCAAAGGATTGAAATTGGAGGTCACGAAATAAGTTATCGCCAGAGTAATAGGATTGCCAACAGAAGGGAAGAGATGGTTTACTAGGAAGGTTAATGACCCCTCACTGAAAGGGGATTTTCTTTAGGAAAGTGAGTCGTTGGTTAAGAAAGGCAGGGGAATTGATAGGCTGTCACTCCCCCAGCCATGGGCGGATGTTTCTCTCTTCCTCATTAAGTACATTACTTGTGAGGGAAGGGAAAAAATTGTGTTTAATTACCATTTCCCATTGTTGAACCATCTCTGCCATCAGCAACTGATCAACCTTCCTTATTTCTTGCTGGGCAATATTAGGCACATGGTTGCGGCTGTGAAAATGGTTGCACATCCAGAAACATGTGTTACAAACCATGGCCTCATTAAAATCATTGTCCTGGATGCCTTGAGTTGACAGGGCAAGAATTGGGAAGAGTTCATGTGGAAAAGGCCCATGACTACTCGCAGAAGGAAAACAGAGACGGCTGGAGAAACTCTAGAAGTGACAAAGGAGCAATCCCAGTCCTCAATAGTGAGGGTCAGCAAGAATTCAATTGATAAACCGATTGGCGACAGAAGGCCGAAGTAGGGAATAAGGGTTAGCAGGCACCCAGAGTCCCCATCCATGTCGAGAAAGGACAAAGAAGTAGTCAAGCAGAAGGATGAGGAGCAACCTTAGCAAGAAAAACCTCATTCACCTGGTAAGAGTGAAACCCAATATTTGCTGTCAAAAACTGAAATTTTAGAAAAAGAAATTAAAGAATTGAGGGAATAACTAGTAGTAGGAAAGGCAGAGCCAAGAGCCCTAGGGCTAGATACGTTGGCAGAGGCCGTGGACATGGCTAGAAGGGGAGAAATCCCGGGCACTCTATGCGTATCCTATGTTGAGAAGTTGGTGGAAGCCAGATTCAAAGTTTGTGTAGCAGACACTACCTCGAGGGGGATTCAAACTGAAAACTAGGAAGCTGTTACACCAGAACCTATCGAGGACGTTGCTGATACACAAGAACCAACAACCGAGACAACACAATCCACAGGGAGTGATCAAGCAATGGATACACAGGAACCCTTGGCTGACACTGTTGTTTCACCAGGAACAACAGTGGAGGAGGAAATCAACCAAGAGGAGGAAGAGAAAGATAATATCCATGAGTTAATGGTCACTGCTGCTGTTACACAAGAACCAGCAGCAAAGACCGAAGTTGGTCTAAAGGAAAACGATGAACAGAAGCCTGTGGATATTACTGTTGCCACACAAGAACCAGTAGTAAAAATGGAAGTTGACTAGGAAAATAAAGAAACTGTGATAAAACCCACTAACGAAGCTACTGTTACACAAGAACCAGTAGCCGAGGTGGGACAGTTTCACCCTCAAGAGGCTACTACACCTTTAATTGATGATGCATGCGGGGGAATGTTGGGTCCTATTGAAGGATGGCGTTCTGAGAAATTGTTGTTATTGGCAGAGTTGAAAAATTGGAAGTAGTTGACACTCTCCCTGTAGGAGGGAGTGATTCCAATCAAGATGCATAAGAGAACGATGGATTCCATGAGAGAAGAATGGTTAAAAGAATAATGGAAAAGAGAAGAGGAGGCACGAAGGAATAAAAAAATTATGAGGAAAAATTATGAATAGCTGCATCAGCTGCATCGGGAGGTCTCTGACCTGACGTTTGATAAGACCAAACTCAATGACCTTTCTCTAAACCTGCTAGCATGCAAGCGGCTATCCCCATCATACCCTGTGTTCCTATGGGAACGTTACTACTTATTCCAGTTAAGCGCAGTTTGTGAGAATAGGTCTTATATGGGTTCTTTAACCCGCACTTTTTTGGAAATTTTTTGTTCCTGTGATTTTGATGATCAGAATTTGTTGTGCGAGCTTTTCTTGCACAATATGATGTGCGAACATGTGAGCATGAGGATGGTGGCGAGTGTCATTTCTTTCATGGGAGACTTGCAGTTGCAGGCATTCCTCTCATTTATGAGGAATCAGATTGAGTGGCAACTGGCCAAGAAAAAAATAGAGACCAATGAGGAAAAGACAGAATTATGGATCAGGGCTGACCCATAAATGGTTTACGAACTTCGGCATGAGTTCAGATGGTTCCTAAGCAATCCAGAAATCAGAGATGAATTGACCATTGACAGAAGGAGAATTCTGAGTGTTTGCCTCAACTTGTTTGCAAACATGAGGAGCCAAGCGCTAGTCGAATGTCTCAAGTGCACTAAGGCCTGTAGTGTAGAATTGTAGGAAGGAGACCCCTTTGAGTACAAGAACTTTGTTGTTGTTGTTACACGGGTGTCGGAATATGCTCAGATTGTGCTGACACTCGGGGCATTTTGGATTTCCGTCAAGTTCAAATTCCCTTTAATCTGGTTGCCATTGGAGGAGTATCAGCCTGATTATCAGTTATGTGATTATGAAGAGGAATCTTGGCCACGTGAGTTAATGGCTGATCAAGGATTTAGAGCTTTGAGCGATGATACTATTGGTGCCTACAATTTCACAGATTTCCACCAGGGGCATAGTAGAAGGAACTGAGATTCTGCATGGGGACATGCAGTTGCTTCAGTTGGGGGGAGATGTTGGGTGTGGTTTTTTACCTATTTTCTACACATTCTTTCCCCTGTTTTGACCCTTCTATACTTCAAGCCTGTGCCCTTATCTAACCAAACTCTCTGTTTTCTTACATTTTTAATCCATTTTACTGTCATGTTACTGTGTTGTATTTTACCGAATAATATGAGGCTTTATTCCTTTTTGTGGCTAACTGGGAGAGCATTGAAGGAGTATTCTGAGAAGTTCATCTTTTTCAGGTGTTGGCTCGCACAAATGAAGCTATGAAGTAGACAAGCAACAAGGATTAACTGCAGGAAAGGGTAGAACGGTTCACTGATACACCATGAGTGCTGTTACAGACTACTAATATATACTAGGTGTTGTTATAGGTTGCTGTTGTTACATATTGTTGTTGCACACTGGATGTTGTTATAGGTTGTTGTTACACATCGGATGATGTTACACCTCATGTGGATCTGCCATCACATCAATAATGTTGTCGTCAGTTACGCCACATCATCCCGAACCACCATTTGCTCAATGTTGTTGTACTGAAGCTAGAAATGTGGGTACTATTCCACATAACAGTTGTCGACAGTAGGATTTTTTATTTTTGAAGCAACAAGACTCAAGCAGTTGCAACCGATGTATATTTATTTAGTAATAAGTTGTAACTTCTTTATTTTTTGATCAGCATGAGAATCGAGAGATTCTCATGACTGATCTGCTTTCTAATTTTTGGGTTGTAATAATTATAAAAGACTTGACTTTTTATGTATTAGTAGATGACATATAGAAGAGTACCGTTACTCTGTTTCTGTAATCCTGAACTTATTCAATATCAATTGGCACGGTGATGCTGTTACTTTCCAATTAATTCGTTAATCACTTTTTGTGTTCTTCCTACGCCCTACTAAGGAGGAAGGGTCCTCCTCCTTGGCAGGGATTGCAATGATTAGGTAGTGTACATTTCAGTTTAGTTCATTCATTTATGGTTTCTCGTTGTTTCTATACAAATCGTGGATTGCATTCATTGTTTTTTCTATTTGTCTTATGTTGTTACACAGAGTTAATCAACAGAGTAATAGTAACCAGCTAAAATAGATGTTAGTTCTTGTGTGGCACGCCTTTACTTCAATAGATGCAAGTTGTGATTTAATTTTATAGAGTGTTTTTGTATCTACATGCATGGTTTGATTCAACAATTGAGATCAGTGACATCTTTTACAGTTTTTCTGCATTTTCTTATGCTTGGCTGGAGTGTTTCAGAGCAGGCAGTGCGAACTCCATTGAAACAGCAAGACCTACCCTAGGTTGAAAATTAATGTTACATTCTGAGTCAATTAAGGTTGATTAAAACAGAACTACACTCTTGTACTTTACCCTGCTTGTTTCAAGAGTCACGCATGGTTTCATGCGAAACTAACCTACGAAAGTAAAAAAGCAAACAAAACAACAACAAAGCAAAGAGAGGAAGTGAATATGAAAGCAAATCAAGTACGCAAAGCAAACAGGAAAGAAAACAAATAAACAAAGTAAGAAAGTAAACATGCATGCAAGAAAAAAAAACATAAAGAAAACATTACTACTACTCCTAAGCTGACGGTGCATGGGCCCGATCATGTGAAGTGATATTTCCAATGTAGTGACCAGTGCATTGGTTGACCCATGTTAGTGAAGGCATGGTTCACGAACAACACAGTCGAGCGAACCAACAAACATGAAAGATATAATAATGAATACAAACACACTCTGAGTTTAAATGCATCCATAGAAAAGAAATGAGTGAAAGCACACGACAAGCACTCTGTGGACTTACCATGGTGTTGTGATACACTACGTGCAGATGTTAAGAATATGCACTCTCTTGACTGTGACATGCAAAAAAATGTGAGAAAAAGAGATAACTTAAGTTGTGCAAGTGTGCTTGCTGTGTAAGTTTCCTCCAATGCATGAGTGATGGGATCATGTGATTCGAGTGGAGGAAGCAAAATATGTGTGTTGGATTGATATTCAATGCATAGAAATCAGTGATGAGGAGCCTTGGGTATTTCAACAATTTCTTGATTGGAAGTGAAAATAACCTTAGGATAGCGAGGGCTTGACATAACCATCAGATCAGGTTGAAGTTCCTCGAAAGCCTGCGGGGTTTTGACTTCATTGATAGATAGATCATCATAACTAGGTGGCTTTGAAAGATCAACAATGATAGAATCAACATCGTGATCGAATACGAGAGTAAACAGATCATCACAACTATGATCATAAAAATCAATGAGTTCATTGACATCTTCATGATCCGATGAATCAAATAGAGGGGTAGATGAGAAGAAAGAATGTCCACCCTTTACATTTCTAGAAAAGGCAGATGAAAAATCAAGTGGATTTTCAATGAAGAATTTGTCCTCTCTGCTGTTAAATGATGGACTGACATCGACTGTGTTATGTGAATGATGAGAAGTAGATGCATCCATGGATGGATTTACACAAGGAAAATCAGAGATAGCAGACTCACCAAAGATGTCAAGAAAAAATGGAGGAGGCACGGACAGAAGGAGGTCATTCTTCACCACGGGTTGATGTTCACATTCCTCGTCATAATCATTGTAAATGACAACATAGGTTGGTTGTGCAACATCAACTCCGTCGATTGCTTGATGCTTGTTCAAAATAGGTGTAGAGTCTGAAACACAAGAACACAAGATAGTGCAATCTGGAGGATCAACAGAATGTGAAGACAGAGGTTGAGGTAACAAGTGTGTGTGACAACCCATGGGCTTCCCAACCAAATCTACGCAGAAATTAAGAGTAGTGACAGTGGGAGGATGCGACAGTTGAACATACGTGTGTGCATGCTCTCCCACATCACTCTATGGGGATGGAGCCATTTGATGAGGGGAAGGCAGACAGTCACTTGTGACAGCAACTGTGTTCACTCTTGATTATACAGCTCCATCACCGAAGTATGTTGAGGGGGGTTTGAAATTTAACTTCATTTTAGGATGTCAGAGTGATTTGGTGATGAGCCCCAAAAATGAGTAATTATGTGGGCTCATTCAGCCTCCTAATTTGACTTAATCCACCATTTTCATTAGTTTATTGCATGTTTTTTATTATATTTATGCTAATAGAGTGAATTGGGTTAGTCATTATGCCAACAAGTCTAATGTGTGCTTTATGCAGAATTTTAGTCAATTTTGAGACAAAATCAAAGGTTTAAATGAGCACTTGGAAACAAAATTCATGGACAGGATTTGTAGGAAAGTGTCCCCTTCATTTATGAGCCCTTACCTCGAATTCTCCACCAGCAGCTCGGAGTTCAAGGGCCACCACATCGATTATCACAAGGGCAACCGAGTAAGGGCAAGTAAAGTTCTTGTTAACTGCAAGTTTTGGCGGCCGAGTTCCTAAAGTTTAGGAGGACTGTTGGAGTCCTCAATTTTTATAAATAAGAAGGCTTAGGGCCTCATTTCAGTTAGCTAGTTGGAAGTTCGATTTTAGTCCTTTTTTAGTCATTTTTTAGGCAGTAGGTTAGCTCTGCATTTTAGTACATTTTCAAGCTTTTTCTTGTGGACAGTTTTTGGGATGTAACTATTATTTCTTGCTCAATAAAGATGAATCCAACTTTGCACCAACTCTAATCTTCTTTAGGAGGTTGTAGCTCTTGGGGTTGGGCCCAACTCAAGTGCCTAGTACCTCCTTTGTGTACTTTGATGTGTCTTTGCTACATTCTCAGAATAAAATCTGTTATTTAGGTTAAAATCTTGCTTTGTTAATTAGGTTTCTTTTGATGATTAAAATAGCTTTCCATATTTCAAGTGATTCAATATATTGGTAACAAAAAATATCTTCGAAAAAGGCCATCAAGCAACCCTTGATCTCACCTCTCCCTCCTTGGGACCATGAGCTGAGACCAAGGTGTCCTTGCTGCCATAAAAACACTATTCTTGCTTCTTCATGCAATTTCTAGTGTTAGATTCTTAGTTGCAAAAGTTAGTACCAGTTGTGATTACATGCTTAGATCCATTCTTGCTTGGTTTCCATGATTTGTTGCCAATAAACTTCTGTTCATCATGCTTACGGTTTCTAGGTCAAATTAGGTTAAAGTAGCTAGATCTTTGGTTTTTTTAGTCTTTGTTTGATTATTTTTGAAAAATAACGTGCAAAGCACCTATGAAACCTCCTCTCATACCCTTACCCCATCAATGCAACCTGTTTCATCCTCTAACTCAGATTCTCACCTCTCGTTTGCCACGTTTTCTCACTTTGCCCTAGCTCCTACATTCTTGCACAACATTGCTTCTCTTATCTTCGAACCAAACCAACCGCCTTAACCACTCTTCATCCTCATTCACCAAGTCCTAGACCTCCTCACACCCTTATCTCACCTCCATACCCACTTCTTCACCTTTTTTCCACCATCATCCCTTCAAAATTCCCTTTCGGAACATCCTGTAGAAACACCCTATAGAAGCTACAGTACATCCTGTAGAACCCCTACAAACTTCCTGTAGAAGCTCACAAAAGTGGTTTCTTAAGATACGATCACTGTGAAACTCTCTGGAGGGGTGCTAGGGACCCCTTAGGCCCTCTTCTAACCTTCCCAACCTCCTGCAAGAATTTCCTTTCGCCAATCCATCTCTGCACAGTCAAAAACAGTTAAAGCACATGCATAATAATTCTGCCAACTTACTCAAAAATACAAAAGAATGTTTCTTTTCAGATTTCACTTCAGAAGTAGCTTAGACACATGCACTTAACCTTCCAAAGAATGAATGGCATCTTTTTCAGTAGCTTTCATCCTTTTCCTGCATCAGTAGGGCTAGTTGGTAAAACTAGGGTTTGCATTTCCATTCAGCTTTTTAGTTTCTTTCTGCAAGTAGATTAGCCTCCTTTGAGTTAGCTTTCATCCATCAGTTAAAAGCTTCTTCTAAGAGCTCATAGAAGTTGGCTTAATCTCCTAGCGAACTTGTGCCAGCTGATCAAGTGACAGACGCATCAAGAGCTAGTACTTGTGCATATAGCACCGTTGCTTTCAAGTTTGTTACGAACTACCGGGTTGATAAAAGTAAAGAAGGGAGCCCTAGGAGTTGCAGCATTATTACTACAATACTGGATCCCACCATCTTTTTGGCGCCGTTGCCGGGGAAGCATCAGAGTATTGGTGATTGTTGCTTTTCTTCTATTTTCTACTACAACCTTCTGCTAAGTAGTTTATTTCAGCAAGCGTAAAGTAGATTGTTTCATTTCCATTCTGCAATTTCATTTCCGCAAAAGTAGATTAGACATTTCCTGCTTTCATAGATTAGCATTTCAATTCCTCAATTTCATTTCTACAAGCGTAGATTAGCATTTCAATTCCGCAATTTCAATTCTGCAAGCATAGCCTAGCATTTCATTCCTACAATTTCATTTCAGCAAAATAGATTAGTCCTTTCCTGCTTTCATTTCAATTCTGCATTTTCATTTCAGCAAGATAGATTTTAGTTAGTTGCAGTTCAATCTATTTCATTTTTGAAGGTACAAGCAGAAAAAAATCAACCAAAAAGATTTCCTTTCATGCCTTGTAGGAGTAGAGATAAGTCAAAAAAATGTTTGCACAACACCCCTCACTGCTTCACACAGCCAACCTTCTCTATTCTTCGATGGCTATGATTAAGAAGAAACCCTAGGTGGACGACAAGACATATTTGAAGAACCTCTAGGGGAGAAGAAGAAGAAAACATTCCTCTGGAGCAAATGGCTACCAACAGAAATGTTGGGAGCAGTACCTTATCCAAAAATGAATTTGTAAATCAGATGGAAGATTTCAAGAGGGACATGAGGCAGTTTCTTGCCATGCAACTGGATACCTTGCAGATCCAAAGGAAGCAAGAGGAAGCTAAGAGGGATTTGTCCATCTTTTGTCCCAGGTGCACTAGAAAGCATTCTAAGAACAAATGTCCATTGCACTCCATATAAGTGTGTTTTGTCTGTGAAAGAGACCATCCTACGAATCAGTGCCCTTCCTTGCCTGGAATTAAAACTGCATATCAGAGGGCCAAAGGAGTCACTAAACCACTCTATTATATGAATCAAAAGAGGCCACATGGACCCATAACTTACCAGCAGGGAATGCAAGGGACATCCTAGACCTATTATAACCCCTATCAAGCCACTTCCATGCCTTCTTGGGGTCCCCCTTCTCATCCTTCCTGGTCCACACCCTCTCCTTGGTTGTATCCTCCTCAATATCATTCTCAACCAACTACTCATCCATTTCACCCCTGCGTTCAGCCACAGCCTCAGTGGAATGCACCTCATCAAGAGTGGAGGCCCCAGCACAACTCTCCTCCCACTCGTTTGCCTCCACCACTTACCCAACAACAACCTGATTCACATCCATCTCAAATATACACCCCCACTCAACTACCCGTACCACCATTTCCAAACCTGCACATTGGAGTAGCTCAACCCAATTGCAAAGATGAGGTACAACATGTCCAAACAACTCCTCTTGAGCTCAATGATATTCACCATAGCTCAAGAAGAGTGTTGCAAAAAAGAGATTATATTGACAGCATTGAAGGACCACATCTAGAAAAAGGAGATTCAAAAGAGGAGATCAAAGAACCATGGGCTGCAGTTGATGAAGGGAAGACATCAAAATGAGAGATCAAGAGAGTTCCCTCATGATTACCATCAAATCCTCCTTGTATTCAAGAGAAAACTCAGCAAAAAGAGGAAGATGTGAAGGTCATAATAGAAGAAGATATGGAGAATGATCCAGATTAGCAAAAGGACCAAGGATATCAGAGCTATATTGAGATATGGTTCCAGATGGTCACTAAGTTGTAGTAGTACTCTCTTCCTCCGCTATGTTCGATCCCTTCAAAGTCAAATCATTTGGTCTCTAAAATCCGGATAGCTGTCAAAGCATGCATTTCAAGCCTCCACATCATTTTGTCTCTAATCTCGATGTGAACATGGCTCCATTAGAAGTATTCTTATACTTGAAAATGATTTTTTTTTTCAAGTAGGGTAGGGTAGAAAAAGAAAAAAAGAAAAAAATGAAAAAAATGAAAATAAGAAGAAAATAAAAATCTAAGGTGAAAACCTCCTTGGAGGCGCCTTAGATTGACTCATTGATTTAAAACCTCCATGAGGTAGTCAATGGGTTAGAAAGAAGAGAAAATAAAAAGAGAATAAGATCCCTGGGTGAAAACCTCCCTTGGAGGCACCCAGGGCAGGCAATTAGGGTGAAAACCTCCACGAGGCGCCCTAGTTGTTTTTAAAAAAAAAAGAGAAAAAGAAAAAGAAAAATAAACCTAATTTCCATTGAATAATTGCAGGTTGCAGCAAGGACATTGCAGGTTAGGAGGATCGCTCAAAATAAAGATAGAGGAAGTTCTGTGCTTTCTACAGGAAGTTCTGTGTCTTCTACATGAAGTTCTGTGTCTTCTACAGGAAGTTCTGTGTCTTCTACAGGAAGCCTACAAACAAGCCAAAATTGCTCTCTGAAGAGGACCCGAAGGCTGGGAATATGTCCATGAGGCCTGCACACATCCATGTTTCCATCCCTCACCCTTCTGCATTATTTTTTCCATCTCATTGTGCTTCTTTCCTAAAAACTAGGTGTTCTACAAGAAGTTCCTGTAGAAATTACAGGAAGCTAGGAATGGATTTTAAAAGGCAGTTTGGCGAACATGATAGCTTCCTAAAGGGTTCATAAGTCCTCCTACAATCTTCAAACCCCTCTTCCACCATTTCCATGCCTGCATCATACCCCAAGGTCATTTTTCCTTACTGTGCAAAAAACTGCAGAATGCTTTGAAGCAAAAATACATAGAACAGAAATTTGTTTTTTCCCTCACGTGAAAACCGTACATCCATTTACAAAACTGTTTCATAGGAAGTTGTATAGGGATGATGGCAACATGCCCGAGCAATTTCAGCCAATTCTAGTGCATGGTTTCCAAGAAATCAGCCTCCATCATCGTCAGCCATTTTTGCATTTTCTCCATATCTGTGCATCCATTTCAAAACCTGTTTCATGGGAGATGCATATAGGTGATAGTAACCTACCCAAGCAGTTTTAGCCAATTCTGATGCACGGTTTCTGAGAAATTGACCTCTGTAATATTCAACCATTTTTAGTTTTTCTTGAAATCTGTACATCCATTGACCGCAATTTTGCTATGGGAGGTGCATAACAATGATAGAAGCATGCATGGAAAGTTTCAGGTCAATCCGATCTATCGTTTGGGAGTAATGGAGAAAACAAGTTGTTGTCCTGTAAAAATTCAGCATCAACAGCGTGAGGGTGCAAATGTGAACATTGAAGCAGGTTCCTGTAGCGTAGATCCAGTTAGAGGATACCTACACAAGAAAAATAGCCACAGATTAGAAACCAAACCAGCATACATCCACAAAAACAAATGCATGCAGCAAAAGGAAAGGCCACAACACCTCATAGAACCCACATTCAACTTCTAAGTACATGACTAAACTCGTTCCTCTGTTGCATGAATGTAATTTGTGAACTGCATGAACAATGAGATGGTTCTGATTAAAAGAATCAGTGGCTAGCTAACTGGCCACCCTCATCCAATTCAAACAGCGCTCGGTGGGTGCAACCGACACGTGTGCTTAGCCATCTCAGGAAGAAATCTGAAAACAGGTAGTGGTGACTGTTTAAACTCCAGCGTGATTGATGGACGTGATTACAGGCAGAGAACAAACAGTCTGACGAACGTGACGGATGTGATTAGTGGTGGCTATTTAAACGGTCTGCATGGGGCCAACGTGCACTTGGCCAGCTCACCCTCCATCAATGGAAGTCTCCATAAATAGCCAATAGAACTCTCACGTCCATTGTTTCCATTTTATCATCGTCCCTGCAGTTGCAACAAGCTCCATACCGGCTCCATAGCAGCAAACCAATTTTTCTCAGCCATTTATTTTTAAAAACCCTCCTGCTTATCGGGCTCTACAGGAAGCGCAGTTTCGTTCTATAGGAAATGAGAGCTGTCTACAGGAAGGCTTCTCCAGGAAAGGCAGAGAATAGCTCTGCGGAAGGAAAACTCAGAATTTTCATCAAACTTCAAGCTCCAAATGAGGTAGGTTCGAGAACACTCCTCTATGCATGATTTGTTTGAGTAAGAGGGTAAATTGAACACGACAGTATATTGGGAAAAAAAGTGGAAGTCTGCCTGTGTATTGAAAAAGTGAAAGGCTGCCTGCAAATTTCCCTGAGTCTACATAGTTTCCTTCTCTCTCTACATTTGAAATCACCCCATCTAGCAGTGAAGAAGAAGAACACATTGAAAAAGGTGAGAAAAGTGATGGTGAAAAACTGCAAGACATCCAGACACAGCAAGAACAGAGAGGAAAAGGAGAAATGGGCCAGGTTGCTGAGTCTAAAACAGAGGTGCAGACAATAGCACAAACACCACAGGAAAAACCGATTGCAGAGTAGAGCCAAGAGGGCTGAAAAAGTCCAACTCAAGAGTGTCACAGCGAAAGCAACCACATAGAAACAAAAGGAGAAAACCATAGTCAGCAAAACAGGCAGAAACAGACACAGGGATTTGTACAGGAAGCGGGAAAAAAGAGTAGCAAGAGGAGAAATCACCTGAGATATTGGCTAGGGAGGCAGCAAATGTGCTTGCTGCCCTAAGCACATCTCCAAAACAAAAAGGGAGGTGAAAAAGGGAAACATCCATGTACTTTAAAGCAATAAGGATCACACGGATAAAAGTGGGCAGACTGCAACCATAGTCAAAGGAGCCAATTATCATTAAGGACACCACAGTTAAACAAAAGGAGGAGTCTCCTTCAAAGATAACCATCACCTATGAATGAGGAAGCCAAAAACCTTCACTAGAGAGAGAGAATTAAGATGATGGAATTAAAGACAGTTCTACAGGAAGCTAAGAATTCTCTACAGGAAACTAAAAAGGGCAGACATAACACAGATTTCTGAAGAGCAGCAACTACAGGAAGGTTCCCTCGCAGGTTAGGAAATAGTAGAGGAATAGCAGCCAAGGGAAGATACACAACCTGATGTTGAAATGAGGATACAACAGCAGCAAGAGGGACCTCCATCAGGCAAGGAAGCATCTGCTGGACAACAAGAAGAGGACAAGCTGCAGGCTGAGGTTGAGGCGCTAACAAAACAACTACAGAAGAAGAGGAGCACAAGCAGTGGAAGGACATGGACAAGAAGGCAGAATTTTATGGCACACATGAGTAGGCTACATCAGAAGCTTGGGATGATAAGGAGGCCACCAGGGCCATCAAAGATGAAGAGATAGATTAGTTGCTCAGAGGATGAGCAACACTTTCAGTAGGGGGTGATGGTGATCCCCAAAAATGAGTAATTATGTGGGCTCATTCAACCTCCTAATTCGACTTAATCCACCATTGTCATTAGTTTATTGCATGTTTTTGATTATATTTATGCTAATAGAGTGAATTGGGTTAGTCATTATGCCAACAAGTCTAATGTGTGCTTTATGTAGACTTTTAGTCAATTTTGAGACAAAATCAAAGGTTTAAATGAGCACTTGGTAGCCAAATTCGTGGAGAGGATTTGTAAGAAGGTGTCTCCTTCATTTATGAGCCCTTACCTCGAATTCTCCACTAGCAGCTCAAAGTTCAAGGGCCACCACATCGATTATCACAACGGCAGCTGAGCAAGGGCTAGTAAAGTTGTTGTTAACTGCAAGTTTTGGTAGCCGAGTTCCTAAAGTTTAGGAGGACTGTTGGGGTCCTCAATTTGTATAAATAAGAAGGCTTAGGACCTCATTTCAGTTAGCTAGTTGGCAGTTCAATTTTAGTCATTTTTTAGTCATTTTTTAGGCAGTAGGTTAGCTCTGCATTTCAGCACATTTTCAAGCTTTTTTTGTGGACAGTTTTTGGGATGTAGCTATTATTTCTTGCTCAATAAAGATGAATCCAGGTTTTCACCAGCTCTAATCTTCCTTAGGAGGCTGCAGCTCTTGGGGTTGGGCCCAACTCAAGTGCCCAGTACCTCCTTTGTGTACTTTTATGTGTCTTTGCTGCATTCTCAAAATAAAATCTGTTATTTAGGTTAAAATCTTGCTTTGTTAATTAGGTTGCTTTTGATGGTTAAAATAGCTTTCCATATTTGAAGTGATTTTGTCAGGCCAGGGTAACTCCAGCAATTGAACGAGAGAAAACACTGATTGATAATTTATTCATTAGCCAGCACTTTATTTATACAAATATAAAACAGATCAGTTCATCTTCTAGATGACTGTCCGACTTCACCTCATCCGTTTCGGATTAGGTGTCAACATTCCCCCCCTTAATCTGAAGGGATGTTGGTGAGTCCAAGCATCATTTTGAATCTTTCAAGCTTTTCTCTTCCAAGCGCTTTGGTGAAGATGTATGCAATTTGCTCGTTTGTGGAACAATGACGAAGATGGATTGTTTTGGCCTCAACATGATGTCGGATCAGATGATATTTAGTATTGATGTGCTTAGTACGATCATGGAACTTTGGGTTCTTGGCCAACTTTATTGCAGATGTGTTATCAATCATGAGTGGAGTTGATTGTATTTGTTTTACCTGCAAATCTTCAAGAATTTTCCCGAGTCACACAATTTCTTTCGTTGCTTCAGCTGCTGCCACATATTCTGCTTCTGTTGTGGAATCTGCTGGTACTGATTGTTTGCGTGATCTCCAGGAGATAGCTCCTGATCCAAGACTCATAGCATATCCTGAAGTAGATACCCCAGTTTCTTTGTCTCCATCGAAGTCTGAATCAGAGTATCCAATCAAGTTGAAGTCGTCCACCTGTGTATACTTGATTCCAAGGTCTTGAGTTCCCTTCAAGTACCTTAGAACTCTTTTTGCAGCAGACCAATGTCCCTCACAAGGCCTTTGCATAAACCTGGAGAGGATTCCAACAACAAATGAAATGTCTGGTCTGGTAGTAGTGAGGTAGATGAGACTTCCTACAAGTTGTCTATACTTTGTTGCATCCTCAAATTCCTTTCCTTCAGTAGATGTGAGCTTCAAGTTTTGTTCCATTGGAGTAGAGAGGGGATTGCACTCTGTCATGCCAAATCTGTATATCAAATCTCCAATGTATTTCTTTTGAGAAAGAAATATGGACTTTGGATGTTGGGTTACTTCAATGCCAAGATAGTAATGAACATAGCCCAAATCAGTCATTTCAAAGATTTTTCCTAATTCTTTCTTTATGGATGCAATATAGCTTTCATTGTTCCCTGTCATTAAAAGATCATCTACATATACCACAAGATATACAACTGTTTTGCCAACTTTCTTGACAAATAAAGTTGCATCATCAAGATCAAAATGATTGAAGTTGAGTTTCAGAAGATGCTCAGTTAGTTTTTCATACCAGGCTCGTGGTGCTTGTTTGAGGCCATACAAGGACTTCACAAGTTTGCATACTTTGTGTTCATGTCCTTTCACAGCAAATCCTTCAGGCTGGGACATAAAAACATTCTCTTTTAGATCTCCATTCAAGAATGCAGTTTTTACATCCATTTGATGGACTTTCCAACCGTTCTGAGCAGCTAGTGCAAAGAGTGTCCGGATGGTGGCCCATTTTGCTGTGGGAGCAAAAGTTTCCTCATAATCAACCCCTTCCTTCTGTGCAAAACCTTTTGCCACAAGCCTAGCTTTGTGCTTGTCAAGTGAGCCATCAGCTTTGTACTTGTTCTTGTAGACCCACTTGCAGCCAATTGGTTTGGTTCCAAATGGAGGATCAACCAGCTTCCAAGTGCCATTCTTTATGAGGGCATCATACTCCTTCTGCATCGCTTCTTTCCATTCATCATGAGAAGCAGCTTCTTTGAAGGAAGTTGGTTCAAAATCTGTAGACAAGTTCAATTCACAATCATAAGTAACATCCATATCAACAGGTGAATTAGAGTTATCTACATCACCTCCATCTTGTCGGTTTGAATTTCTGGTTCCTGTTTTTCTAATTTCATCAGGATGAACACTTTCAAGTGTCTTTGTCAGCCACTTTGGGGGACCTTTCTGAGATGGTCCAGGCTGTTCTGTTGATGGAGTTGGGTCTGAATCAAGATTGAGTCTCCCAATTCTATCAATTACATCACTTAAAGCATCATCCGTTGTTGGAGTGTCATGCAGGGGAGGTTGTTCTTCAGAAGAAGATTCCACATGTTGATCTAGTATAGGAATCCCCCCTTCAAGATGTGGAATCTGATTATCAAACTCTTGAAATGATTTCGGTTTTGTGAATCTATCCAAGCGATCAAGTTGCCGCTCAACAACACTGTCAGATTTGGATGATTCAAGAAAAATGACATCTCTAGATAAAACAAACTTTTTATTTACTTCATCATAAAGGCGGTATGCTTTAGATGTGTTTGAATACCCCAGGAAGATACACTTACGACTTCTAGCACCAAGTTTGTTTCTATGTACTTTTGGTATTAAAGCATAACAGGTGGAACCAAATATCCTGAGATGTTTTACCGAAGGAACATGTCCATACCACAATTCATAAGGAGTCTTGTTTCTTATAGCACTAGATGGACATCTATTCTTTATATATGCAGCACATAGAACAACATCAGCCCAAAACATTGTCTTTACATTTTTGAAGAAAAGAATGGATCGTACCATATTCAAAATTGTTCTGTTCATTCTTTCAGCTACACCATTCTGTTGAGGATTATAAGGCACAGTTGTTTGATGTTTAATCCCATGTTGGCGAAGACAGTGTTCAAATTCATTTGATGTATATTCTTTTCCATTATCAGTGCGAATAGACCCAATATGAGATTGTGCATCATTTTCAATCCACTTATGAAAATTCTTAAATGTTTGAAAAGCATCAGATTTGTTCTTCAATAAGTAAACCCAACACATTCTGGTGTAATCATCAATAAATGTCATGATATATTTATTTCCATTTGCAGAAGGAACAGGCATTGGACCACATAAATCTGAATGAATAAGTTCAAGCTTCCTATGTGCTCTTGAATGTGAATCATGAAAAGACTGTTTGCTATGCTTTCCTAGAATGCAAGTATCACATTGTTTATGTTTTCTAGGAATTGTAGGCAAACCAGCAACACCATTTTTCTTCAATAAGCGGAGACTATCATAGTTTAAATGTCCAAATCTAGCATGCCATAATAAACTTGATGGAAGTGCACCTTCTTCATGATGAGAAATATATGAGAAATGCTGTGCATGAGCAGAGGTTCCTTGCAGTTTAAGGAGTCTTTCTTCTTCTATACCCCTCATGACAAGTGAGTGGTCAGATGCCTTTCTTACCTCAAGCTTGCCATCAAACATGTGAATGGAGTGACCTTGCTGGCGGATGTGGACCAGGGACAGCAAGTTTCTCTTCAGCTGTGGGAGATATAGAACATGATCCAGAAGAAAGTCTAGAAGACCAGGCAGTTTAAGCCTGATTGTGCCAAGCCCTGATGGCTTGATTTTTGACTGATCTGCAAAGTATACTGCTCCATCAACATTGTCAGTGAAATATTCAAAGAAATCTCTCCTATAAGTCATATGATAGGTTGCTCCTGAATCAAGCAACCAGTCATTTTTCGAAGAAGCAAGTGAAGCATTAAACAAATCTTCATTTACTCCAATGTTACATTGTGCCTCAATATAGTGAGCGGATTCAGGTGCTTTACCTTTGTCTGTGTCATCAGTTTTACCTTTCTGCTGATTTCTTCTGTGCTCAACCTTGTCCCATGGTAGCTTGCATGTAGAAGCATCATGTGATCCATTTCGTTTGCAGCGAATGCAATGCAGATCTGCCTTTTCTGCTTGAGGATGTCTGCCCCCCCTGCCTCTGAAGTATCTTCCTCTTCCTCTTCGTCCGCCTCTTCCTCTTGCAGAATCTTGAGCAGGATGCTTTTCTTTGTGAGCAAGGCAGACAGTCTCTTCAGAAGATTCAGGGACTGTTTTCTTTCCAAAAGCTTTCTCTCTTTCAGCAAACTTTTTCACAAGAGAGTCAAAGGTTATATCTTTAAGGTTTCCATTTGCTTGTAAAGACTCAAGATAATTAGAGTAGGTAGGATAGAGTGCTTTGAGAAAGGCAATAAGAGAGATATCCAGCTCAACCTTAGTGGATTTTATATCATGCATTATAGACTTTATTTCAGATGCAAGAGCAAGAGGATCATTATTTTTCAGTTCAAGAGTGAAGAGTTTAATCATTAGCTGAACAACTTCAAGTGCAGAATGTGTATCATAGAGTTCTTTAAGCTTTTATAAAGCTTCAAAGGCAGTGGAATAGCATGAAATATGACGACTTACTTCCTCATTTACAGATGCTGCGATCAATGCAAAGGCTTTGCTGTTCTTGTTTTCCCAAATGGCGAGTTCTTTGTCTGATGTGGGCTGCACAGGGTCTTTATCTTCTTCTTCTCCGACACACACTCCTTTCCACAGCTCATTGTAGATAAGGGTGTGTTTTACCATCCGGGACCATTCAGAATAGTTCTCCTTGCCAGTGAGAACTATTCCGACCATAGAAATGATTGAATGCATTCTGTAAAAAAAAATATCTCTGCCAAAAACTTCTGTAAACAAAATCCTTCTGAAAAAAATATCTCTGCCAAAAACTTCTGTAAAAATATCCTTATATCATAGCCTTATGCATTTTATTCTTCTTCTAACAGCATGTCATGAGCATTTCTTATATCACCATCACTTCCATAATATTATGTTTCTTCTAAAAGCAGAGGGCGCTCAACATAACATATATCATATCATGTCACTGTTTTTAAAAAAAGGAGAGGGCGCTCAACATAACATATATCATATCATGTCACTGTTTTAAAAAAAGGAGAGGGCGCTCAATATAACATATATCATGTCATGTCACTGTTTTAAAAAAGGAGCACTCAGCATATGAAAACGCTGCGGTAACATCATGTCACTGTTTTAAAAAAGGAGAGCTCAGCATATAAAAACGCTGCGGTAACATCATGTCACTGTTTTAAAAAGGAGAGCTCAGCATATACCACATGAAAACGCTGCGGTAACATTGATGTGCAGGAGCGGAACCTCTTCGATGTGATGAGCAGTGGAGCACCGGCCTTACGATCCTTGACCCACTTCGAGGTTCGACGACGTTGGAGCGTTTTTCAAACAAAATTCAGAGTCAAATATCACAAGATATTGCAGTCGATTCAACAAAGTCACACTGCAGCGCTCACCTGAATGTTAAATCCCTTCAACAGAACAAAAAATATAGAAACACGGAGCGGAGAGGGGCATCATATATGCAGAGACGGAGGTTAATGGAGGCGGCAACGGAACCAAGGTGTAATATATGTGTGTAAATGGAGGACTGTGCGATTACCATATGCGACGGGAAATCAATAAAAACGCAGGCCGCAGCTTCAATACATTATGTCACAGCAATCCAGGTCGTGTTTAATCCGCAGAGCTTCAGGCTTCAACGAGCAATCTTCAGGCTTCAACGTTCCTCCACAGTGACACCGGTTTCAATCACCATTCCTCCACAACGGATGCATTCATTAGATTCAATTCCTCCACAACGGATGCATTCATTAGATTCAAGCGCAGAGATAGAACCGTTTATTCAAATACAGAGGGCGCAGTCTCATGAGAGGTCAGTGTCAGAGAGCGCAGGGCAGTCAGAGGCAGCGCAGAGAATTCTGGTCAGAGGGGCAGCGGATTCAGGCAAAGGCAGAGGCAGAGCCAGGGAATCACGCCAGAGCTGCTCTTAAGAGAGGAGTTACAGCTAATTTAAGGGACCTGAGCTCTGATACCATGTCAGGCCAGGGTAACTCCAACAATTGAACGAGAGAAAACACTGATTGATAATTTATTCATTAGCCAGCACTTTATTTATACAAATATAAAACGGATCAGTTCATCTTCTAGATGACTGTCCGACTTCACCTCATCCGTTTCGGATTAGGTGTCAACAGATTTAATAGGTTGGTAACAGAAAATATCTTCGAAAAAGGCAATCAAGCAACCCTTGATCTCACCTCTCCCTCCTTGGGACCATGAGCTGAGACCAAGGTGTCCTTGCTGCCATAAAAACACTATTCTTGCTTCTTCATGCAATTTCTAGTGTTAGATTCTTAGTTGAAAAAGTTAGTACCAGTTGTGATTACATGCTTAGATCCATTCTTTCTTGGTTTCCATGATTTGCTGCCAATAAACTTCTGTTCATCATGCTTATGGTTTCTAGGTCAAATTAGGTTAAAATAGCTAGATCTTTGGTTTTCTTAGTCTTTGTTTGATTAGTTTTGAAAGAAAAATGTGCAGAGTACCTGTGAAACCTCCTCTCATACCCTTAACCCATCAATGCAACCTGCTTCGTCCTCTAACTCAGATTCTTGCCTCTCGTTTGCCATGTTTTCTCACTTTGCCCTAGCTCCTACATTCTTGCACAACATTGCTTCTCTTACCTTCGAACCAGCCTAATCGCCTTAACCACTCTTCATCCTCATTCACCAAGTCCTAGACCTCCTCACACCCTTATATCACCTCCATACCCACTTCTTCACCTTTTTTCCACCATCAGCCCTTCAAAATTCCCTTTTGGAACATCCTGTAGAAACATCCTGTAGAACCCCTGGAAACTTCCTGTAGAACCCCTGCAGACTTCCTGTAGAAGCTCACGAAAGCGGTTTCTTGAGATATGATTACTGTGAAACTCTCTAGAGGGGTGCTAGGGACCCCTTAGGCCCTTTTCTAACCTTCCCAACCTCCTGCAAGAATTTCCTTTTGCCAGTCCACCTCTGCACAGTCAAAAAAAGTTAAAGCGCATGCATAATAATTCTGCCAACTTACTCAAAAATACAAAAAGATGTTTCTTTTCAGATTTCACTTTAGAAGTAGCTTAGACACATGCACTTAACCTTCCAAATAATCAATGGCATCTTTTTCAGTAGCTTTCATCCTTTTCCTGCATCAGTAGGGCTAGTTGGTAAAACTAGGGTTTGCTAGGGTTTGCATTTCCATTTAGCTTTTTAGTTTCTTTCTGCAAGTAGATTAGCCTCCTTTGAGTTAGCTTTAATCCATCAGTTAAAAGCTTCTTCTAAGAGCTCATAGAAGTTCGCTTAAGCTCCTAGCAGACTTGTGCTGGCTGATCAAGTGACAACCGTGGCAAGAGCTAGTACCTGTGCATATAGCACCGTCGCTTCCAAGTTTGTTACAAACTACTGGGTTGATAAAAGTAAATAAGGGAGCCCTAGGAGTTGCAGCATTATTGCTGCAATACTGGATCCCACCATCTTTTTGGCATCATTTCCAGGGAAGCGTCAGAGTATTGGTGATTGCTGCTTTTCTTCTATTTTCTACTACAACCTTCTGCTAAGTAGTTTATTTCAGCAAGTGTAGAGTAGATTGTTTCATTTCCATTCTGCAATTTCATTTCCTCAAAAGTAAATTAGACATTTCCTTCTTTCATAGATTAGCATTTCAATTCCTCAATTTCATTTCTACAAGCGTAGATTAGCATTTCAATTCCACAATTTCAATTTTGCAAGCATAGCCTAGCATTTCATTCCTGCAATTTCATTTCAGCAAAATAGATTAGTCATTTCCTGCTTTCATTTCAATTCTGCATTTTCATTTCAGCAAGATAGATTCTAGTTAGTTGCAATTCAATCTATTTCATTTTTGCAGGTACAAGCAAAAAAATCAACCAAAAATATTTCCTTTCATGCCTTGTAGGAGTAGAGATAAGTCAGAAAAATGTTTGCACAACACCCCCCACTACTTCACACAGCCAACCTTCTCTCTTCTTTGATGGCTGTGATTAAGAAGAACCCCTAGGTGGACAGCAAGACATATTTGAAGAACCTCTAGGGGAGAAGAAGAAGAAAACATTCCTCTGGAGCAAATGGCTATCAGCAGGGAAGCAAGAGGAAGCTAAGAGGGCTTTGTCCATCTTTTGTCCCAGGTGCACTAGAAAGCATCCTAGGAACGAATGTCGATTGCACTCCATAAAAGTGTGTTTTGTCTGTGAAAGAGACCATCCTACGAATCTGTGCCCTTCCTTGTTGGGAGCAGTACCTTATCAAAAAATGAATTTGCAAATCAGATGGAAGATTTAAAGAGTGAGATGAGGCAGTTTCTTGCCATGCAATTGGATACCTTGCAGATCCAAAGGAAGCAAGAGAAAGCCAAGAGGGCTTTGTCCATCTTTTGTCCCAGGTGCACTAGAAAGCATCATAGGAACGAATGTCCATTGCACTCCATAGAAGTGTGTTTTGTTTGTGAAAGAGACCATCCTACGAATTAGTGCCCTTCCTTGCCTGGAATTAAAACTGCATATCAGAGGGCCAAAGGAGTCATTGAACCACTCTATTATATGAATCAAAGGAGGCCACATCGACCCATAACTTACCAGTAGGGAATTCAAGGGACATCCCAGACCTATTATAATCCCTATCAAGCCACTTCCATGCCTTCTTTGGGTCCCCCTGCTCATCCTTCCTGGTCCACACCGCCTCCTTGGTCGTATCCTCCTCAATATCATGCTCAACCAACTGCTCATCCATTTCACCCCTACGCTCAGCCACAGCCTCAGTGGAATGCACCTCATCAAGAGTGGAGGCCCCAGTACAACTCTCCTCCCACTCCTTTGCCTCCACCACCTACCCAACCACAACCCCATCCACATCCATCTCAAATATACACCCCCACTCAACAACCCGTACCACCATTTCCAAACCCGTACATTGGAGTAGCTCAACCTAATTGCAAAGCTAAGGTACAACATGTGCAAACAACTCCTCTTGAGCTCAATGATATTCACCATAGCTCAAGAAGAGTGTTGCAAAAAAGAGATTATATTGACAGCATTGAAGGACCACATCCAGAAAAAGGAGATTCAAAAGAGGAGATCAAAGAACGATGGGCTGCACTTGATGAAGGGAAGACATCAAAATGAGAGATCGAGAGAGTTCCCTCATGGTTACCATCAAATCCTCCATGTATTCAAGATAAAACTTAGCAAAAAGAGGAAGATGTGAAGGTCATGATAGAAGAAGATATGGAGAATGATCCAGATCAGCAAAAGGACCAAGGATATCAGAGCTATATTAAGATATGGTTCCAGATGGTCACTAAGTTGCAGTAGTACTCTCTTCCTCAGCTATGTTTAATCCCTTCAAAGTCAAATCATTTGGTCTCTAAAATCTGAATAGCTGTCAAAGCATGCATTTCAAGCCTCCACATCATTTTGTTTCTAATCTCGGTGTGCACATGGCTCCATTGGAAGTATTCTTATACTTGAAAATGATTTTGTTTTTCAATTCGGGTAGGGTAGAAAAAAAAATGAAAATAAGAAGAAAATAAAATTCTAAGGTGAAAACCTCCTTGGAGGTGCCTTAGATTGGCTCATTGATTGAAAATCTCCATGAGGTAGTCAATGGGTTGGAAAGAAGAGAAAATAAAAAGAGAATAAGATCCCTGGGTGAAAACCTCCCTTGGAGGCACCCACGGCAGGCAATTAGGGTGAAAACCTCCACGAGGCGCCCTAGTTGTTTTTAAAAAAAAAGAGAAAAATAAAAATAAAAATAAACCTAATCTCCATTGAATAATTGCAGGTTGCAGCAAGGACATTGCAGGTTAGGAAGATCGCTCAAAATAAAGACAGAGGAAGTTCTGTGCTTTCTACAGGAAGTTCTGTGTCTTCTACAGGAAGCCTACAAACAAGCCAAAATTGATCTCCAAAGAGGACCCGAAGGCTGGGAATATGTCCATGAGGCCTGCACACATCCATGCTTCCATCCCTCACCATTCTCTATTATTTTTTCCATCTCATTGTGCTTCTTTCCTAAAAACTAGGTGTTCTACAGGAAGTTCCTATAGAAATTACAGGAAGATAGGAATGGATTTTAAAAGGCAGTTTAGCGAACATGATAGCTTCCTAAAGGGTTCATAAGTCCTCCTACAATCTTCAAACCCCTCTTCCATCATTTCCATGCCTGCATCATACCCCAAGGTCATTTTTCCTTACTGTGCAAAAATCTGCAGAATGCTTTGAAGCAAAAATACATAGAACAGAAATTTGCTTTTTCCCTCACGTGAAAACCATGCATCTATTTACAAAACTGTTTTATAGAAAGTTGTATAGGGATGATGGCAATATGCCCGAGAAATTTCAACCAATTCCAGTGCACGGTTTCCAAGAAATCAGCCTCCATCACCATCAGCCATTTTTGCATTTTCTCCATATCCGTGCATCCATTTCAAAACCTGTTTCATGGGGAGATGCATATAGGTTATAGTAACCTACCCAAGCAGTTTCAGCCAATTCCAATGCACGGTTTCCAAGAAATTGACCTCTGTATTCTTCAGCCATTTTCAGTTTTTCTCAAAATATGTACATCCATTGACCGCAATTTTACTATGGGATGTGCATAACAATGATAGAAGCATGCTCGGAAAGTTTCAGGTCAATCCGATCTATCATTTGGGAGCAATGGAGAAAACAAGTTACTGTCCTATAAAAATTTAGCGTCAACAGCATGAGGGTGAAAATGTGAACGTTGAAGTAGGCTCTTGCAGCGTAGATCCAGTCAGAGGAAACCTGCACAAGAAAAATAGCCACGCATTAGCAACCAAACTAGCATGCATCCACAGAAACGAATGCATGCAGTAGAAGGAAAGGCCACAACACCTCATAGAACCCACATTCGACTTCCAAGTACGTGACTAAACTTGTTCCTCTATTGCATAAATGTAATTTGAGAACTGCATGAAAAATGAGATGGTTGTGATTAGAAGAATCGGTGGCCAGCTAACTGGCCACCCTCATCTAGTTCAAATAGCACTCGGTGGGTGCAACTGACATGTTTGCTTAGCCATCTCAGGAAGAAATCTGAAAACAGGTAGTGGTGACTGTTTAAACTCCAGCGTGATTGATGGACGTGATTATAGGCAGAGAAAGAACAATCTGACGAATGTGATGGATGTGATTAGTGGTGGTTGTTTAAACGGTCTGCATGGGCCAACGTGCACTTGGCCAGCTCACCCTCCATCAACGGAAGTCTCCATAAACAGCCAATCGAACTCTCACCTCTGTTGTTTCCATTTTATCATTGTCCCTGCAGCTGCAACAAACTCCATACTAGCTCCATAGCAGCAAACCAATCCTTCTCGGCCATTTATTTTTAAAAACCCTCATGCTTATCGGGCTCTATAGGAAGCGCAGTTTTGTTCTACAGGAAACGAGAGCTATCTACAGGAAGGCTTCTACAGGAAAGGAAGAGAACAGCTCTGCAGAAGGAAAACCCAGAATTTTTGTCGAACATCAAGCTCCAAACAAGGTAGGCTTGAGAACACTCCTCTATGCATGATTTGTTTGAGTAAGAGGGTAAATTGAACACGGCAGTAGATTGGGAAAAAAGTGGAAGTCTACCTATGTATTGAAAAAGTGAAAGGCTGTCTGCAAATTTCCCTGAGTCTACACAGTTTCCTTCTCTCTCTACATTTGAAATCACGCCATACAGCAGTGAGGAAGAAGAACACATTGAAAAAGGTGAGAAAACCGATGCTGAAAAACCGCAAGACATCCAGGGACAGCAAGAACAGAGAGGAAAAGGAGAAATGGCCCAGGTTGCTGAGCCTGAAACAGAGGTGTAGACAACAACACAAACACCACGGGAAAAAATGATTGCAGAGTAGAGCCGAGAGGGTTGAAAAAGTCCAACTGAAGAGTTTCACAGCCAAAGCAACCACACAGAAACAAAAGGAGAAAAACACAGTCAGCAAAACAGGCAGAAACAGACACAGGGATTTCTACAGAAAGCGGGGAAAAAGAGCAGCAAGAGGAGAAATCACCCGAGATATTGGCTAGGGAGGCAGCAAGTGTGCTTGCTGCCCTAAGCACATCTCCAAAACAAAAAGGGAGGTGAAAAAGGGAAACATCCATGTACTTTAAAGCAAGAAGGATCACACAGATAAAAGTGGGCAGATCCCAACCACAGTCAAAGGAGCTAATTATCATTAAGGACACCACAACTAAACAAAAGGAGGAGTCTCCTTCAAAGATAACCATCACCTATGAACGAGGAAGCCAAAAACCTTCACTAGAGAGAGAGAATTAAGATGATGGACTCAAAGATAGTTCTACAGGAAGCTGAGAATTCTCTACAAGAAACTCAAAAGGGTAGAAAAAACACAGATTTCTGAAGAGCAGCAACTACAGGAAGGTTCCCTCGCAGGTTAGGAAATAGTAGAGGAACAGCAGCCAAGGGAAGATACACAGCCTGATGTTGAAATGAGGACACAGCAGCAGAAAGAGGGACCTCCATCAGGCAAGGAAGCATCTGCTGGATAACAAGAAGAGGACAAGCCGTAGGCTGAGGTTGAGGCGCTAACAAAACAGCTACAGAAGAAGAGGAGCACAAGCAGTGGAAGGACATGGACAAGAAGGCAGAATTTTATGGCACACATGAGTGGACTACATTAGAAGCTTGGGATGATAAGGAGGCCACTAGGGCCATCAAAGATGAAGAGATATATTAGTTGCTTAGAGGATGAACAACACTTTCAGTAGGGGGGTGATGATGAGCCCCAAAAATGAGTAATTATGTGGGTTCATTCAGCCTCCTAATTTGACTTAATCCACCGTTGTCAGTAGTTTATTGCATGTTTTTTATTATATTTATGCTAATAGAGTGAATTGGGTTAGTCATTATGCCAACATGTCTAATGTGTGCTTTATGCAGATTTTTAGTCAATTTTGAGACAAAATCAAAGGTTTAAATGAGCACTTGGCAGCCAAATTCGTGGAGAGGATTTGTAGGAAGGTGTCTGTTGGCATTATGTTTCTGGTATGGCTATATGTTACAGATGTTGTACTTGATGGCAACACCCATGGCAAAGCTCTCAATATGTTGAAAATTAAGAAGTTCGTAGGAAAACAGTTCAGAAGATGCGTACCCGCAGGTACACCGTGAAGGGACCACGGCCAGACACGCAGGTCAGCCGTTCAGGAGGTGCATATCCCCAGTGCACTCACTACAAGGCAAAGAAAAGCACACGTGGGGTTTCTTAGGTTTAATCCTTGGTATTTAGCCAACAGTATTTGTGTTATTATGGTTTTGGCTCGTGGTATTGATCCATGTTTTTAGGAGGAGCTTGCCTATATAAAGCAAAGGAGATCACTTGGCTAAGCATCTTTTGCAATTGAATATCTTAAGATCTGAAATATTGGGTTATGGTCTTAAAAGCTTGATCTATATGTAAGTGAAGTTGAAAGCGAATCTGTGAAGGGTGATCTCTCGAGCGCATGATTAGATCTGGGCATCTGACTAACTGTGCCACACTGGTGGACTGCCAATTCGGCCCTAATCAGAAGTACGCAGGTGTTTAACGGTTCAGGTGCATGGGTACGCAGAGCAGAAACAGGAGAGCTGCGTGGGTACGCAGAGCAGAAGAAGGAGAACTGCGTGGGTACGCAGAGCGACAAAGGTTCAGGTGCGTACGCACAGTAAAAGTATGCGGCGCGATAGTATCTATGAGTGCGTGGTGACAGTAACAGTACGCGGCGCGATAGTGTCTCTGGGTGTGTACCTGCAATAACAGTACGCGGCGCTATAGTGTCTCTGGGTGCATACCTGCAGTAATAGTACGCAGCGCGGTTGAAGAATCAGTGCGTGGACACGCAGTGCGGCAGAAGGGTCTCTGCAGGTATACGCAGGAGAGCAGAAAGTGAAGTGCGTACTCACGCAGACCAGAGAAGGAAAAACTGCGTATCTTCTGTTGATTGAATTTTTTCTGTTGATAAGGTGTTCTGGGTTAGTTCTGTTATTACTGATCTGGTTGCTGCAGTTGACTGTGTAACTTACATGTACTTGATGGTCATTTGATGCTTTATGAAAAGAAGTAGGGGGTTGTAGCTCCCTTCTAGGAAAGACTGGAAAACGAGAGAGAGTTGTAGCTCTCTGCAGGTTGCAGCCTGTGTACTGGTAAAGGACTGCACCAGTACAAAATCATTGTAAAAGGAGTTTCTAATTTGAAAGAAGATAGAGACATATTGCAGCAGGTGGTTTTCACCCACATTGGGTTTCCATCTTACATCTGGTGTTCTTTGGTGTTTTTCTTGTTCATGCCCATTATTTTATGGTACTGATATGCTAAAATAATTCAAAGTATAAATAAGGAAGATTTGCTAAAAATAATTTGATAATACTGATTCACCCCCCCTCTCAGTATTATTTCCAACAATTGGTATTAGAGCAGGTCCTTCGGAGAAGCTTGATCGCTTGAAGGAAGATCATTCATCATGAGCAACTACGAGAGGGAAGCATCAATCAGGCCACCAATTTTTGATGGGACAAACTTCAATTATTGGAAGGTAAGAGTTACTGCCTATCTTCAATCTCTTGGTACAGAAGTTTGGGATATCATAGATACAGGGTACGCTTTTCCTTCAGCTACTCCTATAGATGCGGCCGAAAAGAAGAAATATGAAACAAATGCTAAAGCGGTCAATACTTTGCTGGGATGCTTATCTCAAACAGAATTCGTAAAGGTTATGCAATATAAATCCGCAAAAGAAATATGGGACAAGATTGTCTTGAGCTACGAAGGAGATGAACAGGTAAAGCGTGCTAAACTTCAAACTCTCAGGATTCAATATGAGAATCTCAGGATGTATAATGATGCAAGTGTGGCTAACTATTTTCTTCGGGTAGATAAGATTGTTAATTACATGAAAAATTTGGGTGAAGAAATAAAAGAGGCTATTGTGGTTGAAAAAGTTCTAAGATCATTGTCCCCCAAGTTTGAATCTAAAGTGTCTGCAATAGAAGAAAAGGAAAATCTACGAATTCTTACTATGTCCCAGCTTCACGAAATTCTAACTGCTTATGAAATGAGAAAGGGAGGTCCTTCAGACAGAAGAGAAGCTGCTTTCAAGGCTTCAGGCAAAGGAGATTATTATGAAGCAAGCCACGTCCCAGAAGAAGAAGAAGAAGAATCAAATTTTGTTAGAAATCTTCAAAGCGGTTCTGGAAGGTTCAGAGATAAGTTACCTTTTAAATGCTTTGCTTGTGGAAGAGTAGGTCATTATGCTGCAAAATGTCCCTATAAGGATAAAGGAAAGGGACCTGCTAGATGGAACAAGAAACAGAGTGCAAATAAGAAAAGTTACTACACTCATGAAGATAGTGATGGTCTATCAAACAGTGATGAAGATGAATGAGGTAATGAATATAAATTGTTAATGGCATTTGAAGATGATGATTATATGGATGCTATAGATGTGGATAACCTTTATGAAGAAATTACTAGACTCAAGGGATGTATAGAAGAAAAGAATATGATCAGTGATACTCTACAATTTCAAATTGATGAAAAGGAAAAACATCTTGAAAAATTAGAAGGTGAAATTGTTGGTCTTAGAAAAGAGATTGAGAAAACAAAAGCTATTAATCTTAAGTTTGTCAAAGGATCTGAAACCTTGGATGAGATTATCAATGTACAGCGGTCTCCACTAAACAAGACAGGTCTGGGCTATAATGGAGAAACTTCTCAAGCATCCACCTCAAAAAGTTATCTTGATGCAGCAAGAAGAAATGAGCAAAAGCACAATGGAGACCATCAGGTAAAGCAGGGACGAATTGCAAACAGAAACTATCAGGGGCAATCCGTCTTAAGGGTGAACAAAAGCTACAACCAGCCATAGGTAAAATCTTCTCAATTTGGTTCAAGAATGGATGACAATAGAAATTACAATCATTTGGCTGGTAGATTTGATAACCACAGAAGTTTCTTCAATGGACAATGCTTTTCTTGCCATAACTTTAGTCACAAAGCAGCTCAATGTGTTGCATATAAAACGATCATAACGAGAGAAGCTCAAAAACAAAGAAGTATGACCGGGATTACAAAAAGGACCTATAACAACTTTTCGGTTCTTGAAAATGAAGTTGAATGTTATATTTGCAATAACTTTGGTCATGAAGATTCTGAATGCAGGAGCAGGTTTCAGCAGAAAAAGGAACAAGCCTCAAGCACCAAAACATGGAGAATAAAGGAACCACAAACAGAAAGATGTGGGATAGCATTTTATGCAGAGGGACAGGAAAATCTATGGTACATTGACAGTGGATGTTCGAAGCATATGACAGGTGATAAAGAAAAACTTGAGTCATATGCTGCTTTAGAAAAGGGAAAGAAAGTTTCTTTTGGAAATGATACTCCTGCAACTATAAAAGGAAAAGGCATTGCTCAGTTAAAAGAAAAGGTCAAGGCTGGAAATGTTTTGTATGTTGATGGATTGAAGCATAATCTTCTAAGTGTCAGCCAGATGTGTGATCAAAGAACCGAGGTGATATTCAGATCAAATGGATGTCTTGTTCGTGATCTTGATACAGGTAAAACAGTGATCAAAGGTAAAAGAACTCCAAATAATCTGTACATATTTGAAGAAGGAAAACAACAATGCTATCTGAGCAAGGATGATGAGCACTGGTTATGGCATCGGAGGTTGGGGCATCTAAGCTTTTCACAAATAAGGAAAGCATGCAAATATCAGGCAGTTCGCGATCTTCCAGATATCAAAATTCCTGACAACACCATATGCAAATCATGTCAGTTTGGAAAACAAACCAGAACTAACTTTCCAGAGAAGGAAGGATCAGCCAGCATGCCTCTTGAGCTAGTACATACAGATACATGTGGTCCATTCAGGAAAAGAACACCTCGAGGAGAAGAATACTTGATATTATTCATTGACGATTTCTCCAGGTTTGTCTGGTTAGGACTTATGAAGCACAAAGATGAAGCATTCGAAAAATTCAAATCCTTCAAAGCCTTGGTTGAAAATGAATCAGGTCACAAAATTAAGTGCCTCAGATCTGACAGAGGTGGGGAGTTTACCTCAAATGAATTTTTCGATTTCTGTGAAGAACATGGGATAAGAAGAGAATTCTCTACAGCTAGAACTCCTCAGCAAAATGGAGTTGTGGAAAGAATGAACAGAACAGTCCAACAAATGGCTCGTGCTATGCTTGATGAGTCAGGAACTCCCGCAACTTTCTGGGGTGAAGCTGCACATGCTGCGGTTGTTATTCTCAACAAAACAAATGTCCGGGTGAACAACACTCAAACTCCTCATGAGCTCTGGAGTGGTAAGACTCCTTCGGTAAAGCACTTCAAAATCTTTGGGAGCAAATGCTATATCAAGAATATTGATGAGCAGCTTGGCAAACTTGAACCTAGAGCAGATGAAGGCATTCTTCTTGGTTACTCTCCACATAGCAAAGCATACAAATGCTACAATAAAAGACTTGGCAGAATTGTTGACAGTATTGATGTAGTGGTTGATGAGAAGGGATACATTCCTAGGCAAGTACATCATGAAGACATCGAAGAAGATGAAGGCTACCCTCAACGACAGAATGATGAAGAAGAAGAACCTCAAGAAGAACCAGAGGAGCAGACAAGAATAGAAGAAAAGACTCCATCCAGATATGTTCAAAAGAATCATCCAGAATCTCAGATTATGGGGCAGAAAGAAGCAGGTGTACAAACAAGAAGAACAGTTGCAGAAGCTTCAAGCTATTTGGAATTACTCTCCTCTACTGAACCACAAAATGTGAAAGAGGCATGCAAAGATGAATGTTGGGTGAAAGCAATGGATGAAGAACTTGAGCAGATCGAAAAGAACAACACTTGGGAGCTGGTTCCTAGACCATAAGAATGTTATCGGAACAAAATGGGTCTTCAAAAATAAATTGAATGAAAATGGAGAAGTAATTAGAAACAAGGCCAGACTTGTTTGTAAAGGGTATGCGCAGCAAGAAGGAATAGACTTTGAAGAAACTTTTGCTCCTGTTGCAAGACTTGAGGCCATCCGAATGTTCCTTGCTCTCTCAAGTTTTCAAAACTTCAAAGTATTTCAAATGGACGTGAAATCAGCCTTTCTGAATGGAGACTTGGAAGAAGAAGTATACATTGAGCAGCCAGATGGGTTCATTCTTGGAAATGATCCAAATCTTGTATGCATATTGAAGAAGGCTCTCTATGGTCTCAAACAAGCTCCAAGGGCTTGGTACTATCGCTTGGACAAATATCTTCATCAACAAGTTTTTTCAAAAGGATCAGCAGATAGCAATCTTTATATAAAAGTTGAAAATGACAAATTGCTAATACTTGTTGTGTATGTAGATGACATTATTTTTGGCAGCAATGAAGAAGCTATGAGTCAAAGCTTTGCCTTGGTCATGCAGAAAGAATTTGAAATGTCCTTGCTGGGAGAACTGACATATTTCCTTGGTTTGCAAATCCAACAAAAAGAAGGAGGAATCTTTTTATCTCAAACCAAGTATCTCAAACAGATTTTGAAGAAATATGGCATGGAAGATGCAAAACCAGTATGTACACCCATGGTCACAGGATGTAGCCTCAGTGCAAATGATGAATCTGCAGCAGTACATCAACCAACCTACAGATCTATGATTGGAAGTCTACTTTATTTGACAGGTACCCGACCGGACATCATGCATGCAGTAGGAATAGTTGGAAGATTTCAGGAAAATCCAAAGGAGACTCATCTTCAGGCAGTGAAGAGAATTTTCAAATATCTTCAAGGGACACAAAATTATGGCTTATGGTATCCTAGAGATACAGATCTCACACTTCATGCTTATACAGATGCAGATTGGGCCGGAAGCGTGGATGACAGGAAGAGCACAAGTGGTGGTGCATTCTTTATGGGTTCCAGATTAGTATCTTGGTTCAGCAAGAAACAGAGTTCGATTGCCTTGTCTACAGCTGAAGCGGAATATGTTGCTGCTGCATCTTGCTGCACTCAACTCCTTTGGATGATGCAGACCTTGCAGGATTTTCAAATCACTTGTACACCACCTATCTCCATCTTATGTGATAACACAAGTGCAATCAGCATCTCAAAGAATCCTGTCATGCATTTAAAAACCAAGCACATACCAATCAAGTATCATTTTCTCCGGGAACAAGTACTTGAACAGAAAGTCAAGTTGGAGTATGTTCCTTCTAAGGAACAAGTTGCTGATATTCTCACCAAACCATTACCCAGGGAGACCTTTGAATACCTCAGGCAAAAGCTGGGGGTTGTTGATGCATCATCTTATTGTTGAAACTCTTCTGATTGATGGTTGTACGCATGGTTCATCTGGGGTATATGCGTACATGTGCTGGGTTGCGGCACAGGTTCAGGGGGAGCATATAATGCATTGTTGGCATTATGGAGGATGTACTGAAGGAGATCATGGAAGTTGGTCTGACTATAGCTGCAATATGTCTCTATCTCTTTCTGGTGGATTATGGTTCTTCTTTACAGATCTGGTTCATATTCAGGGGGAGCATGTTCTAAGGGGGAGCATAACCCTTTGCCCTTGATGTCAAAGGGGGAGAATGAAGCTGAATTTTTTGAGGTTGCCATCAAGTCCAAAGGGGGAGATTGTTGGCATTATGTTTCTGGTATGGCTATATGTTACAGATGTTGTACTTGATGGCAACACCCGTGGCAAAGCTCTCAATATGTTGAAAATTAAGAAGTTCGCAGGAAAACAGTTCAGAAGATGCGTACCCGCAGGTACACCGTGAAGGGACCGCGGCCAGACACGCAGGTCAGCCGTTCAGGAGGTGCGTATCCCCAGTGCACTCACTTCAAGGCAGAGAAAAGCACACGTGGGGTTTCTTAGGTTTAACCCTTGGTATTTAGCCGACAATATTTGTGTTATTATGGTTTTGGCTCGTGGTATTGATCCATGTTTTTAGGAGGATCTTGCCTATATAAAGCAAAGGAGATCACTTGGCTAAGCATCTTTTGCAATTGAATATCTTAAGATCTGAAATATTGGGTTATGGTCTTAAAAGCTTGATCTATATGTAAGTGAAGTTGAAAGCGAATCTGTGAAGGGTGATCTCTCGAGCGCATGAATAGATCTGGGCATCTGACTAACTGTGCCACACTGGTGGACTGCCAATTCAGCCCTAATCAGAAGTACGCAGGTGTTTAATGGTTCAGGTGCGTGGGTACGCAGAGCAGAAATAGGAGAGTTGCGTGGGTACGCAGAGCAGAAGAAGGAGAACTGCGTGGGTACGCAGAGCGACAAAGGTTCAGGTGTGTACGCACAGTAAAAGTACGCGGCGCTATAGTATCTATGAGTGCGTGGCTACAGTAACAGTACACGGCGCGATAGTGTCTCTAGGTGCGTACCTGCAATAACATTACGTGGCGCGATAATGTCTCTGGGTGCGTACCTGCAGTAATAGTACGCAGCGCGGTTGAAGAATCAGTGCGTGGACACGCAGTGCGGCAGAAGGGTCTCTGCGGGTATACGCAGGAGAGCAGAAAGTGAAGTGCGTACGCACGTAGACCAGAGAAGGAAAAACTGTGTATCTTCTGTTGATTGAATTTTTTCTGTTGATAAGGTGTATTTTTCTGTTGATAAGGTGTTCTGGGTTAGTTCTGTTATTACTGATCTGGTTACTGCAGTTGACTGTGTAACTCACATGTACTTGATGGTCATTTGATGCTTTATGAAAAGAAGTAGGGGGTTGTAGCTCCCTTCCAGGAAAGACTGGAAAACGAGAGAGAGTTTTAGCTCTCTGTAGGTTGCAGCCTATGTACTGGTAAAGGATTGCACCAGTACAAAATCATTGTAAAAGGAGTTTCTAATTTGAAAGAAGATAGAGACATATTGCAGCAGGTGGTTTTCACCCACATTGGGTTTCCACCTTACATCTGGTGTTCTTTGGTGTTTTTCTTGTTCATGCTCATTATTTTATGGTACTGATATGCTAAAATAATTCAAAGTATAAATAAGGAAGATTTGCTAAAAAGAATTTGATAACACTGATTCACCCCCCCTCTCAGTATTATTTCCAACAGTGTCCCCTTCATTTATAAGACCTTACCTCATATTCTCCACCAGCATCTTGGGGTTCAAGGGCCACCACATCGATTATCACAAGGGCAGCCGAGCAAGGGCTAGTAAAGTTGTTGTTAACTGCAAGTTTTGGCAGCCGATTTCCTAAAGTTTAAGAGGAATGTTGGGGTCCTCAATTTGTATAAATAAGAAGGCTTAGGGGCTCATTTCAGTTAGCTAGTTGGCAGTTCGATTTTAGTGATTTTTTAGTCATTTTTTAGGCAGTAGGTTAGCTCTACATTTCAACACATTTTCAAGCTTTTTCTTGTGGACAGTTTTTGGGATGTAACTATTATTTCTTGCTCAATAAAGATGAATCCAGCTTTGCACCAGCTCTAATCTTCCTTAGGAGGCTGTAGCTCTTGGGGTTGGGCCCAACTCAAGTGCCAAGCACCTCCTTTGTGTACTTTGATGTGTCTTTGCTGCATTCTCATAATAAAATCTGTTATTTAGGTTAAAATATTGCTTTGTTAATTAGGTTTCTTTTGATGATTAAAACAGCTTTCCATATTTCAAGTGATTTAACAGGTTAGTAATAGAAATTATCTTTGAAAAAGGCCATCAAGAAACCCTTGATCTCACCTCTCCCTCCTTGGGACCATGAGCTGAGACCAAGGTGTCCTTGCTGCCATAAGAACAATGTTCTTGCTTCTTCATGCAATTTCTAGTGTTAGATTCTTAGTTGCAAAAGTTAGTACCAGTTGTGATTACATGCTTAGATCCATTCTTGCTTGGTTTCCATGATTTGCTGCCAATAAAATTATGTTCATCATGCTTATGGTTTCTAGGTCAAATTAGGTTAAAGTAGCTAGATCTTTGGTTTTCTTAGTCTTTGTTTGATTAGTTTTCAAAAATAACGTGCAGAGCACCTGTGAAACCTCCTCTCCTACCTTTACGCCATCAATGCAACCTTCTTCGTCCTCTAACTCAGATTCTTGCCTTTTGTTTGCCACGTTTTCTCACTTTGCCCTAGCTCCTACATTCTCACACAACATTGCTTCTCTTATCTTCGAACCAACCCAATTGCCTTAACCACTCTTCATCCTCATTCACCAAGTCCTAGACCTCCTCACACCCTTATCTCACCTCCATACCCACTTCTTCACCTTTTTTCCACCATTAGCCCTTCAAAATTCCCTTTCGGAACATCTTGTAGAAGCTACAGTACATCTTGTAGAACCCTTGCAGACTTCCTGTAGAAGCTCACGAAAGCAGTTTCTTGAGATCTGATCACTATGAAACTCTCTAGAGGGGTGCTCGGGACCCCTTAGGCCCTCTTCTAACCTTCTCAACCTCCTGCAAGCATTTCCTTTTGCCAATCCACCTCTGCACAGTCAAAAACAGTTAAAGCACATGCATAATAATTCTGCCAACTTACTCAAAAATACAAAAAGATGTTTCTTTTCAGATTTCACTTCAGAAGTAGCTTAGACACATGCACTTAACCATCCAAATAATCAATGGCATATTTTTCAATAGCTTTCATCCTTTTCCTGCATCAGTAGGGCTAGTTGGTAAAACTAGGGTTTGCTAGGGTTTGCATTTCCATTCAGCTTTTTAGTTTCTTTCTGCAAGTAGATTAGCCTCCTTTGAGTTAACTTTCATCCATCAATTAAAATCTTTTTCTAAGAGCTCATAGAAGTTAGCTTAAGCTCCTAGCGGACTTGTGCCAGCTAATCAAGTGACAGCTGCGGCAAGAGCTAGTACTTGTGCATATAGCACCGTCGCTTCCAAGTTTGTTACGAACTATCGGGTTGATAAAAGTAAAGAAGGGAGCCCTAGAAGTTGCAGCATTATTGCTGCAATACTAGAGCCCACCATCTTTTTGGCATCGTTTCCGGGGAAGCGTCAGAATATTGGTGATTTCTGCTTTTCTTCTATTTTCTACTACAACCTTCTACTAAGTAGTTTATTTTAGCAACCGTAGAGTAGATTGTTTCATTTCCATTCTGCAATTTCATTTCTGCAAAAGTAGATTAGACATTTCCTGCTTTCATAGATTAGCATTTCAATTCCTCAATTTCATTTCTGCAAGCGTATATTAGCATTTCAATTCTGCAATTTCAATTCTGCAAGCGTAGCCTAGCATTTCATTCCTCCAATTTCATTTCAGCAAAACAGATTAGTCCTTTCCTGCTTTCATTTCAATTCCACACTTTCATTTCAACAAGATAGATTCTAGTTAGTTGCAGTTCAATCTATTTGGAATTTATGACAGGAGGTCACATATTTTCGGACATATGAAAAAAGGGTGGGCCAGTAAAAAAATGCCCTTAAAATCTTATCAGCAGTTGTTTTCTAGTATAGGTGTCCTCCACAATCTCCTGCATGAAATTCTTGCATAACTTTGTCATCTTCATCTTTTAATAAACAATTCAAAAAAATGCCACCATTATCTTTCTAAAATAAAGCATTATGTATGATACAATATTTCATTGATTTCATTTTCAAGAATCTACCTTTAGTCCTAGATAAACCAGAAGGAGCTTGTAGGTTTAGTAAAACAAATATGATATATGCATACCAAGGTGAATCTATGAAAGCTTCACTGATCTATGGAGTCACCATCTCTTCCTGATCATCTAGGGCACCAATGAAATTTACATCTAAGGCCTAACAGTTCGATTCAGCCATGATTTTAGCGAAACCTCAGACTTTGATAAGTTTTGTAGGCTTTATTTCAATGTCATATTCCAAAATGGTGGCAATCCTTTGTCTCTCTTTCCTTTAGGCCCATTTTGTGTTAATATGTCCTTTACTACTGAAATTGGAACATATGCAATGATGTGTGAGTATAAGATGTACACTCTAAAATCTTTAATAACTTTCACTAAAGAAGGTGCTTGTTTTTCCATTATGTTGTACTTTAGTGTAGCATCTCTCAAAGATTTGATGAAAAATGCAATAGGTTTCTCATAACCTTGATCATTCTTTTGCAACAAGACTACTGCAATAATATGTTCTGAAGAAAAAGAAAAAAATATAAAATCTTTTTTGAAATCAGGACTTATGAGGACTGCTGTTTTAGTAAGGGCTTCTTTGATTGCCTCAAAAGACATTTTAACCTCTACCGTCCACTTAAGTGTTGAATCTTTATTTAACATGTTATTTAATTCCCTTATTAATTGTGCCAAGTTAGAAATGAATCTTCTAAGAAAATTTATTTTACCTAAGAATGATTGCAATTCTTTAATGTTTCTAGGATGACTGATGTTTAGGATTGCTTCTATTCTAGCTGGATATATTCTAATTCCATCTTTTGATATTATGTGTCCTAAGAGTTTACCTTCTTCTAGTCCAAAGAGTGATTTTTTAGGATTTAAGGACATGCCAAATTTTCTACATTTAATAAGAACTCTTCTCAAATGATCTAGATGTTCATTATCTAATTTGGAAAACACTGTGATATCATCTTGGTAAACAACTAAAAAGTCCTGGAATTCTTTTGCAAAAGCTATGTCCATAGCTCTTTGAAAGTTAGTCCCTGCATTCATCAATCCAAAAGGCATTTTAAAATACATGAAAGTTCCCCAAGGAGTGGTAAATGCAGTCTTTTCTTGATCCTCTGGTTGAACTAAAATTTGGTTGTATCTAGAAAACCCATCGAGTAATGAGATTCTAGATGATCCTACCATCCTCTGTAGAATATGGTCCATTTTAGGGACGAGATAATTATCCTTCAGTGATACTTTGTTAAAGTTTCTTAAATCAACACAAAGTCTGATTTCCCTTGTTTTCTTTCTTGTGGTGACTAAATTAGAGACCCAATCTGAATATCTAATTGGTGCTATGATTTGTGCATCATACATCATTTTTACTTCTTTTTCAATTAATGGCATAAGAACTGAATTAATTCTCCTAAGCTTTTGTTTGAAGGGTTTCGGGTCTTCTTTGATAGGTATTTTATGTTGGATAATGCTGGTGTCATAAGATTTGAGGTCTTCATAACTCCACACAAAGACATCTTGAAATTATTTAAACAGACTTATGTATTTCAACTTTTTAGCTGGAGGTAATGCTTTGGATATTTTAATAAGCTTAGGTTTTTCTTCTGTTCCTATGTTACATTCTTCTATGTCTGATATTAAAGGATCCATTTTTGGTTTTCTAGCTAAATCATTTGAATCAAACAAATCTTCTAATAGGACTAATCCTTTAGGCAAAAAGTAGGTTTTTAAGGTTTAAAATCTCAGAATCATCATTGATTATTTCTTCTATTTCTACTTTTTCTAAGTTATCTATTTCTACTTTAGTGAATTTAGTGGGTTTATTTACATATAAAACATTTATATATTTATCTCATTATTTATGATGTTATCTACTGTACAATTAGTATCTATGCTATAGTTTTAGAATTCTCCCTCAGAATTCATGAAATCATAGATTTGAGAATCTTGTGAAAAAATCTGCCAATATTTCAAATTATCAGGTATAATAGGTCTGTGTCTTACTTCTGCAGTGTACTGGTGGTTGGGCTGAAAAGGTAATCTGCAAGTGCTAGCAAAAGTAGCCAAACTGTGAGCTTGCATGTTTTGTTTCCTAGGAATAGCAGCAAAATTAGTTTCAAGAAGTTCCTTAATCAGGGCTAGAACAGTTTCTCTGTATTGGCTAAGTCTAGGATTATTCACAGAATACTCTCCTTTAATTTGTTTTATGATCAATTTCGAATCTCCCATGATAGAAACTCTCTTGGCTACAAGTTTTCTTACAATTTGTAGTCCTAAGATTAAAGCTTCATACTCCACCATGTTTTTTGTGCATTTAAAGTTTAATCTAAAGGCATGACCTTCAGAATGATTATTTTCCATGTTATGAATCCAAACTCCTGCACCTGCTCCTAATCTATTTATAGAGCCATCAAAATCTAAGTGCCATAGAGAATCATGTGTTATATTTTCACTATCAGGTGCTTTGTATATTTCTTCTACAACTGTGATTTCATTTTTTCCATTGTCTGAATTATACAAGATAAATGAGTCTATATCAGAATGGATGGAGTATATAGGGTAATTCTGTGGTTTTTCTGAACTACTTACCATGTACTTCATTAAAGTTTCTCTGTAAAGATTTTTGGGCTGACCAAATACTGAAATTGTGGCATATGACATGTCTAACTATAGAGATCCCTACAATTTTTCTCCCCATGAGTGAGATAATAGCATTCCATATTTTCGAGGGATATCAGCAACTACAATATCCATGACAATACTCTTACCTAGGTATTGAACTAGAGTAACACACAAGTCCTTTATTAGGCCCAAGCATTTAACTTTACTAGAATCAAAAGAGAAAAGATATTTGCAAGGTCTGGTTATATCTAAATCCAATGTTTTCATGATGGCTTTAGGCATTAAATTGTGAGATGCTCTTGAATCTAACATAGCATTGTGCAAGATTTGATCGTGAATAATCAAGCTAATGTAGAATGGAGGAACACCAATTTTTTCATGTTTTCCATTTACCTTAGGACCAAATATTAACTCTACTTGGTCATCATTTAGATTAACAAAGTCTTCTCCTTCATCTATATTGAGTGTTTCAGTGATTTGGGATTTGTAGGAATCATTTTTTATCAATTCTGTTAAAGGAACTGATATTTTCAATTTGGAAATTTCAGTTTGGATATTAAAAGGAGTTTGTGTTTTTCCTAACTGAATGTTTTCCTCTTTAGCAATTGGAGTTTGTGTGGCCTTTTCTTTCTTATCTTCAGTTGGTGATTCAGTTTCTGTTTGGGTCTCAACTATTTTATTGTTTTTAATTTTCTTATTTGGAATAGTTTGGGAAGCAGTTGAAACTTTAACAACATTTGAAGCTTGAGTATTAGTTGGTTTTGGGACATCTTTTGAAGTTTATACAATAGCAAATGTTTTAGGATCAGCTGATGTTTTAACAATAGTATCTGTAATGTCCAGAACTTTTGGACTGGTTGCAATGTTTGGAATGAAAGTTTTTTGGGATTCTCAAAGAGAGAATTTGTAGCACTTTGGTTGCAGGAGCTCCTACTGTTTTCTTGGTGTGAGTTTGGACAGTTTTATTAGTAGGGGCTTTTGTATTTTTCCTATTCCTAAGGTTATATTTACTGTCAACTTCATTAATGACAAATTCATAACCTTGTTTATAATCAAAGGACTCTTCAGATTCTAGTTGTAATTGTTTTAACATGCATAATCCATGTTCTTCTTGGGTGAGAAAAATAGTATTACCATCATTTGTTCCTATTAAGTTAATCTAAGTGTCTTCCTCTTCTTCATTTGGGTGAGAATTGTCGGCATAGTTTTCTTGGAAAGGTGGTCTAATCTATTGATCAGGTTTCCCTTCTCTCGATTTACCAGTGTTGGGATTCTTCCTAAAGTTTGGATTTCTTATTTGAGGACCTTGTTGTTGATTATCCCATTGTGCTTTTCTTTCCATAATCTCTAATCTATCCATCATTTTTTCCATGGTTTTTTCCAAAGTATCTATTTTTCTATTTGATGTGGATGGTTCTTCCTTAATGGTTACTCTTTTTTCATTTCTCATCCTAGCTCTTTTAGCTAATAGGTTGGCTTCTACACTAACAACATTACTTTGCATCTGCTCCAATGTTTCAGGGTTTCTTTCTCTTAATTGGTAAGACATCTTAGTGTCAAAACCATCAGGAAATTTGATTAGTGCCAAGTCTGGTGGAGGCTTGATATTTATAAGGATTGCATTATAAATACTGTTAAACCTAGTACAATAGTCCTAAATAGATTCATTGGGAACTCCTTTAATGTTTTCATATTCAGACAATATTTGTAAAGGATTTTTCTTTCTTTCCCATCTATTGATAAATAATCTATGAAAAGCAGGTAAATCAACAATATGATTAGTAGGTAAACCTTTAAACTATTTTTTGACATCTCCTGCTAATGTTTGGGCAAATAATCTCATTTTCACATCAAATTCATCAATCTCATGTAACTCAAAAAAATCAGTCATTTTATTTACATGTTGTTGGGAAGTATATTGACCAGTAGCATCAAACATAAAGATTTTACTCTGGTAGTCTTGGGAATGGCATGTAGTTGAGCTGGTAAGACCAAAGGTGCATATCTTTCCACCATGGCTGAGATTCTAGCTTGGCTAGGAGGTAAAGTGGTAGTGCTTGAAGAAGAACTTGAAATGGTTGTAGATGAACTAGATGAACTTGAGATGTTCGGTTGGAGAGGAAGTTGAGGTATGAATGGTTTTGGGGAATGAACTGTGGTGGATATTATAGGTGAGGTGGTAATAAATGAAGCTATATTTATAGTTTTTGAAGACTCCGTAGAAATTTCAGGGGTAGCAGCAGTTAGGGCAGCTAATTCAACTGATTGTTGAAGATAGGCTTCGTCTATATGCCTTATCAAAGTTGAGGTTAAAGCTTCTAGTTTGTCAAAAGTATCCAAAACATGTTGATCTAAATCAGGATGTATAGGAACCCTTTTTGATTCAATAAATTGAATAAAATTGGGGTCTATTACAGTATCATGAATTGAATTTTCATATTTGGTACGAAACAAAGAAAGCTCAAATGGTAAATCAAATTGAATATCCTCTAAACTTGATAACTCTTTAGGAAGTGAATTTGCTTTAATTAACTGACTACTACTTCCTTGAGTTTCTACCTTTTTTGGTTTTCTTAAAATTCTGTCAGGATCATCAACAATTATAGCAGGGTTTGGATCTGGATGTGCCCTGGTATAATGTGTTCTTTTGGAAGCCAGAATTTTAATTTTTTAAGCGAAACTTTTTAACAACCCTAAAATGACCTTAAGGTGTAGAGATGAGATTTAAGATTTCCTTTAAGGTTTATTAAACTGAGGACTTCCCTAGTATGGTCGCCACTATGTTATCACTCTAAAATTTCCTTAAGGTTGTTATCTTGTGTCAAAATAAATATTAGAGGTAACCAGAAACCTACTTTTGAGATTAGGATGTAGCCTTCCTAATGCTCAGAGATGGCTCTCTCTTTATGATTTAAATTTGTTGAGTTAATTGATTTTAGGCTAGTTATTTAAGCTTGATTGGGTTTTGACTCTAATTTGGTGGTGGAATTACTGACTTAGATGGATAGAGGGATGTCCTTTACCATTGGGCTATGGGGTCAAGTATCAAGAAAACAACATTGAATCAAGTTCTAAAGATAGTGTTCACAAGGCAAGGTAGCTGAGTAAATTCAAATCTTTTAGGCTGGATGGTGAAGTGATTTTCAATTAGGGTCAAGGAGCAGTTAAGGATTCCTCAAACCAAATAATGAGGGAAATGATAGAGATAAATTGAAACTAGGGAGAAATGAAGGATTCCCTACTCTGGATATCAGAAAAAAAAAATTAAAAAAAAAATGAATAATCGTTCAAGATAGAGTGTACTTAAACAAATTCTATAATAATATTCTAGTTATTTCATTCAATTTAGATAAAATGCAAGTATGTGAAACATTTAAGAAGATAACAATTTGAAAAACTTAAAATACTTTACTGAAGTGGCCCAACACATGAATCCTGTAATGAAATGCCTTTATTACTCAGTCCAATCTGCTGACTTGAAAAATGGTACAATGAACCCTTAGGTTTCAGATCAATACAACTATAGAAATGTTTAGCAATCCACACCTTCTATACTTCAAATTATGAAGTATTTATAAAAAAATAGTTACAAAATATCCTAAACTGTTTTTTAGGATTTATTCAAGGAAAAAGAAATGCCTTCATGCAAGAAGATAGAGATAGCTATGTAACTACTGCAAGCTGTCCATGTTTACTTGGCTTTGTTGTCTCATGCTTTGATCTTTTGCTGTTTTTTCTCCTTTGCTGTTACTCTACCCTGGCTGCTCTTTTACTTTGCCTTTTGACTGATAGTCTTTCATCTGATACTCTTTGAATTAGCTGATCTGCTATTTTTCTTTCACTGCTTTGTATCCATTGTTTACCTTTCATTTTCACAGTAAATCATTTAATTTTTCCCAAGTCTCTGTATCTGGTAATTTAATATTTACCATTCTTTTGTAGACTTCATCAACTTCTATGTATTTTGCAAAGGTGGGCTTGTTTACAAAAAGATGTTTTACCTCATGATGTAGGTAAAAGAGGTTCTCAAAAGTCTGGTAAAGAACCTTTGATGTAGGCATCCCTTTCATAGAGGAATTATTGGCTTGCTCCTTTGCCACTTCTTTGATTCTCTTGTCATAGTCTTCATGTGGCATTAACCTGTCATTTATTACCAATGGATTAGGTAGACCTTTCTACCTCAAAGCATCAAATTTGACCATAAACCTACCTATAGCTAGCTCCATGGTTTGGCATTTGTCCTCAAGCTCATCATCAAGTTCCTCTTGGTGATTACTTTCTTCACCTCTAGTATAGTGCCAATTTTGTCAGCTATGCCAAGTTCCTACAATTCATAATTATTCTTTGAGTTAAGGAATTGGATTATTCTTGAAGATTCTTCTAGAATATTTCCATGTTCGGCCTTAACCCTTTGAATTGCTTCACTAGCCTCTTTGACTAAATCATTTTGTTCAAAGATAACTTGTATAGATGGCTAAATATCATTGACAGAGTCAATGATATTGGCCCATAGCTTCTCTTTTGCTTAGGCAAGTGGCTCCTTCAATGTTAATTCCTTTTCTAAGTTCTTTATCCTCTCAGTCAACCTATTTGACTTCTGTACTTCATTTTTATGCATGATTTGAGCCAGTTTCTTCTCATCATCTAGACTTTTTACCTGTTCTTTAAGTCTATTTATTTTAGTGGTCTGAATGGACATGTCCTCCATGGCTTTGACCAGTTTACTTGCTTTATTACTTGGATGAGCTGCTATTGTTGTTGAACCTGTTGGTGATGTAGTTGTTGATGCAAGGGGCAGTGTTGTAGCTAGTGGCGCTGTTGGGGCCAATGAAGCTGCCAAAGTTGAAGGAACTACTATAATGACTATAGGGATAATAGTGACAGTCGTTGTCTCAATGTTGTCCTATTTCATATGTATTAAACTGTCCAATTCATTCTCCATTTCTTTCAATTGAGCATTTAGTTGAAGAATGAGATCCATCATTTCATCCTGCTGGGTTTGGCTCTCTAGAACCTCCTTGGTCTGTGGATGTTCAGAAGGAGGCAACTTTAGTTGTTTCTTCAAAGTAGAAATGTCTTCATTTGTCTTCTTTATGAGCTTTTATGCTGCCTGGATTGCATTTGGATTATATCCAATCTCAATCACCAAGTCCTCTAGTGACTTGATTCTGTTATCCTTGGCCTATGAGGATTCCTTTTCTAGCTTAAACTGTGTTGTGATGTTATTTAGAGAACTTTGAAGTTTCTACATAGTTATTACTTTTTTATTCATTGTTGAGTAAATCATTTCAATTTGATCAATAGGGTGAACATCCCTAGCCAAAACTCCAAACTCTATCTTCCTATAATCTGTTGATGTTTTAGGCTGTTGGACTGTAGGCTGCAAAAAGGTCATTTGCATTTTACCGGTTTTAATGTCAAAAGCTGACATCAACCTCTTCTGATTGCTAGGAGTCTGTTTGAAGTACTGGGCATATGTTTTAGCCTTTAATGCCTCATTTCTCAACTTGATTTCCTTATACTTCTCTTTTATATCTTTCTCTTTATCCACTAGTTTGCTGGATGAAGAGACTTCAATACTATGTTGTTTTTCAATAATTTGAGTATTTGAGGTGGAAGGTTGATGAGTTTCCTCTGAAACTGTTGGGGCTTTACTCTTTTCAACCATTGTGTCAGTATCAATGATTTCAACTGTCTCAATGGTGTCCTCTCGCTCAGTTTTAGGATTAGGCTTGGGCTTCTTCCTATAACTAATTTGAAGCCTGTCATCTGTAGTATCCATTTTAGAGCTAGAACCTTCTTCCCTGGTTCTTTTTACATTTCTATCCTGGATGCCTGGAGTCTATAGAACATGAATAATACACATTTGTTCCTGTAGGGTTGGAACATGCAAAAAGGAACTAGTATCTATCAGCTTTTCCACATCTAATAAGGTATTTTCCACATCTATTAAGGTATTTTCCAACCACTCTAACTGGTTTGCATTTCTTTCAATGTCTGGCCTGGAGCTTAATTTGAATTTGAGTCTTAACTTGTTTATGACTCCATTAGGGTCATACTGCCACATAAAACTACTACTAAACTTCATTTTCTATAAAATTTTATCTGCCTCTTATCCAACTTCCCTACTATTACAAATAAAAGGGCCTAGTTGGTTTTTGATTTTGAACTTTGTTTTCTTCCAAGCTGACAGAAAATTGACCTCATCTGAGTTTATGATCTACCTGAAATACTCTAATGAAAATATCCTCATGGGGAGGTATTTAAGCAGCTTGTAAGGAGTGAGTTGGCATCCATATATCCTAATTTCAGTGTGGTCCTGGTATAGATACCAGTCTCCTACTCTATTGTTCTTAGACAACTGCAAAACTCTTTTTATATCATCATTGATTTTGGGTTGATTTCTACTAGTTAGCATGTTTAAAATGAGACGCACAAAGGAATCAATGAACTCTTTGTAACTGAAAATAGTGGAATACTTTTGGATTAAGGGTGTCCAAAAGATGACCAATCTAGGATGGCCCTTAGTATCCAACTTCTGGATATTGATTGGAAACCTATCTGACTGGAAATATAAAAACATGTGGAACAACACTAAAGAGTATTTAAATACTCTTTCATTTGGCAAGCTGATCAATTGATCATGGATTTTGTTTGCCAAGAACTAGCCAAAATTGAAGATTGCTGCTGGAGGCTTTCCTGGGCAAAAAATAGAAAGGAAAGCAAGTACAGGTTCATCTACAAATTCATCGGTAGTATACCCAAGGATACAAGACAACATGGTTATAATTTGTCTGGCTTTTTTAGAGAAAATGGTGGCAGAGTATGGAGGACTGTCTATAGGAGTATGAGACTCTTCTAGGATGAAAGTCTGAAAGATTTGAGCCCTCTTGGGAAGGTCCAGCTTGATGTAAAGTTCAAGTAAGGCTTCAATGGAAAATGGGGTCTCATTTGGGCTTGGTTGGATCTGCAGCATTTGATTTATGGACTCAGCAGTGATTGTAAATAAAATATGTTGATCAGGAGAGACTATGGCTCTTTGACTTGGGATATAGCAAGCTTGGTAGAAGTGGAAGATTTATGGGAACAATTATACATGTGGGAACAAGTATTTGGGAAAATTTGATTCCCATAGATGAATGTCATCATTCTGGTTCAAGAATTTATCTTTACTCCAGCAGTGGAGCTTTAATAGGTGGCTAGAGGTAGATGTGTCTTTAATTTGGAAATCTTTGTCTGCCAATGGGAGGTGGTCAATGTCTAGGTGAGGGGTTTGCAGGGGTTTTTCACTCAGAATTCTTTTGGAAGCCATAATTTTGTTTATTCTATTGAATTATTCTTTCTATGGCTTAGGAGTAAGCTTAGGGGCTCTGGAACAGTAGGAAGAGCGAATATAATCTGCAAAAAAGGGCCTTTGCATGCATAGTGGGTTTATTCTAGTTTGGTAGGGTCTTTTAATTAATTTAATTAATTAACCCTTCATTAATCATTGTGTAGAGCTTTAAACAAAGGGTCATTCTGGTTCTTTCAAGAATACCTGGAAAATGGAGATTGGTGTTTAATCAGGGTTGTATGGTAGCAGCAGAGGTTTTTGAAGCTTGAATTGTTTGTGCATTGCTTCAATTTAGAATCTATAGGGTCTTCAGGTTGTAAATGGGTTGAAAATGGTTTGAACGGGGCTTCCAGGCATTTAATTGGTTGACAGAGGAGGTTGCAACGAAAAATCAATGAAAAGAGTGAAAAGGGGGCTTTTTGACTTTTAACTAACAATGGTTAAATTTTGGCACGGGATTAACGAATGAACAGTGAGCGGTTTGCTTTTACACGGAGAGGTGGTTTTATGCCATATCACACCGCTTTCTGGTGGAGGGAAGTATTTTTCGAGAGCACACGATACAATGTGGTGCTTCCACGTAGAGAAATAGTGATCGGCCAAAACTGCAAATCTCGCGTGCTTTTGGGATTTTAAGTGTTAGGCGATGGGAGCGTGCAATATGGATATGGGTCGTCAAATCTGGAGGTGGGAGATTAGAGGGATATCGCGCAGTGGAGTTGCGAGGGCGGAGTTGCGAAGTGGGGTCTAATTTAATTACAATGAAATGTAATTAATTAGAAAGTAATTAGGGGATTTTGATATATCAGATGGGTTAATAGGGTATCGGGGAATTATAAAAATGGGGGGTTAAATATATACAGCGGGACTATGGGTTAGAAAATAACATAGGGGTTAAGTTTAAAGGGTATCGGGGAGGGTTTTTAATGGGGCCTGACACATTTAACCTTTCAAACTTAGGATAAAGGGGTTTTAGTGGGTTTTTAAGGGAAAAAGGGAAATTAATAAAGGGGGGAGGGTATTATTTGTGATGGGAATGGGTTTCACACTAGGGAAAGGGGTTTTGGGAAGGGGAAATGGAATGAAATAAGGGGGAAAGTGGAATGAAGGGGAGGGGATATTTTTACAAGGGAAAATACCTCTTTTGAAAATGAAAAATAATGAAGGGGAAAATGAAGGGAAATTAATAAAGGGGTTTAGTGAAATGAGGGGAAATTAGTGAATAAGATTTAGTGAATTGACCTTTGCCTTTAATAATTCCTCCTGCACATGAAACATAGGATCAAGTATGATGAAGGTGCATTTGAGCTAGCAACCTTGTGCATTTCCAAAACTTCTTCTACCTACTCTTTATTTACCCTAGCATTTTCTCTTCATTCATTGGGTGCATTTGAGCTTGCTGACCCTTCATTTCTTTTTCTTTGATAAACAAACTATCTGATTCTAGCCTTATAACTTCCAATGGCTCAGATTAAATTGATGAGCTCATTATTATTCTCTACCTAACTACTGATCTTCCAAGATTAAATAGTTTGGCTAGATCTTTATTCTCTATCTATTAACATGAAATTTAAAGCATGAATGAATCAAGTTTAAACTACTTTGAACATCATGGATTTGTGGCATTTTTGATAATCTGCACACAATATTATTTTGCAAAGTAAAGTAAAAAGGAGTGGCATTTGAATTTGTACACTTTCAGAATCTATTTTGATCTCTTTTTGTGGGGTTCATATCTTATACTTTTTTATCTTTTTCTTTCTTTTAGTCCTTTGATTATTCTTTTAGGACTTAGCCACTTTACATTATTTATTTTTAATATGGGAAAACATTTTGCAGAAAGAAAAAGTATGTACAATATTACAAGACTAACCATAGCCAATTCAAAATTATGAAGCCTATTATTATAGGACCTTAACACTGCAGATGGGAAAAAACTGCATCAAGTATGTAAGCGGACATGAATAGCTTCACTTTCTAACCCTTCGGTGGATGCCAAGTTTCTGTTACCTATTCCTTCAACCTAAGAGCCAACATATGAGACCAGTTGAAAGGTCTTCCTTTGCTCGCCAACTAATCCAACACAATCACCCAACTCTACGGGAAGGTTTCTATGCTCTTGTGGCCGTATAAGAAGTAAGAAAAGATGACCAAGAGATGGTATATCTTCTTCAATATCCTTGTCTTGTACACTTGGTTTGGTTTGGTCCTAAATTTGGATGGCTCTCTCACCCAGCTCTTCAAGATGTATCTTGAGCTTGCACTATTGCTAGGTCTGGTGAAGGATGTATCCATTGTGAACACCAGTTGTGGAAAGTGATACATCTCCTAAAATTCCTTTGCCCTGAAGGTAGAAAGTTTTGTCCCATTGATACTACTCAACACCATCGTCTCTAGATCAGTATATGAGACAATCTAGTGGATCATGTATGTGCATGGAAACATGGGATACCTGCATGCAATCCGGTATATGCCAGACTTGTGAATGTTGACATAGACCCTGCGTTCTTCCAAATTCTCCTCAAACGTGCCTAAAAAGGTGTCATTGATGTCCTAACATTTCATCTTCATATCCTTGTCTATGAAAAACTTAGTGTCTTCATAGATGGCAAGCTCATAGACACTTGCTCAACTGCATCTCCATTTGCACTCTCGACAGATTCCTTTGACCCTACTCTCTTGGAAGCCATTATACTTGTAGTGCTGAGAGGCGGATGAACATCTGTGATACCTAGAGATAGAGAGACACTCATGGTAAGAAATCTGTCAGTTCAAAACCAAAAGAAACTTGAGGACTGACTTGTAATACACCTAGGTGACTAACTGGAAAGATTACGCAATTTTCACCAGGAGGTTGGGAGACTGGATACCAAAACTTCGCATAACACAGTCTGGATCGTCAATGGGCTAACTGATTGTTGAAACTGTGCAGAGCATAGTCCATCTTGGCCTGCTGAGGGTTGAAAATGCACAATGCGTAGTTTTAGTCAACAATGACTGCAACCTAGAAAATTGCATCTGCACAATTCTGGGGGCTAGAAAGGAAATGCCTCGTAGAATTGTGCAGAGCAAGCCTAAAGTGTTATAGACATTTTTGTGCTGGTGTATTTTGGTGTATTTTGTATGATTGCATTAGTATATGCTGGTGTATTTTGTATGATTGCATTAGTATATTTGATTTACTTCTAATCTTGAATCATTTATGAATATGTATATTTGCCTTTGTATTTTGTTCTTCTCTTGTTGCAAGTAGCTGTTCTCTTGTCACAGGTAACTGTTCTCTTGTGATCTCGTGAGATTCGAGTAGCTGTTCTCTTGATCAAGTGAGGAAGCAAGTAGCTGTGGACACACAAAGAGAAGAGGATTTAGTTCGAGGGACAACCGAAAGACAACGGTAAGTCTTTCGATCTCCTCTCTTTCATATTTCATAAAGGAAGAAATCATGATAGCTGTATTCGTTTGTTGCTAAGGCGCTGTCACACCTTAGGTGGATAGGATCGTCCTAAATAGGCATTTTTCCCCACAACAAATTGGCGACTCCACTGGGGAAGAACTTGTTTATTCATTTCATTTGTCTTTCCGTCATTTTTTAACTTCATAGACTTGACAGCAACTCTTGAACTGCATCTTTCCCGGATGCAAAGTAAAAGTTGTTGCTTTGATCCAGTATGTTGGACTTGTCTATGATTTAAACTAGATCCACAAATGATTTGATTGATCCTTGTGATAGTCTTTAGTACCCTATCAAAGCATCCCTCTGTTTATACCCTGCTTGTGTTTCTGATTTGGCCTGAAACAGTTGATTTTTGAGCATTTTGTGACCCAGAAACCAAGGGAAACGAGAGTTTCTCCCTTCAACGCAGGCACTGTGAAGGCAGTCTGCATTTCAACGCAGGTCCCGAAGGGGCTACCTGCGCTGAATGTCAAATTGACAGTGTTAGACCTGCGCTAAACCAGTGTGGCCTTGTGCAGCTGGGGTTTTTTGTCCTCTTTTGCCCTGTTTTGATCTCTGTTTTTGCAGCCTTTAACCAGCATAGGTACTAGTCTGATAACCCTTTTCTTTGCCTGAATTCCGCCCCAATTTTTGTACAAAAAGAGTGTGAATGTTTTTATGTGTTTGTGGCGTCATTTACAGTCTTCCTCTGCATGAGTAAAGTAGTCTTTCTATAGCCTTTGATTTAGATCTGATTGAGAGTGATCTTAGAAGAGAGTTCATTGGCTGTTTGTTCAGATTGATTATAGTTTTACTTTTGCTTATTGGTTTGAATTTGTCTCTTTCAAAGTATCAAAACAAGTCCTTATTTCAAAAATCGCAAAGTGATTGTAATCTCTTCTACCCTTGTTGATTTCAAAGAAAGTGAACTTGTTTATTTTGATCATTGTAAAAGCAAATTCAAAGTTGTGCAGAAAGCTTTCTTTGTAGGCATTTATACTAAGAAAGTGAAAACAAACACCTGCATTGTGCATTTTGCATTTGATAAGTTTGCATGTTGGATTTAGGGAAAGTGCATTAGAGTGTGCTGATTTCTCTTTGAGAAAAGATAGTCGCTCTCTTTTCCCTTAGTAGCTAGGATTTTCAAAGTTGAAAGATTGTAAAGCTTGCTTATCATCTTAGACTGCATTTAGGAAGTTGTATCATACATCTCGTGGTGAACCTTGAAAGGCAAACTTTAAAAAGATCAACCTAAAATAAACTGAATGAACCTAACAACGCTTTGTAACATAACGCACAACATAGAGGTCTAGGCTAGAGACGTGTTCCGGCGTCGTTAAACATAGTGACTGTCGATCTCGAAGAAGGTGGGTGATTCCTCCTGAGAGTCGGTGGCGCTAATACGGATTGTGCTCCCACGTACCGTCGCGTATATATTGGGAGACCCCTATAGGCATATATCTTTTATCCTTAGGAAACCGTGTCGGCCGCCCTACTGATCGCAATGCAGTGAACACAGCATTCACGAAGATTGACCACCCATACCGTAAAACGTATTCTGTGGTTTTGCGAAAGGTTTGGCACACCCTCTGCCTAGATCTCTAGAGCAGTTTCTTTTGGCCTTTTTCAGACTCTATAACAGAAAAAGTCCATCCGATCATTTGTCACTTCGGGCTCGTTAAAACATCGAAGGAGACTAGAGTCATCTTTAGCTTTTTCTCGACTCTTTAAAACTGAAAAAGCAAGTTGTGTCTAAAGCGTCTAATAAAATTCATTCAGTTCGGAAACACAAATTTCCCCTTTTAATATTTTGGTTGATCGAGTAATCCGCAATCGTGGAAGAAAGTCAATTAAAACCCCGTCGTTCGCGGAGGCTTACGAGTCAACTGTCTTTGTCTCCGGAATCGAAAACAGTACGGACAAAGCGAACTCGTATAACCGGTTCAAAATCTCCTATCAAAGTTAGAACAAGTGTTCCAACTACATCTGAGATTCCGGTTACTCCAAACATTTCTGGAAACCCTGCCTCTATAGAAGATGTTCAACAGCCACAGAGGGACAGTAATACTGATCCTAGTCTAGGGGCAAATACTTGTGTAACTGAACCAGTTCCATCTGTAACCGGTCCAGAGAGTTTTGTTCCTCAAACAACTGTCGCTGTCGAAACAACCCCTTCTTCGGCACCAGAAATATTTTACGGACCTGACGGTCTTCCTCTTCCACCGGGTTTGATTGCGATAGAGGAAATTTCAGAGGATCCGCAAGCAAGTACTCCAACCCATTTTGGAGTCGGGGTCACTCTATTTCCTTCATCAGAAGTTAATCCACCACAAGTGGAGGTTCCTGTAGAATCGCTAGGCAATCTATTGGATAGACTTAAAATGTCTGAACAACCGTCATCATCTAGGACTGTGTCAAACGACACAGCGACAGAAGAAGCCCCTGCCGTCACTCCAACAATGTTTGCCGGCATACCATCTGTCCCGACTAGCTCACAACCGCTAGAAGAAGTCCACCAAGGGACTATTTCGACAGTATGGTCTGTTCCAGTTTGTTCATCCGGAGTAATATCCGGCAACTCTTATGTTGAGACTCGCCAAATTGATCCATTTGGAGGTCAATTTGGGCAATCCAGTCCCCAAGGACAATCAATCTCCTTGAGTTTCGGATTGCTACCGTATGGGGGGCAGTATGACCTTTCATTACCCCCTCCGGGAGGATACCCATACGGGAGTTCACAACATTATTCAGGTTATACTGGAATTACATCAAGTGGTTGGGTACCTATGCTACCTCAACAACCAAGGCTTGTATATTCTATGCAACAGTGTGTACCTATGACGAACATCCCAACCACACCGGCTATTGTAACAGTGTCACAAGTTCAAGCGATGCCTGTTGCATGTCAACCTCAGATTTCTTAGGTTGTAATGCAACAACCCCTAGACCATGGGTCACAACCACAATCGCCAACTGGTGGGGCGACACAGGTCCAAATGGGTACAATTACCCCACACCTTGGTCCAATGGTTAGCATAGCGCAACAGAACATGGCTTCACAACCGTGGCTAGTGCAATACCAACAACCGCAATTCCAGCAAGTATACCAAGGTTCTGAGCAGCAGATCTTTGCGAACAGTGGACAACCGTATATTCAAAACGGTCAAAACCAACCACTTTACAGTGGTCAAGTCCACCAATCGTATCAGTCATACCAACATCAATTACATTATGCTGGTATGCAAAGGCCCAATGCTCAAGCGATTCCATCGTACCCTGGTTATGCTTCGCCTAACCTGAATCAACAGTTACCATTCGTGGCGACTTTAGAGTTACCCGATTTACACCGGTTAACCAACAATCCGATTGCTTATGTCCCTTGGTGGCCAACGATTCCTCACAAGCTTCCATCTGACATTCCTAAATTCAATGGAAATCCGAGTGAAGACCCGTCGAATCACGTGATGAATTTTCATCTGTGGTGTTCATCGAATACCCTAAACGACGATTCGGTAAGGCTTCGCCTTTTTCAGAGGACAGTGACAGGTCCAGCGGCTAAATGGTATATTGAATTACCTAGAGCCTCTTTCGACAATTTTAGCTCCCTAGCCACGACTTTCTTAACCCATTTTCAATTACCAATAAGGTATGAAACGGGAACAGAAATATTAACCAACTTCAAGCAGACAACTGCCACTCATATATCCGATCATATACATGAGTGGCGTCATCGTCGTAGGATGGTGAAAACATACGTTCCCGATCAGCTGTTAGCTGAATGGTTTATAAAGTCGTTACTTCCTGCTATAACGGAAGATGTGGCAAAAGGAGGAGTCGTAACAGAGGAGCAAGTTATTGCTCGTGCACAATATCTAGACTTAGTTTATACTCAGTCTGGCACGCTCTACGACAAAATACCTGACGCCCCTAGACTGGAATTTTCGATTCCTCCTCCTCCAAAATCCAATAGTGACTCTCATGCCGGTGATGGCGTGATTGGCACGGAAAACGCGAAATCGATAAAGGCTTCGTCTAAAAAAGCCCGTAAGAATTCGGATCAAAATGTAAAAGAAGAAATTCTTGCTTTGGAAGTAAATGCCGTATCAGCAGATAAAGGCAAAGAAACCAATCAACCAGGAAGCAAGAAGAAGCAAAACAAAGGGAAGAAGAAGAAACAGGGTGAGTCATCTCCTGGAAAAAATTCTTCAAACCCTCCTGGGAAAGGGAAACAAAATTATCCATGTCAAATATGTGATGATGAGGATCATTACACAAGGAATTGTCCATTCAAAGCTGAGTTGAAGAGGTTCTTTAAAAGTTCCCAAACCTCAGTTGTGTTAACTGATCCATTTCCCAACCCAGGTCAAAATATGGTTGATAGTGGAAATGCTTCCCCGTCTCAAGTGCTTATGTTGTCGGTTTCAAAACAGCAGAATGATGCTTTGATTTCGACAAGGAACAAAGATTACGGGAATCCTCAGCTGTCGAATGACAAAGGTAAAGATCAACCAAGTGGTTCGACAACAACTTCGACAGAAGTTGTACCGCCCATCATTCATGAATTAACAATAAAACCGCCAAAGGGAGTAGTACACAAGTCGACGTTTAATCCTCGCGCCAGGGCAGCGCAGCATTATAACATAGTGGAAGATTTGGCCCAATCGCCATCCGCTATGTCGACTCTTGAGGTATTACAAAATTGCCCATCCCAAAGGCAGGCTTTGTTATCGGCTATTGGTGGGGTTGATCCTAAGGATTCCAATCTTGTATCCTTTGATCACAAAGGATACGATCCTCAGTTACCAGCTCAACTAGCTTTCCTTATTCAAGTGAAAGCCCTCAACAAAACTGTTCACCGAACAATTATTGATGAGGGAGCATATACATGTATTATGTCGATGAGTTGCTGGAAAACATTAGGATCTCCGACCTTGTCGCGATCTTCGACGACATTAAAAGCTTTCGACGGAAGGACTTATACCCCGTACGGTATCCTTAATAACTGGAAGGTTGAACTGGGAGGAAAAACAGTGGAAATTGATGTTGAGGTCATCGATGGGAATCTTGACTACAACATCCTACTGGGTAGACCATGGATCTATGCCATGGCAGCTGTTGTGTCGACTTATTTTAGGAAGATCGCATTCCCGTTTGAAGGAGGGATTACGGTCGTCGACCAACAGAACTTCCTCCCTAATGGTTCGCAAGTTACAGGAAGCATTCCCATGATCCATGAAAGCAACCATTCGCTTCAAGATATCGGAGTAGGACTATTGAAAGACCCCACAATGATGGGAACTTTCGCGCTACCACCTCCTATCTACATAGGAAATATACCGTTTGTAGCAACCTGCAACATGATATCTTCCTCGAAGGTCGACATGGATCATGCAATGGTTTTTCCCTCAAGCCCTTTAGAAATATTGTAGCAATCAATGTTTCAAGCATGGGAGGTGAACCCAAATCAACGCTCGTCAAGCGTTTGGGTAGATAGGTCTAAAGAATATGGTACCCCATTAGATCCTTGGTCGAAAGTACATGGGACTGACGAAGGAATCTTACAATCAATGTTAATTGAGGGGGCACCATGGAATGATCACCACCATCGTTCCCTTCTTCCGGAATATGAAGAAGATACTCAACGTGACCTTTATCACCCTTCAGTTTTTGAATTCCTAACAAATACTGTAAATACGGTGGATTCCGAGAGAAACTTATCCAATATTGAAGAGACTATAGCCATAAATATCTCGACTAAAGCGAATGTTGTAGAGAATATTTATGTCGGCAAAGGTTGTTCCCCTTCAGAACTGGAAATATATAACGCTCTTTTTCGCGAATTCAGAGATGTCTTTGCTTGGTCATATGATGAAATGCCAGGCATAGACTCGAGTATCGTTGAACATGAAATTAAAATGTATCCTGATGTCAAACCAGTAAGACAACGGCTTCGGCAGGTGCACCCCAAGAAAGCCGCTGCCATTAAGGCAAAAGTTGAAAAACTTCTCCATGCTGGATTCATTTACCCGGTTCCTCTAACCGATTGGGTATCAAATATTGTCCCTGTTATGAAAAAACAAGGGACGATTAGAGTGTGTGTCGATTATAGGGATGTAAACCAAGCTTGTCCAAAGGACAACTACCCTACACCCTTCATCGACCAGATAATTGATGAATGCGCCGGATGCGAAATCTTTTCATTTATGGATGGATTTTCCGAGTAAAATCAAATAAATATCCGCCCACAGGACCAGTCAAAGACTGCATTTATTTGTCCGTGGGGCACATTCGCTTATCGAAATTTACCCTTTGGTTTGAAGAATGCAGGGGCGACATTTCAGAGGGCAATGAATTATGCCTTCCATGACATCAAGAACATCGTTCAACCTTATCTCGACGACCTTCCGGCTCATTCGCGAAAGCGGACTGATCATCCGCAGCATTTAAGAGCGATATTTCTACGTTGCCGACACTACAAGATAAGACTCAATCCACACAAATGTGTGTTTTGCGTTGGTTCTGGTCGTTTACTTGGCTTTGTAGTCTCTAAGGATGGGATTCGTCTCGACCCTTGCAAGGTTCAGGCAATCATTAATTTGCCTCCACCTTCAAATTTGCTTCAGATTCAGAAACTCCAAGGGAAAGCAAACTTTCTAAGGAGGTTCATTCCAAATTACGCAGAACTTGCTAAAGGTTATACTCGTCTTTTGAAAAAGGATGTACCTTTCGTCTGGGACCAGGTGGCGCAAGCTTCCTTTGATGCTCTGAAAGATTGTCTAGTAAAAGCATCATTAATGTACGCCCCGAACTATCAAAGAGATTTTAACCTGTATCTGGCTACAGCGGATACGACCATTGCGATGGTTTTAGTTCAAGAAGTCGATGGAATTGAACATCCTATCTATTATTTAAGTAAAACCTTAAATGATACAGAAAGTAAATATTCTTATGTTGAAAATCTAGCGCTTGCAACTGTTCAAGCGATTCAAAGGTTTCGACATTATGTCCTCTTTCGGAAAACTACCATTCTGTCAGATTGCAACCCCATGACTTATATACTGTCGCGACAGTTGTTGGGGGGCAAATATTCAAAATGGATAGCGATCCTTCAAGAGTTTGATCTGGAATTTGTAAAATCCAAATCAAAGAAAGCTCTAGTTTTCGTGGAATTATTGTGCGATCTCCCATCATCGTCCAACGATGAAACATCAGAAGAGTCAATCGTGGACGAAAGTTTGTTTCTGATATCTACAAGCGATGAGTGGTATGGAGATATAATAGTTTATCTCCAAACCCAAAAATTCAGGCCTAACACCTCTCACTCTGAACAGAAACGTATACGATACCAAGCAAAAGACTACATGATTGTCGGTGATACACTTTACCGTCGTGGTATTGATACAGTTCTGAGGAGGTGCCTTACCCATGAGGAGGCCGAAAAAGCCCTGAATGAGTGTCATTCAGGCGCGTGTGGGGGGCATCAATCTGGATATGCAACAGCACAAAAAATCTTACGAGTAGGATACTTCTGGCCAACCATGTTCAAAGATTACATAATCGCAGTCAGAAGTTGCCACGCTTGTCAAATTTTTGATAGCAAAACCAGAAGACCACCCGCACCTTTACAGCCAATAGTTGCTGTTGGGCCTTTCGCCAAATGGGGCATCGATTTCATGCAATGTAACCCCACCTCGACCGGGGGGCATGGGTATATTATAGTCGCTATTGACTATTTTACCAAATGGGCCGAGGCGATGCCTACATTGGATAACACTGGTGAAACAGCTGCCCTTTTCTTTTTCAATCATGTAGTCGCCAGGTTCGATGTACCACAAGCTATAGTTACAGATCATGGATCGCATTTTCGCAATCACATGATGGTCGAATTAGCTGCCAAGCTAGGGCTATCTCATGACAGCTCTACCCCGTATTATCTGCAAGCCAACGGACAAGTTGAAGAAATCAACAAGGTCCTGAAGCGTATGTTGCAAAGGATGATCGGGGTTCATAAAAGAAGTTGGCACCTAATCCTGTACTCAGCCTTGTGGGCTTACCGAACGTCGGTAAAGAACGTGACCGGGTTCACACCTTTCCAACTGGTGTATGGCCTGGAAGCAGTCTTGCCAATCCAGTGCGAAATTTCGTCGCTTAAACTCGCAATTGATCTCCTTCCCGGAACTTCAGAAGAAGAGGCTCGTTTCTTGGAATTAATCCAGTTGGATGAAACCCATCGTGATGCCGCTTTGGCTAACGAGGCCCATAAGAAACAAGTCAAGGCGCAGTTCGACAAAAATGTCAAACCCCGTGTCTTCTCAGAAGGTGATTTGGTCTTGCTTTATGACCAAGAATCCGATAGATTGGGAGCAGGAAAATTTAATTCCTTATGGATGGGCCCCTATATTGTTAAAAGGGTGTTAGCAAAAGGAGCCTACGAGTTAACGGATTATGACGGAATTCCACTGGCGCAGCCCCGCAACGGGTTGTACCTCAAGCGTTACTATGCTTAAATAGTAACTTGCATGCTTTTGTTGTATTTTGTTTTCGCTAAAGTATTTGTTCTAGTCGAGTGATCCACCTTTTTCATTTGTTGCAGATGTCAAACCTTCTGGAGACATGTGTTGGATATGCCGACGGAGCGAGTCGTAGTTCGCGGAACCTATCCTCCGCGGCCTGGTGTTATAGACATTTTTGTGCCTGGCATCACTGAGCATGAAATGTCAATAATCAAGGGATCCAAAGTCCCTAAACATGTTGTTCCTACCCCTAGAGGAACAAGGCCAAGTAACCACAACAATTCACAAAAGTTCTCCACCTGAAAACACTCAAAAACAAGGCAATTCTGGATCATGTCAACTGCTCCACTGAGCATCTGCGCTGAATGTCAACTGCTCCACTGTCTACCTGCGTTGAATGTCAACTGCAAAGAAGGCTACCTGCGCTGAGCGAGTTTGGACAAGTGGCAGAGTCATTTCTCAAGGTGTCAATGCCTAGGAAGCTTCCAAAATGACACTTGGATCAGGGAATTCGACTGGTGATGAGTAAGAGGTTCCAAATCTCCAAGTGGAAGCAAGGACCTCCAAGTGGACTCAAGAACTGAAGCGGGAGAGGACACTATTCAGCTTCATACCAGCCTCAAGCTGACTCATCCTCTCTCCAAAAACTCCTATATATAGATCTCTCTCATGAGGTCTAGGGAGGCTGGAATTTAGTATTTGCAAAGAATTGTTGTTGGTTTGTGGCTAGAAATATTGGTTGTGTTATGCTTTGAAAGGAGCTGAAGAAGGAATTCCATTCTGCTGGGAAGGAGATGCTGGGTTGGAGCCCTATGGGTTGTATCTCTTCCTGAACCCTGTTACTTTCAATAAAGCTATCTTGATTCTTTCCTATATGCTGGTGTATTTTTGTATGATTGCATTAGTATATTTGATTTACTTCTAATCCTGAATCATTTATGAATATGTATATTTGCCTTTGTATGGTGTTCCCCTCTTGTTGCAAGTAGCTGTTCTCTTGTCACAGGTAGCTGTTCTCTTGTGATCTCGTGGGATTCAAGTAGTTGTTCTCTTGATCAAGCGAGGAAGCAAGTAGCTGTGGACACACAAAGAGAAGAGGATCTAGTTCGAGGGACAACCGAAAGACAACGGTAAGTCTGCCGATCTCCTCTCTTTCATATTTCATAAAGGAAGAAATCATGATAGCTACATTCGTTTGTTGCTAAGGCGCTGTCACACCTTAGGTGGATAGGATCGTCCTAAATAGGCATTTTTCCCCACAACAAATTGGCGACTCCACTGGGGAAGAACTTGTTTATTCATTTCATTTGTGTTTCCGTCATTTGTTTACTTCATAGACTTGACAGCAACTCTTGAACTGCATCTTTCCCGGATGCAAAGTAAAAGTTGCTGCTTTGATCCAGTATGTGGGACTTGTCTATGATTTAAACTAGATCCACAAATGATTTGATTGATCCTTGTGATAGTCTTTAGTACCTTATCAAAGCATCCCTCTGTTTATACCTTGCTTGTGTTTCTGATTTGGCCTGAAACAGTTGATTTTTGAGCATTTTGTGACCCAGAAACCAAGGGAAACGAGAGTTTCTCTCTTCAGCGCAGGCACTGTGAAGGCAGTCTGCATTTCAACGCAGGTCCCGAAGGGGCTACCTGCGTTGAATGTCAAATTGACAGTGTTGGACCTGTGCTGAACCAGTGTGGCCTTGTGCAGCTGGGGTTCTTTGTCCTTTGTTGCCCTGTTTTGATCTCTGTTTTTGCAGCCTTTAACCAGCATAGGTACTAGCCTGATAACCTTTTCTTTGCCTGAATTCCGCCCCATTTTTGTACAAAAAGATTGTGAATGTTTTTTATGTGTTTGTGGTGTCATTTACAGTCTTCCTTTGCATGAGTAAAGTAGTCTTTCTGTAGCCTTTGTTTCAGATCTGATTGAGAGTGATCTTAGAAGAGAGTTCATTGGTTGTTTGTTCAGATTGATTATAGTTTTACTTTTGCTTATTGGTTTGAGTTTTCTCTTTTCAAAGTATAAAAAACGAGTCTTTATTTCGAAAATCGCAAAGTGATTGTAATCTCTTCTACCCTTGTTGATTTCGAAGAAAGTGAACTTGTTTATTTTGATCATTGTAAAAGCAAATTCAAAGTTGTGCAAAAAGCTTTCTTTGTAGGCATTTATACTAAGAAAGTGAAAACAAACACCTGCATTGTGCATTTTGCATTTGATAAGTTTGCATGTTGGATTTAGGGAAAGTGCATTAAAGTGTGCTGATTGCTCTTTGAGAAAAGATAGTCGCTCTCTTTTCCCTTAGTAGCTAGGATTTTCAAAGTTGAAAGATTATAAAGCTTGCTTATCATCTTAGACTGCATTTAGGAAGTTGTATCATACATCTCGTGGTGAACCTTGAAAGGAAAACTTTAAAAAAGATCAACCTAAAATAAACTGAATGAACCTAACAACGCTTTGTAACATAACGCACAACATAGAGGTCTAGGCTAGAGACGTGTTCCGGCGTCATTAAACATAGTGACTGTCGATCTCGAAGAAGGTGGGTGATTCCTCCTGAGAGTCGGTGGCACTAATACGAATTGTGCTCCCACGTACCGTCACGTATATATTGGGAGACCCCTATAGGCATATATCTTTTATCCTTAGGAAGCCGTGTCGACCGCCCTACTGATCGCAATGCAATGAACACAGCATTCACGAAGATCGACCACCTGTACCGTCAAACGTATTCTGTGGTTTTGCGAAAAGTTTGGCACACCCTCTGCCTAGATCTCCAGAGCAGTTTCTTTTGGCCTTTTTCAGACTCTATAACAGAAAAATTCCATCCGAGCATTTGTCACTTCGGGCTCGTTAAAACATCGAAGGAGACTAAAGTCATCTTTAGCTTTTTCTCGACTCTTTAAAACTGAAAAAGCAAGTTGTGTCTAAAGCGTCGTTAACAATTTATTTTAAACAGAACAATCACCCTTTAATCCTGCGTTGATCTTTAGGTTGAAAAGATGGAGCACACCAACCAAGGAGTTCCCTTGGGTGGAAATCCTAGTCCCTTCTCCTCTTGGGGAGATGTTGGTGCGCCCCACATGGCCACATTGTCGCTTCCAAGATTGACAATTGGCCTACCAGTTTGGCTCTTTTCGACCAATGTCGTTCAGAATACCACCACTCCTGAACAGTCGAGTCAACAGTTAGATCAGACAAGAGTTGCCTCCCAGCCTTCCACTTCATCTTCCTCCCCTCCTTCCTCTTCGCTTGACGGAACTGGTCGATCACAAAATCGGGTTCCTAAGGAGAAGAAGGAGAAGAAGAAGAAAGAAAAGAAGAAGAAGGAGCCTAAGGCGACTGGGGGCAAACAAATGTCATCTAACAAAAATCCACACACCGCACTTGTAAGGCCTAAATCGCCATGCATCATATGCAGGGGAGACCACTTCCATAGAGATTGTCCCTATATCCCACGGATACTAAGAGACTGGTCCCCCCGTTTGCACAATTCGGGAGCATCGACCTCTGATAGCTATGTCGACTGCTCACCGTCAACTAGTGGGAGTGAAGCTCCAGGACAGAATGGGAAAGTTAAATTTCCCTGCAGACTGTGTGAAGGCGATCACGCCATCCACCGTTGTCCCTTCTTAGATGAGGCAAAAAGAGTTCTGGAAGATCGCCCGATTTTACGAACAAATCTTCCTCCTGGATATCAAAGACTCCTGCCAAGTCCCTCACTAGTTGAGAATCTGGCTGAGCCACTTAGATGGTCAGCCGAAGCACCTGTCATTGAAGAAGAACCGTCTGGATGCATGCCTGACGAAAGTCAAAAGGTTGATACGGCAGTTGACCCAGTTTTGCCTTCAGAGACTCCATCTTCGAATGACACTGTTACAGAGGAGAATCAAGATGACACCGTCCAGATTCTCTTCATCAGCACTGACTCCGATGATCAAGGGGGCAATGCCACCATTCCTTTATCGCAGGAAGGAAGTTCATCGGAGCACTATCCGGCCGTATATTCGGTCCCACCACCAAGCAACCTAGTTGTGTCCTTTGATTGGAACCAACTAGGCAGACCCCGGTTGCCAGCCAATATACCATTTAGAATTATTTGTCAAATATACAAAATGGTAATGGCTGGAACTATCATTGATGAGGGGGCATCTGTGAGTATCCTTTCCTCTATTGCTTGGAAAGCGCTTGGTTCACCGACGCTTTTACCTGAGATGAGAAATCTATCAGGTTTTGATAAAGGAACCAGTCGACCTTTAGGGATCCTCCCCAATGTGCCTATAACATTGAAAGGGAAGACCGTTCAAATGAACGTGATGGTCGTTCAAGGACCCTTGGATTATAACCTACTCCTTGGAGGAGACTATATATATTGCATGGGAGCTGTAGTCTCCTCACTCTTTAGAGTAATGTGTTTTCTGCATGAAGGAAGAATGGTCAAGCTCGTGGACCAACTTTCGTTTCCCGGATCACACATCGCAAATAGTCATGTGCCATCCCTAAATGGTCTATTCATGCAAGAAGTGTCTCAACCCACGGTCCGTCCTCTTGATGAGCGCGAGTAATCCAGGAGGATATGACTGGAACCCAGGGGGCATGCGTCCTGGCCTGCTTCGGCAGGAAAACTTTGGGTATAGGGTAGGTTTCCACGAGAGAATATGACTAGTCCGTACCCCGTCCGTGGTTGGAAGAGGGGTTGTTCTGGAATAAGATTCTTTTGTCAAAGTTATGTGAGAGGGCGGGGGTCGTCACTCACCTCTGTCTACTTCGGTAGACATTGCCGAGGAAGTGTTTTGTTTGAAAGATTAACGAGACAATCTTTGGGTAACCTAAAAGAGGTAAGCCTCTCCCGGTGAAACGAAAGTTTCGATGGAATTGAAGTAGAGGTAACTTTGAAACTCTGTTTTATACCTGGGGGCATGCAAACCTTTTGGAATGCAAGCAAGGGGCGACTATTTATTTTTTTAAATTTTTAGGTCCTCCCTTTAAACCTGTAGGTCTAACCCTTTAAACTCGTAGGATTAGCCGTTTCCAAGCTTGCATAAAGAAAGGAGGGGGAGCAAAGCTTAGTGATATGAAGCTCCATAAAAAATAGAATCTTGATGAGACACTCTTATCAAAAGACTGGGTAATCGAGCAGTTTTAGCATAAAGTTCATGCTCGTTAAAAAATAAACGCAAGATCCGAGCAGTTTTAACGCGGTCTTCATGCTCGTTAAAAAATAAATATAAGCAGTGAGCAATGTTTCCTCCAGAGTTTAAGCTCATTTTTAACTAAAAAATGAACCTATCCTGGTAAATAACCACTGTGATCGTAAATTTATCAGCCATAAAAACCTTGGTCGTGTTTGCACCTGCCACCTCCACTTTTCATTTGGCCGATCGTTCACCTCAATATGATTGTTTACCCATTTTGAGGAACAGCTGCGAAGAGTGATTTCACCTAGCCATCCTTGTGACACTGCCGTGATTGGAAAATTCCAACCTGTACCTGGAATCAGTTGCTATCCCTGTTTATCACTCGTTCCTCAAAAGACGAGTCTTCTCTAAGCTCTTTTCAGCTGACTCGTAAAATATGAAAAGATTGCCGAGTTTTGGCCTTCCAGCTCGTTAAAGTACAGGAAGAGCTATCCCTCCTCTAGATTTTAATCTTTTTGGACCTGAGGGATTATTGCACAAAAAGGTCGAGCGCTTGTTTTATTCGGCTCGTTAAAGTTATCGAAAACTCATCCCTTCTGTATTGTTTTATACTTTTTCGGACTTAAGGGATTAGATGACGAAAAAGGAATTTTGGAGTTAACTTTATGTACCTTTTCAGACTCTCTAAAAATGAAAAGGACCGAGTTATCCTTGTCGTTAGACTCGTTAAAATGATTAAATAGCGACAAACTTGTCTTTAGACGAGAACGAGTTTCCCTATCGCTAGGATCGTTAAAACATAGCGATGGGCTTGCCCGAAGGGCAGTTTATAGAACAAGCATATGTTATCCTCCTCAAGCTTGACAAAAATAAAGAGGTACTGGTCAGCAATGACTGGGGAAAAATTGGGAAAAACCAAGAAAACTTTGATGGTAGCAGGTCGCTCTTGAACATGACACTTTTCCTCTGTATCACATTCGGGTTGGGTTGTTTCATTCACCGGTCACATCACCATGGTCTTGCCATACCATCCATATTTGGGGTAATGCTACCGATCCATCACATCAGTGTCGCCATATGTTCAAGAGAAGTCGTTCAGAAAGAGTCAACCGGGTCCCATCCACTGCCATACATTATCCTTCATCCATTCATGACCGCCACCCTGAATCATATGTCACAGATTGTTTTCACCTCCATTAAAATCATTAGCTCCGTTTTGTGTCACTGATGTGGGATTCATTAAGGCCCTCCTTTGACAGATCGCTCCTTGTCGACATCAGCTCATTATCCAAGGAGTTGATCTAGGAACAACTCCTTCAGTACTTTGAAGCTTGCATGCCTCAATGGCAAGTTTCTCACTTCCGGCGATAGGTATACATCAATGACCTTCGACCAGAAGATTTTGCGTGGTGTTCGACGCCAAGTCCTTTATTCACACCACGTGAATTGTACTGCAGTACCTTGAGGGTCATTATCATTATCGGTGATTCCTCTCGCGCTTGTTAACGGTTTACATTATTGACCGGTAATCAAGCGATGTCTTTCCATGTTCGACTTCAGCACAATTCTCACATGGATCGACTTGTACTTAGAGTGAAGATCGAACGAGTTTGAAGACCCCGGATCTAGTTTCATCCATCCGGGCTGCGATATATATTCAGGAAAAATAAAGACATTTGACATGTACATCATTGCAACAGATGATCATCCTACTCAAAGGATGATAATTTCACTAAAATTATCAGTCTACCATCAGACGATCGTTTGTTCTATGTACAAAAATTAATTTATAAAGCTGAGCATGGGAATGCCCGCCTCAGCTAGATCATGAAAGCAGTATGAATCATAATGTATTGTATTGTATTTTATTACAGGTCTCCTCCCAGCAGATGGATGAACTTCGGACGCTCCTGGATAAAGCATTTCACCCGATAAACAGCCTCATACTTTAGGGGGAAACTGTTATAGACATTTTTGTGCCTGGCATCACTGAGCATGAAATGTCAATAATCAAGGGATCCAAAGTCCCTAAACATGTTGTTCCTACCCCTAGAGGAACAAGGCCAAGTAACCACAGCAATTCACAAAAGTTCTCCACCTGAAAACACTCAAAAACAACGCAATTCTGGATCATGTCAACTGCTCCACTGAGCATCTGCGCTGAATGTCAACTGCTCCACTGTCTACCTGCGTTGAATGTCAACTGTAAAGAAGGATACCTGCGCTGAGCGAGTTTGGACAAGTGGCAGAGTCATTTCTCAAGGTGTCAATGCCCAGGAAGCTTCCAAAATGACACTTGGATCAGGGAATTCGACTGGTGATGAGTAAGAGGTTCCAAATCTCCAAGTGGAAGCAAGGACCTCCAAGTGGACTCAAGAACTGAAGTGGGAGAGGACACTAGTCAGCTTCATACCAGCCTCAAGCTGACTCATCCTCTCTCCAAAAACTCCTATATATAGATCTCTCTCATGAGGTCTAGGGAGGCTGGAATTTAGTATTTGCAAAGAATTACTGTTGGTTTGTGGCTAGAAATATTGGGTGTGTTATGCTTTGAAAGGAGCTGAAGAAGGAATTCCATTCTGCTGGGAAGGAGATGTTGGGTTGGAGCCCTATGGGTTGTATCTCTTCCCGAACCCTGTTACTTTCAATAAAGCTATCTTGATTCTTTCCTATATGCTGGTGTATTTTTGTATGATTTCATTAGTATATTTGATTTACTTCTAATCCTGAATCATTTATGAATATGTATATTTGCCTTTGTATGGTGTTCCTCTCTTGTTGCAAGTAGCTGTTCTCTTGTCACAGGTAGCTGTTCTCTTGTGATCTCGTGGGATTCAAGTAGCTGTTCTCTTGATCAAGCGAGGAAGCAAGTAGTTGTGGACACACAAAGAGAAGAGGATCTAGTTCGAGGGACAACCAAAAGACAACGGTAAGTCTGCCGATCTCCTCTCTTTCATATTTCATAAAGGAAGAAATCATGATAGCTACATTCGTTTGTTGCTAAGGCGCTGTCACACCTTAGGTGGATAGGATCGTCCTAAATAGGCATTTTTCCCCACAACACCTGGGCCATTTTTGATCCAAGCGGAGAGTTAGTAAGTTTCAGAGGTGTGTGTATTGGGCAATCAACGAATAACATCGCTGAGTATAGCGCGTTGATAGAACTACTCTCTGATGCCATCACCCGTGGCATACGCCGACTAATTGTCAGGCTAGACTCACAGTTCGTAATACTACAACTCAATGGTATATATTCCGTTCGCAATCCAGCTATTTATCGCATGTTCCTAAGGGTTAAGATTTTGGAAAGATAGTTTGATTCAATTCAATACCAGCATATTTCCAGAAACTTAAACACATTAACCGACTCATTAGCAAATTATGTGTTAGATAGAAATTTGCAACATTTATAAAAGAGACACATCATCAGTGATTGTACATATGGATCATATAACTCAACCAGAATAAAACTTGAAAATCAAAATATATATATAAGCTGTTCATAGTTCATACATAATGTTCTGTAACCAAGACAAAATCGGTCATATGACCCAAAAACGCAAAATGCTAGGGGACACCCTAGTCTAGTGATGCTCATGATAGCACGTCACGGCTTGTGCTATCATGCGCAAGAGACGAGTCCATCGTCTAGGCACACCAGTAGTATGTCACTGCAACTGTAAAGGTAACTCGTCAATCCTCACATCGGGAATGCCGAGTGTAAGGCTCTCAACCTACTCCTGCACAGCTGTAAGAGTCTCTGCCACATCAAGGTCGCGGAGAATAACCCTCCCAGCAGTCTCCCTTGCTGGAGCAGCAACTGGCGCTTTCGGGCGAGCTGCTGGACGAACAGGACCAACATCTGCACGCACACATGAGTTTGATTAAAGTCTTGATAGAATAAAACATAAGGACATTATAAGTAAGGACAGTAAACAGTGATATGGTCAAAAGTTTTACCGATAGCGCCCCACTGTTCACCATCCGGTAGCACCAAATCCGGATCACCTCGGAAATCCATGCCAACATATGGGTACTCAGAATAGACCATCTCCTGGCGCTCGAACCACCTAAAAAAGATATCAGTAAAAGTAACCTGAGATTGACCGGCATGCCTAGACATGTGGTCAACCCATCTCTGCATGCGTGGCTCGGTAGGAGAAGGCAAGTCGAGTGCGATATACTGAGGCTGCATCAGTGGTATTTTCTCCAAGGCAAAGGCAGTCAGAATAGAACCATACCCAAAGTTCTTCAGCTTCCCGTCCTTTACCTTGGTCAATTGACTTTTCATCTGAGCAAGTACTGCATCACACCAGTTGAATACTTTCGGTTGGAGACACTCCAAGGCGTGCTGCACATAAGATCTGTTGGCAACATGTAGAGATGCGCTACCGGCCATCCTACCAATGGTATACAGAATGGACCTGAGAGACCTGTCAGTGATCTCATGGATAACAACCTTGCCGTCTCTGCTCGGCTGGGAACCTTCCCTGCAATACTGGCGGACATAATCTCTCACGGAGTCACTCCCCCGGGCCGAACCTGACAAAGAAATGGGGGCACCCCGCCTTGAAAATCCAGTCAAGAAGTAAATGTCCTCTATGGTCAAGGGGATGGATTTTCCCCTAATCTGGAATACTTGGTTAATGGGATCCCAAGCATCAAGCATATACTGCAGTAGAGAGATCTGTGCTCTCATGCTAGAGATATGGAAAAACTTCAGCAGGCCACAGTTCCGCACTGCGTTCACCGTGACAGGGTCATGGAGGGCAATCATGTCCTCCTCTTCATGTTCTCGTTCTCGCCATGTAAAGGACATTTTGCTCAAAGATCCCTACAAAGAAAGCAAGAGAAGGAGTAAGTTCCTGAGTTTGATGAGAAACTGGCAAAATTTCATCAAAAAAAAATGTGCATAGAGCTGTTTTTCTGAGGTCCGCGCAGTTGGCAAGTGTCCTACCTACGTTGAAGGTCAAACTGCCTTAAGGCAGCTTGACATTCAGCGCAGGTTTCGAATGGACTGCCTGCGCTGATGCCAGAGCGCCCTAATGAAACCCCAGGGGCTCATGGGGGCAGGAAAACAGGCACAAAATGGGAAAAATAAACCATGAAAAGAAAGAGCTAGAGTTTAGCTCCTACCTGGTCCAGACGGCGCTGAAAATCGTCCGCAGAATCTCCCGGAATCAGCTGGTGAAAATCAAGGGGGAAGAGGCACCTCCAGAGCTCCAACAAACCAAATTCAAATGAAATGGTAAAATGAGAGGAAAAAACACCTTTTAATGGATTTTTACGTAGTTCAAAGCGAAATATTAGGGTTATGATCTCATTTTCATGCAAATATTATTCATTTCTAACAAAGTTTGTTGCAGCAATTATGAATGTAGTACTATCCTTAGAAAAGCTATGTATGGTAAAAATCAAAATTTTGACTATATGATCGAGCAGTTTTAGCATAAAGTTCATGCTCGTTAAAAAATAAACGCAAGATCCGAGCAGTTTTAACGTGGTCTTCATGCTCGTTAAAAAATAAATATAAGCAGTGAGCAATGTTTCCTCCAGAGTTTAAGCTCATTTTTAAATAAAAAATGAACCTATCCCGGTAAATAACCCCTGTGATCATAAATTTATCAACCATAAAAGCCTTGGTCGTGTTTCCACCTGCCACCTCCACTGTCATTTGGCCAATCGTTCACCTCCATATGATTGTTTACCCATTTTGAGGAACAGCTGCGAAGAGTGATTTCACCTAGCCATCCTTGTGACACTGCCGTGATTGGAAAATTCCAACCTGTACCTGGAATCAGTTGCTATCCCTGTTTATCACTCGTTCCTCGAAAGACGAGTCTTCTTTAAGCTCTTTCCAGCTGACTCGTAAAATATGAAAAGATTGCCGAGTTTTGGCCTTCCAGCTCGTTAAAGGACAGGAAGAGCTATCCCTCCTCTAGATTTTAATCTTTTTGGACCTGAGGGATTATTGCACAAAAAGGTCGAGCGCTTGTTTTATTCGGCTCGTTAAAGTTATCGAAAACTCATCCCTTCTGTACTGTTTTATACTTTTTCGGACTTATGGGATTAGATGACGAAAAAGGAATTTTGGAGTTAACTTTATGTACCTTTTCAGACTCTCTAAAAATGAAAAGGACCGAGTTATCCTTGTCGTTAGACTCGTTAAAATTATTAAATAGCGACAAACTTGTCTTTAGACGAGAACGAGTTTCACTATCGCTAAGCTCGTTAAAACATAGCGATGGGCTTGCCCGAAGGGCAGGTTATAGAACAAGCATATGTTATCCTCCTCAAGCTCGACAAAAATAAAGAGGTACTCGTCAGCAATGACTGGGGAAAAATTGGGAAAAATCAAGAAAACTTTGATGGTAGCAGGTCGCTCTTGAACATGACACTTTTCCTCCATATCACATTTGGGTTGGGTTGTTTCATTCACCGGTCACATCACCATGGTCTTGCCATACCATCCATATTTGGGGTAATGCTACCGATCCATCGCATCAGTGTCGCCATATGTTCAAGAGAAGTCGTTCAGAAAGAGTCAACCGGGTCCCATCCACTGCCATACATTATCCTTCATCCATTCATGACCGCCACCCTGAATCATATGTCCCAGATTGTTTTCACCTCCATTAAAATCATTAGCTCCGTTCCGTGTCACTGATGTGGGATTCATTAAGGCCCTCCTTTGACAGATCGCTCCTTGTCGACATCAGCTCATTATCCAAGGAGTTGATCTAGGAACAACCCCTTCAGTACTTTGAAGCTTGCATGCCTCAATGGCAAGTTTCTCACTTCCGGCGACAGGTATACATGAATGACCTTCGACCAGAAGATTTTGTGTGGTGTTCGACGCCAAGTCCTTTATTCACACCACGTGAATTGTACTGCAGTACCTTGAGGGTCATTATCATTATCGGTGTTTCCTCTCGCGTTTGTTAACGGTTTACATCATTGACCGGTAATCAAGCGATGTCTTTCCATGTTCGACTTCAGCGCAATTCTCACATGGATCGACTTGTACTTAGAGTGAAGATTGAACGAGTTTGAAGACCCCGGATCTAGTTTCATCCATCCGGGCTGTGATATATATATTCAGGAAAAATAAAGACATTTGACATGTACATCATTGCAGCAGATGATCATCCTACTCAAAGGATGATAATTTCACTAAAATTATCAGTCTACCATCAGACGATCGTCTGTTCTATGTACAAAAATGGATTTATAAAGCTGAGCATGGGAATGCCTGCCTCAGCTAGATCATGAAAGCAGTATGAATCATAATGTATTGTATTGTATTTTATTATAGGTCTCCTCCCAGCAGATGGATGAACTTCGGACCCTCCTGGATAAAGCATTTCACCCGATAAACGACCTCATACTTTAGGGGGCAACTGTTATAGACATTTTTGTGCCTTGCATCACTGAGCATGAAATGTCAATAATCAAGGGATCCAAAGTCCCTAAACATGTTGTTCCTACCCCTAGAGGAACAAGGCCAAGTAACCACAGCAATTCACAAAAGTTCTCCACCTAAAAACACTCAAAAACAAGGCAATTCTGGATCATGTCAACTGCTCCACTGAGCATCTGCGCTGAATGTCAACTGCTCCACTGTCTACCTGCGTTGAATGTCAACTGCAAAGAAGGCTACCTGCGCTGAGCGAGTTTGGACAAGTGGCAGAGTCATTCCTCAAGGTGTCAATGCCCAGGAAGCTTCCAAAATGACACTTGGATCAGTGAATTCGACTGGTGATGAGTAAGAGGTTCCAAATCTCCAAGTGGAAGCAATAACCTCCAAGTGGACTCAAGAACTGAAGTGGGAGAGGACACTAGTCAGTCTCAGACCAGTCTCAAGCTGACTCATCCTCTCTCCAATATCCCTATATATAGATCTCTTCTACATGAGATCAGGGAGGCTGGAATTTGGTATTTGCAAAGAATTGCTGGTGGTTTGTGGCTAGAAATATTGGGTGTGTTATGCTTTGAAAGGAGCTGAAGAAGGAATTCCATTCTGCTGGGAAGGAGATGCTGGGTTGGAGCCCTATGGGTTGTATCTCTTCCTGAACCCTGTTACTTTCAATAAAGCTATCTTGATTCTTTCCTATATGCTGGTGTATTTTGTATGATTGCATTAGTATATTTGATTTACTTCTAATCCTAAATCATTTATGAATATGTATATTTACCTTTGTATTGTGTTCTTCTCTTGTTGCAAGTAGCTGTTCTCTTGTCACAGGTAGCTGTTCTCTTGTGATCTCGTGAGATTCGAGTAGTTGTTCTCTTGATCAAGTGAGGAAGAAAGTAGCTGTGGACACACAAAGAGAAGAGGATTTAGTTCGAGGGACAACCGAAAGACAACGGTAAGTCTGCCGATCTCCTCTCTTTCATATTTCATAAAGGAAGAAATCATGATAGCTGTATTCGTTTGTTGCTAAGGCGCTGTCACACCTTAGGTGGATAGGATCATCCTAAATAGGCATTTTTCCCCACAACATAAAGGCTATTCTTGGGCTAGCTCTATGCAATTTCTAGGAGGAAGGCAGAGCGTTCACTCTTAGAAATGTGCAGTGGAAGCTAATCAAGGCAAGGTTCGGGCCAAGGCAGCACACACCCACCAACAAGTGACTGAAAACATGTAAAGTCTGAATGCATGGTGAAGCTGAGTGCAAACAAGGGTGAATGATCATGTGTGCAAACATTGAATGCAAGATTCAGAAAAAATTAAAACAAGTAAGTGTGTGAAGCAAGTCACTGCAACAACGACTGTTATTACAGAAACATTGTCATGCATGTGACAACAATAAGATGTGATTGAAAAATTGAAACAGTGCTTCTACAAACTAACATGCATTAAAACAACAACAAGTGTTCAACAAAACCAAGCAAATAGCACTCACACAAACTGAAATACAAAAAGCGACAAAAAAGCAGCAAAAGACATGAAAAGCGGACTTACTCAGAAAATGTTGAGCTAAATGTGTCGAATGCTACTAGATGCGATGTGGGATGCAAGAGCTGCAAGATCAATGTGAAGAATAAACTCTAAAGCGTCAAATAAATAGTTTTGATAAGATCTAGGTTTATGATGCGCATGCCACAAATCTAGGAAAAAGCGACACTTGGTAGGAGGTTACTAAAACGACTTTTGCATGTAACCTCCAGCTGCTAAAAATGGATCCCTAAAATCTAGGGATGCTTTTGCTTTTTTGTGTTTTTTCTTTTTTGAGAAAAGTAGCCCATGCATGCAAATCAAGATTGGTCAGTTCTCGAGGGAACTAATCAACTTGGAGCACATGAAACAGACTGCAATCCTTGGAGTGACTTTTGCGTAGTTTCTGTGTTGAGTTGATTTGGTTGTCCGTCAGGCTCTACGCAATTTCTGGACTAAAGCCTTGGCTATGAGCCAGAACTGCACAATTTTTTAGAGCAAGCCCAGTGATGGGTTTCTCTGCGCAATTTCTAGAGGGAACGCTGCCTGGCTGTTCTGCGCATTTCTGGAGAGTAGCAGGCATCCTAGATGATTTGTGTAATTCTAGAGAGGAAGGCTGGTTCCCCTCCAGTTATGTGAAATTTTCCAAGTGAGCATAACAAACAGAAACTGACCAAGTTCTGGAATATCAATTTGTGGGTGGAAGGAAAAGAGGATGTCAAACACAAGATGATGAACCACTAAAACTCAAATGAAGCATATGTACTTGGATAGTGCAAGACATGTTGCTAAGGATGGTTAGTAGGGAGGCTCCAAAACTAAGCTCAGGAAAAATTTTGGAGGGTGCTTGTAGCCACTACAATAGGTATATTGATGAAGCATTAAGTGTGTGCATCTCAAAATTGGTTAGAAACAGGTAAAAGTGCATTTAATTTTTCTTGAATTTTTTTTATTAGTACTATTTCTATTTTTTTTTTTGTATATATTAGATGAAGAGGGACTAATCACCTCTCTCTTTTGATAGTCTTAAAGTTTATTGCAAAAAAGTGCTAAGTTTTTGCAGGTTCCAAGAAGATGAAGGAGATCAATATATGCACAAACCAAGTTTCTTTCATAAGAGAATGATCATTTCATGTCAAATCACATAGATCCATTACACCATTACCACTAAACAAATACCAATTTTACCATTGATACTCATTCTAAGCCTATAGTCGATCCTATTAGGGTCCTATAATTTATAGGATCTCAAGGTAATTGAGTATTGTATCTCAAGAATCTTATTTTGTAAATACTTGTCAATCTGCCAATGATTTCCAAATAAAAGAAAAAAGAATTAAAAAATGAAAAGAGGGTATAAATAAGAAAAAGAGAAAAACAAAAAATATTGAAAAAAGAAGAAAAGATTGAACCCCACCAAAAGAAAGAAAAGTAAAAAAGGAATAATATTGAAAGTGTTGCAATTCTAAATGCCACTACTCATAGATAGTTTTTCTTCATTACTGAAAAATAAAAGGTTGTGTGCAGCTTGTTCAAAATTCCACAATCACTAGCTTTTAGTTTAATCATATAGTGTAATCATGATTAAACTCCTTTAAATTTCTGTAAATTAAGTTAGAGAATAAAGACTTACCCAATAGTTTAATATGGGTAAATCACTAGTTAGGTAGAAAATGACATTGATCCAACTGTTTAATCTGGATCGATAGAATAAATAAGGGATAGGTTAGGTAGTTTTTCATTCTGTATAAAAGAAAATAAAGTGGGTCTACTAGTCTAAGTGCACCCTAGAGGAAAGAATAAAAAATGCTAGTTTAGTCATGGGTAGGTAGATTAGATCACTTTTGCAAATATATGCATATGTAATTTTTATCCTAAGTTTTAAGGATATGGTGAAAAGATAAAATATACGCCAAAGGATAAAGTGCTCCTACATATTTTTCATATTTCTTTATCCTAAGTCAGGAAAGCAAAATGGTAAAGGCACAAGTGGACAAAGCTTTTTGTTGCTTATGGTTAAAGTGCATTTCACTTAGCAGCGTCAGGATCTGTTCTCGCTCACGATCAATGCACCTCATCTGCCTTTGGCGCCCCCTCTCCATCCCGCCTATACCGCCAAGGGGTGGGAAGGGGGGGGGGGCACGGCAGCGGTCTGAAAAGTTATTTCTCCTGCTAGGCCCCATACCCTACATGTCGCCTTCTTGTGATTTTGCAGCCCCCTCACCAAAATCGTATACCTCCTACTACCCCCTCCAAAAACTACTTTTCCCTCGCCCACTCTCCATGCCCCACCACGACTCCTCTACCACTCTCTGCTCGCCACATGGCATAATCATTGGCCTATTTAATGCTTTCCCAACCAAAATGAACGTTTTACATTAAATTCGATTTCTCCCAGGTAACTGTTTAGGCCTAACGGTCTCACGCCATTTCAATGGAACAATTTGTTGCAATGTTTAAAACCTTATGAACCCATCACGATCATTTCTTCCACTCAACCTATCACTCTCATCCCTTTTCCCCTTTGTTTTTTTGTTATTGATAGTTTTTCACAACAGTCTCTTAGATCGATTCTGTGACCAGATCACATCAGAAACTGACATTTCCTTTTCCTTTTCACCTGACAGTTCATTATTCAACTGTGCTCGGTAAGATCCTCTGTAAATTCATCCTATTCTAATATTTTTATAGTCACACCTCCAAAGACTAAGACTCAAGATAAGCCTATTAATCCTTTGATTCCCCCTTCTATTTGGATAATATACCTTTAGCCGATAGATATTACAGGATTAACGAAACCCAATGTTACTGTGATTTCCTTGAGTTATATTGTTGGCTGGAAGATAAACACATAGACAAAACCGATGAAATTGGGCTCTGGGAGTCCAACCTCCCCCATTATATGTTCCCCTGGACATTCCAAACCCCAGAGTTTACCAAAAGGTGTCAAGCATGCTATGTCCCTGACCAAAGAGCTATTATTGCCCCTACAGGTGACATTCTCTTCAAAATTACTACCTAGACCATTGACCAAATGATGTTGGCCCCCACTGTGGAAAATGTTGCTCCCTTCTTTGTAGAAGCCCTCGTCCAACTTTATCAGAAGTTGGATTTCACCACCCGAGCCAAAATCTTTGAGATATTTTGGCCCGAGACTGCCCAATTGCCTAAAAGGAATCCTCCATATCCTTCCTCCATCCTCCCTGATCATGCCAAGCAAATTATATCCATGATTTCCTACATTTTAGGCTATTATTCTAATAAGTGGGTAGATGAGTCCATTTTATGATTCCTCTCCATATTTTCCACAGACAACAAGCCTTCCTTGGTGTTTAATTTCAGTCAATTCTTGGCTGACAGTATTCATGAGAAATTCATAAAGTTTCCCACAAAACAGGTGTTTAATTACACTTCCGTCTTGACTTAAATGTTCCTTTACTACCAGTCAGACAAATTCAAATATTCATTGTAGAAGCTTGATGATGCAGGAAATCAGTAGCCGATGATATTTTGGACCTCACTGGTCATGAGAGAACAACAGGAATTCACTTATAAATAGTTTATCGAAGATTTTGTTCATCCAATGATGAACATTTTGAACAGTTCAGTACAGCCCAAGATCAGTGGAGAAATCAAGAGAATTTTGCATTTGACAGATCAGGCAAAGACAGGGGATTGGTATTTACACCAAAATTATATAGAGATCAAGGTGTATGGTTGTGAATTAGAACCCTATAAACTCCCCAAATACCTCCGAATGAGGATTTTTCCCCTTGAGTATATTAGACAGATGCTCAATTAGGATGACATCCATTTTGTAATGGCCAAGAAGAAGTCACAGTTCAGAATAAAGACACAGGCGGGCCCATTTTTGTGACACACAAGGACAACAGGTGAAGAGGCAGATAGAATGCTTAAAGAAATGAAGTTTAGTCTGAGATTTACATTGTCTTATTACCCCTGTGGCATCATTTCAAAACTTAGTAGAGAACAAAAGCACTCCTTACATCCATACTTCAAGGCCAGAAATAGAGCAATTTTCCAATCATCTAGAATGGACAGAAAACACCTTGCAGGAAGCCGAAGAACAACTCTTTTCCACTTCGAGTCTACATACATTGAATCCAAAGGAAAAATAAAGCAAAAGACAGAGGGAAGAAGGATCTTCATCAACAACTGGGAGTGAATTTAAAGAGTTCAAGATTGGCTACATGAGGAGAACAAAGTTAACTCCTAGAGTAGAGTTTGATAAAGACACTGAGGAGCAAGCTGCCATTATAATCACAGATTCACCACCTGCAACTAGAAAATTTATAACATCTTCTAATGAACCTTCATCTTCACAAGGTCATAGGGAAAATGAGCTAGAATCATCGAGTGTCCACACAGAAAAGGAGAAGACAATTTTTGAGAGGTACATGGAGATTAAGCTTAGAAATGAGATTCTAAAAAATAGTACTTATAACCAATTCTAGAAGCAGACCTCTAGCTCGTAGGGTAGGTTGTTATCAATCTTTGACACAAAACATGGAAAAATGTAGATGGAATTTCTTGAGGCCCAAATTCCATATCCAAAATTAGCAGCGGACTAGAAGAGCACTACTTTTGAATTCAACACAAAGGAAATACATCCCATTGATCAAATGGAGATGCACAAGCAAACTGCTGAAATTATATCCTCCACTTTGACTAAAACTACTATGTCACTATCTAAATTGGAAGTTTATTTTGGAAATGTCCAGTCACAGTTGAAGATGGAGAAAGTGTCCTCCTTAGCCAAAGATAACAGGATTAAGTCTTTGGAAGACTTGGTGGTTAAGATAGGGTATGACCCTAAATATGTCAATACTGCTAAGGAGATTATTAAAAAGAAGAACTTGGAAATTGCAACCTTAAGAAAGCACCTCAAACTGCCAACCATAGAGGATCCATTGACCAAGGACATTGAAGAAGGTGAAGCATAGAAAGCAGACATGATGAAACTGATCATAGAACAAAATATACAAATTAGGCAGATGGAGGCATAGATGGAGAAAATGATAAAGGAGAAAGAAGAGAATCAGAAGATGGTCATTTTCCCCTTGGATGCCATACCTATTTCTCAACTTCCAACAATAAGGACAACTACTGCAACCACTTCTTCCACTCAGACTGTGAGTGTTGAACAAGTAACAAAGACACTGGAGAACATGTCACTCCAGTCCAAGGAAATTGAGACTTTGCAAGGAAAACTGAAAGCTTTGGAAGTGCAAAAGGCCAAAGCTGAAGCTGCTCGGATTACTAAAATGTAAAAATCCCAGAGACTGTTGGAGAAGTTGCAAAAGATAGAGATAGACACTTCAATTGGTTAGACCTTAACCCAAGCCAAGGAAACCATTTGGATGAATATACTGGACTCTATGAATGAAATTTGGCCTTCTATCCAAATCATATTTGAGAAGAAAGAGCTGATAGAAAAGGCTACAAAAATTGTTGTACAGGGAAGAGAAAAGCTGGGAGAGATGCCCACAAAAGCCTCTGACATAATCAAGTTATTAAACTCAAAGTCCAAGTATGAGCTTGAAGAAGTGGGGACCAGTGATAGAACTACCACCATTCTGGAAGTCAAGAAAATCTTGACAAAGAGAAATCTCATTGATCAGTTGGAAGAAAGATGTGAAGCCTTGGAGCTGCAAGTAAACATGTTTAGTAGCAGAATTGAAGCTTTGATCCAGAAAGGATTTCCAAGCATTTATGTGATAAATGACAAATTGATCATTCAAGAAGACTATGTCCTAAAGATGAAAGAAATGGCTAAGAGAAACATTAAGGTCAGTGGGATTAAGGGCAATATGATAGCAAAGGCCTTTTTGGAAACCATGTCAAATGATTTCTATGTACAGAATGAAGTAAAACACATTTTTACTGTGAAGCTGACCTTTGCCAAATACACAGAGGTAGATGAAATTTACTACAGGGTAACAAAATTGACAATACCAGATGAAAGAAGATGGGAAGAATTGGTCGATGTACTAGATTAAAGGATAATTCATGAGTAGTAAAACAAGTTGCCAGCGCAGCAGCCAGCACGATGGCTAGTTCAACAACGCAGCATAGTTTCGGGTTGACTCAGCAACCAAAACCATCAAAACAGGGACACCTTTCTTTTCAGCTACCTATGTGGCCTATTTTTCTGCCATAATTAGATCACATTGTTTGTAATTGGGCTAATAATACACTGTCGGTTTGACAACAATTTTGAAAAGGATTTTTGTAATTTGCATTATAAATACTTCACTGTTTGAAGTATTAAGGGTTGATTTACGAATGTAATTTCTTCTGCATATTGTATTTTTCCAAGTAATGGAGCATCAATAATACAAGGACCTTTCATAGGATTCATGTGGTGTACCAAATGGTTATGTGTCTCTTCTGTTTATTTGTTTAAACATTGTTTTTATTTCTCTGTTATTCTAAATATCTAAATTATTCAACAGAAATGGTGATAAATAGTATTTGTTACTTATAGCACCCTATTTTGGTTGTTGATAATGTTAATGTTTTCCACTGAAGTCAGATCAAGGAATTCTTAATTTCTCCTTGGTTTCTACTTAACCATACATTTTTTCTATTCCACAATTCATTTAATTTATGAAAATATCTAGTTAGTGCAACCTAACTTTCCCTGTGAGAACTCCTCTAAAAATTGATGCAAAAAAACCCAATTTAATTTATAGACTCCATAGCCCAATGGAATTATAACACTCAAATCAACCAGACCAGTCAAATTAAAACAAACAAGTACAATCATAACTAGCCTAAAATTCACATAAAATAAAGCTAAATTAAATAGAGAGATCCCTCTCTAAAGCTAGCAGGGCTATATCCTAGCTTCCAAAGTGGTTTTGATGTTGTCCTATGTGTTTACTCCCTCAACCTCAAAAATATAGAGTGACAACAGATCCATAATTTTCCATCTCCCTACTACTAAAAACTGATTTCCCTTTGCACTATTCATATTTTCCTGCCCAATTTTCACTCACCCTTAACCCAAAAATAAAGTCATTCAACTCTCTTACAAAGTTGAAATATCCCATTTTCCATTTCCTTCCTGTCAAATAAACCTTACTTCAATGCAAATTTTCCATCTATAGTTCTTCAAATTATTATTTCATACTCGTGTTAAATGATGGACGATTCACTAAGGCCTTCCTTCTAACAAATTTTGACGCATTGACTCTGACACATCATCTGGTATCAAAACTAGAGATCTTTCAAATACATTGAGGCTTTCATGCCTTAATGGGAATATCTCTCACTAGTAAACAGTGGGAATACATCAATTTCCCATGTTTTTCAGATCTTTTAGGCGACTCGAATTTGATAAATCTATTCGTACCTAGTAAGATGTACTTAGGCCTCTTGACTCTCATTGACATCAATGGTGAGTAGTCTCGTGTTGGTTAATGGCATTTATTAATGGCAAGTAATCCAAAAATTTATTTTCTATGTTCGACATTGACACACCTATTCACATAGATAAGAATTATACCACCAAGTGGGAACGATTGAAGACTACGTGATTTCAACAGTTTGCAGCAGGACTCAATTCAGAATTCAGTAGCTGTAACAATAAAGATCGCAATCTCATCTGCACATGCAACCAAGAGAAGGAAGAAGCAGATAAAATTATTTTACTACATATTCCATGATCGAGTAGCAACATCCACACTCTTTGATGTACATAATTTGTCCACTTTTAAGGTAAGTGAAGGTATGTTGTTTTCTAATCTTTAATCATGTAATTCCTTAAATTCTAAAATTGTGATTTTGGAAAATCCATCACCACATTCATGTTCCCTTTATCATTTTCCAAAAACTAAAAACACCTTTAGTTGGTGGGAAGGGATATTCACATTTCATGCCACATGACACATTTCATTTCATTCTAACCAACATATTTTTCCCAATCAACTGTTATTGCATTTTGATTCCAAAAGATTATGTGTTTTGAAATGATCAATAGATGAGCATATTAAATACCTGATAGTCCCATATGGAACTTAAAAAAGGGATTCTCAATATTTTCAAGCATTTTAGTGCAACAAGTATTGTTACACAAGAACCAATACTTATAAATTTTGGTTTTCACACAAGAACCAACCATAAAAATATATGTTGCAATCAAATATTTTCAAAGTACACTTTGAAAATAAAACTTATCAAATGATATGATTATGCAAAGTTAAAAGAGAATTAATACAAATCCAAATCTCATATAAAAGCAAAAAATTTCAAGGATTTTGAACTTCGGGGAGGAGTTGAGACGGAGGGAGAGCAGGAGTAGCTAGGGTTTGGGCGTCATGACTTTGCCTAACAAACTTGCAAACACCACAGTCTGAGAAACAACAGGGGAAAAGAGGCAAAGGATATTGTTGATAGTTGGAATGAGTGGTATGGCAGGGGGGGGGAGATATCCCCTCCGGTAGGGGAGACAAGTATTCATGGCGTAGTTGGAGGCAATGGAAATTGCAGGAAAGGGATACCAGTTTTGGGAGCTAAATGGAAAGCAGTTTTGGGAGGAAAATTCCTACCGAGAGCAACCAAGAAACCCCAATTTGTAATACCCAACAACAAGACGGAGGAATACAGAAGATATATGAAGGACCACGCCCTGATATGCAATTTTATAGGGGCTTGTCCAACTGAGAAGGAACTAATCAAATGGATCCAGCAATGATGGCAACCAAAGGGGCATATAGACCTCAAGCTTGGGGTGAAAGGGTTCTTCTCGGTAATATTTTCCAACCTCGAAGACAAGGAGAAGGTCTTTGAAGATGGGTTGTATTTCTTCAACAATGCTGGCCTGTTTATGATACACTGGGAGGAATGCTATAACCTGGACCAAGAGAAGATTCTGGAAGCACACATCTAGGTACGACTCCTCGGCCTACCAATGGACTTCTGGGATCCCGAAATCTTGGAAGGAATAGGCAACTCGATCGGAACCTTTGTCAAAGTGGCAAACCTGACAAGAAAAGGTAAGTACACCTCCTACGCAGGAATATGTGTGTACATGAATATCATTGAGCCTCTACCAGACTAAATAGAGCTAGAATATCATGATGAGATATGGAAACAACCCCTAGACTATGATCATATCCCATTCATATGTAGGCGATGCCATGAATATGGCCACATGTATCGAGCTTGCCCACTAAATAACCCATAAAATCAGCCAAATGAGAAGAAGCAGGAGAGGCAATGTAAAGAGAGGATGGGGATAGATTCTAGGAGGTGCACAGAAGGAAAAGAAACCAAAAACTAGGTAGGAACTAGAAACAAAATCAAAACGAGAAAGAGAAGTGAAACCATAATAGATTCGCCACCCTTTAGGTGAACGAGATGGGGGAGACAAGCAAGGAGCACACCAAGGAGATGGAAAGCATGCAGACAAAGGAGGCTGAGGGAAATAAGAAAAATAGCCAAGAAATAGCCGAAAACCAAAGAGAGGATAATACAGAGAAAAACCCAATGGAGATCGACTCCCAAAAAGAACATCTCAATGTGGAAGAGCAAGTGATGAAATAAATACTACAGGAGAGGAGACATATGGACGGACGCTTTATCCTAGAGGATCAAAAACAACTCTACAAAGAAACCTTTCAGAAATACAAGATGAAACAAGGACCGACTATTATCGCACAACCAGAGCACCTAGGGTCCCATGGCAGACAAGGGAAAGAACTAGGAACCTTAAGAAAAGGGGGAAAGAAACGAGGTAGAAGACCAATGAATGAATCCATACAGATGGTGGGGGAACTACTAGTAAACTCAGGGATAGTAGTGCCATTATCTGAGGTCTTTCAACTACTGCCAAAATTGTTGAAATGATTATTACAACATGGAACATAAGAGGCCTCAATAGGAGAGGCAAGAAGAGGTACCTCAAAGAGAGATTGAAAAAGATAGACCCAGTATAATGATAATACAGGAAACAAAAATCAGTGAAAGAAAACTGAAAGATATTTTGAAAAATATCAAACCCCAGTACCAGGTTATCAGACAGGACGGAAATGGCAGTGCAGGAGGTTTGGTGATCATCTCGAACCTAGGATAAATATGGTTTGAATACTAGGTCAGCATCCTGAGAATCCTCTCACGCATATTCAGAGTCATTGGATCGAAAGATTTAGTGCTCCTCATACGAGTATATGGGCCCTGTTAGTGTCAGTGTCTTCACACTGCCATCAGTGATCAAAATTTACTCTTTTGCATTTCATACTAGGAGTCCCATTCTGATGAGGTTGCATTCCATTAGGTCATGGATCTACTAATGGTAAGGTTTATACCAGTTTTTCCCTCATGATATATACTTGCTGACCTCCTTTCATATCTTTCAGTCATGATTCATGCTCATTTTCAGTTCATTTCATCAATTACATAGGGTTTCAGTCTCATTAGGTCTTAAGGTTTCCACCATGGTCAAAATTTAGTGATTATTGCTAATAATGGTCAACAAAGACATGAGGAGGTCAATAATGATCAGAAAATTCATAATTTGTTAATTTGTAAGCTTAATGAAGTTCTCACCTCAAAACTAGTTTTGAGGTGAAAATAGAGCATTTGTATTTTATCTTTAAATTTCATGTAATTTTAATGTTCTCATATGTAATAATGGTTCCATTCTTCTCCTGGACATCTGGTGATGATTCCAAAGTACTGCCACTGCAAAAAGTCAAAAGGATTTGAGCATCAGTCCACCTAACAAAGCAAATAAACTAAGCATTAAAAAAAAACAGAGTATTGGAAAAAGCAGATAGACATTATAAAAGTGGGTTTTCACCAAAAAAAAAACAAAAAGTGAAAGCTATATAAATCCATCCTTCCATTTATCATTTCATTATGTTAGTGTTGAAGTTCAAATTGCCAAAAAGAGAGCTAAGGGTTGATTTCAAGCATTATTGGGCAAATACAAGGGAGTCGCTGCGTTTTTGGAAAAATTTGAGCGGCGCTGCGCTTTTGAGGAGGGTGCTGCATTTTTGAGTTGGCACTGCGCACCTGGTAGCATTTCTCTATGCAATTTTACACAGGCGATGTTCTTTCAAAGTGGCACCGCGCACCTATGTGAGGTGTTGTGTTTCTGCCCAGCCAAGCCCCAAATCACCCAAATCTTTCCAAAACTACCAATTCACCTCAAAACCTTCAATTTCTCTCTCTTACAAGTAAGTAAATTTATCACATCTTATGTTTGAGGGTTTTGTTTGTCAAATTTGGTGTTTTTCATTCTTAAATATAAAACCCTAGCTTCTAGGGTGAAATCCTAGTTTTCCTCATTTCACTAGTGTTTATATACCCTATCTACTTGCCATTATTCCCTAAACCTCATTCCCACATACCATATTTCCTAAATCCTATTCCCCTCATACATTTTCCCTAAATTACTGCTTACACTCTCCACTACCCACTCTCCCTAAAACCCTACTCATCCCTAAAAACCTGTTCATACATCATACTCTCACATATTCCTTCATCTTCACTCTATTCATTTCATTCCTCCACTCTATCCCACCATTTTCCATATAAAACCATAAGTGTTCATAGCCACAAAAAAACAATGGAAAGAGACTGTGAATATGACTATGAGGAAGAGACACTCAGTGATAGTTCCATGGAGAGAAATAAGCAGCAGAGGAAACCTCATAAAGGAGGAAGAATTATCAGAGAAGAGCCCACTAGTTTGAGGGAGTTACAAGCTTGTCCACTTGACATTTCTTTCTTTAAACACCAAGCATGATTTTATTTTTGCAAAATGATAGAAAGAGTCAGATTTCATCATGAGTTGGCTAGGCTATTTGTGACTCATTTGCATAGTAATGAAGTAACCCTTGCCGAAATAACCTTCACCATATCACCAGCTGTCATCTCAGAGGCTATAGGAATTCCAGATGTGGGTGTGTTATAGACATTTTTGTGCCTTACAGCATGAAGCATGAAATGTCCATAATCTAAGGGATCCAAAGTCCCTAAACATGTTGTTCCTACCCCTAGAGGAACAAGGTCAGCAAACCACAACACTGAATAAAAGTTCTCCACCTGAAAACACTCAAAAACAAGGCAATTCTCGATCATGTCAACTGCTCTACTGAGCATCTGCGCTGAATGTCAAGTGCTCCACTGTCTACCTGCGCTGAATGTCAACTGCAAAGAAGGCTACCTGCGCTGGGCGAGTTTGGACATGTGGCACAGTCATTCCTCAAGGTGTCAATGCCCAGGAAGCTTCCAAAATGACACTTGGATCAAGGAATTCGACTGGTGATGAGTAAGAGGGTCTAGGTCTCCAAGTGGAAGCAAGAACCTCCAAGTGGACTCAAGAAATGAAGAACAACTGAAGTGAGAGAGGACACTAGTCAGCTTCATGCCAGCCTCAAGCTGACTCATCCTTTCTCCAAAACTCCTATATATAGATCTCTCTCATGACGTCTAGGGGGGCTGGAGTCTTGTGAATGTAAGGAAGTGTTGTTGGTTTGAGTTTAGAACTATTGGGTGATTTGCTTTGAAGGAGGTGAAGAGGAGATTTCTTTCTGCTGGGAGGTGATGCTGGATTGGGCCTCTTATGGTTGTATCACTTCCTGAACTTTACTTCTTCCATTAATAAAGCATTTGAGGTTATTCTATATACATGTGTCTCAATGATGTGTTGCTATACTTGTGTATTTGATTTATTCTAATCCTTGAATCAATTATGAATGTATGCTTCTTGTAGTTTCCCTCTCTTGCCATTTTGTAGGATCTTGTTGTAGCTGGGCCAATGAAAGAGCAAGGAGCTGGGAGCAAGCAGCAAAGAGAGAAGATTGGATCAATCATTAGCGAAAGACATCGGTTAGTGGATCTCTTTCTCCCCTCTTTTACATCTCATAAAGAAGTAATCTCAAATAGCTTTGCTTTGATTGTTGCTGAGGTACTATCACCCTTAGAGTGGGATAGGGTCATTCCGTATTGGATACTTTTCCCAACAACAAATTGGCGACTCCACTGGGGATCGTATCTTGTTGGTTGTTTGTGTTTTTGCTATTCATTTCCTAAACACAGGGAGTACCGAATCGAACTGCATTTGGATCTTTCAAATGCAAAGTAGAGGGCAACTACTCTAGCTCAGTTTCTAGGCATGTTTATGATTTGAAGAGCTGATCCACAGGGACTCTGAACAGCTCTTAGTGATAGCTTTTCATCCTCCTTTTCATCCTTTAGTGTGTACTTGATTGATAGCTTTGATTTGGCCAAAAACTGTTGATTTTTGAGCAATCTGTGACCCAGAACCTGAGAAAAACGAAAGTTTATCTCTTCATTGCAGGCACTGTGAAGGCAGTCTGCATTTCATCGCAGGTCCCGAAGGGGCTACCTGCGCTGAATGTCAAACTGACAGTGTACTACCTGCGCTGAACCAGTTAGGCCTTGTGCAACTGGGGTTCTCTGCTTTCTGTTGCCCTATTTTCATCCTTGTTTTTGCAGCCTGTTATCAGTCAATGTACCTATCTGAAACCACCTTTCTTTGCCACTATTCCGCCTCGGTTGTATAAAGAAACTATATTTGTTCTTTGTGTATTTCTTACATCATTTGCAGTTTCCCATAACGAAAGTGAACTAGTCTTGCTGTGGCCTCTTAGATCTAGACCTGTGATAAGTGTCGTTCTGATCTTAAGAGTTAGTTTGTTTGCTGTTCGTAGCTGATTGAGCTTTTACTTTCGTCATATGGTTTGAATTTATGTATTTCTAGTGTTGAAACAAGTAAATCTTAAGGTGTCTTTTGATTTTGGACAAAAGCTTGTTTACTTTCATTTGAAATTCAATTCAAAGTTATACAACAGCTTTCTTTTTGTAGTACATCAACATTAAGAAAGAGAAAAGAAATACCTGCATTGTGCATTTTGCATTTGATAAGTTTGCATGTTGATTTAGGAAAAAGTGCATTAGTGTGTGCTCTATGATCTGTGTGAAAAGATGATGTCTTTCTTTTCCCTCAGTAGTTAAGATTTTCATAAGTTGAAAAGATTGAAAAAGCTTGCTTCTCATCTTTAGACTGCATTTAGGAATTTGTATCATACATCTCGTGGTGAACCTTGAAAGGCAAACTTTAAAAAGATCAACTTAAAATATATTGAATGAACCTAACAACACTTTGAAACATAACGCAAACACATAGAGGTCTAAGCTAGAGACGTGTTCCGGCGTCGTTAAACGTAGTGACTGTCGATCTCGAAGAAGGTGGGTGATTCCTCCTGAGAGTCGGTGGCACTAATACGGACTTGTGCTCCCACGTACCGTCACGTATATATTGGGAGACCCCTATAGGCATATATCTTTTATCCATAGGAAGCCGTGTCGGCCGCCCTACTGATCGAAATGCAGTGAACACAGCATTCACGAAGATCGACCACCCGTACCGTAAAACATATTCTGTGGTTTTGCGAAAGGTTTGGCACACCCTCTGCCTAGATCTCCAGAGCAGTTTCTTTTGGCCTTTTTCAAACTCTATAACTGAAAAATTCCATCTGAGCATTTGTCACTTCGGGCTCGTTAAAACATCGAAGGAGACTAGAGTCATCTTTAGCTTTTTCTCGACTCTTAAAAAGTGAAAAAGCAAGTTGTGTCTAAAAGCGTCTAATAAAATTCATTCAATTCGGAAACACAAATTTCCCCTTTTAATATTTTGGTTGATCGAGTAATCCGCAATCATGGAAGAAAGTCAATTAAAACCCCTTCGTTCGCGGAGGCTTACGAGTCAACCATCTTTGTCTCCGGAATCGAAAACAGTACGGACAAAGCGAACTCGTTTAACCGGTTCAAAATCTCCTATAAAAGTTAGAACAAGTGTTCCAACTACATCTGAGGTTCCGGTTACTCCAAACATTTCTGGAAATCCTGCCTCTATAGAAGAAGTTCAATAGCCACAGAAGGACAGTAATACTGATCCTAGTCTGGGGGCAAATACTTGTATAACTGAACCAGTTCCATCTGTAACCGGTCCAGAGAGTTTTGTTCCTCAAACAACTGTCGCTGTCGAAACAACTACTTCTTCGGCACCAGAAATATTTTACGGACCTGACGGTCTTCCTCTTCCACCGGGTTTGATTGCGATAGAGGAAATTGCAGAGGATCCGCAAGCAAGTACTCCAACTCATTTTGGAGTCGGGGTCACTCTATTTCCTTCATCAGAAGTTAATCCACCACAAGTGGAGGTTCCTGTAGAATCGCTAGGGAATCTATTGGATAGACTTAAAATGTCTGAACAACCGTCATCATCTAGGACTGTGTCAAGCGACACAGTGACAGCAGAAGCCCCTGCCGTCACTCCAACCATGTTTGCCGGCATACCATCTGTCCCAACTAGCTCACAACCGCTAGAAGAAGTCCACCAAGGGACTATTTCGACAGTATGGTCTGTTCCAGTTTGTTCATCTGGAGTAATATCTGGCAACTCTTATGTTGAGACTCGCCAAATTGATCCATTTGGAGGTCAATTTGGGTAATCCAGTCCCCAAGGACAATCAATCCCCTTGAGTTCCGGATTGCTACTGTATGGGGGGCAATATGCCCTTTCATCACCCCCTCCGGGAGGGTACCCATACGGGAGTTCACAACAGTATTCAGGTTATACTGGAATTGCATCAAGTAGTTGGGTACCTATGCTACCTCAACAACCAAGGGTTGTATATTCTATGCAACAGTGTGTACCTATGACGAACATCCCAACCACACCGGCTATTGTAACAGTGTCATAAGTTCAAGCGATACCTGTTGCATGTCAACTTCAGGTTTCTCAGGTTGTAATGCAACAGCCCCTTGACCATGGGTCACAACCACAATCGCCAACTAGTGGGGCGACACAGGTCCAAACGGGTACAATTACCCCACACCTTGGTCCAACGGTTAGCATAGCACAACAGAACATGGCTTCACAACCATGGCTAGTGCAATACCAACAACCACAATTCCAGCAGGTGTACCAAGGTTCTGAGCAGCAGATCTTTGCGAACAGTGGACAACCGTATATCCAAAACGGTCAAAACCAACCACTTTACAGTGGTCAAGTCCACCAACCATATCAATGATACCAACATCAATTACATTATGCTGGTATGCAAAGGCCCACTGCTCAAGCGATTCCATCGTACCCTGGTTACGCTTCGCCTAACCTGAATCAATAGTTACCATTCGTGGCAACTTTAGAGTTACCCGATTTACACTGGTTAACCAACGATCTGATTGCTTATGCCCCTTGGTGGCCAGCGATTCCTCACAAACTTCCATCTGACATTCCTAAATTCAATGGAAATCCAGGTGAAGACCCATCGAATCACGTGATGACTTTTCATCTGTGGTGTTCGTCGAACACCCTGAACGACGATTCGATAAGGCTTCGCCTTTTTCAGAGGACATTGACAGGTCCAACGGCTAAATGGTATATTGAATTACCTAGAGCCTCTTTCGACAATTTTAGCTCCCTAGCCACAACTTTCTTAACCCATTTTCAATTACCGATAAGGTATGAAACGGGAACAGAAATATTAACCAACTTCAAGCAGACAACTGCCACCCATATATCTGATCATATACATGAGTGGCGTCGTCATCATAGAATGGTTAAAACATACGTTCTCGATCAGCTGTTAGCTGAATGGTTTATAAAGTCATTACTTCCTGCTATAATGGAAGATGTGGCAAAGGGGGGAGTCGTAACAGAGGAGCAAGTTATTGCTCGTGCCCAGTATTTGGACTTAGTTTATACTCAGTCCGGCACGCTCTATGACAAAATACCTGACGCTCCTAGACCGGAATTTTCAATTCCTCCTCCTCCTAAATCCAATAGTGACTCTCATGCCGGTGATGGCGTGATTGGCACGACAAACGCGAAATCGATAAAGGCTTCATCAAAGAAAGCTCGTAAGAATTCGGATCAAAATGCAAAAGAAGAAATTCTTGCTTCGGAAGTAAATGCCGTATCAACAGATAAAGGCAAAGAAACCAATCAACCAGGAAGCAGGAAGAAGCAAAACAAAGGGAAGAAGAAGAAACAGGGTGAATCATCTCCTGGAAAGAATTCTTCGAACCCTCCTGGGAAAGGGAAACAAAATTTTCCATGTCAAATATGTGACGAGGAGGATCACTGGACAAAGAATTGTCCATTCAAAGCTGAGTTAAAGAGGTTCTTTAAAAGTTCCCAAACCTCAGCTGTGTTAACTGATCCATTTCCAAACCCAGGTCAAAATCTGGTTGATAGTGGAAATGCTTCCCTGTCTCAAGTGCTTATGTTGTCGGTTTCAAAACAGCAGAATGATGCTTTGATTTCGACAAGGAACAAAGATTACGGGAATCCTCAGCTGTCGAACGACAAAGGTAAAGATCAACCAAGTAGTTCAACAACAACTTCGACAGAAGTTGTACCACCCATCATTCCTGAATTAACAATAAAACAGCTAAAGGGAGCAGTACACAAATCGACATTTAATCCTTGTGCGAAAATAGCACAGATAGAGGACCTGGCCCAATCGTCGTCCGTTATGTCGACACTTGAGGTACCGCAAAATTGCTTCTCCCAAGAGCAAGCTTTATTATCAGCAATAGGTGGAATTGACCCAATGGATTCCAATCTTGTGGCCTTTGATCATAAAGGATATGACCCTCAGTTACCAGCTCAACTAGCTTTCCTTATTCAAGTGAAATCCCTCAACAAAACTGTTCATCGAACAATTATTGATGAGGGGGCATCTGCATGCATTATGTCGATGAGTTGCTGGAAAACTTTAGGATCTCCAACCTTGTCGCGATCTTCAACGACATTAAAAGCATTCAACGGAAGGACATATACCCCATATGGTATACTAAATAACTTGAAAGTTGAACTAGAGGGAAAAACGGTAGAAATAGATGTTGAAGTCATCGATGGGAATCTTGATTACAACATCCTGCTAGGAAGACCATGGATATATGCCATGGCAGCTGTTGTGTCGACCTATTTTAGAAAGATTGCATTTCCCTTCCAAGGAGGAATTACAATCGTTGACCAACAAACTTTTCTCCCCAACAGTTCGCAAGTTACGGGAAGCATTCCAATGATCCATGGAAGGAATCATTCGCTCCAAAATATTGGAGTAGGTCTCCTAAAAGACCCCGCTTTAATGGGTACTTTTGCCATACCGCCTCCAAGTAATCTGGCGAAAGTGGCCACAGTGGAATATGAAACCTTCTACATCTAATGGATTTGGACATCGAGGACGGTTCTTATCTCGTGTCAACCTCGTTAAAAAATGAAACAAGGAGTCATGAGGATAGTTCTTTTACTGTGCCAACCTCAATAAAAAATGAAACAAATCCCCTTTTCAAATCTCAAAGGTAAACCTTCATCCCAACCACCGAGTTGAATGCAATGAAGCTTGGGGAGCGTGCACCTTGAGTTATTATGCTGGGGGCATGCAAACTTATCACCGAGCAGTTTTAGCACATAGTTCATGCTCGCTAAAAAATAAACATAAGATCGAGCAGTTTTAGCATAAAGTTCATGCTCGTTAAAAAATAAACGCAAGATCCGAGCAGTTTTAACGTGGTCTTCATGCTCATTAAAAAATAAATAAAAGCAGTGAGCAATGTTTCCTCCAGAGTTTAAGCTCATTTTTAAATAAAAAATGAACCTATCCCGGTAAATAACCGTTGTGATCGTAAATTTATCAGCCATAAAAGCCTTGGTCGTGTTTTGCACCTGCCACCTCCACCGTCATTTGGCCGATCGTTCACCTCCATATGATTGTTTACCCATTTTGAGGAGCAGCTGCGAAGAGTGAATTCACCTAGCCATCCTTGTGACACTGCCGTGATTGGAAAATTCCAACCTGTACCTGGAATCTGCTGCTATCCCTGTTTATCACTCGTTCCTCAAAAGACGAGTCTTCTTTGAGCTCTTTTCAACTGACTCGTAAAATATGAAAGGATTGCCGAGTTTTGGCCTTCCAGCTCGTTAAAAGGACCGGAAGAGCTATCCCTCCTCTAGATTTTAATCTTTTTGGACCTGAGGGATTATTGCACAAAAAGGTCGAGCGCTTGTTTTATTCGGCTCGTCAAAGTTATCGAAAATTCATCCCTTCTGTATTGTTTTATACTTTTTCGGACTTAAGGGATTAGATGACGAAAAAGGAATTTTGGAGTTAACTTTCTGTACCTTTTCAGACTCTCTAAAAATGAAAAGGACCGAGTTTTCCTTGTCGTTAGACTCGTTAAAATGATTAAATAGCGACAAACTTGTCTTTAGACGAGAACGAGTTTCCCTATCGCTAGGCTCGTTAAAACATAGCGATGGGCTTGCCCGAAGGGCAGGTTATAGAACAAGCATATGTTATCCTCCTCAAGCTTGACAAAAATAAAGAGGTACTGGTCAGAAATGACTGGGGAAAAATTGGGAGAACCTCAAAGCTGTAATGGTAGCAAGTCGCTCTTGAACATGACACTTTTCCTCCGTATCACATCGGGTTGGGTTGTTTCATTCACCGATCTCATCACCATGGTCTCGCCAAACCATCCACATTTGGGGTAATGCTACCGATCCATCGCATCAGTGTCGTTATATGTTCAAGAGATGTTGTTCAGAAAGAGTCAACCGTGTCCCATCCACTGCCATACATTATCCTTCATCCATCCATGATCGCCACCCTGAATCATACGTCACAGATTGTTTTCACCTCCATTAAAATCATTAGCTCTGTTCCGTGTCACTGATGTGGGATTCATTAAGGCCCTCCTTTGACGGATCGCTTCTTGTCGACTTCAGCTCATTATCCAAGAAGTTGATCTAGGAACAACCCCCTCAGTACTTTGAAGCTTGCATGCCTCAATGGCAAGTTTCTCACTTCCGGCGAAAGGTATACATCAATGACCTTCGACCGAAAGATTTTGCGTGGTGTTCGACGCCGAGTCCTTTATTCACACCACGTGAATTGTACTGCAGTACCTTGAGGGTCATTATCATTATCGGTGATTCCTCTCGCGCTTGTTAACGGTTTACATCATTGACCGGTAATCAAGCGATGTCTTTCCATGTTCGACTTCAGCGCAATTCTCACATGCATCGACTTGTACTTAGAGTGAAGATTGAACAAGTTTGAAGACCCCGGATCTAGTTTCATCCATCCGGGCTGCGATAAATATTCAGGAAATATAAAGACATTTGACATGTACATCATTTCAGCAGATGATCATCCTACTCAAAGGATGATAATTTCAGCAGAGAATTATCAGTCTACCATCAGACGATCGTCTGTTCTATGTACCAAAATGAATTTATAAAGCTGAGCATGGGAATGCCCGCCTCAGCTAGATCATGAAAGCAGAATGAAAAATAACGTATTGTATTGTATTTTATTACAGGTCACCTCTCAGCGATTGAATGAACTTCGGATCCTCCTGATAAAGCATTTCACCCGATAAACGACCTCATACTTTAGGGGGCAACTGTTATAGACATTTTTGTGCCTTACAGCATGAAGCATGAAATGTCCATAATCTAAGGGATCCAAAGTCCCTAAACATGTTGTTCCTACCCCTAGAGGAACAAGGTCAGCAAACCACAACACTGAATAAAAGTTCTCCACCTGAAAACACTCAAAAACAAGGCAATTCTGGATCATGTCAACTGCTCGACTGAGCATCTGCGCTGAATGTCAAGTGCTCCACTGTCTACCTGCGCTGAATGTCAACTACAAAGAAGGCTACCTGCGCTGGGCGAGTTTGGACATGTGGCACAGTCATTCCTCAAGGTGTCAATGCCCAGGAAGCTTCCAAAATGACACTTGGATCAAGGAATTCGACTGGTGATGAGTAAGAGGGTCTAGGTCTCCAAGTGGAAGCAAGAACCTCCAAGTGGACTCAAGAACTGAAGAATAACTGAAGTGAGAGAGGACACTAGTCAGCTTCATGCCAGCCTCAAGCTGACTCATCCTTTCTCCAAAACTCCTATATATAGATCTCTCTCATGAGGTCTAGGGGGGCTGGAATCTTGTGAATGTAAGGAAGTGTTGTTGGTTTGAGTTTAGAACTATTGGGTGATTTGCTTTGAAGGAGGTGAAGAGGAGATTTCTTTCTGCTAGGAGGTGATGCTGGATTGGGCCTCTTATGGTTGTATCACTTCCTGAACTTTACTTCTTCCATTAATAAAGCATTTGAGGTTCTTCTATATACATGTGTCTCAATGATGTGTTGCTATACTTTTGTATTTGATTTATTCTAATCCTTGAATCAATTATGAATGTATGCTTCTTGTAGTTTCCCTCTCTTGCCATTTTGCAAGATCTTGTTGTAGCTGGGCCAGTGAAAGAGCAAGGAGCTGGGAGCAAGCAGCAAAGAGAGAAGATTGGATCAATCATTAGCGAAAGACATCGGTTAGTGGATCTCTTTCTCCCCTCTTTTACATCTCATAAAGAAGTAATCTCAAATAGCTTTGCTTTGATTGTTGCTGAGGTACTATCATCCTTAGAGTGGGATAGGGTCATTCCGTATTGGATACTTTTCCCAACAACAGGGTGAAAATTGGTACAAAGGTCAAGATATTGATGAGGAGTACTATGAGCCTTACATCAAGGCTAGATACAAAGACCAAATGAAGAGAGTATTCCCCTTCAAGTTTTTGGAATACAGGTACGCCCCATTGATGAAAATCATTATCAAGTACTTCACTTGTGAAGGTAGGTTCTCCCAGTTGTATGCCCATCACATTAGACTTCTCATGCATTTCACTAGAGTAAAGATGATGAGTCTCCCTTACATCAAGTTTAGAAACGTTGCGAAGATGGCATATATTATGCAGAGGAAGGCATACCCCCAGTAGTTAAATAGCATTTACCATTACTCTTTGATCAAAATCATTGTTCTTCACCACCTGAGCCTCCTTAACATGCCATGGGAGACTTTCATTTCTCATGAGATGTTCAAAGGCCCACAAATCCTTTCATCAGTACATCATGAATGTTAGGCCAGGTAGTAACTCCAAAAAACAAGAACTGATTCGTGTCTATTCCATTAGGTAGGTCTTTGTTATATACAATAGGGAGTGACTATTCAGTTCATCTCTCGATGACTATTCACATTCCTAATTTAATTATTTACATAAATTTACCCAATCATGAAGATTAGGTGTCAACATTCCCCCCCTTAATCTGAAGGGATGTTGGTGAGTCCAAGAATCATTCTGAATCGTTCAAGATTTTCTCTTCCAAGTGCTTTGTTGAAGATGTCTGCAATTTTCTCATTTGTGGAACAATGACGGAGATGGATTGTTTTGACCTCAACATGATGTCAAATCAAATGATATTTAGTATTGATGTGCTTCGTTTGATCATGGAAATTTGGGTTCTTAGCCAAGTTTATTGCAGAGGTATTGTCAATCATGAGTGGAGTTGATTGTACTTGTTTTACCTGCAAATCTTCAAGAATTTTCCTGAGCCACACAATTTCTTTTGTTGCTTCAGCTGCTCCCACTTATTCTACTTTTGTTGTGGAATCTGCTGGAACTGATTGTTTGCGTGATCTCCAGGAGACAACTCCTGATCCAAGACTCATGGCATATCCTGAAGTAGATACCCCAGTTTCTTTGTCTCCATCGAAGTCTGAATCAGAGTATCCAATCAGACTGAAGTTGTCCACCTATGTGTACTTGATTCCAAAGTCTTGAGTTCCCTTCAAGTACTTTAGAACTCTTTTTGCAGCAGACCAATGTCCCTCACAAGGCTTTTGCATAAACCTAGAGAGGATTCCAACAATAAATGAAATGTCTGGTCTAGTAGTAGTTAGGTAGTTGAGACTTCCTACAAGCTGTCTATACTTTGTTGCATCCTCAAATTCCTTTCTTTCAATAGATGTGAGCTTTAAGTTTTGTTCCATTGGAGTAGTAAGAGGATTGCACTCTGTCATGCAAAACCTGTTCAACAAATCTCCAATGTATTTCTTTTGAGAAAGAAATATGGACTTTGGATGTTGGGTTACTTCAATGCCAAGATAGTAATGAACATAGCCCAAATCAGTCATTTCAAAACTTTTCCCCAATTCCTTCTTTATGGATGCAATGTAGCTTTCATTTTTCCCTGTCATTAAAAGATCATCTACATATACCACAAGATATACAACTATTTTTCCAACTTTCTTGACAAATAAAGTTGCATCATCAAGATCAAAATGTTTGAAATTGAGTTGCAGAAGATGCTGAGTTAGCTTTTCATACCAGGCTCGCGGTGCTTGTTTGAGGCCATACAAGGACTTCACAAGTTTGCATACTTTATGTTCATGTCCTTTCACAACAAATCCTTTAGGCTGGGACATAAAAACATTCTCTTTTAGATCTCCATTCAAGAAAGCAGTTTTTACATCCATTTGATGGACTTTCCAACCGTTCTGAGCTACTAGTGCAAAGAGTGTCTGGATGGTAGCCCATTTTGCTGTGGGGGAAAAAATATCCTCATAATCGACCCCTTCCTTCTGTGCAAAACCTTTTGCCACAAGCCTAGCTTTGTGCTTGTCAAGTGAGCCATCAGCTTTATACTTGTTCTTGTAGACCCACTTGAAGCCAATTGGTTTGGTTCCAAAAGGAGGATCAACCAGCTTCCAAGTGCCATTCTTTATGAGGGCATGATACGCCTTTTGCATCGCTTCTTTTCATTCATCATGAGAAGCAGCTTCTTTGAAGGAAGTTGGTTCAAAATCTATAGACAAGTTCAATTCACAATCATAAGAAACATCCATATCAACAGGTGAATTAGAGTCATCTACATCACCTCCATTTTGTCGGTTTGAATTTCTGGTTCCTATTTTTCCAATTTCATCAGGATGAACACTTTCAATTGTCTTCGTCAGCCACTTTGGGGGACCTTTATGAGATGGTCCAGGCTGCTCTGTTGATTGAGTTGGGATTGAATCAAGATTGAGTCTCCCAATTCTATCAATTACATCACTTAAAGAGTCATCCATTGTTGGAGTTTCATGTGGGGGAGAGTATTCTTCAGAAGAAGATTCCACATGTTGATCTAATATAGGAATCCCCCCTTCAAGATGTGGAATCTGATTATCAAATTCTTGAAATGGTTTTGTTTTTGCGAATCTATCCAAGCGATCAAGTTGCCGCTCAACAACATTGTCAGTTTTGGATGATTCAAGGAAAATTACATCTCTAGATACAACAAATTTCTTATTTACTTCATCATAGAGGCGGTATGCTTTGGAGGTGTTTGAGTACCCCAGGAAGATACACTTACGACTTCTAGCACCAAGTTTGTTTCTATGTACCTTTGGTATCAAAGCATAACAAGTGGAACCAAAGACCCTGAGATGTTTTACCGAAGGAACATGTCCATACCACATTTCATAAGGAGTCTTGTTTCTTATAGCATTAGATGGACATCTATTCTTTATATATGCAGCACATAGAATAGCATCAGCCCAAAACATTATCTTTACATTTTTTAAGAAGAGCATGGATCGTACCATATTTAAGATTGTCCTATTCATTCTTTTAGCTACACCATTCTGTTGGGGATTATAAGGCACAGTTGTTTGATGTTTGATCCCATGTTGGCGAAGATAGTTTTCAAATTCATTTGATGTGTATTCTTTTCCATTATCAGTGTGAATAGACCCAATATGAGATTGTGCATCATTTTCAATCCATTTATGAAAATTCTTGAATGTTTGAAAAGCATCAAATTTGTTCTTCAATAAATAAACCCAACACATTCTGGTGTAGTCATCAATAAATGTCATGATATATTTATTTCCATTTGCAGAAGGAACAGGCATTGGACCACATAAATCTGAATGAATGAGTTCAAGCTTCATATGTGCTCTTGAATGTGAATCATGAAAATACTATTTGCTATGCTTTCCTAGAATGCAAGCATCACATTGCTTAAGTTTCCTAGGAATTGTAGGCAAACCAGCAACACCATTTTTCTTCAATAAGCGGAGACTGTCATAGTTCAAATGTCCAAATCTAGCATGCCATAATAAACTTTATCGAAGTATACCTTCTTCATGATGACAATTGTATGAGAAATGTTGTGCATGAGCAGATGTTCCTTGCAGTTTGAGAAGCCTTTCTTCTTATATTCCCCTCATAAGAAGTGAGTGGTCAGATGCTTTTCTTACCTCAAGCTTGCCATCAAACATATGAATGGAGTGACCTTGCTGGCAGATGTGGACCAAGGACATCAAGTTTCTCTTGAGCTGTGGGAGATATAGAACATGATCTAGAAGAAAGTCTGGAAGACCAGGCAGTTTAAGCCTGATTGTGCCAAGCCTTGATGGCTTGATTTTTGATTGATCAGCAAAGTATACTGCTCCATTAACATTGTCAGTGAAATCTTCAAAAAAATCTTTTCTATGAATCATGTGACAGGTTGCTCCTGAATCAAGCAACCAATCATTTTTCCATGAAGCAAGTGAAGCATGAAACAAATCTTCATTTACTCCAATGTTACATTGTGCCTCAACATAGTGAGTGGATTCAGGTGCTTTACCTTTGTCTGTATCATCAGCTTTACCTTTCTATTGGTTTCGTTTCTGCTCAATTTTGTCCCATGGTAGCTTGCATGTAGAGGCATCATGTGATCCATTTCTTTTGCAACGAATGCAGTGCAGATCTGCCTTTTCTCCTTGAGAATGTCTGCCCCTCTTGCCTCTGAAATATCTTCCTCTTACTCTTCGTCCACCTCTTCCTCTTGTAGAATCTTGAGCAGGATGCTTTTTTTTATGAGCAAGGCACATAGTCGATTCAGAAGATTCAAGGGCTGTCTTCTTTCCAAAAGCTTTCTCTCTTTCAACAAACTTTTTCACAAGAGAGTCAAAGGTTATATCTTTGAGATTTCCATTTTCTTGTAATGACTCAAGATAATTGGAATAAGTAGGATAAAGTGCCTTGAGAAAAGCAATAAGACGAATATCCGGCTCAACCTTAGTGGAATTGATATCATGCATTATAGACTTTACTTTAGATGCAAGAGCAAGAGGATCATTATTTTTCAGTTCAAGAGTGAAGAGTTTAATCATAATTTGAACAACTTCAAGTGCAGAATGTGAGTCATAGAGTTCTTTCAGCTTTTGTAAAGCTTAAAAGGCAGTTGAATATGACGAAATATGGCGACTCACCTCTTCATTTACAGATGCTGCGATTAATGCATAAGCTTTGTTGTTCTTGTTTTCCCAAATGACGAGTTCTTTGTCTGAGGTAGGTTGTACTGGGTCATTGTCTCCTTCTCCGACACACACTCCTTTCCACAACTCATTGAAAATGAGGGTGTGTTTTATCATCCAGGACCATTCAGGATAGTTCTCCTTGTCGGTGAGAACTATTCCCACCATAGATATGATTGAATGCATTGTAAAATCCGAGAGCTGTAAAAATACTTTTGCTGGCAAAAAATGTGCTTTTGTGGAGAAAAAAAGACTTCTACTGCTAAAAGAAAATTGATTCTGATATCAAAATGTATTCTGGCCTCAAACAGCCACACCAAATATTATATACAAAGTGTATTAAAACCATCCAAACGCTATTCATATACTATTGACCATTGGAAGGCATGAATAGAATTCTGCTGCGCTAAAGATCTTCACCGCATATAATTCCCCGAAGCTATAGCAAATAAATGTTATCTAAATTTCAATACTATTCACACGCATATACTGTCATAATTTAAATTTCAATACTTTTCAAGAGTACTTGTCCGGGCAGCGCCACCACTAGAATGAGGTCTCGGTTCGGCAGAGAAGTGTCCACAACAGCCACACCAGCTCAAGAAAGGGTTCTTAAAAAAAATGGCAGTCACAAGTTATGTGGAGTCCAACAAACGAGCAAATATTCGATTGGCTTCAACGCATACACCAAACCACACCATTCACATGCTCCATTCATCACATTGCCTTTAAAAAAAAAATCAATCCAGAGTTTCATCAATGAACAACAATGTTAATACGCAGGCATTTAATATAACTTCACAGTGCATGCATTCTGCAGACAGAGACAACATTAACCATCCCACTTCTGAGACCATCAACAATAGTCTGACGCACCGTCGATGCACATAATTCACGCTCCAGTATTCGTAGAGGGACAGAGGACAAAGAAAGGGCTCGTAGACCGCAACTCCCTGCCATTGCTTGGATCCAAAGACTCCGATCCACACTCGTGTTCCTTGGGGTAAATGTCCTCGAGGCTCAGAGACTGGCCGGCGGGGTCATTTCTTCCAGATCTCTCAAGACTTGCTTGAAAATATTTACAAGTAGTGCCAAGGCGGAAGAGCACCATTATCAGAAGCCATGCCTAAACAAATAAGCGAGATCAAAGATTTTCTTTTGACTGCCCGTCGCAAAGATGCATAGTCAGTGAATATCAAGAGAAGTAAAAAATGTAGTGGGCAACGTATAAGTATCTTTACACTCTGTGCGTCTTTGATTCTGAGAAGGCTGACAAACTCAAGCAGTCTCTGCCTCCAGATTTGACAGTTCACGACCTCGCAGGGTATGGTGAGGCCTCCCTGGTGAGCGAAGCCAAACTCCTCGATTATAGAAGCCAAGAAACAGTGTTGCCTTGTATGGTTAGAACGCTGGTGCACTGAGCGTGTATCTCAGGAGGCCGACCGTTTGAACGAAGATCTCATGCGCAGTTTTTTTTTTGTTCACAATGGAGGGCACGCAGGCAGGGTTCAGAGATGACAGCTTAGCTAGAACTGGGCGGAACGTTGTAGAGGAATGCTGTGTAAAGGATTCCATACGCAGAGGAATGTTGCAGTGTAGGGTTTGTTTAGGAAAATGGTAGCAGCATTCAAGGTGAGCAACGTAATAGTAGCAGGGCTAACAGAAAATGTCAGAATCTGGCACCAACGAATATATGGGCATTGTATTGCATGGATTAGAGCACAGGTAATGGCAAATAGAATGCAGACAGTACAACCACTCAGTCAGATAAGGGAGTTACAAGGTATAGGAGCTAAAAAAAAGGGAGCTGGTTCTGATACCATGTCAGGCCAGGCAGTAACTCCACAAAACAAAAACTGATTCATGTCTATTCCATTAGGTAGGTCTTTGTTATATACAATAGGGAGTGACTGTTCAGTTCATCTCCCGATGACTATTCACATTCCTAATTTAATTATTTACATAAATTTACCCAATCATGAAGATTAGGTGTCAACAATGAAGAAGGTGTACCTTCAAGCCATGAAAAATTCAAAGAGACTAAAATTGTTGGAGTGCCAGTGTTTGTGACATATAAGAGGGGTACTGGGAAACTTTTTGCAGCTACTAGGCAAGTATTATCTCCACAAGGTGTGGAAGGGGTCTTGCCTTCGTGATCAGGCCATAGGCAAATGCTATCTCCCAAAGGTGTGGAAGGGGCTTTGCTTCTTCTTCAGCAAAACAGGTACAAGTTGAGTAGCAAAGTAAGGGCAAGGAAAAGGTGCAAGAAGAGGATCTTGGTGATGATCAGGAAAGAGATTTTAATCTTGTTAAGCATGAGGAGCCACAACAACACTTTACTCATCATGGAGTTGACATTATTGATTTGGAAGCTCAGGATCCAAAGACTGTCAAAGACATCATCATAAAGGAACAAGAAGTTGAAATACAATCCTTGGCAGATAACTTAGAGAGAGATAAGTTCATCATCAGATATTTAGAGTAGGAAAACAAACAATTGAGTGACAAGCAAATCCTCATGGAGCTGCAAATGATCAAAGAAAACAGGCAAAAGGCCAAGGAGGCTCATGTCAAGTTGACTTCAATTGAGAAAGAGATTGAGAATTATAGAGAAACATGGCTTGACAGGTTCAACATAAATCTCCAAGGGTTGATTGAGAAGGCGAACAAGGATAAGAAGATGCTTCACCACATGGCCTACCATTACATGACCCGCAACAAAATCTGTAACATAAGGTTCAGGAAACTTAAAGCTAGGTTGAGGAAGGCTTTAAAGAGAAAAAAAGAGCAAGATAAGTTGAAGATATTAGTTGAATCCTCACTAGCCCATCAAAGCAGCTGATGGTGGTGTCCCATGGCAAATCTAGGCAAGTTTTGAATATTTTTTGTTTTTTCAAATTTCGAAATTTTCAAACAAAGGAAATTGGCCTAGAAGCACAGTGCCACCGACGCTGCACTTTTCCCTGGAGCACTTGTTGGAGGGAAAGTTTATATATTTGGATTCAGCATGATGAGAGCATTCATCTCAGAAAATTTCAGAAGTTTTGGAGCAAAACTAGGTCACCAAAAGGTCCAAAAACTACCAAAAAATCACCTCTGCCTCTTTTTGGACACACAGAAGCAGTCATGGGAGATTCAAGTTTTGAGGGGGCAATGACCTCCAAATGAAAAAATTTAAGTTTTTCCAGAAACGAGACTGGAAGATATTTCAATGAGCTATCTTGGACTAAATGTGGCTAAGGGGAAGGCCTCCAAAAGTGGGTGGAAAGCGGCGCTGCACTTTTGGCTAATGGCATTGCGCTTTTGACCAGTTTTCCAGAAAATCAAAATTTCGCGTGCTTTCACTGCAAGTTGACTTTCTCTCTCTCTTCATGGATGATTTTATGATTGTAATTAATTACTTGGCATGTATATTTAACAATGAAATGATCTTAGAGGGTAGATTCATTAGTTTGAGGTGGTTTTGGGGTCAATGAATTAGTTTCCATGCTTATAGAGGCAAGTTGTTCCACTGCCTATATTCCTAGTCCCTGTTTGGAAATGGTTGTAACAGCTCATTTTCTCTTGGTTTCGACCCCTGATGGCTAGCATAGGTGGTTTGATGTCTATATTATATATTTTTTCTATCATTAGCAAAGGTTGGACTCACTTGGATGCTCTGAGCTACATTGTACAACATTATCAACAGTTTGGCAAGGAAATAAACAGGATTTGCAGCTATTTTTATGGGATACTTGTGGTATGGTGTTTTTTCATAGTTTCTTCTTCTGTTATCAGTTTTTCACATGTTTTATGTATGCCACAATCTAATTCATTTCTTCTAGCTGAATGATATCAAGATAGATAGGTAGAATTCATTGTTTACAGTGCTTTGCCTTGGGAAGCCATTCAGTTTTCTATGTTTTCTACTGTTTGAGAAGGATACATGATCTTTACATGCCCTCCTCAACTCCTCGCCATTCTTTTACCTCTCATATCACTCAATTTCAAGTGTCAAAGAACCTACCTACCTTGCCCCATAGAACACCCTGCAACCTGACTTAATTTCCCGGACCCAAAACTGCCTCGCTCCATTTGATCCAGCAAAAAACCCAACAAAATAAATCAAAAACCCTAGAGCTACTATACCTAGCCTAAAATCCATATCTGATCCAATCATCTTGACTGAGATTCACAAGGAGAGAGCCCTCTCCCGACCTGGTAGGGCTAGCTACTCGGTTAAGCTTGGTTTGTGGTTATCCTAGAATTGCCTTCCTTTAGCCTAAGGTCAATCTAGGCTCTAACATAGTGGTGACCATACTGGGGAAGAAAATCGCATTATACCCTAGTACTACTAAGAAGTTCTAAACTTTTGGATGATAAGTTTAGAGTTCATTACGCTAAAAAGTGGAAAGTTGTAAAGCAATATAAAAATCTTGAGAACTCTGAACACACTGGCTTCAAAAAGATACACAAGGTCCAATCCTAATCCAGATCCTCCTCCCGTATTTGAAAATCCTAATCTCATTCCGCGGATACTCAGACAAGAAATTTCACCAAGTCTTAGACCTGTTTTTAGATCTCATTCATGCCCTGTTGAGTGCTTGTTCCTTGAAGATCTCCCTTTTGACGAATACTTTGGTCTCTCTTTCTTCAGAACCACATTTGATAGTGAACTGCTGGACATAGTCCAGGGTCCAGAATTCACCAAAGAACTTGAAATTCAACAAGCCAATTTGTTAAGTAACCGAAACCTTTAGAATTCCCCTCAGTCATCCCTTGCCATTGATAGACTCCCTGGACTCTCCGACACAGCCTCAACATCTTTTGCCTCATCATCATTTCCCCATATTTCTGAAAATCACCCCTCATCTCCATTCATACCTTCACTCCCTCATCAGCCTATCACTACCCCTCAAATACCCATCACCTGTGTTACATCAACTACCCTTGTTGTCCCAAATCCCCTAGTTTCCCCAACACTAGTTTCAAATCCGCCTCGAGTCATGGCTGTGAGATATGCACCCCCCGTTCTACCTCAAAATCTAGATGATATGCCCATTGATTACCAAAGTAAGATACCTCTTTTCGATGCCACTCAAAGTATTACAGCGCAGCCACATGTTGACAGGATGAATGACTTTTTTGACCTTCATGAGGTAGATGCAGAAAATGTGTCCATGAGATTATTTGTATAGAGTTTTGGAGGTGAGGTTCGAAAGTGGTTCAAAGAATTACCAGCAACCTCTATCAATACTTTACCAGTTCTGCATAGACAATTCCTAGACCAGTAGGAGGTAAAGAAGAACCCACTCCAAATTCTATCTGAGTATGAAAATATCAAACAGAATGTGGGTGAAAGTGTGAAATATTACTCTGTAAGGTTCAATGTAGTTTATAATGCTATTTCGGCTGATATTAAACCACTGATGGGGTTAGCATTGATCAAATTTCCAGATGGTTTCGATGCTGATATGGCATATTAGTTGCGAGAAAGAGATCCTACCACACTTGAAGATATGCAGAAGAACGCTGTGAGTGTAGAGGCAAATCTATTGGCCAAAAGAGCAAGGATGAAAACTGAAAAGAAGGTGACTATAAAGGAAGAAGCATCTTCCTCAGATGTTAAGGTAAATAATTTACTTCGGAAAATTGAGAAGATGTTTGACCGGTTGATAGTTACAGATAAGCCTAAAACAACAATCAGAAATCCAAACTTCAGAGGACAGTAGCAACCCCAATTCAGGATTAAACAAAGGGAGCAAAAGGCACAAGATCAGTCATCACAATAGCAGCAGGTCAGAACTCCTTTGCAGCAAAACTATGTGCATGGAATAGAGGATGAAGATGATGATGATCCAGTGGTTGAGGCAAATCATTTCTTTACTACTGATGGTGATCCGAATTGGATCCTTAAAACTCTCTTAAAGTTTCCCGAACTCTGTAAAAACTCATGCTGAAGTTTCAAAGTCTTATGGATGTCAAGCTTATCATAAATAACCTTTAAACAATGGAAATTTGCGGTCAGCATGGAACAACGAGGACCCTTGGTCAAAGCGTGCAGACCATTGGCCCATGGTGACTGCGCACTGGCACAAATTGATAAACGGGAGGTCAAATCTAAAAACAGAGGTAGTTTCTGATACGTGATTAGCACTAATCATAGGGCATCCCCCTCAGTGAAGGAAAGCCCCCAAGCACTTGATCACGAGGGAAGCATAAAACCATACGAAAATTGCCAATTCCGTCAGAAGGCAAGTCCCACACTAAAATCGATAGGATATTGGAAGGGTTTCAAGTGGTAAGCGGGTTCAATTGAGTCTCGCCCGATGCCATACACTAGGTGACACGCGTCCGATGGATGAGAGAGAAAACTGCTCACATTGGACGGGTAAAGGTCATGCTACTTACCCACCTAATATGGATGGAGATCATAGGATCTGGAGGCTCCAGATCAACGACGGAGAAATGATCCGATGGATGAATAGATTCGACGGGGAAATAGACTAAGTCACATGAGATTTGAGGTCCAGTATGACCGATGAGTTGGCAGAGGAATCAGTTTCCTGGGAAATCTTGGAGCAATGGAAATAATGACCGTTGAAAGAGGACTAACACTCAGTTCATGAGGAAACAGGTGGCCACCTCTCTGAGAAGCATTACACAGCGATGATGATGCAGAGTAGGGGAATTCAAGCAGACAGAGGCAGGAGATCCAGGGAGTCGGGAAGCAGAAACGAACAGTCGGGGAACGGATTGGCTTTAAGCCACAAACAGATAGAGAGTAAGAGAGAGATGGAAAGAGAGAGAGAAGAAAATTACAAAGAACAGAGAAGCCGAGCTGACCTGCATAGAAAAGGAAGCATCAAGCAGACAGAGATAGAGAGAGTCCGAGAGTCTATGAACTCCAGAGAAGGCTTGAGAGGTTCAAGTAGCTCTTATGTGTATACCTATCAGGTATTGAGTACCAAATTGGACTCATACCACTAAGACTAGTTGAGGTCAAGATTCAGTAAGGGGATTCTGTGTACTCTAGAGACTTGGGGAATCCAAGTACAATCCTACTAATCATCATCTGTTAAGTGAGACTCAAATTGAGCTCATTATTGTAAAAGATCTGCTTTTAAAACACAATAGAAAGGCCACCGCTGAAGGCTAGACCAAGATACGTAGCCCAGGAGGATTGGGTGAACTCCTTACTAAGCTTGTTGTGTTCTATGTGTTTGCTTACTGTGTTCTCTTACTGTTTTAGTGTCTGTGTATTTCACAATCTTATCAATTCGTTGCATAAAATAACATAGGCAAACCCCAGCACATGAATATGTAATACCTTCATTAATTCTCTGAGGTCATTTATGGGTGATTTTAGATCAAGTGGTATCAGAGCTCCTAGGTTATTAAGGTTAGACAAGCTTGTGCTGGATTTTGTTTTTGAATGCTAACCAGATCAAAGCTTAAATTAGGAGAAGGAGAATTGGATGAAACTAACCCGAAAATTGGAAGAGTCTATTCTAAGAAGAAAATGTCAAAAGAAAGTCCCTTGGGACCAGACCCCCAATTTATAGATAGTTTCCTAGCCATGAGGTCTATGGTGGAGGAAATGTATAGGGACTTTAGGAAACATAAAAATGAAGATTCATCAGGCTCCAAACAAGACAAAGGAGAAGAAGAATCTCTCCTCCATGACCACTCCAAAGGCAAAGGGAAAGAAGAAAAATTCCCCACACCTCCTAATAACCTTGAACATAAAAATAAGACATCTTTGATTAAATTAGATGTTAAATTTTACTTACCCATATATGATGGAGAGTTGAATGCAGAGAAGTTGGATAATTGGATCAGACAGATTGATGTTTATTACAGAGTCCAAAGCATTGACTCAAACAAAAGTAAGATTCAGCTAGCTAGCCTATGCCTTGGAGACACTGCCTTGGTATGGTGGGAAGGCAGGACACAAGCTGACATGAAGAAACATGGTAAGATTTTTTCTGTCTAGAGTGAATTTGTTTCTGCAATCAAAAAGCAGTTCTATCCACTAGCTTACATGCAACAAGCCATGATGAGCTCGAAAAATCTTCGCCAATTGAAAGGGCTAAGTGTACAAGGTTACACCCAAGAATTTTGGAAAAGAGCTTTGATTCTAGGAATTTCATTAGACTCACCTGAGATTCTATTGAAGTACATAGGTGGTCTACACAACTACATGAGGCACACTATCCTCATGTTTAATCCCACTAGTATAGATCAGGTATCTGTTCAAGCTACGCATCTAGAAGCTAGAGGAAAGAATGGGAACCCAGAAGTTGGGGGATCATCCAAACCCACTGCAAGCAAGAATAAGGAGAAAAGAAAATAGAAATGGAAAGAGAGGAAGGCCAACACTATACAGAAAAGCAAGTCTTCATGCACTCACTGTAAGAAGGATGGGCATGATGATGAGCACTATTGGATTCTGCATCCGGAGCTGAGACCTAAGAAGTTCGAGGGCAAAAAGAAGAAGACTGTTGCAGCTATTCAAAAGGATTTGGGGTCAGACTCAAGAGATGAAACAACCATTGTAGCCACTGGTATGAAAGGTAAAAATTCTGAAGCATCTACTAGTAACTGTGCACAATCTACTAATAATGAAGAAAATGAGAGGAAAAGACGTGAGCTTTTTCATATTCGAGTTATTTCCAATCATCAAAAGATTAATACTTTGTTTGATAGTGGCTCACAAGTAAAATTAATTTCTGAAGCAATTGTAAAGAAGTTGGGATTACTGACTACACCTCACAAGAAGCCATATCCATTAGGTTGGTTATGTGATAAAGCACAACTACAAGTGACTAGATAATGTAAACTTAAGTTTTCTTTTGGGTCAGCATTTGTAGATGAGGTTGAGTTAGATATAGTTCCTTTGGATATATGTGGAATTGTTTTAGGAAGTCCTTAATTGTATGATAGAAAAGCTATTTTCTATAGAGCTGAGAACAAGTATCTACTCATTAAAGATGGAATCAAATATATTGTAAGAGCTCATAAGCTCAAGAATAATTATACTCTCATAAACTCAGGGTAGATGAAACGAATTATAAATTCATGCAAAAAATTTTACTTATGGTTGTAAAGGAAAGGAAACCTAATAAAACCAATGTATTTGAGGGCTTTGATGCTAAACAGCAAGCTGATTTAGAAAAAGTTGTTTTAGAATATGATATCTTGTTTCAAGAACCTAAAGGTCTGCACCCAAAATGGAAATAGTGCATGATATTAATTTGCAGCAAGATGCTCCATTGCCTAACATCGGAATGTACAGGTTGTCTGCTTTAGAGAATGCAGAAATCAAGAAGTAGGTGCAGGAGTTGCTTGAGAAGGGGTTCATCAGACCTAGCACATCACATTGTGGGTCTCCAATTGCCTTGGTGAGAAAGAAAGATGGCTCGTGGAGAATGTGCATTGATTACCGAGCATTGAATAAGATAACAATAAAAAATTGTTATCCTCTTCCTCGCATAGATGATATATTAGATCAATTGAAAGAAGCTGTTTATTTTTCCAAGTTAGACTTGCATAGTGATATCATCAGGTCAGAGTTGTAGAGCAAGGTGCATGGAAGACTGCTTTCAAAACAAAGCAGGGATTGTATGAGTGGTTGGTTATGCCTTTTGGCTTAACTAATGCTCCTGCTACTTTCATGAGAGTAATGAATGATGTACTCAGACCTTTTCTTGATGATTTTGTTATTATATATTTGGATGACATTCTCATATTCAGCAAAACGTGGGAAGAACATTTAAAGCATGTTAAGCAGGCCCAAGTGTTTTTAAAAGAGAAAATCTTTATGTTAAACTCTCAAAATGTGAATTTGACAAAACATCTTTGAATTATTTGGGACACATAGTAGGGGGTGGTGAATTGAAGATAGATCCCTCTAAGGTTGTAGTCATTGTAAACTGGCCTAAACCCAAATCTGCTACGAAAGTTAGAAGCTTCTTAGGAGCAGCACAATATTGGAGAAAGTTCATTTCTAACTTTTCCTTAATTGTTTCTCCCTTACATGCTTTAACAGGATTGAACAAGGTGTTTCAGTGGGGAGGCAAATAGCAGAAAGCCTTCGATGCCTTGAAAGAAAAGATTAGTACAGCACCAGTACTAGCACTGCCCAATCTTCAAAGACCACTTGAGATTCAAACGGATGCCAGTGATATGCCATGGGAGCAGTGTTGATATAGCATGGTAAACCCATATGTTACCATTCTGAGACATTTAATTCTGCAGTAGTTAACTATCCCACGTATGATAAAGAATTGTATGCATTAGTACAGAGTGTGAAAAAGAGGAAACATTACTTAATGGGCAAAGAGACAGTTATACATACTGATCATCAACCACTTCAATATCTACACTCCCAAACTAAGTTGCAGCAATCAAGACACTATAGATGGATGGGTTTTCTACAACAGTTTCATTTAGTCATCAGATATAAAAAGGGCATACACAATAAAGTTGTAGATATGTTATCTAGACCAATTATAAATGCATCTACTATACTTAAGCATAATTCAGTATTGCATGAGAGCTACATTGAAAAATATGCTCAAGATATAGATTTTAAAGATGTATATGCAACTTTAAGTCAAGGCAAATGAGTAGAAGAATTGGAATATCATATTAAGGACCAACTCTTGTATCATTGTGGGAAGCTATACATTCCACAAACTGAAAGAGTAAAGATAATTCAAGAAGCACACACTTCTCAAATATCAGGTCACTTTGGTGTAAGTAAAATGGTTGCATAGCTGCAAAGGTTTTGTTATTGGCCAAAAATGAATGAGACAGTTTCTAGATATGTAAGGGGGTGTACCATGTGTGCTAAAAGCAAGCCTAGCAATAGAAAACTAGGCTTGTACACTCCACTACCAGTTCCTTCTCATCCTTGGGAAAGTGTTTCCATGGAATTTTTTGGAGGACTGCCTAAATCTTGGAAAGGTCATGACTATTTATATGTTGTTGTGGATAGGTTCAGCAAAATGTGTATTTTGATACCTTGTAATAAACAGATTACAACTGAACAAACTACAAAGTTGTTCTTTCGGCATGTATGGGTTCATTTTGGAATACCCACTTCCATTGTATCTTATCTAGATTCCCGATTTGTTGGGAAGTTTTGGTAAAGTCTGTGGGAACTGATGGACACAAAACTGAAGAAGAGTACAACTTTTCATCCTCAAACACATGGCCAAACAGAAATGGTTAATAGGACAGTGATCCAATTGCTTAGAGGTTATTGTAGCAAGCATCCCAAACTTTGGGATGAACATTTGTGTGATGTGCAGCATGCTTACAACCGAGAAAAACATTCTTCTACACAGAGATCTCCTTTTGAAACCTATTTTGGTTTCACACCAAGGTCTCCCTTGGATTTTTTCTTTGGTAAAGACATAGCAGTTGATGGACACAATGATGTGGACATGGCAACCAAGTTCATTGAACAAATACAAGAGATTCACCAGGTAGTACAGGAATAGCTAGAAAAGAGCCAAGCCAAGTACAAGGCAAGGCATGACAAGCATCAGATGGAGCATAGTTTCCAAGTTGGTGATCAAGTCTAGATATATATCAACAAAGATAGAATGCAAGGTGAAGGTAAAAAGTTAAAGCCAATAAGATATGGACCTTTCAAGATACTTGAGAAAATTGGTGAGAATGCTTTTCGCCTTGATTTACCAGCTTACATGCACATCTACTCAGTCATTAATGCAGATAGCTTGAGACTATTTGAACCTTCATTAATTGAATATCCTGAAGAGCAGAGTCAATTGCCTTCTATTGATGATCTGTTACCTGAACATCTCGATGAATTGCAGGAAGACACAGTTCTGGACCAGAAGGTGAGGACGACATGCAGGGGAGATGTTGAGTACCTCAGGATTGGATTCAAGGGTTCAAAGCCAAGCAGTGCAAAATGGATAGAGATTGGATAAGTGAGACAACTATACCCTCACTTAGTCGATGCTTGAAAACCAACTTTTGGTGGTCCAAAAGCTTTTTCAATGGGAAGGCCATGATTCGAATTTGATCCTTAAAACTCTCTTAAAGTTTCCCAACTTTGTAAAAACTCATGCTGAAGTTTCAAAGTCTTATGGATGTCAAGCTTATCAGAAATAACCTCTAAACAATGGAAATTTGTGGTTAGCACGGAACAACGAGGACCCTCGGTTAAAGCGCACAGACCGTTGGCCTATGGTGACCACGCGCTGGCACAAATTGACAAACAAGAGGTCAAATCCAAAAATAGAGGTAGTTTCTTAGCGCTAAAATGCTAATCACGTATCGCAGGGCGTCCCCCTCAGTGAAGGAAAGCCCCCAAGCGCTCGGTCACGAGGGAAGCATAAAACTGTATGGAAATCACTGATTCCATTAGAAGGCATGTCCCACACTAAAACCGGCAGGATATCGGAAGGGCTTCAAGCGATAAGCGGGTTCGACTGAGTCTCGCCCGATGTGATACACTGGGTGACATGCGTTCGATAGATGAGAGAGAAAACCACTCACATCAGACGAGTAAAGGTCATGCTACTTACCTGCTCGATATGGATGGAGACTGTAGGATATGGAGGCTCCAGATTAACGATGGAGAAATGATTCGATGGATGACTAGATTTGACGAGGAAATAGACTGAGTCACATGAGATTTGAGGTCTGGTATGACCGATGAGTTGGCAGAGGAATCAGTTTCGCAGGCAATCTTGGAGCAACAGAAATAATGACTGTTCAAAGAGAACTGACACTCAGTTCATGAGGAAACAGGTGCCCACCTCTCTATGAAGCATTACACAGTGATGATGACGCAAAGCAGGGGAATTCAAGTGGACAGAGGTAGGAGATCCAGGGAGCCTGGAAGCGGAAATGAACAGTCAGGGAATGGATTGGGTTTAAGCCACAAATAGACAGAGAGTAAGAGAGAGGTAGAAAGAGAGAGAGAAGAAAATTGTAGAGAATAGAGAAGCCAAGTTGACCTACAGAGCAAAGGCAGCATCGAGAAGACAAAGACAGAGAGAGTTCGAGAGTCTGTGAACTCCAGAGAAGGCTTGAGAGGTTCAAGTAGCTCTTATGTGTATACCTATCAGGTATTGAGTACCAAATTGGAATCATACCACTGAGACCAGTTGAGGTCGAGATTCAGTAAGGGGAGTCTGTGTACTCTAAAGGCTTGGGGAATCCAAGTACAATCCTACTGATCATCATCTGTTAAGTGAGACTCAAATTGAGCTCATTATTGTAAAATATATGCTTTTAAGACACAATAGAAAGGCCACCACTGAAGGCTGGACCAGGAGACACAGCCTAGGAGGATTGGGTGAACTCCTTATTAAGCTTCTTGTGTTTTATGTGTTTGCTTACTGTGTTCTCTTACTGTTTTAGAGTCTGTGTATTTCGCAATCTGATCAATCTGTTGCATAAAATAACATAGGCACACCCCAGCACATGAGTCTGTAATACCTTCATTAATTCTCTAAGGTCATTTACGGGTGATTTCAAATCAGATGGTTTGCCCATCTTTCTCACAAAAGATGAAGAATATTTGAAGGTCCCTAATGCCCAAAAAGATGAAGACTACATACTAGCAAATGAGGTAGTTTTGTAGGATGAGTCAAATGATTATCAACGAGGATATATGAATTCATTGATAGCACAGGAAAAACAATATTCATTGAGAAGCAGAGATGTACCAGTCAATCCAATTCAAAAGAGAAAGGAAGCACAACCCAAAAATGACTCCTCAAACATTCAGAAGAAAGGGAAAGAGCCTGCTGATCTGACTTCCAGCAAAGGACCATCTGCAAATAGCATTGCAAACGAGAAGAACAATCAGCAAGGTGCAGCAAAAGAAAGAGTCGAAAAGAAGGACCTTCCAGTCAAATTTTCCGCCTTTAGTTTAGAAAATGAGATTACTAAATTAAAATTTTCAATTCCTTTGACTGAGTTGATTAAGAACAGCAGCTATAAACACCAGGTGTCCAAAATTTTGCATATAGATCCTTTATCTGATATGGTCAACGTAGAAGATGATCACCTTGAGCTCATTTTTGGCCCTGCCTCAGAAGGTCAGTCTGAGGATAGTGAAGTTCCTCCATTTTATATAAGCCTCAGACTACACGAGTTTGTCCTCCACAATGCCATGTTTGTCTCCGGAGCTTCCCATAATCTGATGCCAAAAGCCATTATGGAGAAACTAGGCCTTGACATTATTCGAAAGTGTCATGACCTGTACTCTTTTGATTCTGGTAGGGTTTGTTGTATTAGTCTTATTAAAGACGTGGTGGTATCTTTAGACCAAATTTCGGCCAAGAATGTTCTGATGGATGTGGTTGTCGCAGACATTCCACCATGGTTTGGTATGCTTTTGTCCAAATCATGGGGTGCAAAGCTTAAAGGGACTTTACAACTAGATTTCTCATATGCTACCATTACCGTGTTTGGCCAATTGAGAAAACTATACAGGGAGAAGAAAATGAAATTCATAATTACAAGCAAGGAGAAACTGCTTAATCATCCAATTAATGTTGTACATATGGACTTAGAGTCATTTGTATTATATTCATATAGTGGTTTCAGATCAGCCCTTGATCAAGAAAGACATAAAATTGCAAGTACTTCTGAGCATTCTACATATCAGCATCAAAAAGACAGTGAACAGCCGAAAAATGAAGAGATCAGTTAAAGTAAGAAAGAGAAGGAAACAAAATTTCAGCATTTAGAAGAAGAAGCAGGACTATGGAGCATGGATTTTGATGGAGCCATGGGTAAGGATGGTGCTGACATAGGGATTTGGGTTCGCAGCTCTGTTTTCCAGCCAAATAAAGTTCCTAGTAATGTTAGAATATGTTCATACAAATTGGCCTTTGACTATTCTAACAATGAAGCCAAGTATGAAGCGTTGATTGCAGGTTTGAAAATTCTAAAAAAGCTGAATGCAAAAAGGATATTAGTCTATGGATATTCAGAGCTGATAATCAAGCAAGTCAAGGGAGAATATCAAGCCAAATACCCGCGAATGAGGGCCTACCAAAATGTAGTTTTAGATATCTCACGAATGTTTCCAAATCATACTTTGACAACAGTACCTTGTGCTCAAAATGTTATTGTAGATTCACTTGCCACTGCTGCAAGTAATTTGAAGATTCTAATGAATTCCAACAACAAGTTTGAGATCCATGTCAAACACCGCCCTATTGTTCTGGACAATTTAAGGTATTGGCAAGTGTTTTGGGATGATAAGGAGATCAATACCTTTTTGCAGAATGAAGGAAACTACAAGGATGCTTCCATAGATGTTGACTATGATACCGATGAACCAGAAATTGAGGTGAATCAAATGGAAATATTGCAGCTGAAAGACAACATTATTCCTAAGGGTCTTATACCTTTAGAAGAACTCTTCGATCAAGATTATGTGGCTAGAAAGCCAAGCTTGGTGCTGATAGACAAAGGTGTTATGGATGTTAATCTTGGAACAATAGATAAGCCCAAGTTTGTGAAACTATCCAAAACATTGTCTCCCAAGGTAAAGTCTAAATATGTTAGATTCTTATCTGAATTTTCTGATGTGTTTGCCTGGGATTATTCAGATCTGAAGGTGTATGACAAAGATATAATTCAGCACACTATTCCCATCAAGCCAAATTAGAAGTTGTTCAGACAGAAGCTGAGAAGAATCAATCCCAAGTTGCCACCTTCCATTGAAAAAGAGGTGAACAGATTATAGAAGGCCAGTATAATTGTCCCAATCAGATTTTCTAATTGGATTTCGAATCTTGTTCTTGTAAGAAAGAAGACAAAAGAAATCAGATTGTGTATCGATTTCTGGAATCTAAATAAAGTATCATTTAAGGACAATTACCCGCTGCGAAGATGGATCATATCCTCAAAATATTGGTTGGAGCATCGTGTATGTCACTACTCTCATAGTCAAGTGGCTAAAACCTCTTCTGCTGAATATCATATCCCCGGAGTAGACGAGATTTTTCAAGGGGAGGAAAATATTGGATGGGATGGTAACCTCTCAAGAGGTAGTTCATTCCCTCAAGGCAAAAAGTCTAGCTAGAATGATGGTTAAGCTTGATCTATCAAAGGCCTATGATCGATTAAGCTAGGAGTATCTAAAGAGAATCCTTAGAGCCTATGGATTTAACCACAGATTGATAAATTGGATCAGTTCCATGATATCCATCACTTTCATCTCTATTCTGCTGAACGGGATCCCTACCCAAACCTTTAACCCTAGCCAGGGGCTAAGACAAGGTGATCCATTGTCACCCTTCCTGTTCATTATTGTTGTGGAAGGTTTGGGTAGATACATCAAAAACAAATCCTGGGAGGCTAGGATTAAAGGCCTTAGGATTTGGGGGAATGACCTTGCCATAACCCACCAACAATTCGTTGATGATATCATGTTTTTTTGCCAAGTATCACTTAGAGAAGCCCACAGAATCAAATAAATCTTGAATACCTTCATGATGGCATCAAGGGCCCAAATAAACAATGAAAAATCTTGTACCTTCTTCATTAACACCCAAGGGAATGTTAAGACCTATCTTGCTAGGATCTTGGGGTTTAGTACAGGAAACTTCCCCACTAAATACTTGGGCATGCCTCTATTGGAAAACTCTCTAAAACTGTCAAGATGTCAGCAGATCCTCCAAAAGCTACAAGGAAGGCTTGGAAGTTGGGCCCTTAGATTCCTCAACCTAGAAGGCAGAACTGTCCTCCTCAAATAAATGCTGCAGTCGATTCCAATATACCAATTGTCAGGCATGGCAGCCCCTAAGTGGGCTTGTACCAAAATGGTTGATATATTTAAAAAATTCTTGTGGGGAGGGGCTCACAAGACAAGGAAATGGGCCTTTATATCTTGGCAGGGACTAGTAAAAAAAAGATGGAAGGAGGGCAAGGCCTTAGGGACCCATACGCTTTGAACCAAGTAATGGGAGCTAAATTATGGTGGAGATGGATGGGGGGAGGAAGGCACTTATGGAAACAAATATGGACAAGAAATTATAACATGTCGGAGAGAACTGTGGATATACTATGGTATAGAGGCCCACCTAAAGGATCAGCAATATGGAACTTGGCAAGCCAAAATAGATACCTTATTAACTAGCATGCTTTCTGGGAAATTTGAAATGGAAGAACAACAAGATTTTGGTAGGACTCATGGCAGCAAAGATAAAGACTCATAGATAGGCAAGACTTTAGAGACATATATAGATTTACTAATGACAAAAAAATCCAATATGTAGAGAAATTATGGAAAGAAGAGCAAGGAACAGGGAACTGGAGGAGATGGAAGAAGAAGGAAGATTGGGGCCAGGGTATAGAGATAGAGAAATGGGTAGAATTTGAAAAAGAAATGAGATCAAGACAAATCAAGATTATGAATGACCTGGACATTATGAGATGGGACCACTCCATAAGAGGGACCTTCACCAGCAAAGAAGTGCATAACTTAAGAGCAGAAAAAGCCCAAGATGGACAAGGACTTCTTTAGAAAAAAATCTGGAAGGGGGTATGGCGGCCAAAGGTAGGCCATTTCCTATGGTTGGTATGCAAAGGGAGGATCCTAACCTAGGACCAACTTTAGGAAAAAGGAATTCAGGGCCTGTCCTTATGTTGAATGTGCCAACAAAATAGAGAGGATATGGAGCACATGCTGAATTCCTGTCTGTTTGTGGAACAAAAATTGGACCAGCTGCAAGGAGTCTTCGAAAGGATGGATGGGGATTGCCATAGCCTAAAGGAAACAATCCTTCTATGGCGCAACAATATTTTCTCAAGTCCAGTATTGAACTGAGGATGGGGACTGGCCTTGGGTTTAAACCTATGGGCCATATGGAAAGAAAGAAACTGCAGAATTTTCAAAAATAAAATATCAAATCAAGAATAGGTATGGGAAGGAATATTTAGAAACATCATGGATACTATATTAGCAGAACAATGGAGCCCCGAAGATTGGCAAGTTTCCCCCCAGGAAGTAAGAATCCTTCCAAAACTTAACGTAACAATGGAAATGATGGATGCAAATGCTTGGGAAAAAGATAGGATGGATATAGGCTCCCCGGTTCAATTCACTACCTCTGGAGAAGGTTTCATAAAACTGAATTTTGACGGGGCTTAAAATCGGAACTCGAGCACAGCAGGCCTTGGTGGAATATTTAGAGACACTCAAGCTAAAACGCGGCTCATTTATGCAAACTCATGTGGGATAGCAAGCAACAACGAGGAAGAATTCACTACAGCGGGTCAAGGACTTCAAATAGTTGTAAGAATGGGATACCGAAATGTCGTGGTGGAAGGAGATTCTAGTCTGGTCACAACCACCTTGGTGAAACTCAACAACAACACATCATGGGACAAATTGAGCCAAAGTTGGAGGACAGTGTGCCTTATACACGAGATAGGGGAGCTTATTCACAAGTTTGACTATATAATGGTCCGACATTTAAGAAGGGACGGGAATAAAGTGGTTGAATTCTTAGCCAACTGGGGCTATAATCAGCCAAAAGGCTTGCTAGAAAAATTATGGCCGATACAACCCAGGGATGATAGGTTCAAATATCTGGAGGGATATACTGGGCCACGATCATAGGCAAAGCCAAGAAAATGGGAATATAAACAACCAAAACCCCAATCGGGGTGTGTGCCAGAGGATGGGAAGGACGATGGAAAATTATGAGGAGTAAAGGATGGGTACCACCCACCCCCCCCCTGCCACATGCTCATGGCAATGGGTGTGGTGGCGTTTCACATGAATACATGCAAGGATGTTGGGAAAGGTGGGAGGCATGGCAAGGACAAGTTGGGAGGTGTAGCAGGTAAGGAAAGATAGGGGAGTGGCAATTTCATTGTTGATTGTGGAGTTAAGGAAAGACAGGGGAGTGTTAATTGCATTGTTGTGTGCGGAGTTTGGAGATGGAGCACTGTAGCAGGGAGGCAAAGGCATTGTAGATGTCATCTGCGGAGAGAGCATGGGTATGTATATTGGTCCTGCAACCCTCTTGCAATGGCGACATGGTTTGTTTCTTACTAGACGGATTGGGAGAAACTTGGGGAGGGGAATTGGGGGACTTGCTGGGGAAAGCGTCTCAGGAATTTTATGGTTGTTTTCTAGTTCTACATCCTAGCTATAAGGCACTCGAGTTTTGACCTCACCAGTGGTCGGGAAGTCCCTCCTGAGAGCTGCATTATGACCTCGCCTGATAATTGGGGTGGAACGGGAGAGGCTATGCACTCGGGATGGGTAGGCTATAAGGAAAGCAGAGGAGCAATGCAGTTTGACTGGGCAGAGGGGAATGGGAAGGCTCACCTGAGCATGGGGACCCTTGCTTGGCTGAGAGATGGGACTTTCAACCACTCAGGGTATGAGTGACAATGGGAAGGGAGAAGTGAGAAGCACGCCAGGATAATGAGACAGGCCTTATCTTCCGATTGGGTTGTCACCCAACGTGAGTCTTGCTCAGAGAGTAATTGGGGTAGGAAAAGTGTTAAGGATAACAATGACAATGAGATTCAAAGCTAGAGGTTAATACCTCGTTCCTATGAATAGGTCTTGTAAAAAGTGGAGATGGCTCGTCCCACGAGAGGAATAGGTCACGACAGACACGGGAGGGAGCATGCAAGGGCCAAAGATCTGAGCACTTTGGAATCACGTAGAGGATAGAAATCTGTTGAACAACTCATCAGTGAAGCCACTATGGCTTACAAGGAGGAAACAAATGTAGGCATCCATAATATACTGGAAGAATGGGAGGAATAAATTAAGCAACACAGCGAGACAAAGTAGGAGATATAGAATTGGAGGACCTTAGTCCAGGACCCTGGAATACGAAAGGCAGAATAACTCAGTTTAAGCAGACCCTTTATCTCTATTGACTTATTAAAATCCTACTGGGGAAGGCCATGGAACAAATATCAGTGGGGATGGCTCTATCCCTCCAAGACATGCCCAATTACAAATAGGATTTGTAGCGAATCCAATTCCAGCTACATAAGTAGGACATCCATCTGGATAGAATCCAAAGGCACATCCCATGCATCATTGAATTAACTAAGATTCCTGGTGAAACTGTCAAGGATCTGGCACTAGTCGAATTGACATCAGAAGAGTAGCAGGAATAGTTAGTTAATCTGGTCTCTTTTTGTTTTATGTGGGTAGCATTTACTTTACATTATGCATGCTTATGATAGATAGACATATAGTATCTTGCCATGAAACTAAGACATATTCAGCTTAGTTAAAAAGATTGATACTATACTATTTTTGGATGGCTTATAACAAGGATAGGTGGCCAATAGACTTGGTTTCCCATTCGACAATTTGAGGCCACCTATCTCACATAAGTGGTGTAAATTTTCCATTTATAAATAGAAAATGAAGGATCCTGCCAAGGTTAACAAAAAAAATGAAAGCAAAACATTTCAAGAAGATGAGCTAATGATTAAGGCAAACAATGAAATAGTTGCATGAGGACATGCAACAACTTTAGTTTGGGGGTATGTTGGGTCTCCAAAATGTCATCCACTTTCACCTTTCCTTCCATTATTTTAACCTCATTCCATAACTATGTAACTCTATAAAGCCTACATTAGTAACCATTTTCATGACCATATGGGTTTATTAGTATTATTTTTCGAAGTCATTAATTTTAAGTATTTTAAGTGAATTTGTGATTAATTATTAAAAAATTAACACATTTTCATATATATATATATATATATATATATATATATATATATATATATATATATATATATATATATATATATAGTGTTATGCATTTTATGGTATGGTAGGCCTACTTGAAGATTCTAGAAGGGTCCTACTTGGCCTCTTACTTACAAATTAGAATTTCAAATACCAACTCATGAGGATTTGTAGAATATTTTAGGAATATATGGTCATTAATCTAAGCACATTAAAAGGAGAAGAATCATGGAGGTTTTGATATGTGTCCTTATCAAAACTATGAGAGAATTTGGAGAGGATTTGTATCTTGTATTTTTAGGAGATTGGTTGAGACAAAAGTGGATTTAGGTGAGATTTGAGGGATATCTATTTATTGATCAATTATCCATAGTTTTTGTATAAATAGGGGTGCATCTTTCGAAGGAGCCCATGTATCTAATGTATATCCTATCTATGTATTCATCCATCTTGTAATTTTTTTGGAGTTTTTCTCCATCTTTATAAAATATAAGTTGTCTTTTTCATCTCTAGGATGTGATAGTTGTTCAGTGCGAATACTAAGGCATGGAGGGCCCCCTTCAGCCATGGTTTGTATATATTTTTATATATTGGTAACATAGTATAGTTTTGGTATTTCATTTATTTTCACCAAGTGTGATTTCAATTATGTGATTGTGAGTGGGATTTCCTTTCAGCAAGTTTGCTTTCAATTATGCAAGTGTGAGTATGATTTCCTTTTCGCAAGTGTGATTTCAATTATGCAAGTGTAGTGTAATTTTCAATTCTAAAAGAGTGGTGTGATTTCCTTTATGCAAGTGTGATTTTAATTTATGCAAGAGTTGTGGGATTTCCCTTATGCAAGTCCGATTTCAATTCCTTTCGTTTGGATTTAGTTTTATTTATTTTAATAGTTTCAATTGCATTATATTAATCTAATATGAAAGATAACCACCTAGTACATATAGTACAAGTATACCTCATCAGTTTACGAAACCTGGGGTTGACAAATTAAATGACGGGGATTTAACTCACAATACCCCAACCTCTAGTGTTGAAGAGGAAGAGAAGGAAGAGGAAGGAGAAGAAGAGGAAGGAGTAGAAGAAGCAAAGGCAGAAAAAATAGAGGAAGAAGAAAAAGAAAAGGAGGAAGAAGAAAAGAAAGAAGGAGAGGAGGAGGAGAAGGAAGAGACCAACACTAAGAAAAATACTACACTTGAAGAAGAGGAGATATCCCCAAGATTGTGTCCTGAACCCACTAAAAAGGAGGTCATTGTTGCCTTAGCTGCCTTGAACACACCCATCAAGTCCAAGAGGAAAACGCAGAGGCAGACTCCCCTCTATTTCAAAACAAGAAGAAGCACTAGGATTAAATAGGGGAGGCCACAAACACCAGAAAAAAAAACCCATCATAATTAAAGAATCACCAAGCAAGCAGGAGGAGCTAGAGTCCATGGGAATCAAGGTTGATAAAGTCACATCACCAGAAGAAACCCCAAAGGCTACCATCACCTATGTTGGGAAGGCTGTCACCAGGTCAACATCATCTAAGGAAACCAAGGGACATGTAACCCTCCAACTGAAAGGAAAAGGCTAGCTATAGGATCCGTAAATAGAGCTACAGGAAACACTGGAAGCGCTACAGGAAAGATAGAAAGAGCCACAAGAAGAGAAACAAAGGTAGAAATAAGGCAGTGAAGCAACACCACATGTACATGAGGGGGTAACTTCTCCAAATACATTCTAGGGAAATTTTCCATAGTTGTAGGAGCCTATCCCACAACCAAATCTGAGCTCCTACTACAAGTTCATTGAGGGAGGCAGAGTGATACCACAGAAATTTGCAATCCCTCTCTTCTTTGAACTTGAAAAAGAAGGAGGATGGACACATCGATGGACACAAATTGATAAGTCAAAGAAAGTAGAAGATGTGAGCCATATGGAAGAAAAACTTTGCGAGATGGGTAGGGAGTTGAGTGAATTGAGAGATAGAGAGTACACCATGAGAATACAGTTGCAGGCATAAAATAGATGGTTGAGGAGGAAGTGGCAAGAAATGAGAGCCAATTGGTCACCATGGAAAGCCTCTCCCTAGATGCACTTCAATGTAGGCCTCCATCCAAATCATATGCACTATACCTCAAAGTTCAATGGATGCAGTTTCAAATTAAGACATTAGCACAATAGGCGACCATGCCATTCCAAGATTATAGGCAATTCATCGAGCTATGTGACAAGACCACCCTTGAAGACAAGGCCAAATTATTTGAATTCTTCCTGCACAACCTTGACTTGATAGACTTGAATGTGTTGGATCCCAATGGAAAGTTGGGTGACTTGCAGCTAACGGCCCTTGCATAATGGATGAGTCCACGAGGGCTTCACTCAATGAACCTTTGACATATCATGTGCGTTCATGGCATATTAAATAGTACCCTTAATTTGACTAAATATTGGAAAATATCTCTAAAAATCACATTATTTAACCCCCTACCAATATGAACCAAATACACCTTCCCAATTTAAAAACCCCTACTTTCATTTCATATTGTAGGTATCCATTTTTTCATTAACATTTTTTATACCCCTTTATATTTTTTCATTAACTTTGGGATCCATTTTTTATACCTACCAATATAAAAACCCTCTACCCCCTATATATCCCCCAATATATTATGTCATTTTTTTCTCAATAAATATCCCCCAATATGAACCCATGTGATATGGTATTGCTCCCCCAATGAAGCCCCCGTGGATGATTCATGAGAAGGCTAGGGCCAAGGAGGTGAAGACAATAGTAGAAAAAGAGGAAAGAGATCCCCTCTACATCAGAGAAAAAAAAAAAAAATTCCATGGTTGTTATTAGTAACCACAACATCATATCCAATGATGCTCAACTTGCAAAAAGATACCTGGCTACCTAAGAACATGCCATATCCCATTTTGAGAACACTTTAAGATTGTTTGAGACTGAGAGACAACAAGCATGCTAAAGGACATGGAATAACCTGTCACATAGTCTCCGGATCATGGAGTACCACTCTCCGAAGAGATTGCGAAATGCATTGGAAAGTACACCCATGTATAAGAAGGCCATGAAAAGACTGAAGATCAATTGGATTGGACTAAATCTCATTCCACCTTTGCTGTTGGGTTTTCTGGAAGGTAGGAAGGAAGAAGAGGAAAGAAAGTAGTGGGAAGAGATAGAAAAAAATGTAGGGTTTCATTGACGGTGCTAGACCTGCCAACATTTCAAGGGATCTCCCCCATAAGAAGTCCCAAATAGACCTCAAACCATTTTTTATAGGAGTCCCAGCAGTGGGGTAGTATAGTATCGTCTTGACCGTGGTTGTGCACAGAGGTGAGTAAGATGTCCATGTTGGTAGCAAGGGTGTGACATGCACAACAAGTCAGGGAAGGTGCAAGACTCGGTCTAACACATGTAACAAGGGTATGAGTGCGCCCCTTAGAAACCTATGACAACACATGGCTTGGATGGGAACACACGAGAGAGATACATCACAAGCTGGAAATAAAGTTTTCCAACAATCCAAAGTGATGGTTAAACCAACAACACATCTCGATAAGATTCATACAAACATATATAGAAAAGTCCATACATACATGCGTAAACAACAAATACATATATCATTAGAGTAACCAAGATAACTGAAATACAATAACAATGTATGCAAGAAATGTGTTGGCTATGCTATATTAAGAAAGTGAAATATCTGAACATACAATATAGAGCTATGACCAACCAAAAATCCCAACAACGTAATGTTACAGTCACCACTGCCTGCTCCTCCAAAGAGATATACTAGCTCTACATTGTGGAAAAGCCAAGGCTCATTACAATACACTCCAAGCTTTCTCTAAGATACACCTATAGGAAGCTTGGCTCCCAAAATCTTGTATAATGAGTTATGAGGTTCTATAAATAACAAAATTTGGGGTGACACTTAACATTCCTGGTTGTGACTCTTCACCTACCCTCATGACTCTTCAACTACTACATGCCTGTTACACTCTACTATTGACACTTAGTCTTTCACTTGTACAAGATGTTACATTACAATCTACACATGTACCCATGTGAGACAAAATAGGCTTGAGTAAGCCATGCAAAATATCACTAAGACTCGAACAACTATGGGAAGACTAACTCTTTGACATCCTCGCAATGATCGATGGTGGTGAACTGATGCCAAGCTTGGTAGTCTGTGATGGTATCTGCGTGCTCAATGGTGACATCCTGCTGAAAGCACACTCTTGCCTCTATTGAATATGGGTACACTGATTTTTCACCTCTATCCAACTTGTCTGATAACATGTGCATCATAGTCTTGACTGCAGGTGGACCAACAACATACTAATGCATAGTATCTGCGTTGATCTCCAAGTCTGTGCTGGTATCTACACACATCAACTCATCAAAGTACATGTCCATCTCTAGTTGGACTTAGTTCTTTGACTTTTCCTTGGTGAGTGTGCGAATATATGGGATCATTTGCATGTGCATAATGACATCCATGCTTCTGAACACTCGTGCATGTGAAGCTTGCAAATTGGTGATGAGCTGTGGGAGTTCCTCATAGTTCTGGATCTCACTCTAGATGCGTGCCTTCAACTCTACTATCTTTTCCTTCATCATCTTTGGAAAATGAAATGGGGATCCTTTGTACCTCATTGTCCATGTTTGCATGTGATCGACAACAGTATGCAGATTTGAAAAGATGGGTGCTCTCCTAGTATAGCATTGCTACCAACCGTTGAGATGGACAACTGACTTATGCATGATGACAAATATGGAATACAACATCCGAATCACTGTCTCAAGAGATGATACTTCATCCAATATCGCTCTCTTCAATTCTACTCTAGAGGATGATGTAACATGTTCTCGTCCCTACTTGGGCACTTGTAACTCCTTATCCATGCACTCATTCTCAGCTATCAAGAATTGAACACTCGAGCTGGTGGCTTCTGCATATTCTCTGGTAGCATCACCCAATGCTTCTAGATTCTTGCGCACATCAAATACGATCACTCATTCTTAAAACTACACAGGAGATATGTGAACATCTGGAGTGGGCACTCTGTGTGACTGTAAAAACTCTGTGTTGTGACTCATCAAAAGATATGTTGTGCATCTCTGCTTCTGGATTGTCTTCAAGGTTCTATGTGCCTCCTTGATCGCTTGGGACTTTCTCTACTTCTGGATCTGATGAAGCTAATGGGGTGACCTCTTAGTTTTGAGGCATGAGGTCAATATCCTTATCTAACTCTAGCTGCACCATATTCGTATCCATATGTTGTAGCATCTGTTCAATTTCTTAAGCTAAGTCCTGCTCCTGTGATTTCTCACCCTGTCTTCTTTGTGCCAGTTGTTCGAATGAGTCTATAACTTGTATGGGAGCATTTTCATCAATTTGTGCATGTTATGCCCCCTGCTATGCTTGTCTCTATTGCGCTTCCTTCTCTCTTCTGCGTAGCTCCTGTTCTTCTCGGAGTTGTTGCTTCAACACCTGCAACTCCTTTTATGCTTCCTACATCCTATGTTTCTCTCTTAGCCTTTGCATGATCTTCTTGTCGCGATGTTGCCTTTTAGCCAACAAGCCTACAAATTGGTGATGAGTTGTTGGGAACATGTCCCCTGGGGGTCAATTTTGGGATTACAAACCCAAGTTTTGGGGCATAAGGCCCAAATTTTGTATAAATAATGTAAATTCTTCACATTTTGAGGTCATGGAGTGTGAAGATATCCAAAGTCAAAAAGGGTTTTCCACCCTTAGTCTAGATAGGTTGTGTTGGTTTTGGAGATCGCCCTTGGTCCACGGACCATGGGATTGTATAAAAAGGAGAGTCTTAGAGAGTCTAAGGTAGTTCAGTAGTCATCATCCATTGATGTAATATGTTTGGGAGAGATAAGAGAGAGAGTCTTAGCAGAGGAAGAGGCTCTGCAATTGAGTACACATAGGCGTAGGATAGAAGTTAGCTGCTCAGTGTGTGGACCCCTGCAGTTGTGTGTGCAGGGCAGGTAGAGTCTGTATTGAAAATATGAATCATCAATAAAGAGAATTGTTTTTGACTTACTATGTACTTTCCATCTATGTAAGCGTTATTTTACCGCTATTATAAATGTTGCGATTATGCTATGTTGAATGTTGAATTTCAGATATAATGTTAAGTTGATGCACGAAAATATATGTTTCCCCCTATTACATGAATTCAAGTAATAATATATGTTTACGTGAGGATAATCTTAATTGTATGGTAAAGTTGGCTAATACCTAAGAAAATTTGGGAAATAAGTCAGTAACCTAGTTACAGAGGCGTGTAAGTGCCTCAATCATCGTCTAGGGTTGCGTGAAGGACAATCAGATATCTTCGCAGAGGTTTTGGAAGATGGAAGAAGAAGTACATTGATAAGCCCTAAAGGCTTATCGATCTGCGCAAAGATAGGAGTAAGGGTATAATATCAACATCACGACTATCTCAGGGTGCAGAATCTTGGTTCCTCCATCCCCCCATACTGCTTTGGGTGAGACTTCAGTCCTGTTGAAAAGTGCAACAAGAAATGCTAAAAATAGAAAATGCTAAAAATAGCACTGTTATAAATAGCCTGGCTATAAATAGAAATTCAGCCATTAGAGATCTTAACAACAATGCGTGAAAAGTGAAAGTGCTAAAAATAGCTTTTCTAAAAATAGCATTTCAGGATCCCTTCTTATTTTAGTCAGTCCCTGGACTAAACATAGGAAGTAAAATTCGAATTTGATATTAACAGCGGTTTGAAAATTAATTAATTAATTCATCTTGAGTTAATTAGTTAAGGAAAATCAAACTTGAAGTCTATGTGAGGACATGCAACAGTTTCTCCTTTGATTGAGGGATTTATCCATCGGTTAAAGAAATAAGGATGAGTTGTAATTAGTTGGCTCAGTTAACTGAGTCAAGTCCAGTTAGACTAATTTAACAATTTGTTAAATTAATGAGAGTTCAGTTAGTTAATGTTTGCATGAATGTAACTATTGTATTTCAAATAACTGAGTATTCACTCATGGATAACTCATGCATGTTAGTTCAGTCAGAGACCCAGTTGAGATCAGATGGAGGGACTGTGTACTATCAATTGCAAGAATATTCCATTGTGAATATTCCTTGCATGCAAAAGGAATATTATTCCTTGAGGATTGCGCAGTTGGACCTGAGGTTAGAGTGAGTGTGATGAGGCCAATTCACACATGTGATATCATTGGAACCTAATCAAAACTACACAAGGAAATAGGAGGCTTGGAGGGCTTGAGGAAGATATATTCTATGTCTATTGAGTTTGTGAGCTGTATTTGTTTTTGATTACAGAGAGAGCAAGATAGCTTGAGAGTTGATTCTTTTTGTAACTTGAATAAGATTTCCACTTGTATGATAATACAGAGTTGGGGTTTTAGGCTGGTGCTTTCCCTAGTGATATATCTTCTGTGTTATGGTTGATTACTTCTCATTCTTAGTTATATCTGTTCTTGATTGGTGATGCTCATATTTGTTTAAGCTTCCACAAAGTTTATGGTAGAAGTAGATCTAGTATTATGCTTTAGGACATTGCATATATCAGTTGATCTACAAGTGAAAATTCTACAAGTCCATGCTCCGTAGATTGATGCTGAAAGGGTTAGCAGTGTAGGGATTTTCTTGGTTGCTTAATGTTGAACCTGGATCAAGGCCCATCAAGCCAACAAATGGTTCCGTTGCCAGGACTGGGATCTACATAACAAGATGTGTGATGTTGTATCATTGGAATCCAACTAAGAAAGAGATCGAAAATTGGTTGGATAGAAAGATCCACAAATTCATGGCATAGGAAAACAAGAATCCACAATTGACAAAAGAACAGTGGTTGGACATATACCTGTACAGAGAAATACATGAAATATTCTTCTGTTCCTTCCCAGTTGAGTTATACGAGTGGATTATGAAGTTCGCAGATAGCCAAGGAAGGTGGGGGCTTGACAATTTGATTATTTGGACACCATAGTTAATAAGGAGATTGGAAGCTTCTAAATATAATATCACGTGTGTTTTCAACCATTGGCTCGACCGTATCATAGGAGGATTTGTGACAAAGTTTGTAGTCGATACCTCTGTCAATTATAATGATGCAGAGCGTTGCTTCTTTAAAGGACCGCGAGGTAAGTATTTGAAGTCACTAAATACTTGGATTAATATTCTCTTGTGTGAATAGCGAGTCATGCGGATACCTTGATATTTGGAGCTACAGGAAGTAGAAAGTAGTTTAGGGACAGAGGAAGAAAAGGTCTTGAGTATAACCCACTGATCGAGCCTCCTTTGAGTGACGACGAAGGAGCAGCGCAGTCTTCTCCACTGAGTGTTGTTTAGTTGATAAGACAAGGGTTCCCGCAAATACCTACACCACCTCCATCCTCATCCCATCCATCCACACTGCCTCCATCCTCATCCCATCCATCCACACCGCCTCCATCCTCACCCCCACCTCTCACCCCATCACCCACACCACCCCCACCTCCAATGCTGTTCAACATGGCAAACTGTGTAAAGCTACCTATATCCAAGGGCGTAGGAAATGAAGATCCTAACCAGTTTTGGTTCGTGGTGAAGGTTGTATGGGAAGCTCAAGGTATCATAGATGACCAGATGAAGAAATCCATGTTGGTTAGTGCTTTGGAGGACTGCGCACTAACATGGTACATTAAGTACATCACTGATAACCCAATGTCCACATTGGCAGATATCCAGGTTGTGCTGAATAGAGAATTCAATAGACCTAAGTCTCAAGCACAGTCGATTCAGGGATTCAAAGAGATCATGATGAAGCCAGAGGAGATGCCCTAGGATTTGGATCAAATATTGAAGTGTGTGATCCATGAAGCCAACATGAACTTAACTGATGGGCATCATTGCGAATGGTTCGTGGCCTCGTTCTTGCCCCACCTAAGGGTTTCGCTATCACAATAGAAGATTGGGACCCAGGCAGAAGCTCTGGAAATCACAATGAGACTACATGAGACACCAATGCAGGATGCTAATCTAGGGGTTAAACATATTCATGCGTAGTTGCAAAGCCTTTCTCTCGAAATGAAAATTCTGAAGAAGGACAGAACAGCTCGGCCAGAGGTGCACGAAGAAGTTTGGTACCTAAAATGAAAAGGTCAGGGGCATGAGAAGGATCACAGCCAAGTCTTTGAGAAATATGTTGCAGCAGGGGGACAAATGCCTCTACGAATGGAGGCTACAATAGGGCCAAGTACAGGGCCCATGCTATGGTGCGCTATATGCTAGGTGGCTAGGAAACATGTGACCAACAATTGCCATTCGCTACAGAAATTCATATGGACACCACAACAACTCCTTTGCAATTTCTATCAATCAGTAGGTGATGATGAGCACAATTGTCATAGTTACAAATTAATGATGGATATGATGCTTGCATATAGGGTGCAGGCAGAAACACAGCCTCCAGACCAAGGCGTTGGGGGAACGCGAGGTGAGTATCAGGGGCGTGGCCGAGGCTGAGGTGGAGGAGGGCCTAGTAGAGGTTGAGGACAACTTATTTGTTATAATTGTGGAGACCCAGGACACTACATGAGATACTATCTGAATCTGACACAATTGTCATGCTGCTACTGTACTCAATTTGACCATGCGACTGAGGATTGCCCAATACTGTTGGCTAAGATTCGTGAAAAGGGGGCGCAGCCTCCGTAGCTGATGCAAAACCTCCATATTATGAGGGTTGAGCCTTGCAAGGAATACCCTAAGGTAAACATTATGCTATGAAGCAGAACTACGACTAGGGAGGATAAAGGAAAGTAGCCTGCAGAAGGCGAATGGGTCCGTAAAGCACTAGAAAAGGAGACTTGGTTTGATTTGGAGCATGAAAAAGAAACATTTATGGAAGCAAAGAAAAGCTTCACTAAGGCCTCTACCTCAAGAAGTCAGGAGAAACCAGTTGAAGAAATGGACCCATCCATGGTTACCACATTCTTGGAGACCTGCATGAAACTTCTCCACGATAGTAAAACTATGAAGGGTCTGTAGAAATTGATTAATCGGTGTGTTGGAAAGGATGGCACTACTAGCGAGTCACACATGGTCACAAAGCTTAGCAAGCATAAGGCAAGGACTGGGCGTGAGATGAGACTCAACGTGCAAATAGGGGAATACGAAATGGACTAAGTTATCTTGGATCTAGGGTCTGACGTGAATGTTTTGCCAAAGCAGACATGGGAAATAATGGGGATACCTGCACTCCAGTGGTCTTCGATCTAGTTAAGGATGGAAAATCAATAGAAAATTATCCCGATGGGGAGGCTACAAGGGGTAACAGTTGACATCAAGGGCGTAAGCACACTGGCGGATTTTAAAGTAATAAATATTGTGGATGATAGCAATCCCTACCCTGCACTCCTTGGAATTGATTGGGCCACTAAAATGAATGGGGTAATCAACCTGAAGAAGTGAAAGATGATATTTCAAAAGAAGTTCTCCATGTAGTGGTGCTGCTGGATCCTGCAGAAGGACCGTGCTATACAGAGCCAGTCCATGATTATGAAAGTAATGACGATCTAGACCAGATTTACAAGATAACACCACGAGACCAGGATTGGGTAAATCTGATAGTGATTGGACATATTTCATGGGACTGCGAGAGGTCCTGCACATTAGATTCGGACAAAGAATTAGAGCACTCACAAAATTGGCTACATGAAGTATCTATGCTGCGTTGTAATATGATGACCAAGTCATTGAGTTGCTTGTCATTGGAAGTCAGGGGTCTGCCTGACTATGATGGGCTAACTGATGTTGATCGCTTTTTGGATGCATTGGAGAGAGAAGTGCTGTTGAAACATCGCTTCTAGGCCTTGGACTGGGTACTGTGCGCTACGCTCACAAGATGGTGGGGTGTGCACAAGGATAATTTCGGTGATTGGCGCGATTATAGGAGGATGATGAGAATGTGTTTTGGGCAACCAAAAGTGTGGATGACATACAAGTATGATGGAAGGGATGATCCACGTGATCACCTAGCCAAATGGACTAAGGCTTATGGAGTGGAGCCCCAGCCTGAATGGGTGCATTTGTTTTGTCATACCCTGGATGTCATACCAATGAATTGGTACTTGGAAACAGAGCTCTACCATGGCACTGAAGAATGGGACATCTTATGCCAGGGGTTTATAATGATGTTCAACTTTGAGGATGGGTTTGACTGTATTGACATGGCACTACAGGAGGTTAGAGAAATGATCTTTAGGATACCGCAATATCCTTTGGACCTAGTTCAACTTTATTAGACTACCCAACTAAATCACACGCTAGAATGCTATAACGTGACTGTTGAAGAAGAAGACGAGGATCCCAGAAAGATTAATACTCTGGAAACTGAGGGTCATCACGAGGTTGAAGGTTTGTAGATAGAGGATCCAGACATAACCACGCCGCTGAAAACTAGGCAGGTCAACATTGGCACAAAGTCGGAACCAAAATTTGCAAATATTGGGGACTATTGGGATGATGCAACAGTAGACAAGGTTGTTGAGCTCCTCCGCGAATATCAGGATTTGTTCCCCACGAAGTTTTCTAATTTAAAAAGGATAATAGGAGACTTGGGTATCATGAAGAGCACCCTAAAACCGGACCCGAAACTCGTAAAACAAAGACCTTACCACCTTAATATGAAGTATAAGGAAAGGCTCCACATTGAGTTAGATAAGATGCTCGTGACAAGAATTATTGAACCAGTGGAAGAATCTGATTGGGTAAGCTCGATAGTGATTCAGGAAAAGAAACAAAAAGAAGAAATAAGGATATGCGTGGATCTCCAGAAGTTGAATGACGCTGGTGTGCATGATCCTTTCCTGACCTCATTCACTGATGAGGTCTTGGATAATGTAGGTGACCAAAAAGCACACTCTTTCACTGATGGGTCCTCTAGGTACCATCAGATCAATATCTCGCCTAAGGATAGAAGCAAGATGACCTTCGTGACTAAATGAGGATGTTTTCAGTACACTGTAATGCCTTTTGGGCTGAAGAATGCGCCAACAATATTTTCAAGCGTAGTCATTGCAGAATTCAAAGACTTCATTTATAAGTTTCTAGGGGTATACTTTGACGATTGGACAATGTTTGGATTGGTCAAGCGCCATGTGGCAAGTCTGCACTTGATGTTAGATACATTTCGGAGATACCAGTTCCCACTCAATCTGAAGAAGTGTCTATTTTGGGTCCCTTTCAAGATCTGGTAGGTCATGTGGTATGCAGACAAGGATTGATGGTAGACCCCGCGAAGATTGTGGTGATAATCAATTTGGAAGCGCCAAGGAATGTGAAATAGTTGCACGCAACTCTAGGGCATACCAGATACTATAGGAAGTTCATCAAGAGATATTCCGAGATCACTGTGCCTATGGAGAAATTATTGAAAAAGGATGCTACGTTCTGTTGGAATGATGAATTCTAGAAGAGCTTGGACGTGATGAAAGAGAAAATGGTCACCGCGTAAATCCTAGTCTTCCCAGACTAGAAGAAAGAATTTCATGTGCACGTGGATGCCTCATGTATTGCGTTGGGGGTCGTGCTGACACAGGCTGGTGAGGGGGAATTGGACCATCCTATAGCATTCGCAAGCAGGAAGTTGTCTAAGGCTAAGAAGAACTATTCCACCACAAAGCGGGAAGGACTAGCCATGGTGTACGTGCTCCAAAATTTCAGGCACTATTTGCTAGGTGGACATTTTAAGATGTATACGGATCATTCTACATTGAAATACTTTATCAATAAGCCTATGTTGGGGGGGAAGATCTACAGATGGTTGTTGTTGTTGTTCCAGGAGTATGACTTTGAAGTTATTGTGAAGCCAGGATGATTGAATGCGGGACCTGATCATCTATCGTGCATTGAAACGGGAGAGGAACCTACTAATTTGGAGGAGGGGTTTCCTAACACGCAGATCTTTGTAGTGCATGTCACAGATAGTCACTTTGAAGATATCATACATTTCCTGACGACGGGAACTACTCCGGAAGGGTATATAAGCCAACAGAAGAAGGAGTTAGTGGTGCGTGCGGCAGACTTCTCTATCATTGCAAGGAACTTGTACAAAATGGGGTTAGACAAAATATTGTGATGTTATGTACCTAACTTTGAATGAAGCAAAATTGTCATAGAGGCTCATGGAGGAGCTTGCAAGAGGAAATTATGCAGGGAAAGCAACAACGCAGAAGGTTCTACGTGCTGGGTTATGGTGGCCAACCCTGCATAAGGATGTGAAAGCATATTGTAGGGCATGTGATGCATGTCAAAGGACTAGCAGTCCATCGTGGAGGGATGAATTTCCTTTGATGCCACAGATGACATTACAACCATTCGAGAAATGGGCGATTGAATTTGTGGGCCCAATTCAGCCTCAAGGAAAGAAAACAGGTGTGCGGTACATCATCACCGCAACTAATTACTTGACTAGGTGGGCGGAGTCATAGCCTATGAAGGACTGTACAAGCATGACAACAGCAAAGTTTATTTTTTAATACGTGTTGACAAGATTTGGCTATCCAAAGATCTTGATGAGCGATCACAGTACGCACTTTCTTAATAAAGCAATCAGCGCGTTGACAAAAGAATTTCAAGTGTATCATCAGAAGAGTACGCCTTATCATCCGTAGGCCAATGGGATGGTGGAAGCCTTCAATAAAATACTAGAGAATGCACTGACGAAGGTCTAAAATTCTCATAGAAATGACTGGGATGTGTGCGTACCTGCAGTGCTATGGGCCTATAGAATAACTTGCAATAAGCTGACTAGGCAAATGCCTTTCAGACTCGTGTATGGTGTAGAAGCTATGATGCCAATGGAATACATTGTACCTAGTATGTGCATAGTGGCACTCACAGGAATGGTGGACCGCAGAGCCCTGGAAGAGAGGCTTGCGCAGCTAGTAGATCTTGAGGAGGATGGATTCCTAGTTGTATTTCATCAACAAGTTCAAAAGGAGCGCGAAAAGGCATGGCACGATCAGCACATCAAACTACACACCTTCAAGGTAAATGATCTGGTCTTGTTATATGACAGTAAATTTGATAAATTTCCAAGGAAATTTTAGATGCACTGGCTAGGGCCATATGTCACTAAGAATATTACCGATGGTGGAGCAGTTTAGCTAGTTAAATTGAATGGAGAACCCTTCTTAAGGAAGGTGAATGGCAGCCGATTGAAGCCATACACTGGTGATCCAGCTAGGTGACTATATGAGGGAAGCACAGTCTTAGCACTCCAGGTAGTTGAAAGGAGGCGCGAGACTATAAACTACATTGCCCAGGTTGGAGAGCTGCATGGAATGAGGGAATGTCACATAGTCCGCAACAACGCGTAAAGAGTTGCACTACTAGGGGAGAAACCGTGCAGAGCAGTCAAAAAGTGACCATTAAAGTCACTGTTCATTATTTGACAACAAAAAAATGGCCAAATGGAGCCGGGGGGGGGCGGCATTTAAGTCAGAATTTATGGGAAAGATCTTTGAAAATCTACCGCCAATCTAGCATTAATGAACCGATTTTGGGGAGAACAGTCAGATTTGAATTCAAAATGGCTTATAAATTACATATGGTCACCCAATGGAAAACACTTTGCATATTGAGAAATTGTGAGTTGTGATGTGTGTTGTGCATAAACCGCGCATTTTTCGAAGAGCTACTTGATTGCCCAGTGTTCGATCAATTTATGGAAACTATCCACAAATTCATCCGTGATATTATTTTAAGAACAACAACCATGGACATTGAAGCAATGACAATCGAGGGAGCTATTCCGGAGGTCTGTTATGCTCTTAACCTGCAAAATAATACCCAAATACAGAATATGCGAAGAAAAGATACCCAAAACACAGAATAGCAATGATTTTATTATTCAGAGAGCAATGTTCACATGCCTCTTCGAGGGGGCAACCTCCAATAGAGCAGAGCTTGATTACAAAATAAGACACAATCCCCTCGCAGGGAGTCTCTATCCTTTATATATGACTCATACATGCAATACCACGGGCCAATACCGTGGGTTTTATTAATACCATCTATCTAATACTACGGCCCATTTGCAACTAACTGTGGTCCCGTCATTAATTGCGGTTTAACCACTTACAAATATTAATATGGGCTTTATTGACTCTTGACTATGACGTGATCCCATGACATAAATAAGGGGGTTAGGGTGGGACCCTAACATGCCCTCCCCCTTAAGACTAGCCTTGTCCTCAAGGCTGAAGCTGCGGAAACTGCTGAAGAATAATGGCTGGTTCCCAAGTTGCATCTTCCGGAGAGGTGTCTTTCCATTTGACGAGGACTTCCTCAATCATGCGGCCGCGCAGGTGCTTGTCTCGTGTGTCTAGAACCTGTTCGGGTTGAAGCCAGATTGACCTTTCTTCGTCCAATTCAGGTAGACTGGTTTGAACTCGGCAATTGTTCCCAATAACTTTCTTGAGGCACGATACATGGAAAACTAGATGGATTTTTGCAGTAGGTGGCAAAGCCAACTTGTAAGCCACTTCTCCAATGCGCTGAAGTACTTGGTATGGTCCGTAGAATTTTGGAGAGAGCTTTTGACAACCCTTGTCTTTGAGTGATTTTTGCTTATATGGTTGCAGCCTCAAAAAGACCTGATCCCCTTCCTGAAATTGGCACTTTGAGCGATGCTGGTCGACCTGTTGCTTCATGCGGTTCTGAGCTTGATGAAGATTCTCTCTAAGATGGGCGAGCATGGTTGCGCGGTGTTGTAGGAGTTGATCCACTGCTTGTACTTTGGAGCACCCCTTGAGATAAGAAGTAGGGGAAGGCGGAAGTTGACCATATACTGCTTCATAGGGGGTCATTTTGGTGGTGGCATGATAGTTGGTGTTATACCACCATTCAGCCAGAGGTAACCACTGTACCCAAAGGTGTTGCTTTTCTGAAGTGAAACACCTAAGGTAGGTTTCTAGACATTTGTTGACGGCTTCGGTTTAACCATCTGTTTGTGGATGATATGAAGTACTGAGTTTGAGTTGAGTGCCTTGTATTCTGAAGAGTTCCTGCCAAAACTTACTGGTGAAGATCGGGTCGCGGTCGGACACAATAGAAGTGGGCATGCCATGCAATTTGAAGATCTGATCCATGAAAGATTGAGCAACCAAAGTTGGTGTAAACGGGTGGGGTAGGGTGCAGAAATGAGCATACTTCGACAGTCGGTCCACAACCACGATGATGAATGACTTGTTCCCTGACTTTGGAAGACCTGTAATGAAATCCATAGAAACCTCCGTCCAAATTGATGCCGGAATGGGCAATGGTTGTAATGTTCCTGGTGTGTTGACGGTTTCCCCTTTGTGGCATTGACAGACATCACATTCTGCTACGAAAGTAAGGATGTCCTTTTTCATGCTTGTCCAAAAAAATGATCTTCTGGTGTGAGCATACGTCTTCTGAAAGCCCGAATGTCCTGCAATGGGAGATGAGTGCAATTCTGCCAAAATGCGACTTTTGAGGGTGGATGTTGGTGATATTACGACTCTGTCCTTGTAGCGAAGAATATCATTCTGCCACGAGTAGCCCTTGGTGGAATTTGGATCTACCTGCAATTGATAAATGAGTTGGGAGAGCCCGGGGTGTGAAAACCATTCCCTGCGAGCCTCTTCAATCCAGTCTGTAATGGGGAGGGAAATTACAAGCAGAGTACTTTCCTCCTCAAATTGGCGAGATAATGCATCTGCTACACTATTGTCTTTCCCTTTCTTGTAAGTGATCTCATAATCATATCCCAGCATTTTGGCTAACCATTTATTTTGTTGTGGGGAGGATAGGCGTTGCTCCAAAAAATATTTAAGACTGTGATGATCTGTGCGGATTTGGAAACGTCGCCCCAATAAGTAAGGTCGCCAGGTCTCGACTGCATGTAATATGGCCATCATTTCCTTCTCGTAGGTAGATTGGCCTAGATTCCTCCCACTGAGTTGTTGGCTTGTGAAGGCCAACGGTCGCCCTTCCTGCATTAAGACCGCCCCAATACCTGTACCCGAAGCATCACATTCAATGACAAAGGATTTGGTGAAGTCAGGTAGTGCTAAGACTGGAGTGGAACACATGGCGTTTTTGAGAGCGGTAAATGCCTGTTGTGCTTCCTCGTTCCAGAAGAAGGAATTTTTCTTTAGGAGTTGAGTGAGGGGCTTCGCTATGCGGCCATAGTTGCGGAAAAATTTACGATAATAGCCTGTGAGACCCAAAAATCCTCTCAAGCTCTTCAAGGTCTTAGGTTGAGGCCATTCTTGCATTGCCTAGATCTTTTTGGGGTCCACCTTGACACCTTCACGCCCCACAATGTGGCCCAAATACTCAACTTCTTCCATGCCAAACGAACACTTGGACATCTTGACAAATAATTTATGCTTGCGGAGCAGTTGCAAGAGTAGATCTACATGCTGAAGATGTGCAGCCCAAGTGCCACTATAGATGAGGATGTCATCGAAGAAGACAAGGACAAATTTCCTGAGATATGGTTTGAGAATGTGATTCATAAGGCTCTGAAAAGTAGAGGGGGCATTACAAAGACCAAATGGCATGACCAGGAACTCATAATGGCCTTCATGAGTTCTGAAAGCCGTCTTGGGAATGTCGACTTCCTTCATGCGAATTTGGTGGTAGCCTGAGCGAAGATCCAACTTAGTGAAGAATTGAGCCCCATTGAGTTCGTCCAGCAAATCGTCAACCACCGGATGGGAAATTTATCTTTGACTGTCAACTTATTGAGGGCCCTGAAGTTGGGACACATCCGCCACTCCCCATCTTTCTTGAGCACCATGACCACTGGGGATGAATAAGGACTAATGCTGGGACGAATGACACCTGCTTCCAAAAGTTCCTTGATTATTTTTTCTATTTCATTCTTTTGGGTGAACGGATATCTGTATGGCCGCACATTTGGGGGTTGGGCCCCTGGAATCAAGGTGATGCTATGATCATGTTCCCCTCGCGAGGGTGGAAGCTCATGAGGCTTGTCAAAGACCGTCCGATGGTTATTTAAAATCTGTTGCATCTCAGGATGAATTGGCAGAGACATGGTTTCGACTACCTGGATGGCATTAAATTGAGCTACCACTCCATGATGGCCATTTTTAAACAATGTTTCCATCCTATGCGAGCTGATGATAGAGGGGGCTCCCGCCTAGAGTCCACGGAGGGTATGTGTGGAGTTGTTCTGCTTAAAACTCATATATAACTCCTGGAAATCCATTGTGATTGGCCCAAGAGTGCGGAGCCATTCAGCGCCGAGGACAATGTCGCAACCCCCCATGTGTATGGCAAACAGGTGGGTTTTCAACTGATAATCCCCCATTTGAAGTTTGACATTTTCACAGCGGCCTTCACATTTCATTGTGCCCCCATCCGCAATTTGGACTTGGAAGTTAGAAACTACTCGTACAAAACAATGCGCTGCTTCTGCGATTTTTTGATGGATGAAATTATGGGTACTTCCACTATCAATCAAGACTACTACTGGGCGATGTTTAAGAAAACCCCGGATTTTGAGAGTTTGAGGGGAAGAAATCCCTGCCAATGCATGCAGCGAAATAACTGGTTCGTCAGAGACATTCTCCTTTGGGTTGTCTTTGTCTAGTGCCTCATGTTCCTCAAGTGGTGGATCTTCCTCTGTTGAGCTGTAGTCAGTGGCATCTATTTGAAAAAATTTGGGCTCCTTGCATTTATGACCTGGGGAGTATTTTTCATCACAGTAGTAACATAGTCCTTGCTTCCTTCTTTCGGCCATTTCCGCAGGTGACACCTTTTGGACCTTAAGTGTTTGAGTCGTGTTGTGAGCCTGTGGGGACGACCTTTAGCGGGGAAATTTGGGCGACTGTATTGGGCTGCTAATGCACGTTCCACCTTACGAGCTACCTGGCAAGCCTCCGTCCACGTGGGAGGGTGGTGAAGTAGAACTTGAGCTTTGATGGCTTCGTTAAGACCGCTGATAAAACATTCCGTGTAGAACTCATCTGTGAGACCCCTAGTGCGGAAGGCTAAGGCTTCAGAAGCGGTAATATATTCATCCACTGTACCAGTCTGTCGGAGCTTAGTGAGACGACCCAAAAAAGAGTCTTCCTGTTCAAAGCGATCTCGAAGAGCTTTGGTAAATTGGGTCCAAGTCCTAAAAGGTCCATTGCAACGCTGATGCCATTCCCACCATTGCCACCGTTCATTGTCCAAGTACATGCTCCCCAACATAAGCTTAGTCCCATCATCTAGGATATGATTCAATTTGAAATACTGCTCCATTTGTGCTAGCCATGCGGACGTGTGAGAACCGTCAAATTTATGCATATCCAACTTGGGAGGTCGCTGACTGGGTGGTGGATGGGTGTGCCAGACATGAGGAGAGTGGCTAGACTCACCCTCATTGTATTCATGGCCATTATACGCCTCCTCGTGGGCTTGCTCCTTGCCCTTTGGGAGTAATTGCTGTATCTGGAGACTTAGTCCGCGAATCTCAGTTTGGATGGAGTTCACAGTTTCTTCAAGTTTGTCCATCCTTTCATTGGCCATCGCTTGAGCTCTAGTTTCTACCATACACCAACCTGATGAAAAATTGGGACCGCCTAAAAATTTTTACTAATAAATTGAATGGTACCACCTTGCTCAGCTTGTCGTCCTGATTCTGATGGGCTAGATCACCAATAAGCGCCCCGGAAGATCTCAGACTTTTTTTTTTTTTTTGAAAACTCCTAACGAAGTTTTACTCCTTGATCAATACTGCAGTCACCAAATCCTCAAAATGTCAATGCTGCCAAAAGTCCTGCGAAAAGTATACCCCGGTATAGGAACCCTTCACAACAACTCCGATCTGGTGGATCTGAGATCTGAATGGCGGAACAACTGCTACGGCTGATCTGATGGATCTGCGGGACTGATGTCTGCTGCTGCACTTCTTTGTGGATCTGGAATAGATGATGTGTGATCCGCCGATAGAAAAGGGAACTATGGTCTTGAGGAGTGTCAGGTGCTACAGATCGCAATATACATAAAGGTCTGACAGTAGTACTCGGCCCAATGTTTCAGGGCTCTAACTGAGGAGGATCGACCGTACCCTTAGCCATACAACCCGACCACCTTATCGTACGGGCGAGTAATCTCTCCGAGTGCTGTTCTCGGTGTACTGTAGCCACAAGACGACCGATGGTTTATCTATGGCGAGGTTTCAAGGGAGCCTAGGGGGCCTCCGATATACCCAGAGGGTACGTGGAAGACAGTCTGTGCGCGGTTCTGTCTAATGCACTACTACTCGAAGGGGTACCCACAGGGGTTACAAGGGAGTCCAACAGACGTGACCACCTCTTGTATTTCCTGCGTGCATGCTTCCCCAAATCCACAGGTTTATGCGCTCAACGATAGATCCCGTGGTTTAAAGATGCCAGAACACGTCTCTAGCCAAAAAAAAAAAAAATTCTAAGAATTGGAGATCCCACCGAGCCCTGGAAAGTGCTCTGATACCACTTGTTATGCTCTTAACCTGCAAAATAATACCCAAATACAGAATATGCGAAGAAAAGATACCCAGAACACAGAATAGCAATGATTTTATTATTCAGAGAGCAATGTTCACATGCCTCTTCGAGGGGGCAACCTCCAATAGAGCAGAGCTCGATTACAAAATAAGACACAATCCCCTCGCAGGGAGTCTCTATCCTTTATATATGACTCATACATGCAATACCACTGGCCGACACCGTGGGTTTTATTAATACCATCTATCTAATACTACGGCCCATTTGCAACTAACCGTGGTCCCGTCATTAATTGCGGGTTAACCACTTACAAATATTAATATGGGCTTTATTGACTCTTGACTATGACGTGATCCCATGACATAAATAAGGGGGTTAGGGTGGGACCCTAACAAGGTCACTATGGCAGCAGAAGGAGTTGTCCCACAGGTTGTGCCTACAAAGATGCCAGCTGAAGTAGCAAAGTCATCACGGTCGCCTAGACCAAGGCCTACCTCGACCAAGGAGGATCCCAAGAACAAGAAGGGCAAGCAGGCCACGACACTATAGCCGGTGCACACATCTCCCAGAAAACACCCACAGAAGGATAAGCCCACCGCACAGGAAAAGGGCAAGATGATTAACCTAGAGATGGAAGAAGAAGTGATTGAGGATATCCCAATGGATGGTGAGGATGTTGGGGTGGAAATGGAGGAAGTTGAAATTGAGGGGATTGACCCCATCACTAAGCTTCCTGAGTATGTTTCTCCGTGCAGGAGCAAGACCAAGGTGCCCAAAGACATTGATGAAAGTAACGTCACCCTACACACACCCCTCTTTTTGGACCAAATTGTGTTCGAAGAACCGTGCTCGAGGCGTATCCCCCTTTTGAAATTAGAAGACTGAGATTTAGCAAACATAGAGCAGTTTCCTCATCTAGCAATGGACCAACTCATGCACGGCGGGTTCCACAAAACCACTGGAGTAACCGTGTTGGAGCCATGGAAGTGGATGAGAGGTGTGGATAAGGGAGGACTACTCAACTTGTTATGAGTGTTGCATTACAACTGCGTGCCCATCACAACGGTGGTAATCAAGCAACTGTTGTGCTTGGTACATGATGGGTGTTTGTGGCTAGAGGAGCCAATACATTGTTAGGGTCCTATAATAATAGGAGTCATAATTTTGAATGACTATGGTTAATCCTTGTAATATTGTACATACATTTGCTTTCTGCAAATGTTTTCCATATTAAAAAGATTAAAAAATGTAAAGAGGGTATGCCCTAAAAGAAAATAAAAGGACAAAAAGAATAAGAGAAGGTCGAAAAAATGAAAATATATGAACCCCAAAAAAAAACAAAAAGAGACCATGAAAGTGTGCAAGTCTAAATGACACTACTATTTACTTTTATGCATAATAATGATTGTGTGTAGCTTGTTATTTGTGCCACAATCCATGGTAATCAAACTATTTAATCTTGGTTATTTCATGCATTGAATTTTATGTTTTTAGTTAGAGAATAAAATCTGACCAAACAGCTTAATCTTGGCAGACCATTAGATAGGTAGAGAAAATAAAAGGAGCTCATCAGTTTAATCTAAGCCCTTGGATGATATAAGGTTAGAATTAGAGAGATTACTTTTCAAAAGAAAAATAGATGATAAGGGTTTGCTAGCCTAAATGCACCCAAATAAATGAAGAAAAAATGTTAGGGTAAGTAATGGGTAAGTAGCCCACGGGGCTTTGGATTGATGGTGAATGGGTGCACTGTTAAGGCACTCCTTGCGATAGGTCACCGGTTCAAATCCCCCGTGGGTACTTAGGTTAGTCTTAACTAGAAAAAAAACGTAATGGGTAAGTAGAAGAAAGGTTGCTGAAGTATAAAGTTCATTGGATCAAAACACATTCATCATGCTTAGACATATGTGCTAATATGTAAGATCAATTATGAAGGCAAAAGCAAAGGTTTACAAGTTAGGTTAATTAACGCCCCCTCAGTCATCTTTTCCCCTATACTTACTAATTTCCTATCCACAAGCATGCTCTAGTACTTTTAATCCTTCAAGTCAATGAGGCTCGGAGCATTTCTCTGACTTTTAGTGGGACCGGACCCTCAGCTTAATGACTTGTGGAAATCAAGTGTTAAAATCCCCTTCATAAAGACATCCCATTTCATTTCCCTAATAAAACCCCTTTTCCGAAGGATAAACTTCATTTGCCTAGGAAAAGTGAAAACCCCCATGTAAATCCTATTTCACCCAAAAAACCCACAAAAAACATTTTATCCTAAGTATAAAGCGTATGCACAAACATTACCTTTTTACTTAAGGATATGTCCGGTCCGCTCATCAAAATTCATATTAATTTTTAATTTTATTATATAAATCCCATAAAAACTTTTCCCGTATATTAATTAAATCCCATAAGTAAATACCCCCAACCCTTAGTTTTAATAAAAACTATACATTTACCCCTTATCCCAACAAAACAAACAAATCCCCTCATTAGCCTTAAATAATCCCAATATGCCATGATTAAAGACTCAGGCCCCCCCTAAACCTTAGTTCATTTCATTCGCACACCTCCCTTGCTCGACTATCGTCTGATCACCATCCCCTCATCCGATGGTCCACAGCCATATCAGCCGCGCCCGATGGCCGATCGTTACCCGCCCAATAAAGTGGTTTTCCCCCAAACCCCAAATGCTACGTGTTAGGCACTGGAGTATATTGGGTGACCCCTCCCAAATAGCACCTTCACCACAAAAGTGGTGCGATGGCTTGGAAAACCACCTCCCACTTAAACCGAGAAACCACCTCCCCGCTTAACACGAGAAACCCTCATTTTCATTCCTTTTGCCCTGTTTCACAGTAAAACCGTTAATCCCTTTAGCACCACCCTGAACCTCTGTAACATCATTTAACCTCCATTTACATTAAAAACATTGCCCCAACTCCTTCCCTACGAACTTGTGTTTTCTTAATAATTGTTGAATTTTGCAGGTAATCCACAGAAGACTAGACCTTGTATAAACAATTCTGATACTAGTTGCAAAACCTGTATTCAGAAGAAGAACATAATTATATAAGGAACGGAGAAGAAGACAATTACACACAGAGCCGAGAAGAAAACATTCATATAGAGTGTTGACTGTTAAAACAGAGGGACCATACAGAGTATGTAGTTAGAAGACAAACAAATGAAACATACAGAAAGTTGATCAATATCCATTACCATATGCTAATACATATAAAAAACTAAATGATTTACTATTGAAATACACAATAAAAAGTTAAAATGTACAGTAAAAGTAAAAACACAGTAAAAGATATTGACAGGTCATCAAAGTAAAAGTGTATCAAATGAAATAGTATCAGTAAAAGTGTATCAAATTGAAAAATCAAAGTGAAAAAAGATGAAATCAGAATAGAAATGGTACATCTTCCAGAAATTTCCTATTTAAGTCATAATTTTGCAGAAACTATTGTGGCCAATACAAGATGCATGTTGAGAAACTGGAGGAGGTTTGTGTTCCCGAAAGGCCAATCTACAAAACCTATCTCACTTTTTACACAGGTATTACAAAATGGGAGATAAATGCATATCTTTAGAGCCTATTGCTCGGACTATGCAAATTCCTATTTTTGACATCTTTTTGTAGAGAATATTGTGAATAGATGGAGATGAATTTTGGGAAAATGAAAGAGGTTTATCTCAATAACATATGTATCTACCTTTCACTTTTTACATATCTATCTCGGATTGAGATAGAAAAATGTATAACTGGACCCTAATTTTGCATAATTTCTGGGGAATAATGCACAAAGGAAGGAGGCAGTTAGTGACTTGGAAGCCTCATCAGAAATTAAGAGTTGCTATCAATTCGACTTTCTCCTCTTTGTCACCCTCAATCCATAAATATAGTGCCAAATAGATTCATTAGTTTTGAGTGTCCTTTATTTAAGTTCTATTAATGTAAAACAGTTTGAGATATTTGTAAAACCAATCTTGATATTTTTTCAAGATATTTCAGTTTAGAATTTGTATAAATACTTCTTCATTTGAAGTATTTGGGGTGGATTATTAGAAATTTTTATAGACTTCTTGATAAAAATACTGTAAATCTATTGTATCACTGACTGGCCCAACAAGATGGATTGATGAATAAAGACAAGATATTTCATAGGATTCATGTGTTGAGCGAAGTGTAGACAAGTATTTTTTCACGTTGTTGTTATCTTTCTTAAAGTTTTTACACTATGTATATCTAAATCTGAATGCTATAACTAGAGTATTATCTCAGAATCTATTTTTCATTACACTCTGTTTTAACAGTTAGGAAAATACATGTTTTCTACTGATATCTAAGTTAAGGAATTCTTAATTGCTCCTTAGTTTAGGTTGTTTCTTTATAATCTATAGCAAAGGATTCTTAATTGCCCTTTGTTTCCAATTACCCTCTGTTCCTCGTTTAAGTCCCAGTCTGAGAATTCTTGATTGCTCTCTCACCCTGATTCAAACCATTTCACCCCTCTAGCCCAAAGACCTGCACTCTACTCTGCTATCTTGCCCTTTGAACATTCCCTTTAGTGAGTTGATCTAGTTCTGTTGCCCTTCTGTTGACTCCATAGCCCAATGGTCTAGAGACATCATTCTATCCATCTGTTTAAAGAATCCCACCACCCAATCTTCAATACAAATCAAAAACCCCCTGAACATTCATAACTAGCCTAAAATTCAAACAAAGAAAGTTAAATTGTAAAGAGAGAGCCCTCTCTGAGCATCAAGAATGCTAGGTCATGATCTCCAAAAATGGTTTGTAGTTACCTCGGTGATTTCTTTCTTTAACCTTGAGAAAATATTGAGTGATAACATAGTGATGACGATACTGGGGAAGACTAACATTTTCTTCAGAAATATTCTACTAGTTTAGATCTGATCTATGATGGCGAACAGTGATCAGACAGACAAGGGTTAAAATCATCCACCTGGTAACTCCAAATCAATTTCACAATCAAGACTCCACTGGAGGAATGAACCTAAAAGAACAATATGAAAAGATCAGGCTTTTAACTTGGATTGTTATCTAAGACATTATGTTCTTTCTCATCAATAAAGTTTTTCGATGTATATTGTATTTTAGAGAAGATTTTAGATTAATTTTTTATTATTTCCCTTTGAAAATTGTAGATATATAGTCTCCTTACACATTTGAGCAGCATTCTTCTAACTCTTATGAAGATCATTTTCCAATTGAGGAGCATCAAACAATCAAGACTAATCATACAATCCCTGTACATATTCTTGTACCTTATAAATTTCCTGATAGATATAAGCCACTCATCTTACATCTTACACTCCATGCTTTCCATAACAATTATTATGAGTATCTCCCTACGTTTAATTGAGAGAATGGTATCACTGCCCAAAAAAATATTCAAGGTTTTGAGAATTATCTAGACTTATTTGAAATTGATGAAGATGATGTTATTATCAGGCTTTTCGCTCTTTCTTTGCAAAGTAAAGTAAATATTTGATTCAAGAATTTACCTATTGCAAGCATCTCAAATTTCCAACAGTTTGTCAAATTTTTCCTTGATAGATGGATAATCAAAGTCAATGTTTTTGTGATCATAGAAGAATATAATCAGTTAAAAAGACAGCCAAATGAAACAATACAACAATTTTCTGACAAATTTAATTAAGTCTATTATTCAATGTCATCAAATATAAGACCTCCTCCTGATTCAACTCTTTTGCATTATCCAAAATCATTTGATCCAGAGATAGAATTTCAGCTAAGAGAAAGAAACCCCTCAACACTAGAACAGATGCAGAACATTGCAGTAGATGTAGAAGTTAAATTGCAAATTAGAAGAGAAAAGTTGAAAGAAGAAGCATAAAAAAATGACATTGTAGAGGTAAAAATCAACATTTTGGTAAGAAAGATAGACGAAAGGATACAGAAGATCACCATAAAAGATAAGGTTTTTTCTCAAAATTACCAGGATACATTTATTTCACAAAAGAAGAGATTGAGAGTCATGAACAAATTCCTGCTAATTCCAATGACCATAGATCAGAAGATAGATTTATAGAGCAAGATGTGGAGGAGAAATCTCCTGATCTAATGTGTATGTTTGATGACATTACTTGTTTTAATGATTTCCCTAAATATGATCCGTATGATGATAATTATGTTCTCCAAATCCAAACTAACTTTACAAAGAAATCACAAACTAGTTTTGGAAATAAAGGAATTCAGTTTCAGTAGCTTGAAAACATTGATCATCTTATCCATATTAGCTTTGAAAGTGAGGAGGAAAGTGCAGAAAATTTGGAAATAAGTGGAGCTTCTTTGCCTCTTTGTTTTGAATCATTTCAGTTTTTAAAGGAAATGTGGTATAAAATATCTAAAGAAAAGGATGAGCAGCTTGTAGAAATCTATGAAGTTCCATTCAAACCTATATGCAATAAGTTGCAGCAATCCTTTCAAGTTTTTCATGATCCCATAACTGATGGGTTGGATAGTGAATGCAATCATAATTGTTCTTCATTAACTAACAATCAGATTCAAGATCAAAATGATAAAGGTTTTATCAGTCAAACATTTCAATCAAAAGAAATATCATCACAAAGCTTGTTTGAAAATATGTAGGGTGATAAAGGTGAAAGTGATATTTTAGTTTCATGGCCTGGAGGCCATCCAGAACAGATGTACAATTGCTTAAATTAGTTAAAAAATAGTGTATATATTTTGGAAGATCCTTTTGTATAGTTTTTAGAGTCCACAAAGGAAATCAAGTATTTCCTTATCTTCTCATTGGTTGACAAGGTTATATTGGGCTGTAGAACTTCAGTTTTAATCACAAACAAGCACAAGCAGCAAAATCCACCAATGTATATGATGCTTGAATGGTTGCATTGGCTGTTTCATTTTACCTAACCAGCAGTTGGACAGCTGATTAGAGTAAGTAGGTAGGATTTTAGTTTGATTAAATACAATTTTTTAGTAGCAAGTTTATTTCAGATCAGATTTCAGTACAGCATGTATTAGATTTCAGTTTGCAGAAAAGGGTGTATTTTCAGTTCAAGAGTTTCAGTCACAAAGATTATACAACAAAGCATATACATGTTTGGGATTGGCCCAATGGATCAGGCTACTAGTCGACGGTGTTCTTGGCATCTCACAAGGAGATGCCATCCCCATGTGAAGCCACTGTTAGGGTCCTATAATAATAGGAGTCATAATTTTGAATGACTAAGGTTAAGCCTTGTAATATTGTACATACCTTTTCTTTCTGTAAATGTTTTCCATATTAAAAATATTAAAAAATGTAAAGAGGGTATGTCCTAAAAGAAAATCAAAGGACAAAAAGAATAAGAAAATTGTAGTTGAAGGCCTAGCTTTCAACTCCACTAGAAGTCAAGGAGTAGTACGCGACTTCTATGGCAGATGTGATCACAGCAGTAGCGAGTGTAGTGATGGATTGTACGACCCTTTTTGAGAAATCGCTCAAGGTACTCACTAGCCTGCAAGAAGACCCCAATGTGTAGAGGCTGGAGACAGAAGCACGGGAACTACAACAGCAATACGATGAGGTTAAAGTGACAACACGCACTATCACCATCAAGCAGAGACTAGCGAAGCCGTAGGAGGCCAAGGCATTGAAAGAACAAGTAGATGCAGCTCAGTACAAGGAAGCCATGCTAAAGGCTCACTTGAAGCTTTGGTTGGACGAGGCCTACGTAATCACAACCACCATTGAAGGCGAGTTGGCTAGTCTACAGGAGACTCAGCAGAAGCTACAGACTAATAGCGCAGGGCCAGCAACAGAGGAGTAGTCAAAGAGATGAAGCAGGCGGCAACATAGTGCACCGTAGAAGTAGCATTTGTCCAAGTCGAGGAGGGAGGTATTCACAACAAGATCTCAGTGCTAGTCGAGTGACTTGAGGGCGACTCACCATGTTTGTGTTGGGGGCCTCTTGGGAACAGGTCCCCTGGGGGTCAATTTTGTGGTTACAAAGCCAAGTTTTGGGGCATAAGGCCCGAATTTTGTAAAAAGAATGTGAATTCTCCAAATTTTGTGGTCGCGGAGCGTGAAGATATCTAAAGTCAAAAAGGGTTTTCTTCCCTTAGTCTAGATAGGTTGTGTCAATTTTGGAGATCCGCCCTTAGTCCATGGACCATGGGATTGTATAAAAACGAGAGTCTTAGAGAGTCTAAGGCAGTTCAATAGCCATGAGCCATTGATGTAATAGGTTTGGGAGAGCTAAGAGCAAGAGTCTTAGCGGAGGAAGAGGCTCTGCAGCTAAGTGCATAGAGGCCTAGGGTAGAAGTCTGCAGAAGTCTGCAGCTGAGTGCACGGACTTCTACAGCTGTGTGCACAGGGTAGGTAGTCTGTATTGAAATTCTGAATCATCAATAAAAAAAAGTGTTCTGAACTTACTGTGTACTTTCCATCTGTGTAAGTGTTATTTTACTGTTGTTATAAATGTTGTGATTATGCTATGTTGAATGTTGAGTTTTAGATATAATGTTAAGTTGATGGGTGAAAATATATGTTTCCCCCTGTTACATGTACATAAGTAATAATATATGTTTACACGAGGATAATCTTAATTGTATGGTAAGGTTGGCTAATACCTAAGACAGTTTGGGAAACAAGTTAGTAACCTAGTTAAAGAGGCACGTAAGTGCTTGAATCATCGTCTAGGGTTGTGTGAAGGACAATTGGATACCTTCATGGAGGTTCTAGAAGATGGAAGAATAAGTACATTAATAAGCCCTAAAGGCTTACCGGTCTATGCAAAGATAGGAGTAAGGGTATAAGATCGACATCACGAATATCACAGGGTGTGGAAAATTGGTTCCTGCATCCCCCCATACTGCTTCGGGTGAGACTTCAGTCTGCACTCCGTGGATTGATGTGGAAAGGGCTAGTAGTGTAGGGATTTTCTTGGCTACTTAACGTTGAACCTGGGTCAGGGCCCATCAAGCCAACAAGCCTACAAATTGGTGATGAGATGTGGGGGTTCCTCATAGTTCGAGGGCAGACTGATGCCAAAAGGGCTAGTAGTGTAGGGATTTTCTTGGATGCTTAATGCTGAACCTGGGTCAGGGCCCGTCAAGCCAGCAAGCCTGCAAATTGGTGATGAGCTGTGGGAGTTCCTCATAGTTCTGGATCTCACTCCAGCTGCATCCCTTCAATTCTACTTCCTTTGGCTTCATCATCTTTGGAAAATGAAATGGGGATCCTTTGTACCTCATTGTCCATGTTTGCATGTGATTGACAATAGTATGCAGATTTGACAATATGTGTGATCTCCTAGTACAGTGTTGCTACCAACCATTGAGATGGACAACTGACTTATGCATGATGATGAATATGGAATACAACATCCAAATGACTATCTTAAGAGACGATACTTAATCTAGTATTGCTCTCTTCAATTCTTCTCTGGCAGATGATGTAACAAGTTCTCCTCCCTACTTGGCTGCTTGTAACTCCTTATCCATGCGCTCGTTCTCAGCTATCACGAATCGAACACTCGAGCTGGTGGCTTTGACATATGCTCTGGTAGCATCAACCAATGCTTCTGGATGCTTGCACACATCAAATACGATCACTCGTTCTTAAAACTATGCAGGAGATATGTGAACATCTGGAGTGGGCACTTTTCATGACTGCAAAACTCTGTGTTGCGACTCATCGAAAGATATGTTGTGCATCTGTGCTTCTGGTTTGTCTTCAAGGATCTATGTGCCTCCTTGATCGCTTGGGACTTTCTCTGCTTTTGGATCTGATGAAGCTAGTGGGGTGATTTCTCGGTTCTAAGGCATGAGATCAATATCCTGATCTGACTCTAGCTGCACCATACCCATATCCATCTGTTCTAGCATCTGTTCAATTTCTTGAGCTAAGTCCTACTCCTGTGACTGCTCACCCTATCTTCTTTGTACCAGTTGTTCGGATGAGTCTATAACCTGTATGGATGCATTTTCATCAATTTGTGCATGTTACACCCCCTGTTGTGATTGTCTTTGTTATGCTTCCTTCTCTCTTCTATGCAACTCCTGTTCTTCCCGGAGTTGCTCCTTCAACTCCTGCAACTCCTTTTATGCTTCCTCCATCCTCTATTTCTCTCTTAGCCTTTGTGCAATCCTCTTGTCACGATGTCGCCTTTTAGCCTCAATCTCTAAAGTTGATTTCATCACAAGTGGATCTACATTGAACTTGCAACTTTATTCTGCCTCTGCGCTATCAACAACCTTTCTCTATTCTTTGTCATGCGTAGGTACATTACCCTTTTCTATTGCTGATGATGGTTCTCTCTAAGATGTTGCCTCTTTCTGCTTTGCCAACCACTCTACAACTATGTCGACTAGTTCATTGAGCCAGTAGAAGTGATACCAATATCTCCATGGGTCTTCCTCAGGCCAATGACATGCCCCATGGATCCAAGGAAACCACACTCTCACAAGGTGGTCTTTCCCCAAGCAATGTGGGTCATACGGATTGAAACTTATGATGCTGAAGGTGAACCTTTTGAACTCCTCCATCCCAGCCTCAACATGCTTGATATTTTGCATCTCATACAACCCGATCCACAAAGGAAGAGTAGGCCAAGGTGCCTTCTTCTTCCTGTGCAGTCTCGCTGACAACCCTGTCGAGATGTGATATGAAACCTCTTGCATGATGAAATTGTCCATGGAAAACTTCGGTAAGCACATGCAGAGCCTTCTCTGCATTGTACATCCGTATGAAGGTGCCAAGGGGTGAGGCATACCAATATTCTATGTCTATTAATGGCTCCATCACTGCTTGTGACATGAAAGGTGGATTGTTGGCTTAGTGGGCCCTGACCCAGGTTCACCGTTAATTAGCCAAGCAAACTACTAGGCCTTTTGGCATCAATCCGCGAAGCGCGGACTGAAGTCTCACCTGAATCAGTATGGTCGGATGCTAGAACCAACTTTCCACATCCATAGATGGTAGTGATGTCATTTTATACCCTAACGCTACCTTCATGCAGATCGATAAGCCTTTAAGGGCTTATCGATATACTTCCTTTAATCGGCTTCTAAACCTTCGTGAAGGTCTGTGATCATCCTTCATGGACCCTAAATAGGTGATTTATCTACTTACACGCTTATGTAATTATTCTTACCTCTGTAATTACTCCGATCGGCTTAAGTATCTGATAACTTCAACATGCATTAAGATATTCTATGCATGACAGATATTATTACTTGCGTTCATATAACAAAGTGAAACATATATATTCACGCATCAATATAGCATTAAATCATAAACCCAAATATTCCTCATAACATAATCGCATGCATTCGTAACAGAAGTAAATAGACCAACACATGTAACCCCAGAATAATCTTCTTTATTAATGCTTTTGATCTTCTTATAAACTCTAACTACCCTGCACACTCAGCTGCAGGGGTCTGCGCACTCAGCTGCGGACTTCTACCCTAAGCCTATGCGCACACAGCCACAGAGCCTCTTTCCTATTCTAAGACTCTTCGATCTTAGCTCTTATTGACCCATTACATCAACTTCAATTACCAAATCTAATCTACCTTATACTCTTCTAATACTTCCCTTTTTATACAATCCCATGGTCCGCGGACCATGGGTAGATCTCCTAAAGCTGACATGACTTACATAAATGAAGGGTAGAAACCCTTTATGACAGTTTACATCTTCACACTCTGTGACCACAAAATGCGGAGAATTTACACTTTTTATTCAAAAACTTGGGCTTTCTTCCCTAAAACGTGAGCTTTTGACCCCAAAAATGACCCTAGGGGACCCTATCCAAACATGGTTCCTAATCAAATATCATTTGGTACACTAGGGTGACAAAGTAGTTTGAAAACAGTGTGATAACTCTATGGAAGTTGCATTCGGAGAACAATCTGCAATAATTGTGCACAGAGATTTCCGAAGGTGTCCATGCCCAACTCAAGCCTGGGAACTACTTATGGGTGCAGATTGCATCAAGTATGTATGTGGACATGTATATCTCTACTTGTTAACCCTTGGGTGGATGTCGAGCTTCTATCACCTGTTCCTTCAACCTGAGAGCCAACATGTCGGACTAGTTGCAAGGTCTTCCTTCACCGGCCAAATGGTCCAATGCGATCACCCAACTCTGCGGGAAGGTTTCTTTGTTGTCTTCACCGTATAAGAGGCATGAAAATATGACCAAGTAGTGATATGACTTCCGTAATATCTTTGTCTTGGAAACCTAGCTGGGTGTTGTCCTGAACTTGGTTGGCTCTTTCACCCAGCTCTTCAAGATATCTCTTGAGTTTGCACTACCACTGGGTTTGCTAAAGGGTTTCTCCAATGTGCTCACCGAGTTTGGGAAGTGATACATCTCCTAAAATTCCTTCAAACTTAAGGTAGAAAGCATTGTATCATTGATACTTCTCAATGCCATTGTATCAGGATCAATATGCAAGACAATCTAGTGGATCATGTCCGCGCATGGAAACGCAGGATACCTGCATGCAATCTGGTGCAAGCCAGACTTGTGAATGTTGACATAAACCCTGCGGTATTCCATATTTTCCTCAAATGTGCCTCAGAATATATCATTGATGTCCTACCATTTCATCTTGATGTCCTTGTATATGAACAACATGGTGTCTTTGTAAATGGGCAAGCTCATGGACACTTGCTCAACTACATCTCCAGTTCCACTTCCAACGATGTCCTTTGACCCTGCTCTCTTGGAGGCCATTATACCTATACTATTCAGAGATGCATGAACACCTGCTATACCTGGAGACATAGCAACACTCATGGCAAGAAATCTATCATTTGAAAACCAAAACAAATTTGAGGACTAACATGCAGCATACCTAGGTGACTGAAAGCTAAGATTGTGCAATTTTCACCGGGGGGCTGGGAGACTAACTCCCAAATCTGCGCAAGGCATATTCTGCGATGTTAGGAGGCTCACTGACTGCTGAAACTACACATTGCACAATCCATCCTAGCCTGTTGAGGGATAAAACTACGCAATGCAGTTTCAGTCAGCAATGACCTGAAAACCCACAAACTACATTGCACAATTTCTGGGGCTAGCAGGGCACTGCCTCCTAGAATTTTGCAATGCAATCCTGGAGGTCAGTGCTAGATAGATTTGTGCATTTTCTAGGAGGAAGGAAAATCCTTCACTCTTAGAAATTCGTATTGCTATCTAGGCAAGGCAAGGTCTAGGCCAAGGCAGCCCAGACTCGCCGACAGGAGACTCAAAACATGAAAAGTTATGAATGCATGGTGAAGCTAAGTGTAAACAAGAGTGAATGATCATGGATGCAATCAGTGAGTACAAGATTTAGAAAACATGAAAACAAGAATGGTTGTGAAGCGAGTCGCTGCAATGATGACTATCAATGCAAAAACACTGTCATACATGCGACAATAATGAGATGCAAAGAAAAACTTGAAACAATGCTTCTACAGGCTAACATGCATTAAAACGATAACATGTGTTCAGAAAAACCAAGCAAACAACCTTCATACAAAGCAAAATACAAAAAGCAACATAAAAGTAGCAAAAGACATGAAAAGCATACTTATCTAGAAAAAGCTGAGCTAAATGTGCTGAAGACTTCTAGATGCAATGTGGGATGTCAAAGCTCCAAGATCAATTTGAGGAATGAGCTCTACAATGTCGAATAAATAAGTTTGATAAGAATGAAGCTTATGATGTGCATGCCACAAATCTAGGAAAAAATGACACTTGGAGGGAAGTTTCTAAAACAATCTTTGCATGTAACCTCTAGCTACTAAAAATAGATCCCTAAAACCTAGGGATTTTTTTTTTCTTTTTTCTTTTTTCTTTTTCAGGAAAAGCAGCCCATGCATGCAAATCAAGATTGCTCAATCCTGAAGGGAATCGGTCAACCTAAAATCACATGCAATAGTGTGCAAGCCTAGGGATGAGATTTTCAAAGTTTCTGGGATGAACAAGACTAGTTGTCCCTCATGCTCTGTGCAATTTCTGGATTGATGCCCTGGCTGCGAGTCAAAATTGCGCTATTCCTGAGTTGACACTCAGTGTCAAGCTGCACTACGCATTTTCTCAAGGGAGGGTTGTCTAGTTGAACTATGCATTTATTTTTCAGGGGGAGCATCTCAGCTAGAAAATTGCCTAAGTGCAGAATGACAGCCTGTGGTGAGAGGCAAACAAGTTGACATGCACAGGCTAGTAGGCCAATGAAACTCAGTTGAAGCCTATGTACTTAGACAGTGCAAGGCATGCTGCTAAGGATGGTTGGTCAGAAGGCTCCAAAATGAAGCTAAGGAAAAATTGTGAAGGGTGGTTGTAGTCGCTACAACACTTGGTGACACACTAGTAGAACTCAAACTCTCTAAATGGATATTGTTTCATTAAAAGCAATTCTAACTCCTCCAAAAGTATTGTTCAGTTCTCTAATCATCTTGGTTTCCACACTAACTTGATTGAAATAGGTAGCACCTACCATACTCTTGGTCGGTCATCACACATTCCAAGCCAATTCAATACAACTGTTTTGCTTGGGGATGAGGGGTATACTGGTACACAAGGAATATGATAGTGAGAGTTTAAGTTTCATCTCTGGTGTTTCTCACCTGCCAGTAGACCTGGACAGTACCTTGACGGAGTCATGCAGGAGCACAAGCATCACTCCGCTGCCAACGAGCCTGTTCAATACCCTTCGTGGTGGAAGAAGAGAAGTCCACCACACAGAGGAAAAAAGATGAGGAAAAACTGCGGATGGTGTAATTGGCAGAGAAGCGAAGAAATGAAGAAGCAACAGCCAAGGTGCAGGAGGCATGCGATGCTACAAAGGCAGTGGAAGAGCACCAAAAGGCAGCAGAGAATGAGTATGAAGGCCAGAAGTCACCTTCAAACTAACAGGAAATAGATACAGAGCAAGGTGGCATGGACCCATAGATGGTGTCCACACAGCTGAAATAAGAGTAGGTAGGGCCGCGGAAGAAGTCGAAGGTTTCAAAGACTTCTTTCAACCCGATCACCCTCACTGAGGGGGATCTACATGACATTGGGGAGATGGTGAGGGATGTCACCGTGAAGGCCCTACAACAGTTCGTGGAGGAACACCAGATGGTGTTGGGGGCTCTCCAAGTGCAGATACAGGAGTTGCAAGTGTGCACTCCACAGGTTGGTACTGTGTCAACCAGCCTCGCACTAGGCACGGCTACAACCGAGGAAATGTTGCGCGCCCAAATGACCAACACTATAGTGTTTCCAAAGGGAGCACTCGTGACAGAAAAATGAGGACAACAGGCCTATGGTTAGCTGGCTGAAGGGGATCAGGATCAATATGGTTGCGCTCCCTCGAGAGACGCTATATGTTTTGCAGGATGAAGTTACTGCAAAACTACAAGCCAGGGAGGGCCACGCGCTCTAGGTCATGAGCAAGAAGCGCATCAACATTGAACAGTTAAGCCTGCAATGTGACGAGGTAGTGGCTCAAAACTAACAACTAGTACAGGTGGTCGAGGAAGCCTACCAGATGGTCTCAAAATTCGCCATCCAAGCAGAAGAACCAGTGGAGGCACGCATCTGGAAACTAGCAGCAGGGGTGCATGAGGCAAAGGAAGAGATGGCCAAGGTTTAGCTAGAGTTGAACCTTCAAATAGCTGAGCTACAATTGAACGCACAGCCTTCAACTCCACTAGAGGTGAAGGAATAGTGTGCCAGCATGATTACAACAACAATAGCAGAGGTCAACAGTGCAGCGAAAGACTGCACAAAGCTATTCGAGGAGTCGTTAGAGGTTCTCACTAGTCTATAGGAGGACCTGAACATACAGCGCCTAGAGACAGAGGCACGTGAGCTGCAGTAGAAATATGATGAAGTAAATGGGACAGTGTAGACGGTTTCCCTTACACAGAGGCTTGCGTGGATGCAACAGGCAAAAGCGCTCAAGGAGCAGGTGGATGTTGCGCGACACAAGGAAGCCATTTTGAAGGAATGCTTACAGTCATGGATTAATGAGGCATATGTCATTACAACCTCTATTGAAGCCAAGCTCGCACAAATGCAGGGAACACAGGAACAAGTTCAGGGAAATAGTTTAGCTACAGCGGTCTCTGAACAACGCGTCAACGAGGTACAACAGGCAGCTGCTCAGTGCGCTGCCTATCTTGCAGCGATCCAGGCAGAATTGGGAGGTATTCATGCAATGATCTCTGCACCGATAGAGTGACTCGAGGGCGAGTCACGATGTTTGTGTTGGGTGCCTGTTGGATGTGGGTTCCCCCTAGGGAAGTTTTGGGACTTAGAGCCCGAATTTTGGTCACAAATTGTAACTCCAATGTAAAGACTCTGAATTTTATGGGCACGTAGTTTGTAAAAAAGTCATAGGGTTGTCCGCCCTCAATTTTGTAATGTAATGTCAGTTATAGATATCTACCCATGGTCCACTGGGATTGTATAAATAGAGCGAGGCTCTAAATAGTTAAGACATTGAAGAATCTAAGAAGTGAAAGGATGAAGAGTTGAGTCGTATCTATGGAGTAAAGTCTAGTTTGGGTCCTAGAGTAGGAGAAGGCTCTGCAACTGAGTGCGCAGAGGCCTAGTAGTCCGCAAATGAGTGCGCGGACCCCTGCAGTTGAGTGCATAGGGTGAGTCGAGTGTCTAACAGTTGGGAGCATTAATAAAGAGAAGTTTTATATCAATTATGTGTATTTATTTCATGTTTACTGCATTGAATATATTGGGTATGAATTGCATTTCTACTGTTTATATGTTGCGCAAATATAGATAACTGTGTTGATTAAGTGAATGCGAGATAGAATATCTATTTACATGAAGTTAACTAACATTTGTAAGAAGATAAGTAAGATACATGGTGTAGTTTGGGAAGATAGTGCAGATCGCTGCCATAACAACGCGAAAACATCTTAGCCCCTGGTTAGGGCTACGCGAAAGGCAATTATAACAGATCGTGAAGGTCTCACGGGTCAAAATAGTGCACGAAGTGACCTACATGAAGGTAGGCACAGTTGGACTAAATCGACACCTCGGACATCTCAAGGGTGCGGAAACATGGGTCCAGCATCCCCCCATATTGCTTCGGGTGAGACTTTAGTCCGTGCTCTGTGGGCTGATGCCGAAAGGGCCAATAATGTAGGGATTTGTTTGGCTAGTTAAATTTGTATCTGGGTCAGGCCCCATCAAGCCAACAAGCCATGCCTGGCATGACTGTAGTTGGCCTCACTGCTAAGGGATTCTAGAAAACCATGACCTCCTTGATTGTTAAAGAAACCCCACCTTCTATGTCTATTGTTTCACCTTACTTACGGGATCCATCCCTGCATACAACCTCAACCTCCACAGCATTGTTAGACCCCATCCCCTTCGGCAACCAAATAGGCACTAAAGATATGGAGGTTGACTCGGTCATTCAGTCATATATGACACTCCCCAGGGGAGAAATCAACACCATGTCAATGATATCGCTGTTATTGGCGTCGGGCCCACTATTGAGTGAAGTGCTTGCGACCTTGCACCCATTAGTTACAATGATTGAACGATTTGGCACCCCATTCTCTTTAAATTTTCCTATTGTTCCTGACCCACTTATTATTCCTCCAATGCCTCAATTTGTATAACCCTCACAGCAAGAAACATCACCCCAAGGCCATTTCGATAAGTCTGTTTCTAGTGGCCAGCCATTGCAGAGAAGATTCCCGCTCCCCTCCAATTTACAGCTAGAAAATCTTTAGAATTGGTCCTTTACACAGTTATTTGGATTCATTCAACAAGAAGCACAGTAGGTGGAGAAGATCCACAATGAACTTGTTGTCGAACATGAGAAACAGAAGTAGCAAATCACCATTCCCACAACCAAGAGAGATGAAATCTGTTAGAGCAATCAACAACTGCGTACACAAGTTGACTAGGTAACATCATGGTTTCAATCACTTTGGCCCACCATTACTGAGGTAGTTATCGAAGCCCCAGAGGAATTTTCTGCATGCACTCTAGATGAATGTTGTGGCCATATTCAAGCAGCATGCACTGGGCTAATCTCTGCCAATAGGGAATTGAAGCAGATCCTCAATGCTACAAAAATGACTCTACTTGATCCATCCACTAGCTACATTGTTGAGATCAAAAAAAATATCACTACCGTTGCTGCCTAAAAATCCTCTATCGCTAATGCCTTGGCCGAGGGGTACATTTTAATGGATCAAGTCCATGACTCGTGAGGCACTTTGGCCATGAAAATCAGCTGGTATATCCACTTAGATAGCATTCAACAACTCCTCATAAATAGCCAGAACTGAAAGGACAAAGATCAATGGAAGAGGATCAATGCAGAGGTTGCCTCTCTAGAATCCAAGGTTCAACGAATTAAGGATGAGTCAGCCAAAACTAAGAATAATATCCAAGATATTAGACTACAGATCGATTCCCATGTCAATGCTCTGTAAGAAATTTGCGATGAAATGAAGGAACAATGGAGCTCGCTAATGAAAAATCGACCCGACCACCCAAGCTCCAACATGAGTGTCGAGTTCCTCAAGAAAGCTGACACAATTATTGACCCATGGCAAGCAGCCCTCGATGAGTACACATGATTTTTCTAGGAAACTGTTACTACGATACTAGAGTTTGGGCCTTCATTTGGAAAAGAAGGCCAACAATAAGTAGCAACAACATAACAAGAAGCAGGACCAGTACAACACGAAGCAAAAATAACAGAGGCACCAACAGAAACATCAACGGAGCCGACAACAATCACATAGACAGTACCCAGGGTCAATTGACTCAGGGAGGAGTCAATGAATTGTGGTCAAGGCTTATTGGGGCCTTCGTTTTGAGATTTTTCATAAAGAAGAGTCGGGGAGAGGTAGCAGACACCACCGTTTGGTTGCAGAGTTGACAACCAAGGGGGCGGGGAAGAACCAGAAGTCAACCAACAGTTGTGGGAAGGTGGTGGAGAAGATCAAGAGTAGCTGAGAAAAGGGAGAGTATAGGCAGCCAACAATAAATCCAGTCGAGCAGAAGATAAGTAGAATTGGAAGTCTGAGTGCAGGGCAGAAGATAAAAGGCAGAAGGGAGGGAAATAAATGGTTGGTTATTGATCAGTTGAGCAAATTGGGGATCAATAGGGCTTTCCTCAGTTGTGGAAGGCGTGAATCGTTCCCTGTCCTATCTATGTCTGTTCTTGTGGGTTATTTTATTTATGTTCTTGATGATCAAGCTTCAAGTCTCTTGTAATTTTGTATGTATTTCCTTATGTTAAGCTTAATGAAAGAGACAGTTTGATTGGCAATGAGTTATTGAGTTCTATGTTGGTTCTTTAATTTTTTGAATGGGTGCTTATAAGTTGTATGGTTCCCTAAGAGTATAGGAGTAAAGAACTATGATTGGATTAGTGTGGATGATTGATTGTTATGAGACATTATCATCTATTTGTTGTGATTCCCTTGGTACCTCATTCTACCCCTTCTAACTTCAGTCACAGAATGCCTCGGGTGAGACTCCTTACCCTCTCTGGGTAAGGTGAAAATGTCAGTGTTTCTCTAGACTACAGGGAAGCCTTGTTGACCCCTTGTTCCTAAACCAATGGTCTCTACCTTATTGTCAATTTCATGCCAACAACCCAAAACCTCTATTGAACTTTCATTTTATCTAGCATAGCTCTAGTTAACTATTACACATATATGTTTTCTCTTTCTGCTACACAATTCTATTGTGGAGTTTCTACTATAGTGAATTTCCTTTTGATGCCATGATTCTTGCAAAACTCATCAAATGTTTTTGAAGTGAAAAGACCTCCATTATCATAAGTCTTATGCTCTTGATTTCAAAATTAGTTTCATTTTCAGCCATAGCTTTGAAATCTTTAAACTTTTCAAGGGCTTTATGTTTCTCTCTAAGAAAAGAAACCCACATCATCCTCCTGAAATCATCAATTATTAACATGAAATACAATTTAGTTGTGGGTGATTATGTTCTTGGTGTTCCACCCAAGTCCATGCGCACTAACTGAAGTAGTTTTGATGATGAGCTCTCCTTTAACTTGAATGGTACCCAATTTTTCTTATCCAATTGACAAGACTTACACATTGTATTCATTGGTTTTGATAGCTTGGTTTAATCCTTGACAACACTCTTCCTGTTGATTTTGACTAACTGATCAATATTTAGATTTCCATGTATCCTATGCCACAACCTACTCTCATCAATTATCGATAAGAAACACCTTTATGTTATCTCCTTCAAGACATAAAATTTATTTTATGTTCTCACAGCTTCAGCCACTATCTCACCTATACCTATAGACTTGATTTGACAACTTTTAGCTTTGAAAATCACATCATAGCCTTTATTGCACATTCGAGACACACTAAGAAAATTTTGCTTCATCCCATCAACATATAAGACATTCTTCACTTTATCGTTTCCATTTGACAGACTGACAACTCCTTTACCAACAATCTTACTGTGTGTGTTTTATCTGAAAATCACTCGTGAATGATCTCAGTTAATTTATGAAGGTATTACAGACTCATGTGTTGGGGTGTGTCTATGTTATTTTAAGCAATGGATCGATAAGATTGCAAAATACACAAACACTTGAAACAGTAAGAGAAAACACAACAAGAAAATACAAAACACAACAAATTTAATAAGGAGTTCACCCAATTCTCCTGGGCTATGTCTCCTGGTCTAGGCTTCAGTAGTGGCCTTTTCTATTGTGTATTAAAGAAAAAATTTTACAATCACGAGCTCAGTTTGAGTCTCACTAATAGATGGTGATCAGTAGGGTGGTACTTGGATCCCCCAACCCTCTAGAGTACACAGACTCCCCCTTACTAAATCTCGACCTCAACTGGTCTCAATGGTATGAGTCCAATTTGGTACTCATTACCTGACAGGTATACACAGAGGAGTTGCTTGAACCCCTCAAGCCTTCTCTAGAGTTCGCAAACTCTCAGACTCTCTCTATCTCTATCTGCACGATGCTGCCTTTGCTCTGTAGGTTAACTCGGCTTCTCTGTTCTCTGCGATTCACTTCTTTCTCTCTTCTGTTCCCCCTACTCTTTGTCTGTTCATGGATTAAAGCCAATCTGCTCCCTGACTATTTGTTTCCTCTTCTCGGCTTTCTGGATCACCTGCCTCTATCCACTGGAATTCTCTTGCTTGGTGTCATCATCGCTATGTAACGCTACACAGAGAGGTGGCCACTTGTCGCCTTACGGACTGAGTGTCAGTTTTCTTTTGAACAGTCATTATTTCCCTTACTCCAGGATTTTCCCACGAAACTAATTCTTCCGCTAGCTCAGCGGTCATGTCGGACTTCAAACCTTATGTGCCTAAGTCTATTTCCCTATCAAATCCGGTCACCCATCAGATTTCTTCTCCGCCATCGATCTGGGGCCTTCAGATCGCACGGTCTCCATTCATATCGTGTAGGTAAGTACCATGCCCTTTACCCACTCGATGAGAGCAGTTTTCTCTCTAATCCACCTGACACGCGTTGCCCAGTGTATGGCATCGCACTGAACTCATCCAAACCCGCTTACCGCTTGAGGGGCAGGTGATATCCTATTGGTTTTGGGCATGGGACCCGTCTCTGATGGTTTCTGCATGGTTTTCCTATTTTCCTCGTGACCGAGTGCTCGGGGCTTCAGAAACTGCCTCTGTTTCTAGATCCGGGCTTCCGATTGCCAATTTTCGTCCATGCGCAGTCTCCATGGGCCAACGGTCAGTGCACTTTGATCGAGGGCCTCGTTGTTCCATGCAGGCCACAATTGCCATTGTCCAGAGGTCATTTTCGATACTTGTTATTCATAAGATTTGATCTGATATAATTTTGAAATAGTCATGAGAAACATTTAAGGATCCAATTCGGATCACAGCCTTCTCACTGAAAAAGCTTTTGGACCACCAAAAGTTGGTTTTCAAGCATTGACTAAGTGAGGATATAACTGTCTCACTTGTCCAATCTCTATCCATTTTTCATTACTTGGCTTTGAAACCTTGAGTCCAATCTTGAGGTACTCAACATCTCCCCTGCACATTGTCCTCACCTTCCTGTCCAGAACTGTGTCTTCCTGCAATTCATTGAGATATTTAGGTAACAGGTCATCAATAGAAGGCAATTGACTTTTCTCTTCGGGATCTTCAATTAATGAAGGTTCAAATAGTCTTAAGCTATCTGCATTAACAACTGAGTAGATGTGCATGTAAGCTAGTAAATCAAGGCGAAAAGCATTCTCACGAATTTTCTCAAGTATATTGAAAGGTCCATACCTTATTGGCTTTAGCTTTTTACCTTCACCTTGTATTCTGTCCTTGCTGATATACAGCCAAACTTGATCACCAACTTGGAAACCATGCTCCATCTGATGCTTGTCATGCCTTGCCTTGTATTTGGCTTGGCTCTTTTCTAGCTATTCCTATACTACCTGGTGAATCTCTTGGATTTGTTCAATGAACTTGGTTGCCTTATCCACATCACTATGTCCATCAACTGCTATGTCTTTACCAAAGACAAAATCCAAGGGAGACCTTGGTGTGAAACCAAAATAGGTCTCAAAAGGAGATCTCTGTGTAGAAGAATGTTTTTCTCAGTTGTAAGCATGCTGCACATAACACAAATGTTCATCCCAAAGTTTGGGATGCTTGCTGCAATAGCCACTAAGCAACTGGATCACTGTCCTATTAACTACTTCTATTTGGCCATCTATTTGTGGATGAAAAGTTGTGCTTTTCTTTAGTCTGGTGTCCATTAGTTCCCACAGACTCGACCAAAACTTCCCAACAAATCGAATGTCTCGATTAGATATACTGGAAGTGGGTAATCCAAAATGAACCCATACATGTTGAAAGAACAGTTTTGCAATTTGTTCAGCTATAATCTATTTATTACAAGGTATCAAAATACACATTTTGGTGAACCTATCCACAACAACATATAAATAGTCATGACCTTTCCTAGATTTAGGCAGTCCTCCAACAAACTCCATGGAAACACTTTCCCAAGGATGAGAAGGAACATGTAGTGGAGTGTACAAGCCTAGTTTTCTATTGTTGGGCTTGCTTTTAGCACACATGGTACACCCTCTTACATATCTAGAAACTGTCTCATTCATTTTTGGCCAATAACAAAATCTTTGCAGCTGTGCAACCGTTTTACTTACCCCAAAGTGACCTGATATTAGAGAAGTGTGTGCTTCCCAAATTATCTTTACCCTTTCAGTTTGTGGAATGCATAGCTTCCCATAATGATACAAGAGTCAGCCCTTAATGTGATAATCCAATTCTTCTACTCATTTTCTTGACTTAAAGTTGCGTATACATCTTTAAAATCTATATCTTGAGCATATTGTTCAATATAGCTCTCATGTAATACTAAATTATGCTTAATTATAGTAGATGCATTTATAATTGGTCTAGATAACATGTCTACAACTTTATTGTGTATGCCCTTTTTATATCTCATGACTAAATGAAATTGTTATAGAAAACCCATCTACCTATAGTGTCTTGATTGCTACAACTTAGTTTGGGAGTGTAGATATTGATGGGGTTGATGATCAGTGTGTATAATTGTCTCTTTGCCCATTAAGTAATGTTTCCACTTTTTCACACTCTGTACTAATGCATACAATTCTTTATCATATGTTGGATAGTTAACTACTACAGAATTAAATGTCTTAGAATGATAACATATGGGTTTACTGTGTTGTATCAACACTGCTCCCATGGCATAGTCACTGGCATCCATTTGGATCTCAAATGGTCTTTGAAGATCTGGCAGTGCTAGTACTGGTTCTGTACTAATCTTTTCTTTCAAGGTGTTGAAGGCTTTTTTCTATTTGCCTCCCCACTGAAACACCTTGTTCAATCCTGTTAAAGCATTTAAGGGAGCTGCAATTAAGGAAAAGTTAGAAATGAACTTTCTCCAATATTGTGTTGCTCCTAAGAAGCTTCTAATTTTTGTAGTAGATTTGGGTTTAGGCCAGTTTACAATGACTGCAACCTTAGAGGGATCTATCTTCAACTCACCACCCCCTACTATATGACCCAAATAATTCAAAGATGTTTTGCCAAATTCACATTTTGAGAGTTTAACATAAAGTTTTTCTCTTTTCAAAACACCTCGTGTCTTCTTAACATGCTTTAAATGTTCTTCCCATGTTTTGTTAAATACAAGAATGTCATCCAAATATACAATAACAAAATCATCAAGAAAAGGTCTGAGTACATCATTCATTATTCTCATGAAAGTAGCGGGAGCATTAGTTAAGCCAAAAGGCATAACCAACCACTCATACAATCCCTGCTTTGTTTTGAAAGCAGTCTTCCATGCATCTTGTTCTGCAACTCTGACCTGATGATATCCACTATGCAAGTCTAGCTTGGAAAAATAAACAACTTCTTTCAATTGATCTAACAGATCATCTATCCGAGGAAGGGGATAAGGATTTTTGATCGTTATCTTATTCAGTGCTCGATAATCAATGCACATTCTCCATGAACCATCTTTCTTTCTCACCAAAATGATTGGTGACCCACATGGTGATGTGATAGGTCTAATGAACCCTTTCTCGAGCAACTCCTGCACCTGCTTCCTAATTTTTGCATTCTCTAAAGCAGACAACCTATACATCCCAATGTTAGTCAATGGAGCATCTTGCTGCAAATTAATATCATGCACTATTTCCTTTTTGGGTGGCAGACCTTTAGGTTCTTGAAACAAGATATCATACTCTGAAACAACTTTTCCTAAATCAGCTTGGTGTTTAGCATCAAAACCCTCAAATACATTGGCTTTATCAAGTTTATTTTCCTTTACAGCCATCAGTAAAAATTGTTTGCATGAATTTACAATTCATTTCATCTGTGTTGAGTTTATGAGAGTATAATTATTCTTGAGCTTATGAGCTCTTACAAAGTATTTGATTCCATATTTAACGAGTAGATACTTGTTCTCAGCTCTATAGAAAATAGCTTTTATGTCATACAAGTAAGGACTTGCTAAAACAATTCCACATATATCCAAAGGAATTATATCTAAATCAACCTCATCTACAAATGCTGACCCAAAAGAAAACTTAAGTTTGCATTGTCTAGTCACTTGTAGTTGTGCTTTATCACTTAACCAACCTAATGGGTATGGTTTCTTGTGAGGTGTAGTCAGTAATCCCAACTTTTTTACAATTGCTTCAGAAATTAAATTTACTTGTGAGCCACTATCAAACAAAGTATCAATCTTTTGGTTTTTGGAAATAACTCGAATATAGAAAAGCTCATGTCTTTTTCTCTCATTTTCTTCATCAATAGTAGATTGTGTAGAATTACTAGTAGATACTTCATAATTCTTACCTTTTATACATGTGGCTGCAATGGTTATTTCATCTCCTGAGTTTGACCCCAAATCTTTCTGAATAGCTGCAACAGTCTTCTTCTTCTTGCCCTCGAACTTCTTAGGTCTCAGCTCCGGATGCAGAATCCAATAGTGCTCATCATCATGCCCATCCTTCTTATAGTGAGTGCATGAAGACTTTCTTTTCTGTGTAGTGTTGGCCTTCCTCTCTTTCCATTTTTTTCTCTTTTCTCCTTATTCTTACTTGCAATGGGCTTGGATGATCCTCCAACTTCTGGGTTCCCATTCTTTCCTCTAGCTTCTAGACGTGTAGCTTGAACACATACCTCATCTATACTAGTGGGATTAAACATGAGGATAGTGTGCCTCATGTAGCTGTGTAGACCACCTATGTACTTCAACAGAGTCTCAGGTGAGTCTAAATATATGCCTAGAATCAAAGCTCTCTTCCTAAATTCTTGGGTGTAACCTTGTACACTTTTCCCTTTCAATTGGCGAAGAGTTTTCTAGCTCATCATGGCTTGCTGCATGTAAGCTAATGGATAGAACTGTTTTTTTATTGCAGAAACAAATGCACTCTAGACAGAAAGAATCTTACCATGTTTCTTCATGTCAGCTAGTGTCCTGCCTTCCCACAATACCAAGGCAATGCCTCCAAGGCGTAGGATGGCCAGCTGAATCTTACTCTTATCTGAGTCGATACTCTGCAGTCTGCAATAAACATCAATTTGTCTGATCCAATTATCCAGCTTCTCTGCATTCAACTCTCCATCATATATGGTAAAATCAAATTTAACATCTAATTTGATCAAAGATGTCTTCTTTTTATGTTCAGGGCTATTAGGAGGTGTGAGAAAGTTTTCTTCTTTCCCTTTTCCTTTCGAGTGGTCATGGAGGAGAGACTCTTCTTCTCCTTTTTCTTGTTTGGAGCCTGATGAATCGTCATCTTTATGTTTCCTAAAGTCCCTATACATTTCCTCTACCATGGACCTCATGGCCAGGAAACTATCTATGAATTGAGGGTCTAGCCCCAAGGGACTTTCCTCTGACATTTTCTTCTGAGGATAGACTCTTCCAATTTCCGGGTTAGTCTCAACCAACTCTCCTTCTCCTAATTTAAGCTTTGATCTAGTTAGCATTCAACAACAAAATCTAGCACAAGCTTGTCTAACCTTAACAACCTAGAGCTCTGATACCACTTGATCTGAAAATCACTCGTGAATGATCTCAGTTAATTTATGAAGGTATTATAGACTCATGTGCTGGGGTGTGTATATGTTATTTTAAGCAATGGATCAATAAGATTGTGAAATACACAGACACTTGAAACAGTAAGAGAAAACACATCAAGCAAATACAAAACACAACAAATTTAATAAGGAGTTCACCCAATTCTCCTCGGCTACGTCTCCTGGTCTAGCCTTCAGTGGTGGTCTTTTCTATTGTGTCTTAAAGCATAGTTTTTACAATCAGGAGCTCAATTTGAGTCTCAATAATAGATGGCGATCAGTAGGGTGGTACTTGGATCCCCCAAGCCTCTAGAGTACACAGACTCCCCCTTACTGAATCTCGACCTCAACTGGTCTCAATGGTATGAGTCCAATTTGGTACTCAGTACCTGACAGGTATACATAGAGGAGTTGCTTGAACCTCTCAAGCCTTCTCTAGAGTTCACAGACTCTCGAACTCTCTCTGTCTCTATTTTCTCGATGTTGCCTTTGCTCTATAGGTTAGCTCAGCTTCTCTATTCTCTGTGATTCACTTCTTTCTCTCTTCTATTCCCCCTACTCTTTGTTTGTTCATGGCTTAAAGCCAATTTTCCCCCTGACTGTTCGTTTCCTCTTCCCAACTTTCTGGATCACCTGCCTCTGTCCACTGGAATTCCCCTGCTTGGCGTCATCATCGCTGTGTAACGCTGCACAAAGAGGTGGCTGCTTGTCTCCTTACAGAGTAAGTGTCAGTTTTCTTTTGAACGGTCGTTATTTCCATTACTACAAGATTTGCCCGCGAAACTGATTCTTCCACCAGCTCAGCGGTCATGTCGGACTTCAAACCTTATGTGCCTCAGTGTATTTCCCTATCAAATCTGGTCACCCCTCGGATTGCTTCTCCATTGTTGATCTGGGGCCTTTATATCCCATGTTCTCTGTTCATATCATGCGGGTAAGTAGCATGCCCTTTACCTGTGTGATGAGAGTGGTTTTCTCTCTCATCCACTAGGCATGCATCGCCCAGTGTATGGCATTGCACTGAACTTGGCCAAACCCACTTACCACTCAAGGGGCATGCAATATCCTGCCACTTTTGGGCACGGGACCCACCTCTGATGGTTTCCGCACAGTTTTCATGTTTTCCTCGTGACCAAGTGCTCAGGGCTTTTCCTTCTCTGAGGGTTTTTTCCCGCGATACGCGATTAGCGCTTTGCACTAATCGTGTATCAGAAACTACCTCTGTTTCTGGATCCAGGCTTCTAATTGCCAATTTGCATCCATGCGTGGTCTCCATGGGCCAATGGTTAGCGCGCTTTGACCGAGTGTCCTCGTTGTTCCTTGCAAGCCGCAATTTCCATTGTCCAGAGGTCATTTCCGATACTTGTTATTCATAAGATTTGATCTGATATAATTTTGAAACAGTCATGAGAAACGTTTAAGGATCCAATTTAGATCAGTGTTGTTAACAAAGGTTACATTACCCTCATCCATGGTTTCCATGTCAAGAACTTACTTCTGTATCCTCACATGTGAATGGACTATCCATTGTCCACATGCCAATGACTCCCTTCATTCTGAGCATACAAAACAATATCACGTTGCTCTATTTTTTATTTTTCTTTTCACACCTTGCTCTCTTGACCAATCTAATCAATCACTAATTTAGTCCTATTATCCTTAGGTTTGCAATCAATGGATCTATGTAAAAAAAATTGACAATTAAAACATTGAATTTTATTGCTCGAAGGAGAAAGAGAATTATTGTACCTGGGTCTTCTATTCCTCTATCTAATGTGATGATTTCTTTTTCTTGCTTTGAGCTACCTGTAGGATAAATTCACTTTGCAATTTGTTGCTTTATGTCTATTTTATGGGATTTACGAGTGCGAACAAAAGTATCTCCCCTAGGTTGGTGGCTAACCTAGAACAACAGAGAGAGAAGGAGAACAATGATTTTACTTAAAGTAAATAGATGATTAAGTAAGGCCTACCTAGAATCCTTCGCATACTTCGCTCCTTCTTTAGCTTCGAAGCTCCAATTCTAGCTCTGAATGCCAAAATTAGAACCTACACAGTTAGATAACACAAGCCAAGAAACTATGAGATCTATGTAGTATCATCTAATTACTTCATTCAATACATCAAAGTGGTATTAAAATATATGAAATAACAAAATCACATATAGGAAAACAATGAATTCGTTGAATTAATAAAAATGGAAGGAGATTACAACCATAAGTAAAAGTTGATCTTGTGGAAGATCTCCTCTAATTTGTTGACTTGTCCTTTCCTTGTCACAATACACACCTCCAATCACCCTAAATGCATGAAATGATGACCACTCACTACAAAAGCATAAGGGTAGAATCACTCTCCAAAATCCAACCCCCAACCACATAGAAGGCTGGGAATATATAGATAAGTAGGTTAAGTTTGGAGTTCTTATCCAGTTACCAATATAGGGTAAGATATCCACCTTTGATGGAGGGAGAGGATAAAATGATAAGTGGTGAATACTCCAAAGTACGGAAGGATAGGATCTGAATGTTTTATCCAAGGTAGGTAGGTGAAACAACTTCTCGTAACTCCTAGAAGGGGAAGCTTCTAGAAACCCAATCATTATCCCAGATTTATAGAACCAATGAGGTGCAAAGGGGAGCAACCTACTGGTGACCAATGCAAGCCATAGTGGATCAAACTACTAGTGAATGCACCCCAGTAGGCTTATAGGGAACCTTGGTCCTGAAATTGGGTCAGATGAATCAATTTAGGGCTGGAAATTTGGGGGATGAAGAGAACATGCTTAGGGTTTTGTACAAGATGGTGACAAGGGGGAATAGGATGTTGATTGATCCCATTAGGAGGCTCACTAAAAAAATGGCCTATAACAAAATGCCCCCTAAAGCAAAAAGTCAGAGATCATGATTGATGACTGAAGTGCTTTACCTTGTGACAAGTAGGGATTAAGGAAGGTGAGCTTCATCTATTACAATACATTTACAACAAGATATATTTTTTTTGCTGAGGGAGTCATACCCATACTCAACTCATAATCTAACATAACATGACATATAATGATTAAAAGATGCATCCACAAATTCAATTGGTGGACCCATGAATAGATGATTGTCTGTATGATCACGACCATCATACATTGTGATCTTTGTATAACTCTTGAAATTGTAGCCTGGATGGATGAAACTAGTTCTGGGGTCTTCTATCTCGTTCACACAACCAACCAATGTACGATTCTAACCATGTCAATCAATGAGCTATAGTTGGACATGCTAGACACCAGCTAATTATCAACCAATGATGTAAGTAGTTAAGAGACGCAAGTGAAACCATCGATGATGTTAATGGTTCTCAAGTTACTATAGTATAATCTATATGGTGTGAATGAATGAGTTGATGTCGAACACCACACAGAATCTTTTGGTCGAAGGCCAAACATGTAAACCTATTGCTAAAAGCGAGGAAACTTGAAATTGATGTATGCAAGCACCAAGGTAACAAAGGTGTGTTTCGAAGTCAATTTCCTAGTTGATGTGCTTATGTCGACGAGAAGTGATCCATTGTAGGATGGCCTTGATGTATCCCCCATCAACAACATGAAACGGGTATCATGATTGAGACAGAATGATCAGAATGATGATGACATGGAACTGGATCAGTAAAGGAAGACATGAAATGAAGGCTTAAGAGTATTGTAGTAGAGACCAAATGAATGATTTCTCTTAAACACACTGGCTAAAATGAATGGAGTTGGTAGAGTTGACCCAAAACTAAAATGGAGGCTCTAAAAATAGTATGGTAACCAAAAGACAAGAAAATTACCCAACCCAATAGCCATGGAGATGAAGTCGAAGAGTGTTGTGTTGAAGAGCGACTCACTCCCATTAGCAAAATGGAATCCCTTGTTTTCCAAACTTCCCCAACCATACTAGTTAGTACCTCTTTATTTTTTAACAAGATTGAGGAGGATAACATATGCTTGATCTATAAGTTCATCCTTCGGATGAATCGATCCAAGTATATTTAACGAACCTTGAGAAGCAGTGCTTCGGCTTCGTTATGTTTGACAAGTCCATCACTATTTGATGTTTTTAACAAGTCCAGTGAAAGTAAAACTTGGCTTATTTTTCATGTTTAGAGAGTTTGAAAAAGAGGAAAAAAAGAAAACTCCAAATGTCCCTTTTCGTAAGTAGTCCCTTAGTTCTGACAATGTAGAAAACAATACCCAAGATAACCTCTTAGCCATGTTCAACTAAGGTATTCTGTTTTTGTATCTAGTCTATCTCAGTCTGGAAAAGGGTTAAACTTATATTGATTAGATTTATTTTCATTTATTTTTACAAGTTTGAAAAGATAAGTGCTCAACAATCTTTTCATATTTTAGGAGTCTAAAAAGAGATAAAAGAGGACTCCACGGGGGTTCCTTCTTCATAGGTTTAAAGAGCTCAAAAAAAGAGATAAAAATGTACTTTGTGGTCAAAGTAATTTGCTCAAACATAATGAAAACCTATTAACAAGTATCGACATACTCAAAACACCACAAGAAGGATTAAACATATGTGTTTCATAGTAAAAATGAAGTATATCTAGGTCAAGACACTAAAAATGAATAAAATAATGAGAAAACAACCATAAATATTCAAAATAACTTCTCATTTTTACCATTTCACATTTTACGTTCAACAGTGAGTATTTGGAGCCCTTTTGCCCTCGATTGTTTGTGGCTGATTGTGGCCCCATGGAACCATTCTGAGTGTCATCGCTTCCAGGTAGGAACTCAAACCTTTATCTATCTTTCTACTGTCCATTTTTTTGTTTTCATGCAAAAGTTTTAAGGTTTTGAGGCTCCCGGGGTTCATAAAGAACACCCTGGGACCAACACACCTCGCTTGTGTCGAAAACTACATTGCACCTAGGTAGAGGAACACTGCAGGAAGAGGTGAAATGCTATGGTAAACATTGTTGGGGTGAATTAGGTGCATTTCTCTAATTTTTCTTTTAGTTTTACCTAAAATTTTGTTAGCTTTTTGCATGGGAAAGAGCCTAATGGATTCCTTGTTGATGTTTCAGGTACCCATTAGCACAAAATGACATTCATTTGGAGAGAAAGTGGACATGAGGAACAAGACTTGAATGCAACGAACAACCCTACTACCATCCAGACACAAAAAAAAATTAGGTTATTGAAATTCTTTTGGCTTCTTGTATGAGGCAGTAGATTGAGTTGTTGAAATACCTTGTCCGTTCATGGGATATTCAGGTACATGCATTCAGGTTTGGGAAGAATTTACTCTAGATACAGGTAGAGGATATCTACTTTCTGATAGGATTATCAAAGCAACGTGCCCCCATCTATATTCTAGGTGGAAGAAGTGGCAATGAGACGATGAAATACTATATCACTACCTATTGCATACCTCGAGCCCTTCCTACTACAGATGGAAAGATCAACATAAAGGATGTGACCCAATTACCTCTGAGAACAATCTTGTTCAGTATCAAAAAATTGGAAGGCATCTCAACACTACATGTAGCAAGAAAATCGTACATGCAGTATGTGATAGAGTGTCTAGAGCTGACAATATTCAATTGGAGTGAGGGTGTCTTGGTAAATTTCAAGGAACAACTTACTAAAGAAAAGGAGGGGAAGTTGAAGAACTTTCGCTATGGCATGATGTTGGTCTCTTTTTCTCTAGAGCGGGTACCATTATTGCAGCCTCAACAGATTGTACTTGAGCCCATCGATCTGAGGACCCCATGGATGAGGAGGTGGATAGACCATATGAGTCGACATGCAGGCTCATCAACGACGAAATTTTCACCAACCTTCTTTGGGTGGCTACATATACAATTCATCATCATTAACGATTATCCTTATGCAGGGATGGATTTCCGTGATGATCCTAAGCTCGCGTTGCCTGAGGATGAGCAATGGGATGCTTCAGGTAAGATACTTTGACAATTAATTTTTTGAAAGTTTTATGAATTTTTTGTGTTTTTTGATGTTCCTGAGACTAAACTATTTGATTTTTTCATGCAAATATTAGACCTATTCAACCAGTTGGTGCTACATAGATCTGCCAGACAGAGAGACAACCACAACAGGAGGCAATGAGACCAGTGTCCCTATTGTAGGGGAAGCCATAGCATAAATCCATGTACGTTCTAGTAGAATATTATAATCCAGAGGTGCGTTGATAACTTCTACTTCGACGGAGATGACTTTTCCCCCTAATTCCACTTGGATGGAATTCATAATCCCACAAGTTTTGTATGTCCTTCAATCAAAGGCTTTTAATGTGATGGGTGATTGAATCACTTGGGGTGAAACAATTGCCTCCTAGTAAGACAAAGACATGATGCAGGTCGACGCTCCCTCATCCACAATATAACGATGAATGTTCTTACCATGGACAACGACCTGAATCATAAAAGCTAACTGAGTCAGAAGTCAAGGGCTATAGTTTTCATGAGAGAAAACCACTAGTTTGGAATCCGATGGATCCACACATTTGATAGCTAACAACAAGGCCTTATTTTTGGTGGGGCAGTTGTTGTTTGCTAAGTTTTCCTATTTCTACCCACCTTTTTATCCCTTTCCTAAACTCATTCCATGGCGTTGTTGGTCGATTTGAATTTTAAAGAGTGAAGGTACACCTATTTTCATGTCTGTATGAATTGTTAATCATTAAATCGTAGTCATAGGGGATTACTACCTAAACAGACTTTATAAATTAAGTTTTCGTGCAGATTTGGAGGAATGATGATCAAAAGAATGATTCAACGTATGATGACCATTGAGTTGGCAGCACTATCTTTGGATATTAGCTACAACGGTGGAGCAATGTATCGACCAACATATTTTCTATCTTTGAATTATGTTCTATATCAAGAAAATGTTATGTATTTCTAGGCAGAAATTTGTCGTAATCTTAGGCATTGTCAGTTGATTTGTGAAATGTATAAGCATTGATTATGGGGCAGGGAAAGCCACCGCTAGGAGATATACAATATTTTTGAGTTGTAACAGCAGACCTCTGTAATGTTATTTTGATTAATATAATTATTGAACCTTTGAGTATTTTATAGATCTAGATCTTGCCATAGCCTTGATCAGGGAGTTGGGACTACTCTCCTGACCAGGTGCTGTTGGATTAGATGCATGTGTGTGCAGGTTTATTTTTTGTTGTGTTATCCCTTTGCTGCATAATGATTTTAGTGTGTTGTTGTGAGTCTTAACTTGTTGTTACTCTTATTTTCTATTATAGTTATAACTTGTTGTTACACATTGTTATGTTATGAATGAATTTTCAATGTTGGGTAGGGAAATTGTGGTCTACATATATCTTGCATGATAGCCTTGAGATATCCAGTCAAGCCCCGGGTTGACAATTAATGTGGAATTTAGTGAATTGTATGATTCATATATGAACACCAACATTTTGGCATCGTTGTCAAGGAGGCTATCGAAGGTGCGGAAGTATGACCAATATTCACCATAAGCCCATTCTCTCATCCTGTGGAGGGAAGCTTTTCACCCTACCCTAGGTCTTGAGCATTAGATTGTTTGCTTTTTTTATAAGAACCATTCTCATGTCCTGGGAAGGGAATTTTTTCACCCTGTTTCAGGTCATGAGCTTAGAATTTTGTGGTTGGTTTTGTTTCTTTTTTTTAATTTCTTTTTAGGGGCCACTCTCTCGTCCTGGGGAGGGAAGTTTTCACCCTTCTCTAGGTCCTAATATTTCAATTTATTTGAATTTTTTCCTTTTATTTTCTGATTTCATGAACAGAGATACAAACAAAAGGGGCAGAGGAAGACCCCCAAAAAGAGGAAGGAATGATCTAAGAAAAAATACCTATATTAAAGAAATCATTTCAAGAGATAAATTAGGAGCATCATTGCGAGTTGTTGTTAGGGTGAGATATCATACGAGATTTGAAGGGTAGTCAGTTTCACAACCAGAACCTCCCCCAATAACAGAAGCACAATTCAGGGAAGAAGAAATAGTAAGCAAAGGATCAAGATAACTGAACACTATGAGTTCAAAAGAATAAGAAGACTTGAGGGAATTCACTACACCATTTGATCGAGGGAGTGTTGTTAAACAGACTCAACCATGCATTCTAGAACAACCATAACCTATTGAGATTCCAAGTGAATATTGGAAGATATTCATGGCTCCTACAACTTCTTCGATCGAGTTTCCAATCGGTGATATCAGGGGTGATGCACTTATGAATCCTATTCTCTGACAACATTACCTAACTTTCATGGTCTTTCTTCTTAAGATCGGGACACCTTCCTGTTTGAATTCGACGTTGTCTGTCAGGAGTATGACTATATTTATGATGCACAAAAATTTAAGATATTCCCCGCCACTTTGAAGGGAACATCTTTGAGATGCTTCATGGGTTTAGGAGGGAAATATATTATTACATGGGATGATATGAAGACGATTTTCCTCAAAAAGTATCAAGACTACTGCAAATCTTGAGATGTTAAGGAATAAATTTTTAAGATTATGTAGAAAGAGGATGAGAATATGGAGGACTTTGTGGAACATTTCCAATACAATTTGCAGAGTTCAAGCCATAGTGATCTGGACAAGGACATCTTGAAAATATTTTTTCTCTGGGCACTAAGGGAGGAATCTTTGGAACCTTTGAATGTAGTAGGAAAGGGAGACATATCAAAGGACGATTTTGACACCATATGTGAATTATGCATTAAGTGTTCACATGGATCTGCGAGGCAGAGGTAGGGGATCCGAACCCTCAAGACATCTAACGGTGGAGTTACGAAAGAAAAAATTTGAAACTTGCTGGACAACTTGAGGACTAATATCTTGAGCACACTATCCTCATAGCTGGACGTTTTACAGGAGAAAAAGAAGTAGATGGAAGCAGAGAAGGCCATGTATATTTTCTACCCTAAATGTAGAAAGAAGCACGCGCTGAAGGAATGTAAACTAAATACTGTGAAGACCTATGTAAAATGTGAACAAAGCCATTCCACTAACACCTGTCCATCTCTTCCTGTGCTGAAGGCAGTTTTTCAAAGAGAAAATGAAGAATTAGATAAGTTGTACTTCATGGGATCAAGGAAACCATGGAAACCACGACTACAGAACATGAATCAAGGTATGCCTCAAGACCCTTCTCAATATTTTAATAATCTGAATTTTCGGCCTTAGTCTATACCGTTTTCACCTTCATGATCGTAGTCCTGTCAATTTCCAATGCCCTGGAAACCATGGTTACCTTAGTCTAGTCTAAATCCTTCATGGTCCCGGAATTGGTGTGGATCTCCGCTTCCTTCAAAACAATTCTCCTAGTCTATTCCACAACAACAATTACAGCTGCCATCTAATGCCTCCAGTAGTAATCCTCCTCTTCATCCACAAATTCATGTTCAATCCAACCCAAATCCAAATAATAGGGGGGCTCAACAGGTTGAGACATTCAACCTTCCTTCATATAGTATTTCCACCATGAAATGTAATGAATTAAATATTCGGTCCAGACGGGTGGTAAGTACTCAGAATTCACCAATAATTGTTGAACATACTGATGATGAAGTCTCAAAACCAGAACCTAGGAATTCTATTGGAACAACTAGGGATGAGACAACACAAATTCCTATGGAAGAACAAACCCCTTCTTAGACAATTGTTACGAGAGGATGTCAGACTAGTCCACCTTATCCTGAGAGACCATCCTTGAGCAAACAAATTCCTCATCCTGAATTTGAATTTTTAGGGGAATTCCATAACTTATTTGTCGAAATCCCCTTACTTCACGCTATGAAGGAACATACCAATTTATGCCAAAACAATCCAAGAATACTACTCTAAGAATCCTAGAAGAAAACCAAAGGATCCACTCACTCTTCATGTTATGGGAAAATTATCAAATATAATGTTGGGGAAGTCTATACCTATTAAGTATGGGGATCCAGGGAACCTGATTCTTATAGTACAAATTAATGGGGTTGATATCCCAAATTTGTTGGTAGACATGGGGGCAACAATTAATGTTATAACTTCTACAACTATGATTACCTTGGGTCTGCGAAACATTAAACCAACTCCCACCTTCCTAGAATTGGAAGATCAGTCTACTATAAGACTGGTAGTGAATTTAGAAGATATAATTATTTTAGTAGACTCATGGTAGTACCTTGTTGAGATTTTATAATTACATACCCAATCCCGAGCCGGTGGGCATCCTTTGATTTTAGGAAGACCATGGCTTGCGACCGCAAACGCTTATATTGGGTGTCGGTCGGGAAATATGGCAATATCCAATGGGGAAGTTACAAAGAATCTTATTCTTTATTCCCCTACAGAACTGATTTCATCAAATAAATCGATATTTAGCTTAACACAAAAACCTCTACCTGCGAAAAGGCTCGAACCTAAAAATGAAGAAACTAGATCAATTCTTACTATTAGTGAAGCCATTTGTTTTAAGGATGAAACAGAAGATGGTTCCACTGGTGCTTTTATCAGCAGTCCCAATTCCATTTCTAATTCAATCCGCCAACTATTAGAATCTGTTATGAGTTGCAATGTTCAGGAAGTTATTGAACCAGAGATTGAAGTTGGAAACGTTCCTATAATTGTACCTCATAATAAAATTCCCGTAGAAGTTGAACCATGCAAGACATTCAACATTAATCCTGACATTTCACCTTCCCAGTCCAAACGGTTACTAAAAGTCCTTCAGGAATAGAGAGAAGCCTTCACTTGGGAATATACAGACATGAAAGGGATCCCTGTTGATTTATGTACTCATCACATATACATTAAAGAAGAATGTTGGCATGTTAGGCAACTAAGAAGAAGAATGAATCCTTCTTTAAATAACATTGTCAAAGATGAATTACAGAAACTATTGGATGTGGGATTTATTTACTCAATCTTAGACAATCAATGGGTATCCCCACTAGTCATTGTTCTGAAAAAGAATGCAAAGTGGAGAATTTGTGTTTATTACAGGAAATTAAATAAAGCAACTCAGAAGGATCATTTTCCCTTACCTTTTATTGACCAAATCCTTCATACATTAGCTGAAAAGAAGTTCTTCTCCTTTTTGGATAGATTTAGTGGGTACAACCAAATCCAAATAGCCTCTGAGGATCAATATAAAACTACCCTTACATGCCCCTAGGGAACCTTTGCATATCGGTTCCTCCCATTTGGTCTCTATAATGCACCTGCTACTTTCCAATGAGCAATATTAGGGATTTTGTCTGATCTAGTCAATGATAGTGTTGAAATCTACATGGATGACTTCACCCCATATGGCGATTACTTTGAAGAAGGTCTAGAAAACTTAGAGAAAGTCCTTAAAATATGTAAGAAAACACATGTTTCTCTTAGTACAATAAAATTCCATATGATGATGAAGGAAGGAATAGTGTTGGGACATCTGCTTTCAATTGCTGGAATTCAAGTTGATCCTGCCAAGGTAGAGGTAATATTACATTTTCCTACACCTAAGAGATTGACACAGGTATGTAGTTTCATCGGTTATACTGCCTATTATAGACATTTTATAGGAAAAAATTCTAAGATAGCATTTCCACTTTTCCAATTGTTACCTAAGGATGCAGAATTTGTGTGGATAGATGAATGTGAAACAACCTTTGTGAAAATCAAAGAACTAGTTTTCAAAGCTCCAATATTATGTGGTACTGATTGGAATCTCTCGTTTCATATCTCTATAGATTCTTCTCACACAGTAGTAGGGGCAGTCTTGGTACAACAAGAGGACAAGAAACCATATGTGATTTATTACATCAGCAAGAATTTGACTCTTGCTGAATTGAACTATACGGTAATTGAAAAATCCTGTTTGGCTGTTATTTATGCTATTAATAACTTTCAACATTACATTACAGGGTATCCCACATTTTTGCACACTGGTCATACAACCATCAGGTATCTGATGAATAAACCAATAACTCTTGGTTGTATTACGAGATGGTTATTATTAATTCAAGAATCTGATATTATCTTTTGTAGATAAGCCAGGGAAAGATAATGTAGATGCAGATTTCCTGTCTAGGCTAGATACTAAGGATGAAGGTGCCTCTGTAGAGGATAGTTTTCCATATGAACATCTTTTTTCAATTTCTACTTAAACTCTGTGGTATGCAGATATTGCTAACTATCTTGCTAGAGGAAAAGTACCTCAACACTTACCATATAGAGAGCAGTGAAGGATTATCCATCATAGTGCCTGCTATTCGTGGATAGAGGGGTACCTCTTTTATACATGACTTGATCAACAAATTTGGTGTTGCACAGGCAAAGGTGACATCTATGATGTGCTGAAAGCTTCTCATAGTGGCCACTATGGAGGGAATTTTGCATATAAGAGGATAGGTCATAAGGTGTTACAGATGGGGTACTATTGGCCCTATATTTTTCATGATGCAAGGAAATATGTCTGAGGATGCGATAGCTACCAGTGGATGGGACAGCCTGGTCGGTCGGATGAGATGTTGTTACAGCCTCAACTAGTTCTTGAGCCCTTTGAGAAATGGGCTATTGATTTTGTTGGGCCATTCAATCTATCCTCACATTAGAAATTCCACATTATGGTCTACAAGGATTATGTTACAAAGTGGGTAGAGACCAAGGTTGTTCTGAAAGCAACATAATAGGTTGTCTCACATTTCTTATTCAAAGAATTGTTCACTCAGTATGGAGTTCCTAGAAAGATAGTTTCATATGGAGGGGTGCAGTTCACATCACATTTGATAGAAGGAATTATGAAGAAGTATGGAATCAAGCACAGGGTAACATCTCCATATCATCCTCACATGAATGGTCTAGTTGAGAGAATAAATAAAGTGTTGGAGAATATCCTTACGAAGACTGTAGCAAACCATCGTTGAAACTGGGCTGAAAATCTTCCTGAGGTGCTTTGGGCATATAGAGCAACATGGCATAACACAATAGGATTTTCACCATATGAGTTTGTCTATGGGAAATCCCCTTTGTTTCTAGTGGAATTAGAAATTAAGATGCTTAGGGCATCCCTTGAAGTAGGTTTGGATCTTTCAGAAGCCCAAAAACACCAACTAGAATAGTTAAATGAGTTGGATGAAATTCAGTTGGTAGATGTCGAGAAAACTATTGCAATTCAGCAACAACGAACTAAATGTCATGATAAATTTATCTAGAAAAAGGTGTTTCAAAGAGGATATTGGGTGTTGCTCTATGACTCTCAATTTAAATATTTTAAAGGAAAACTCTACTCTAGATGGACAGGACCATATGAAGTTAACACAATTTTTTCTAAAGGGACTATTAGACTCATAACAATCAATGAGGCACATACCCCCCTGATTGTAAATGGACATCGCCTCATATTGTATCATCATCTAGTTTCCAAAGACTCCTTTATTAAACATCTCTCTGATAATTCTGGTTTTGAAATTGTTAGTGTAGATAATTCTTTCTCTGCACCTCTCTAGTGTTGATACTCTACGAATGTTGATTTCATCTAAGTACTTCACTGCTGCTGTTACTCCTCCAGTGTTGTTACGCTATTTGTGATGATTTTTTCTAAGTACACTGGTGTTGTTACTACTCCAGTGTTGTTAGTCCATTCATCATGATTTCATCTAAGTACACCAGTTTTGTTACTCCTTTGGTGTTGTTACTTCGTTCATCATGATTTCGTCTAGGTACACTAGTCTTCTTACTCCTCCAGTGCTATTATTCTGTTCGTCGCGATTTTGTCTAAGTACATTGGTGTTGTTACTCCGTCAAGGTAAGTCACCAATTATGTCCCCCAACTGACTTCATGGATTTGATTGACATTTCACCTATGACATGACTAAACATGACTGCAGATGGTCATCCCTTAGTTGGGGGAGGTACTATATTAATGTTAAACGTGTCATATTTAACAACAATAATGATTCATCATCATTGTTGTTGAACCTCCCACCAACTCGTACACTCCACATTAACATTTTGATCTTCACCATACCTTGCACAATTATCTATATGCATTGGAACTTGAACTATGTACGATTGAATTAAATTATGGTCCTTTCCAATGCAGTGTAATAATTTCCATTATTTACCATAATCCACCATGGATTTTCCCATAATATTCACCCAAATTTCCCTTTCACCACATCCCTTGCAACCGTAATCCTTGTCATCGCAACCTTACCAGCTAACACTCTCCTCAAAGGTTTTGCTACTACTCGAAGTGATGCTACAGATAAATTTGCAGAATGGGTGGGATAGATGTTAGGCATGAACCTGAAGACATAGCGTAGGTCCGGTGCCATCCACATGTATGGAAGATTTTTCAGAATGCACGGTGGCATACCTATTTTGAGAGGTTTCATGGATTCGATGAAGCCATTACAGTTGAATTTTCATTGAACTTGGACAAGAATTATTCAAAAGTTTGTGGGCTAGACATTCTTGTCAGAGAGAAATTTATTTCGATTGTTAGCAAATTTCCACAAGGTGGGAATAAATGCTTCGCTCGGAAATCACCTCTGCAAAAATTTCTGGAATTATTCTTGTAGGCAAGGGAGACCATGGCTCAAAAGGGAAGGGGATAAGATCGGAAGTCTTTGCCACATCCATGGGTTGAGGTCGCGTATTTCGTGGTGCGATACATCACTTGTGAAGGGTAGCTTTCTACCTTATTCAAATACCATTTCAAACTTGTTGCATACCTTCGGTTCTTTCGTGTGCATTCTCTGAATATGGCACATTTCTTATGGAATAATCTGCAGTTAATGACATGGTATTCTCGTCATTCATGAAAACCGTTGGTAGCCCTCACAAACCTTAGGATTGTTAGGCAACTAGTGGTGCATCCCCTGTCACAAACTGTTGTGGCTTAACCAAAATTCACTGAATTGGCAGACGAAGAACTTGCAACCATGAAGCCAACAAGAGATGAAGAGGGATTAGTGGTAGAAGAAGAAGCTATAGATGATGTTGTTACACAAGAACCAACATCGGCTACCGAGAAAGTGGAAGCATTGGTGACGGAGCAGGCAATAGCAGAATCACCAATTGATAAAGGGGTCACAAACGATGTTGTTACACAAGAACCAGCATCGGCTACTGACCTAGAAGAAGAAGAAATGGAAATAGAAGGGGATGCAGATGGTGTTGCTACAAAAGAACTAGCGTCAACTTCTGACCGAGAAACAAGTGCAATGGAAGTGGAAGGAGGTGCAGTCGACATTGTTACACCAAAGCAATGTCGACCACTAAGCTGGTGGAAGAATTTCTGAGAATAGAAGAAATTGTCGGTGGTGTTGTTACACAAGAACCACCATCGCCTACCAAAGTGATGGAGAAACCAGTGGAAGAAGTGGAAGTCGTAGTTGGAGTTGTTACAAAAGGACCAGTGTTGACTGGTGAACAAGCGGCCGGACCGGAAAAGAAGATGGTACTGGAAAAGGAGAAGGAAACTGTAGAAAATCTAGGGGAAGGAGAAGGAATTAAAGAAGTAGGTGTAGAAAGGATGGAAATCGAGGAGGATATCCCTCGTTCTCCGCTTTCTGCCTCCCTACCAAGAGGGGCAAGGAAATTTCGCACCCCTAGATGCTCGATGAAAGAAAATATCTCTCCCCCAACACTGAAATTTGTATGGACAACTACAAGCACCATTATCAACACTGTCACATAAGAACAAGTGTTGACTGGTGGACAAATTGGGCAAATCGAAGGACTGGTGGGGCAACATGAAGAAACTGTGGCTGGTGTTGTTCACATAGAGCCATTAGAAGAAACAATTGTTGTTGGTGTTAGCGTTCGAATTTGCCTCAGGCTGAGGAAGGCAAAACTCAAGGCCACACCAAACCACGCTCAGCCTCATAGCTAGCCCTACGAGGACAGGAGAGGGCTCTCTCCGGTCAATCTCGGCAAAAGGTAATCAAAGAGGCTCGAGATGACTGAATTGATGACTAATTTTAGGCTAGGTATGAAGTACAAGGACTATGGAATTTATTTTTTGAATTTTTGTTGAATTCAAGGGAAAGGCAATTTTGGGTGCGGGGATGAGGCACATCTTTTGCAGAGGTTTACTTGGGGCAAGATAGGCGATTGTTTTGGTGCCTTAAAGTGAGTGAATGAATAGACCTGACAGGTGAGGAGCTAAGGAGAGCAAGGAAGTCTCAAGGATTCTCCTTAAACTGAAGAAAACATGGAAAATTAAACAAACTTAAAGGCAGAGCATTACAGATTATGAATTCTACCTTAGCACTTCATTTGTTTCAATTGCAGAAGATAAGAGGAGGAGAATGATACACATAAACAACTTACAAATACTGAAAGAATCACACCATCAACACAGATAGCCACATGGATCCCAAATAGTGCTGCAAAACCCTGGTCTATCCTTTGCCAAAACTGCAGATAAAATATGTAAAATAGTGTATCCAGCTATTCCCAAGAGTCCAACCCTGAAAAAGACTAAGAAAATACATAATATAGGGAAGCTAACACATTCCCTTGCATCTATGGGTCGAGCTCATCATCCTAGGAGCTGTTTCAACCAATTCTAAACAAAGCACTACAATCTAGGCAGTCAAAACAACTTGCCTCTATAAGCTAGGAAACCAATTCATTCATTAAATTTTTGCTATTTTATGAATGAATCATCTAGAATAGGTAAATAAGTGTCAATTCAACATAAAGTTCCATTAATTACATCAAGGAGGGTGAAAAATCCCATCACAAGTCAAAACTGGTCAAACTGTCTTTGTTTCCTGAGCTGAAGATGAAAACTTTGCAAAAAATCCTGATGCGTAGCGCGCCTGAGCCCTACGCATAGCACGCCTTTCCACCTGATTTTGGGGCACTTCCCGGTATCCACATTGAGTTCACGATAGCTCGTTGGAAATTTCTGTATGTCTACTTTCTAACCCAAGTGGAATTTTCCAATTTGGTGTCCATTTTCCCCTCCAAAAGTTCATTCTCCCAAGACTGCTTCCTGTGTGTCCAAAAAGGGGCAGTAAGGTCATTTTTTGCATGTTTTTTGACCTTTTGGGGACACAAACCTTGATGAAATGCCTTGGCAGTAGCTGAGCAGGTGTATTTCATCATGAAAAATCCAAAAATGCAAACCTTTCGTGATTTGTACCTCCCAATCTTAAGGGTAGCGCGCGGCGCGCTACGCGTTGAGCCCAAAAACCTATTTTTTACATAAAAATTTCAAAATTGACAAAATTTTCTCCAAATTTCTTGAAATTTGGGCTGGGGGTCCCCAATCAAGTACTATGCTTAGTCAAAGAGGCTTCAGCCAAAATTTTGAGTGGATCGGGCCTTTTCCGCCGTTTTAGTGCCTTGCTCAATCGCCTCTTAAGAATCTTAATTTTTGCTTTGCAAACATGCATGCGGGCCCAGTAATGATTCTTCATGTGACGAAGCAAGTCTTTGTCTCTATTGGCTTTCGCCAACAACCCCTCCAAGTGTCAGTTGACCTTCTCAAGCACAAATTGTCGCGCCATAGGTGTCAAGTCACCCCGTCTTTTACGGGCCAACCTACGGTCTTCACAGATTCGTTGCAACTCTATAAGTGTGTGCTCGTCCTCTAACTGTTTATTGTGCTGCTCTAGATACCTGATATATGAAGCTGTCTCATCATGACTAGTAACAAAACCTGATGGCTCACCTGAAGGCCTCTCCTCATGCTTGGGCTTCTTGCCCTTATCCTGTACCTGCGGTGCTGATGTCGAAAGCGAGGCCCCTTCCACACGAGGTGGAGATAACACTCGCTGTGCTGATGAAGTCAACGAGACCCCTTCCACCCCAGGTGGAGATAGTACTCGTCATGTAGATGCAAATAAGGCCCTATGTCCTCGCTGATATGTCACACATGCTGGAGCGCTGACATGCTCTATCTCAGGAATATCAAACTGATGTGAAGGCCCTCCCTCGTCATGAACAATCTCAGGAGGTGGTTGTGGCGCTGTGAAAAGGTCACGAGAAATAAAATCCTCCCAAGTAATGCCCTGCTGTGCCAACTGATGCATCACTATGATTTTGATCAATGCATAATGATAGATGCTTTTATGCTGATGTACTGGGCTGTTCCTTTGTACTAAAGGCACCATTCTCTCTATGTTGCGACACATGAAAAATAGAATATTCATCATACGTACCCTTGTGAAATGCATCAACAAACGGACATGGTACGCGTGGAGACGTGAGAACCTGCCCTCGCAACTGAAACATCGAATGATGAGTTTCATCAATGGCGCATACTCATCCCTTAGGAATCTGAAAGGAAAAACTGCAGTCAAGTGTCTTACACATCCGGGCTTAATATATGGCTCATAGTAATATCTGTCTAACTGCTGGCGTTTACTCCATTCCTCCCCCACATTTGGTATCCCAGTGGCCTGAGCAATAGTCTCGGGTGACAAGGTGAAATTCACTCCGGCAAGGTTTACAAGACCATCCTGCAAATGTAGAACAAATAAATGGACTAGTTCCCGATGATGCTGGATTTGTGAGATCCGCTCACAATATGCAAAACATGATTGATACCGAAAACAGTCCATTGCAAGTGGACAAGCTTGCAATTGAGCCAAAAAGGTAGGCTCCTCCCTGACATGCTGACCACCTTTGCCACCTTTGTGATACCTTCTTGGCTCTGGTGTAAAATCACTATCATAATCTTGCTCATAAGCTAACTCGATCTCTGACATGTTCTTTAAAACCAAGGTAGCTAGAATATATATGCTGATATACAACTGTGTGCAAAATTGACTGTGGACTTTTTCTTTTTCTCAAAACGCTGTGACCAAGGGGACACAAATACATAAGGGAAATGTTAGGAAAGGGGAAACATTAGGGAAATAGGGGCAATGAGAATAAAACAAGGAATTTAGGGAAGGGAAAGGGCATAGAAATTCTGATATTTTAGGGTTTGTGGTGAAGTAGGGAATATTATGGTTGTAATAGAAGGGAGGGGTTAGAATTTTGTAGGGGGATAGTGTAGGGTTTTATGAATAATTTTTTAGGAAAATGTTGGTGAATATGGGAGGGGTAGGAAACACAAAAGTGGGAAAACCTTGGTAGCATGTAATTTTGAAACCCTAGCAAACTAGGCCTTTGAATCCACACAACAACTTTAGGGTTTTTACATTTAATTTTCATGGCACATCTATCATAACTTTTTCTCATTAATCTTGCAAAACCAAGAACCAGCCATGGAAATGAAGCCTACCTGTGGTTTGCTTGAGTTAGGAGAGGAGTTGAATACTTGCTGGCGAATTTCTGGGCAGAATTCCCAATGCGTAGCGCGCTTCACCCAACGTGTAGCGCACCCCTGGTGTATAGCACACGAGTAAATTTACACTGAGAAAAGTATGCTAATGCGTAGCGCGCCCAAGCTGATGCGTAGCGTGCCCTGGAAACGACCCGATTTGCCCACAAATTTGTAAAATCGCCTTAAAACACTGTTCTTTGCTCTTGGGATGTAGAATGGTTTGGTTATGAGGAGAAATGTCTTTATATAGACTCCCCTTTGATTTTTGCTTGACCAAAACCCCTTTTCTAATGTTTGGTTTTTTGACACTTTTTCAGATTAATAGGCTCTGACTTTTTGGTTTTCTCTTTAAAAAAAATGGTTGAAATAATGATTTTCTCTGATAATTTTTTGCAGGGATAGCTCTGATATACTCTGGCAAAGGAGACCAAGGCTGCGCTTGAACATTTGGAGAACTTGAAAATTTTGACAATATTTTACAAAAATGAGATGGTGACTTATCTTCAAAATAGAGTTTTGAAGAGAAATCCTAATTCAGCTGTACAATGATGAAAATTATTGAAGTGATGATCTATCAAAGACATCCCTCTGGCCTGCTGGTCTTCTAAGACTTTTCAAGACAAAATTGACTCAACCCTAGACCTAAGACCTCAAAATTTAAAACATGATTGTAAATGACCTTTGAAGACTTATTTTAATAAACAGGCCTGAACCTGCAGTGCCAAGCACAAGGGGAATAAGTGACACAACACACTCCATCAGAGTTATGGCATGCCTAATGAAATGCAACTGATCAAAATTAATGGGACACCTAATCATGAAATGCAAAAGAGCTTTGATCTCTGACGGAGGGATAACTAGACTGACTCTAAAAGTTGGTATCGACCCGCAAGGTTCAGAGCTAATTTTTGAGAAAATAATTGAAGAAACTATGGCTAGTGTTGTTCGCATAGAGCTGCTGGAAGAAAATGATGCTGTTGGTATCGACCTACAAGGGCTAGGCTCAATTTTTGAGTAGATGGAGGAGCATAACCAGACAACAAAGAAGCCAGAGAAGTGATGAGCCTCATAAATGGGTAGTTATATGGGCTCATTTTACCTCCTAACCTAGTCAAATCAACCATTCTCTTAGCTTATTGTATGATTTTCTGATTATATTTATGCTTATAGAGTGAGTCGAGTTAGTTATGATGCCATGTGGTCTAACATGTGTTTAATGCAGATTATTGATGAATTTCGAGGTTAGAGTCAAGGATCCAGTGGAAAAATGGCAACAATAACTTGAAGTGGAAAAAGGAGAGGACTTATAGGATGGAATCCCCCTCATTTATTACTCCTCACTTCGAATTCCCCTTCATTCAACTCAGAGTACAAGCAGCTGAATCATGCACTAGAAGGCAGCCGAGCAAGTGGAGGATGACTAATGGTTATCTCGAGTTTTGGGAGCCAAGCCTCCCTGATTTTAAGGAAGTTGTTGGTAGCTTCAAATGTATAAGTAGAGAGGCCTAGGTCCTCACTAGGGTCGGATTTTTGCTTATGTAAACTCTGCTCAAATTTCGAGCTTATTATTTTTGTGACAGTTTCATGTAACTTGCTATTTTTTTGATAATGAAGATGGAATCCTTTTTGAGCTGGCACTGAGTTACCTCAGAGGGCTAAGGCTCTTGGGTTAGGGCCCAATCCTAGCATCCAAGCTTCTCTTTACTTGTATTTTTATGTTTACTTCAATTTGTAGATTAATTTGATGTTAGATGTATTTCTTTCATGGTTAAGAATAGGTTACTTTTGATGATTTAGTAGTTTTCTTTCATTTGTGCTTTCTGTAGTAGGTTAATCAGTGATCAGAAAAGATTCAAAAGGCTAGAAACAGTGCCTTGGCCTCTCTTCCTCCATGTAGGACCATGATTTGAGGCAAAGACCCTCTTGTTGCCCCCAAAAACACAAATTTTCCTCATTCATAGGAATTCTAGTGTTTGCAGATTTTTAGTAGGTTAAAAGTCCAATTTTGCATTGCCTCAGATCTTCCTTATCATGTTCACTTCCTGATTTGCAATAGTCTTCTTTCATACTTTCCTTTCTTGCAGTATTTCTCAGCATTTCCTTCCATAGATCATAGTTTAGACTATTTTGATGCAAAACTCTATTTTTCTAGATGCACTCATTTCATTGCTTGCTTGATCTTCTTGGTTGACTATCAGTTCCTTTGTAGTAGATCTCTTCTACCAGTAGGTCAGCTTATCAGCCATCACATCCTCCATCTGATCCATGCCCTACAGGTCTCTCAAACCTCACCTCAATTCTGCCTTAGTTTCCTTCATTTTTCATAGGACTTCATCCTCTCTTCTTGAGCAAACCCAATCATATTTCTCTCTCCTGGTGGTTCATGGTAGACCATAGGCACCTTGACACCTCAACCCAACCTTCTTCCACCTTTTCCACCCACTCTCACACCCTAAAAATAGCGGAAATTGCTCTCAACCTCCTCCTGTAGGCCTCCTGTAGTTTCCTTGTTTTCCTCCTGTAGTTTCCCTGTGTCCTCCTGTAGTTTTTCCTGTAGGTATTCTTTTGAAGGCTGAGTGTGGGAAAAGCCTCCAGGAGGCCACCTAAGACCTCCTAAGACCCATTCACACCATCTTCCATCTTCCCTAGCTCCAAAACCACCCTTTAACGCCACATTTTCACTGTCACATTCGCACACAATAAATTACATGCATGTCAAATTCACATAAAAACACATAAAAATCCAAAAATATGTTTTTTGCCTATTTACTTCTAGAAATAGCATGGTTAGATGTTGTTTGCTTTCTCGAGTAGGTAATGGCATTGCTTTCATGGTTTTCATAGTATTTTTGGCAAAAGTAGAATTAGCTTGTTAATTAGGGTTACTAGGCCTTGATTTACATTCCAGACTTTCTTTTCTTTCCTTTCTGCAATTAGAATAGCTTCTGTAGAGTAATCATCCTTTCTTTAATCACACATAGAGATTCTTCTGAGATTCATAGAAGTAGGCTTGAGCTCCTAGTGATCTTGCGCCGGCTGACCAAGTGACAACCTACAGTAAGAACTAGTACTTATGCATACAGCACTGACGCTTCCAAGCTTGTTACGAACTATCGGGTTAATAAAAGTAAAGTTGGCAGCCCAAGAGTTGCAGCATTCTTGTTGCAATAATGGTGCTTACCAATTTTTGGCGCCATTTCTGGGGAAGCGTCAGAGTATTCTGTGATTACTGCTTTCTTCTATTTCCCATTACAACATTTTGCTAATAGTTTATTTCAGCAAAAGTAGACTAGTCATTTCTTTTCTTTCAGTTATACATTTATTTGCTTTCGTTTCTAGCTCTAAAAATTTCATTTCAACAAAAGTAGACTAGTCATTTCCTTTCTTTCCGTTCTGCATTTCCTTGCTTTCCTTTTTCAATTCTGCAAATTTCCATTCAACAAGTTCATTTTAGCTAGTTGCAATTTGTTTTGTTTGATCACAATTTCGGTTTCTATAGGTACTATGAGTGTGGGAAGAAAAAACAACCAAAAATATTTCCTTTCATGCCTCGTAGGAATAGAGATAACTCAGGAAATTTTTTTCTGAACACCCCCACTGCTTCACATAGCCAACCTTGTCTCTTCTTCGGTGGCTGCAATCAAGAAGAACCCTTAGGTGAACATCCAGACATATTTGAAGAACCTATAGGGGAAGATGATGAAGAAAACATTCCTATGGAGCCAATGGCTGAAAACAGAAATGCTAGGGGTACTGGAGAAAGAATAAAGGGTACCTTTCCCATTCGGGAGACCAATGAGGACACCAAAATGAAAAATATCAGTCCTTCAGCCCTATCTCACTTCCATGGCCTGACTGCAGAAGATCCTGGCACCTTCTTGTTTGAGTTTGTCATCATCTGTCGAACTTAAGACTATGCAAAAGATGATCAAAAGTTGAAATTGTTCCCTTCGACTCTCAAAGACACAACATTGCGCTGGTTCATGGGGTTACCTGGCAATAGCATCACAACTTGGGCTCAGATGCAGCAAGCCTTTAACAACAACTATCGGGACTATTGTAGGACAAAAGGTACAAACAAGAAATCTTCTGAATGAGCATGGGAATTGATGATTCCCTAGAAGAATACGAAGAGAGGTTCCAGCTTAATTACAAAAGGGCTGAGTGTACACTTGACCCTCAGTCCTTGAAGTTGGTCTTGCTCAGGGGGATTCAGGAAGACCTTTTAGACACCTTCCATCTACTGGCTAGGGGAGACATCTACCAACTATCCTATGAGGACATAAAGACTGTTTTTAGAAACCATTCTAGAGTAGCCAGAAAGAAAGGTAGGGTGAGTCAACCCATAGCTAGTGCCTCTTCTTCCAAATCATCCATTAAAGGTGAAATTGGGAGCATGCTAGAAGACTTCAAGAGTGAGATGCTGCAAACTCTTGCCATGCAAATGGATACCTTACATATCAAAAGAAAACAAGAGGAAACAGAGAAGGCTTTGGCCATCTTTTGTCCTAGATGCACCAGGAGGCATCCTAGGAATGAATGCCCATTGAACCCTATAGAGGTCTATTCAGTCTGTGAAGAAAATCATTCTACAGATAAGTGACCTTCCTTGCTCGGTCTTAAAGTTGTATATCAAGGGGCCGAATGAGCCACAGTACAGATTTATTACATAAACCAAAGGAGGCTGCATGGACCTAGACCATACCAGCAAGGGATGCAAGGGACATCTCAGGCATACTACAACCCCAACCAAGTCACATCCATACCTTCTTGGGCTCCCCCTGCTCATCCTTCCTGGTCCACACCTCCTCCTTGGTCCTTCATATCTCAATATCATGCCCAACTAGCCGCTCATTCATTTCAACCCTATGCTCAGCCGCAACCTCAGTGCAATGCATCTCATCAGGGGTGGAGGCCCCAATACAACTCTCCTCCTACTCTTCTGCCTCCACCAATTGCCCAACCGCAACCATTACCTTCTGTTCCACCAAGGCAACCCCAAATGCCTGCCCAGCCAAATCCAAACCTGAACAACAGACAGGCTCAACAAGTGTATAGTGGGGAACTGTCATGCCAAACTTATGCGGTGGAGATTCAAGAAATTAACTTGCCATATGGGAAAGTTCTCCCAGATAGCTAGCCTCCACCCAGGGAGGTTGAGGAAGATAAAGAGGAAAGCGAACCTAAAGCAAATCCACCCTTTCCTGAGAGACTATCCATGACAATCCAACCTACCCCAGAAGAGACTAAACTCCTGGGAGAATTGAAACATTTATGTGTGAGGATACCACTTCTCCAAGCCATAAAAGATGTACCTATCTACAATAGGTTGACCAAGAAGGTGCAAGAGAGACACCCCAACCATCAATGTCATAGGACAACTATCTAACTTGATGTTGGGGCAGATAATCTATCCAAAATATTTGGATCTTGGAAGCCCAGTAGTTGATGTCCACATCAATGGCACAATGGTCCCACATACCTTGATTGATCTGGGAGCTGCCATTAATGTGATGACGAAGGACACAATGCTCAAACTTAACCTCCAGGGCTCCTTGAGGAAGACCACGACAGTGCTACAGCTAGCAGACCACTCCACCGTGACCCTTGAGGGGATTGTGGAAGATGTGATGGTCTCCGTCGATTCTTGGGATTACCCTATTGATTTCTTAGTTCTCCAGCCAAATGAAAAGCTCACTGGGTATCCTCTCATCCTGCGAAGACCTTGGTTGGCTACAGCTGATGCCTACATCAGCTGCCGAGCTAGGAACATGACCATCAAGAACGGGCATATGTCCAAGCAGTTGACCCTATATCCTCCTACACAACCCTTTCTAGAACATGATCTACCTCTCTGGTTGGAGGAGGAGGATGAGGATGAAGTTTATTCTACACCGCTTTGTGCATTGGAAATCGCCAAGGGAGGAAAACCGCAAGATGAGGATGATATGATTGAAAATTTGATTCGGAATCCACCTCCCAGTGTATCACCATTAGAGGACATAGTAAGAGAAACTCGAAAGAACCCCTCAACTGATCTCTGTGTGGCCGACCCTACTTCTCTCCATGTCAAAAATATAGAGTTCGGCCCAGAAAGAACATTGAAAATCAATCCATCCCTATCTCCTTCCCAGGAGAAGGAGCTATGCAGCCTACTGAGAAAACATCTAGATGCCTTCGCCTGGAGTTATAAGGAGATGAAGGGATTTCACCCTTTCATATGTACTCACCATATATACATCAAGGAAGATTGCAAACCAGTCAAGCAACCTCAAAAGAGGATGAACCCAGCACTTAAAGATATTGTTAAGGAAGAACTACAGAAATTGCTTGATGCAAAATTCATCTATCCCATTTCTGATAGTAAATGGGTCTCTCCTTTGGTGTTGGTGCCAAAGAAAAATGGTAAGTGGAGAATCTATGTCGACTATCGGGAATTGAACAAAGCCACTAAAAAGGACCACTTTCCTTTACCTTTCATAAATCAAGTGTTAGATGGTCTGGCAGGGAAAAAAATTCTCTTTCCTAGATGGGTTTAGTGGGTACAATCAGATTCAAATTAGCCCAAAAGACCAAGATAAGACCACTTTCACTTGTCCTTGGGGTACCTTTGCATACGGGGTCCTTCCTTTTGGTTTGTGCAATGCTCCAACCACTTTCCAAAGAGTGGTATTGAGTATATTTTCTGAGCTGGTTCATGATGCAGTAGAAATATACATGGATGATTTTACTCCTTATGGCTCTGACTTTCAGGAAGCTTTGTCTAACCTAGGAAAAGTTCTAGATAAGTGTATTGAGATGAACCTGTCCCTCAGTCCAGAAAAATGTGAATTTCTGATGACTGAAGGGACCATGCTAGATCATGCAATATCTCAACAAGGACTACAGGTGGACCCCAACAAAATAGCCATCATCCAAAGGGTCCCACCTCCTCAAAAGGTGAGAGATGTCAGAAGTTTCCTAGGCTTACCTAGATATTACAGAAGATTCATTAAAGACTTCAGTAAGATAGCCTCTCCTTTGTTTAGCCTCCTAGGTAAAGATGTTGAGTTCATATGGTCGGAAAACTGTTAGGAAGCCTTAGATACCTTGAAGAGCAAGCTCATGACTACCCTAATTCTGAGAGGCCCAAACTGGGCCCTACCATTTAAAATTCACACAAATGCTTCAAACAAAGTCATAGGATTAGCCTTAGGACAAATTGATGAAAATTTACCTTATGCCATATACTTTATAAGCAAAAACTTGTCAAAGGCAGAGTTAAACTATATAGTGACCAAAAAGGAACTCCTAGTTGTCATGCATTCCTTAAACAAATTCAGACCTTATATCACAGGCTATCAAACCTTTGTGCACACTGATCATGCTGCAATTAGATATTTAATGAACAAACCGGATGTAAATGCTCGCATTATTAGATGGTTGCTTTTACTGCAACAGTTTGATTTGACAATTATTGATAAGCATGGTAAAGAAAATGTTGTTGCTGACTTTTTGTCTAGAGTGAATTTGCCTACAGGTGAAGAAGGAATGGTGGATGACCAAATGCCAGATGAACACCTATTTGCTATATCAGTACTCTCTCCATGGTTTGCTGATATAGCAAACTACTTGGTTTCAGCACAGTTCCCACCACACCTGTCCTCACAAGATAAAAGCAATATAGTAAGGAAAAGTGCCCCTTTCACCTATATTGGGGGTAATCTCTTCAAACTTGGCCCAGATCAGATCTTGAGAAGATGTGTTAGGGAGGAGGAAGTCTTTGACATCCTCTTGACCTGTCATGACGGGCCTTTTTGAGGTCATTTTCCAGCAAAGAGAACCACCTTCAAGATATTGCAAGCAGGCTACTACTGGCCCACTCTTCAGCAGGATGTGCGGAGATACACAAGCTAGTGTGATCAGTGTCAAATGATGAGGAAACCCACTCCAAACGATGAAATGCCCATGCAACCTCAGGTGACCTTTGAGCCATTTGAGAAGTGGATCATGGACTTTGTGGGACCTATCAACCCCCCTTCAAAGCAGAAGCAGTACATCATTATGTGCAACGACTTCCTGACAAAGTGGGCAAAGACAAAAGCAATCAAAGCAACAACAGTAGAAAACGTAGCTGAGCTTTTGAGAGAAAACATAGTCTACAAGGTATTCGAGAGAGTTGGTCATAGACCAAGGCAGTCAGTTCACTTCCAGCCTGATTGAAAACCTGCTCACACATCATAAGATCAAGCATAGGACCTCCACCCCTTACCATCCACAAGCCAATGGGAAAGTGGAGGTCACTAACAGAGCTTAGGAAGGGATCCTAACCAAGGTAGTGAGCAGCAACAGAAAAGACTGGGCAGAAAAATTAGTTGAGGCCACTTCGGCCTACATCACAACATGGGAGACCACAATAGGGTTCACACCCTATGAACTGGTCTATGGGAAGAAGGCTTTGCTGTCAATAGAGTTTGAATTCAATACCCTAAGGATGGAAGCTCAGTTGGACCTAGACCTCAGCCATGCACAGAAGGAAAGTTTACTTCAGCTCAATGGATTGGATGAACACAGATTGTAGGCCCTTCTCCATACAGAGGTAGTTCATCTTTAGAGAAAGATATGGCATGACAAAAGTATCAAGGAAAAACAATTCCAAGAGGCAAATTGGGCACTACTCTATGATTCAAGATACAAAGATTTCAAAGGCAAGCTAAGGACAAGATGGTTGGGACCCTACACTGTGGAGAAATGCAATGACAATGGTTCAGTTCTGATCGGAACCATTAATGATGAAGCCATCCCCATGCTTGTCAGTGGACATCGGTTGAAAGTCTACAAGAAACCCCTCTCCAAGCGAGAGTTCATTGAAGATTTGAATAAGACAGTGATGGTAGTGGAGCATGTCTTGGCCTCCACTTCACCCACTCACTGAAGAAAAAGAAAAAGAAAAATAAATAAAAAATAAGGACTCAAGTGAAAACCTCCATGAGGCACTTGAGTCCCATCATTGGGTTGAAAACCTCTTCTGACGTGGACCAGGGATGTCAAAAAAAAAGAGGAAAAAAGAATAAGATCCCTGGGTGAAAACCTCCCTTGGAGGCACCCAAGGCAGGAAATTAGGGTGAAAACCTCCCTGAGGTGCCCTAGTTGTTTTCAAAAAAAAAAAAAAAGAGAGAGAGAGAAAAGAAAAAATGAATTTTCATTTGCATTGCAGGTTTCCAGGAGGACTACAGGAAGCAAAAGAAGGTGCTAAGGCAACCCTGACATCCACACTAGCACCTATCCTACCTTGTTGTTGAGCCTCAACCTTGCACTCATTTACCTATCCTCCCAACAGCTTTTCCCTATTCACTTCTCTCTTTTGTCATCATTTCCTCCATCAACTTGTTCAATTCGTTGCATTATATGTCCTTTTAACATAATTTGTTGACTGTGCTAATGATTGACTGTTGGTTTAGAATTTTGGTACATGTACAACAATTCCGCAGCTGTTCAGAGATTCCGCAGCCTTTTTGTTGTTTGCTATACTCCACGTGTCTTCTCAAGGAACGGGCCAAATTGGAAACTCCCGTTCCACATTTCTACTGATGCTTCAGATACAGCTCTAGGAGCTGTCTTGGGACAAAAGGATTTGGTCCCTTATACCATTTATTACACCAGTAAAAATTTGACTCCCACTGAGTTAAATTACACTGTGACTGAAAAAGAATTCTTAGCCGTTGTTCATGCAATCAACAAGTTTAGACATTATATAACCGGCTATGAAACTTTTGTCCATACTGATCACTCTGCAATTAGATATCTCATGAACAAACCTGTTACTAATGGTAGAGTTACAAGATGGCTTTTACTTCTACAAGAATTCAACATTACTGTGTTAGATAGACCAGGAAAACAAAACACAGTAGCTGATTTCTTGTCTAGAATCCAAAACACTAACGAAGATTCTCCTGTAGAGGATAAGTTTCCAGATGAATACTTGTTTGCAGTAACTACTAAGACTCCTTGGTATGCAGATATTGCTAATTATCTAGTTACAGGGAAGCTACCTCCACACTTATTTCTTAATGAGAAAAGGAAAATCATTCAGGATAGTTCACATTATTCTTGGATTTCTAATGAATTGTTCAAAACAGGGCCGGATTGTATGATTAGAAGATGTGTTCGGGAAGATGAAATGCCTGACATCCTTAAGGCATGTCATGATGAACCGTGCGGCGGACACTTTGCTGACAAGAGGACGGCCTATAAAATCCTTTCTTTAGGATATTATTGGCCTTCTCTCTTTAAAGATGCAAAGCGATATGTTAGAAGGTGTGACAACTGCCAAAGAGTTGGGAGACCAACTCCTTCAAATGAAATGCCACTACAGCCACAGGTATGCATCGAACCCTTTGAGAAATGGGCTCTAGATTTCGTTGGACCTATTAATCCACCATCTAAGCAAAAGAAGTATATATTGGTTTGCACTGATTATGTTACTAAGTGGGTAGAAGCCAAGGCATTGCCTTCCGCCACTGAAAATTCAGTTGTTCAATTTCTTTTTGAGGATATTTTTACTCGTTTTGGTGTCCCAAGAGAAATTGTGACAGATCAGGGAAGTCAATTTACATCTAAATTGATGGAGACGCTGATGGAGGAATACAAAATCAAGCACAGAACATCTACTCCATACCATCCGCAAGCAAATGGTCAAGTGGAATCTACAAATAAAGTTCTTGAAAGCATCATCACCAAGACTGTTCATCTTCATAGAAGAGATTGGGCAGAAAGGCTTCCTGAAGCCTTATGGGCCTATAGAACTACATGGAGGAACACAACAGGACATTCTCCCTATGAACTTGTTTATGGGAAAGAAGTCCTTCTCCCCATTGAGTTCCAAATCAAGACCTTCAAGATGGCAGTTCAATTGGGGATGAGCCTATCAGAAGCCCAAAAACACAGAATGGACCAGCTAAATGAGCTAGATGAAATAAGACAAGATGCAATTCTAAGGACCGATCTAGTTCAGCACCAAAGAACTAAGTGGCATGATCGACACATCAAAGAAAGAAAATTTCAGAAGGGAGATTGGGCACTATTGTTTGATTCCAAGTTTAAGGACTTCAAAGGAAAATTTCAAACTCATTGGCTTGGGCCATATGAGATTGATGAAGTCTTTAACAATGGAGCAGTTCGAGTGAAGACCATTGATGAGCTTCACACTCCTCTCATTGTGAATGGCCACCGATTGAAAGTCTACCACAAGCCACTCTCAAGGGAGGAATTTGTTAAAATGTTCCAAGAAGATTCTGCAATGAGGCTGGTGGAGAAGGATTCTTCTCCTCCATCAGCCTAACCTTTGTTTCTTTCAGTTGAAAAAAAAAAAAAAAAAGAAAAAAAAAAAGAAAAAAGAAAAAATCTCTTGTATAAGACTGAAAACCAATCTTGGATTGGCGGTTTTATGTAGAAAATATGAAGTGAAAATCAGGGTCACCTGACACTTTATATTTTCCAAAAAAAATCTCTCTTTCTCTTTCCATCTTATTCGCCATTTTTTTCCATCTCATCCATTTCATCCATCTCATCATTTTCACTCCAGTCCATTCATTCCATCTCATTTTCACCAATAAAGTCCCTCTCAGGACTATTCCATTCAGTCAAGTTGTTTTAATCCTCTTTGTGCAGGCAGAAAAGTGTTGCTGCAATTCCCGCAGCTAGGAGCCAATTCCGCAACTGATATCAAGATTCCGCAGCCAATACACTCTGTTCCTGCAAATAAAACAACTCTGTTTTCAAAAAGAAAAAAATCTGCAGTCAAAAGCACCAGCATCATTAAAGAGCAAGGACACATAGCATATACAAAGGCAGCAATAAATCAAAGGTTAGCATCATAATTAGCAAAGGGATCAAAATGAAAATACACGAAGGTATGTTCTAAATTTCTAACTAACAGTTATATCATTTATGTATGGTTTTCGGATTATGGTATGAGGCACTTAATGTAATGATTGACAAGATCCCCGTCCACTCCTCATCCATTATTCTGCGTAATCCACCTCACCACCTTCCTAACGGTTCCCTAATTGCTGTTGATTCGAACTTAATACGGCCTGCTCTCTCATTAATTCTTCGTACCAGAGTGACGTGTACTGTTGTACCACGGCTCTCCAATTGATCATTCCGCAGCCAGGTGTACGCAGCCACCCGACATCAATGGGATTCAGTCGTTTCATCCTTTACTCATAACACCCTTCTACGCATGCATAACCTCATCTTCGCATTGTTATCTACGCCCTCACCGTTTTCACTCTCGGTTTCATTCACTACTCTGTTTCACCGTAAACCTCTCTGTTCTATTTTCCTCACCTCTCCACTCAAAACCCTGACCACCAGTCTTGTAATTACATCACGGCCATTCTGTTGTAGCCGTAATACCCACTGCTGAGCACTGTTTTCCCGTATAGCTCTCTCCTCCAGTATTCAAACAGCGTTGTCAGAGCAGCAAGAGAGCTGGTAACCGAAATGGGCAAGTTATTAAGAGCAGAGCCGGAAGGTTCTAAGTTTCTAGACGGTTACCCACAAACAAAGGATGCCCTACAGAAGGCCAAGTGGTTAAAATTTATTCAGAAATTCAAAGGATATCACAAAGAAGTTACCAAAGCGTTTTCCCGATCATTTAATGGAAAAAAAAATACTGTGGAGGTAGGAGACCTGCAGTTCACTGTCACAGAGAGCAACTTGGCTCAAGCAACTGCTTTGCCTTGTACTGGGGAACGTTGGTTCAAAAATCGAACTGTTGAAGACCAAGAGTGGAAGAACATGTTGAAAAATCCAGGTATGGATACCACTATCTTCACCAAAGGAATACCTGTAAGTGTCATTAAAGAGGAATGGACTACTTTAATTTTGCTAGTTCAGAAATTTTTAACATGTGAAGGCAGATTTGGTATAATGTATGTTTATCATGCAAAGATAATGATGCATTTTATGGGTGAACATACCATCAATCTCCCTTATTTCTTACTAGCTAGTCTAAGAAAAATGAGTGCCACTGTTCAGAAACATGTGGGAAACATTGAACCCCACATATCACCATGGACTCATTAAAATCTTGATTGAGGAGCAGTTAAAAATTAAAAAGGATACATGGGAGAAGTTCCTTGTTAGAAACCATTTTCAAGAGGCAGCTGAAGCCTCTAGTAGCTCTCCTAGGGTACCAAAGAGAAGTAGAAGAAAAGGGAAAGAAATGGTTACCCAAGAAACTGCTGTAGAAGAAACTGCCCCAGAAATTGCTATAGAAGAGACTGCTGCCCAAGACACTGCTGTAGAAGTTGAAGAAACTGCCCAAGAAATTGTTGCAGAAACTCTTCAAGAAATTGCCCAAGAAACTGTCCAAGAAACTGTTCAAAAGGAAAAGAAAAAGGGAAACAGAACAAAAAGACAAAAGAGGGATAAAGGGAAAGCCATTTTGCAAGATTCATACCCTTCACCTGAGCCCTCAATTGAAGAAGATACCCAAACATTAGCTCATAGGCTTGCTCATCTTCATGAAATTGCCATCTCCAAAAAGAAACAAAAGCAAAAACAGCAAAAGCCAAAGAGTACTAGCCTGCAGGTGAGAAGAAGCAGTAGACTTATAGAGAAGAAGAGTGTGACTAAAGAGAAACAGTCCCATTTCATTGATTTGGGCACACCTGAGAAGACTCCAATTCGGCTAGATATTGAGCTAAGTCCTCCAAGAGAGGAAAGTCCTTTCCAGCAAGAGAGAGAAAGCAGTTTTCAAGGATTTGAATTTAGGCCAAGACAAACACCTAATATTGACCCTGTCCAGCAGGAGGCATATGATTATTTAGAAACATTAGAGAAATCTGTTGCTGGTCCTAGTACTGTTTTGCCCCTTGAACAACAGGTTCAATCTCTGAAGCGAGAAATATTTGAGCTAGAAGTCCTCAATCGCCATATCAAACAGGAAAACGAAGCATTGAGACAACAGAGAAAAGTGGACAAAATGGTCCACGACAACACAATGCTTCATTTGGGTCTTTGGCAGAGAAAGAACAGGAAGTTGAAGAGGAAATGCAACAAATTGAGCAGGGCCTTGGTTAACTTGAAATTCAGGTGCTTGGTTAGGAAACCAAGAGCAAGTTTGGTAACAAGGAGGAAAAGGAGAAGGTTGGATGTCTTGGCAGAGGCATCTGAACATGTGGACTGAAAGATTATGATAAAGTTTTGGTTGCATGAGGACATGCAACACCCTCACAGTGGGGGTATGTTGAGCCTCAACCTTGCACTCATTTACCTATCCTCCCAACAGCTTTTCCCTATTCACTTCTCTCTTTTGTCATCATTTCCTCCATAAACTTGTTCAATTCATTGCATTATATGTCTTTTTAACATGATTTGTTGACTGTGCTAATGATTGACTGTTGGTTTAGAATTTTGGTACATGTACAACAATTCTGCAGCTGTTCTGCAATTCCGCAGCTGTTCAGAGATTCCGCAGCCTTTTTGTTGTTTGCTATACTCCACGTGTCTTCTCAAGGAACGGGCCACATGGGCAAGTTGGTATGACTGTGTACATGGTTCGTGTGCTATCAGCTACGCCAACTCGCTCATATATACCCCTGGTCAACGCAGATGTAACCACGGTCAAACAACAAAGTTCCAAACGGTGGCACGGCTCTGCGTGAGCAAATGAGACACGGAACCACAGCTGGCACTTCCTCCACGCCACGAAGACAGCAAGGGACAGGATCTAACCATAGATTTACTCCCCATGATGACTGTTTCCTCCAAACGTGCACGGAGTTGCCTGCGTGTTGCTGCATAGTTAATTAGTCAAGACTGTAGTTGCTTAGTTTACGCAGAGGACAGTTTGTCCCTGTGCCTATAAATAAAGCGTTTGCATACGCTTAGTAGATAGTCTTCAAGTTAGTTTTTGGCTGTAATCACTTTGTTTATAAAACTCTATTTTAAAGACTGTTTCATACAGCGTCTACGCTTTTGTATTTTGACATGCTGATTTAATATAAGAAGACTATTCCTGTTCATCTCTACGTAGCTGATCTTTAGCTGGTTGAGTGGATGGAGGGCCCCCATCTGCCACAACCTATGTACAGTAGCATTTAACTTTATTTTCCTGCCTTTCTTTGTTTTCATTTTCACATGTACAATAATGTATAGTTTGATTTCTGCAGTTTTTCATTTCTTTGAACATGTATAATAATGTACAGTTTGATTTCATGCCTTTACATTTCCAGCACTTTTCAGAACTGATCAGTTTGTTTATGCAGGTGTGTTAGGAGCCCGGGATAGTGTGTTTTTATCTCTTTTTATCACTGATGGTATTTGAAGTTGTCTTGTCTTAGCTGCTGATTTTTACCTTGCTTACTTAGTTTCATTGCTAGTTTACTTTATCAAGTTTTTGACGAGTTGCTTACTAACCTTTTGATGGTCTTCTCATCATAATTGACTAACTTTTATTGGACCAAAATATCATTGAGTGGCAGCTTGGTTTGATTAGCTTTTGGACTCATATTACTGATTCCTTCTTAACTATTTTTCACATGAACAATTTCAGCTAGAGGTAGAATGTTAAGAAAGAATGAAGTGTTATGATTTGTCATTTAAGTTTTGCAGTTAAAGTAGTGTTTTTTTCACTTTCCATTGAGTTAACATAGATGCTATTTTTTTTCTTACCAGCAGCATAGATAGTGGACTAGTGCCATTAGTCACTTTGTTTAATGCTTTGCTTTCATTTGAAGTTTCAATTCCATTGCAAGTCACTTTTCAAGCTTTCTCTTTAAAAAGTTCAAGAAGCATTTAGAAATCACCACATACACACACATTCACTCACTTGTTTATAACTTCATCACATCACATTAGGAAGATAAGTCAAACACAAACTAAAAACGACAAAAAGAACTAGGAAAGGCTGCTTAAGTATATATTGTACACTTCACTTCATCAGCTTACGAGCCCCGGGTTGACAATTTATGATAGCAATTTAGACAACACTAAATTGAACAAACACTTCTCCACACCTTCCTCCATCATATTTGGCATCTCTTTCACCCCACTGTACTTTTTTTTCCCAAAACTGTGTTTTCTACAGGAGGCTCCTGTAGGAATTACAGAGAGCCAAAAATGTTTGTAGAAGGTAATTTGAGGGACCATGAGAGCTTCATGAGGAACTTATCATCCCTCTTACCACCTTCAAGCCTCCTTGCTATCATTTCCAAGCCTGCATCACACCCCCAAGCATCATTTCTTTTCCTATCCAAGAAAAACACAGAAAAAAACAGTTTTCCAATATTAAAAAAAAAACAAAAACAAAAAAAAAGGGAAAAAGGCACCAATAACCATACCTGAAGCTTACCTATTTTCCCTCCATCATGCATGACACCTCTGGCATTATTCTTGAGCTCCAAGCATAGGGAAAAGCTGAAGTTTCAAGGGGAGAAGCAGCTACAGGAGCTCCTGTAGGAATTCCTGTAGCAGCTGATCCCATAGAAGTCCAGCACCAACAACAGAAGAGTGCACATCTGAAGGTTGGAAAGGCACCTGTAGCCTAGCTCCAGCAAAGGAAGACCCTGCAAAAATCCACAACCACACATTAGCTAGTAGAGACAGCATGCATAAAGAAGAATGAAGACATGCAGCAGAGAGAGCCACAACACCTCACAGCAAATACCCTCGGATCACAGGTAAGTAACTAAGTCACTCCTCTGTTTGCATTTGTGTAATTAGAAGTCATGCAAAAAGCAACAAGATGGTTGAGGTTGAATGAGGGAAAGGTGGCTAGTTAACTTGGCCACCTTCATCTAGTTGACTCCACTCATCTGAGATGTCACCCACACGTGCGCACAATCAACTCAAGAAAAGATGTCAAGGACAAGTAGTGGAGGAAGTGTGAACTCCGATGCAATAATGAGGGATGATTACGAGGAAGGGCCATGATGACAAAGTAGGTGGGGACCAACGGTCCGAATATGGCCAATGTACACCTTGCCAACTCAGCACTCGTAACCGAAAATATCCATAAAGGGTAATAAGTACTCCTCCCCAAGCATTCTCACCACCTTTTCCTTCATTCTCTCCTCGTAACTCAGCTACAACAGCCTTCTTGTGCCCCCACAACCTCATAACCACCATCCTCCATCAATTTCCTCCCTATCTCTTGTCTCTATGTTTTCTACAGGATACCTACAGGAAATCTACAGGAGCACCTACAGGAAATCTACAGGAGGGATAGTGGGCTTCTACAGGAGGGGCGGTGAGCCATTTTGAGGGGAGAAAACATGGTTTTTTGGCACGAATTGCATTCTGAGGAGGTAGGTCCCATGCATGCCCCTATTGAATATCAATACATGAAAGGAGTAGTCTCAATTTGAGGGTGAATTCAGTCTTTAGAATGGTAGGGAAATGCATAAAAAAATTTAAAAAATAAAAAACTAAAAATAAAAAAATATTTCCTGTCTATTTTGAAAAAACACAGTCTCCTCTGTTTTGTATTTTTTTTTCAAAACTCTCTGTCTCCACCTTCATATTTAAAAAAAAAAAAAAAAAAAAAGCACAGGCAGTATGACAAGAGGTTTTATGAGAAGGGAGCCCACTATCTCCACTAGGCTCCATGCACATCCCCAAGTAGTGGACATATTCACAAGAGCAAATTGGATGAACTTTTTTGAGAAATTGAGGGTTTGATGAGGAGATTGCCCAAGAATTTTCCCTCTCTTTGGTCCCTCACACAAGAACACATGCCACTGTAACCATTAGAGGCCTCTCCATCGAAATAACCCCATAATTCATCAGTAGGGTCACTACCCTTCCTCTTGGGCTGCCTTGGAGTAAAGATGAAAAACCCATGGGCCAAGCTGCCAAGAAGAAATTCTTCCAAAGCAATGAAGCCCCTGTGGAAGATAAAAATGGAATTAGAAGGGCTAGTATACCATATCCCTAGGATGAGGTTAGCTACCAAATAATTAAATACATTTCTTGTGAGGGGAGGCACAACATTGTCTATGGTTATCATTTAAGAATCCTCCATGACTTGAGGTATGGCATGGATACCCCAACACCCCAAAAGCACAGTATCCCTTATTTTCTCCTTCAATCCCTCATTGACTCCAGCACCAAGGTACAAGTAGGAAACTCAGGGCAGTTAGCTCACCATGGCTTAATCAAACTCCTAGTGGAAGAAACCCTCCATACCTTTACACTCCCTATAACATGGGAAGTTTTTTGAAACATGACTGCTAAGGATGACATAAAAGCATTAACCTATGATGTCAGTTCTATTGGAAATGAGGAGGAAGAACAGCAAGGAGGAGAAGATGAAGCTAGTGGTGGCAGGACAAAGAAAGGAAGTGAGAAGGAGGGAAAAGAAACAGAGGGAGGAAAAGTTGAAGAGAAAGAAAAGGAGGCAGAGAAGGTAGAGAAAGGGGAGGAATCCCCTGAGACTTTGGAAAGAGAGGTAGCAGCTGCCCTCACTACCCTCAGTAGACCGACCAAGCCAAAGCAGAAGAGGAAAAGACAAACCTCCATGTATTTTAGGGCAAGGAAAAGCACAAGGATTAAAACAGGAAAATCTTAGCCCTCTTTAAAAGTTCCCATTACCATTTAAGATTCACCATCTGCCAAAGTGAAAGAGTCTCCCTCCAAGACACCTATCACATATGAAAGTGCAACTCCAAGATCCTCTACATGGAAGGGAAAGGTAGTACTACAAGACCCAAAATCAGAACTACAGGAGGCTGAGACAGTCCTACAGGAGACACTGTCTAAACTACAGGAGACCCAAAAGCTTGAGGAAAGGATAGAGGGACAACCAGAAGTGAAGGAAGAAGCAAAAGAGCTACAAGAACCTGACCCCCAGCCTAGTCTTGCCTCCTATTACAATCTACTTGAGGGAGGTAGAATAATTCCACAGAAATTTGAAATTCCACTGTTTTTCAAATTGGAGAAAGAAAGAGTGAGAACACACAGGTGGATGCAAATAGCCAAGTCCAAAGGGGTTGAGGATGTTGGCCATATGGAAAACAAACTCAGGGAAATGGGCAGAGAATTGAGTGCTCTCAGAGACAGAGAAGCTATCACAAGAAGCCACTTGGAAAAGGAGAATGAAATCCTAAGGAGGTAGCTGCAAGAGAAAGAGACTCAACTGGCATACATGGCCAGCTTATCCATGGAGACATTACAATGTAGGACACCATCCAAATCTTATGGCCTCTACCTGAAGGACCAATGGCTTCAATTTCAAATAAAGGCCTTGGCACAAAGAGGCACAATGATTTTCTAGGACTATAGGCAGTTCATGGATTTGTGTGACCAAAGCACTTTAGAGGATAAAGCAAAAATGGCAGAGTTCTACCTATACAATATGGCCCTCATAGACATGAATGTGTGGGACCCCAATGCCAAGCTAGGGGACCTGCAATTAATGGCCATGGCCTCATGGATGAACCATGAAGAATTGAGGGTAGCAAAAATAAAAGATTGATGATAACAGAGTAGAATGAACCATTAATGATAAGAGCTGAGCCATCAGATCCTATGGCACTCATCAGCACACATAAATTGCTTGCCAATGACCCTCAGATTGCCCCTAGATATCTAGACAATCAGGCACAAACCATTGCACACTTTGAGGATATGCAAAGGCTACTTGGGGATGACTGTGTGCATGCATGCATGAGAATATGGAACACCTTACCTCACAGTTTGCAGATTAGGGAATACCATTCCCCAATGAGGTTGAAGGAGGCATTAAAAAGAGTGCCAATGTACAAGCACTCCATGCAAAGACTAAAGGTCAACTGGATTGGCCTTAAACTGAGTTCTCCACTCCTATTAGGCATGCTAGAAGGCAGAAGAGAAGAAAAAGAGGAGGAGCAGTGGAAGGACACAGACAAGAAGGAAAGATTTTATGGCCAACATGAGCAGACCACATCAAAAGCCTGGGATGCTAGGGAGGCCACCAGGGCCATAAAAGAAGAGGAGCTTGACTAGCTTGCTCAGAGGATGAGCAACACCTTCAGTAGGGGGGTGATGATGAGCCTCATAAATGGGTAAATATATGGGTTAATTTTACCTCCTAACCTAGTCAAATCAACCATTCTCTTAGCTTATTGTATGATTTTCTGATTATATTTATGCTTATAGAGTGAGTTGAGTTAGTTATGATGCCATGTGGTCTAACATATGTTTAATATAGATTATTGATGAATTTCGAGGTTAGAGTCAAGGATCCAGTGGACAAATGGTAGCAATAACTCAAAGTGGACAAAGGAGAGGACTTATAGGAGGGAATTCCCCTCATTTATTACTCCTCACTTCAAATTCCCCTTCATTCAGCTCGGAGTACAAGCAGCCGAATCATGCACTAGAAGGTAGCCGAGCAAGTGGAGGATGACTGATATTTATCTTGAGTTTTGGGAGACAAGCCTCCCTGATTTTAAGGAAGCTATTGGTAGCTTCAAATGTATAAGTAGAGAGGCCTAGGGCCTCACTAGGGTTGGATTTTTGCTTACGTAAACTCTGTTCAAATTTCAAGCTTATTATTTTTGTGACAGTTTCATGTAACTTGCTATTTTTTTTATAATGAAGATGGAATCCTTTTTGAGCTGGCACTGAGTTACCTCAGAGGGATGAAGCTCTTGGGTTAGGGCCCAATCCAAGCAGTCAAGCTTCTCTTTACTTGTATTTGTATTTTTACTTTAGTTTGTAGATTAATTTGCTGTTAGATGTATTTCTTTCATGGTTAAGAATAGGTTGTTTTTGATGATTTAGTAGTTTTCTTTCATTTGTGCTTTCTGTAGCAGGTTAAGTAGTGATCAGAAAAGATTCAAAAGGTTAGAAAAAGTGCCTTGGCCTCTCCTCCTTCCTCTGGGACCATGATTTGAGGCAAAGACCCTCTTGCTACCCCAAAAACATAGATTTTCCTCATTCATAGGACTTCTAGTGTTTGCATCTTTTTAGTAGGTTAATAGTCCAGTTTTGCTTTGCTTTAGATCTTCCTTATCATGTTCACTTCCTGATTTACAATAGTTTTCTTTCATACTTTCCTTTCTTGCAGTATTTCTTAGCACTTCCTTCCATAGATCATAGTTTAGACTATTTTGATGCAAAACTCTATTTTTCTAGATGCACTCATTTTATTGCTTGCTTGATCTTCTTGGTTGACTGTCAGTTCCTTTGCAGAAGATCTCTTCTAGTAGTAGGTCAGCTTATCATCCATCACATCCTCCATCTGATCCATGCCCTACAAGTCTCCCAAACCTCACCTCAATTCGGCCTTAGTTTCCTTCATTTTTCATAGGACTTTTTCCTCTCTTCTTTAGCAAACCCAATCATCTTTCTCTCTCCCAGTGGTTCATGGTAGACCATAGGCACCCTAAAACCTCACCCAAACCTTCTTCCACCTTTTCCACCCACTCTCACACCCTCAAAATAGTGGAAATTACTCTCAGCCTCCTCCTGTAGGCCTCCTATAGTTTCCCTGTTTTCCTCCTGTAGTTTCCCTGTGTCCTCCTGTAGTTTTTCCTGTAGGCATTCTTTTGAAGGCCAAGTGTGGGAAAAGCCTCCAGAAGGCCACCTAAGACCTCCTAAGACCCATTCACACCATCTTCCATCTTCCCCAGTGCCAAAACCACCCTTTAACGCCACCTATTCATAGTCACATTCACACACAATAAATTACGTGCATGTCAAATTCACATAAAAACACATAAAAATCCAAAAATATGTGTTTTTCTTATTTACTTCCAGAAATAGCATGGTTTGATGTTGTTTGCTTTCTTGATTAGGTAATGGCATTGCTTTCATGGGTTTCATAGTATTTTTGGCAAAAGTAGAATTAGCTTGTTAATTAGGGTTACTAGGCCTTGCTTTACATTCCATACTTTTTTTTCTTTCCTTTCTGCAATTAGAATAGCTTCTGTAGAATAATCATCCTTTCTTTCATCACACATAGAGCTTCTTCTGAGATTTATAGAAGTTGGCTTGAGCTCCTAGTGATCTTGCGCCAGCTAACCAAGCGACAACCTGTAGTAAGAACTAGTACTTGTGCATACAGCATCGACGCTTCCAAGTTTGTTATGAACTACCGGGTTGATAAAAGTAAAGTTGGCATCCCAAGAGTTGCAGCATTCTTGCTTAAATACTGGCACTCACCAAGAAGCCACAAGAAAAAGGTGTCAGAAATGTTGCTCTACAAGGGCCTATAGTGGCTCCGAAGTCATTCAGAGAAAACGTAGGGGTTTCAAGACCTACGCAGGAAAATGTTGGGGCCACCCCTTGAGTTGAGGAGAAGAGAGAGGAAATAAGGGTGAAGCAGGAACCGATGGACGAGTTTCTTGACATCAACTTGCCAAATCCAACACCAAACACGAGACTAGTGGAGGAGGTTGTTATCACGCAATAATATATTGAACAGTGTGCACAAATAAAGGTATCGGTCGCAATTCAAAGAAAATATGCAATTTAAATTGGAGATTATTAAGTTAAGGAAGTAGGTGTTAAGCTTAAAGAGAGGGGTGAAGAAGCACAAGAATAATTTTGGTCAGGCTGCTGTGAATCCTAGAGCCAAAACCACTTCAAAAGAAATACATACCGAACCATTATCGCATTTGTTTGGGTCGCGGGAATTCTTGTTCACTGCTGAAATCAAGAAATGGCACGCTACTGCATCTCGTCTTCACTAGGGGTTTATCTCTTTGGAATCCCACCGAGAAGGAGTGCGAGGGATTCGAGAACAAGATACAAGAATAGTGACCAATTATGTGGCTCATATGGATAAAGCTAAGCAGTAATAGGAAAAGCGGAAGAAAAGAATTGAGGAACTAAAAGAACAAGTGAAGCTACTGAAGGCTGACAAAGATGAAATGTTCACTCTGGCGCAGCAAGTAATGCCATGCCAACCTCTTGATCATAGTTATGCTCTATTCCTCCATTAAAATTACCTTTTCTTCTATTTAGAGAGCATCCATTAGGAGATAAGTCATGAAATCAAAGATCCGATATTATTTCGATGGATCCTGAAGGGACACAATATTATGAACCAACACTTGATGTGCAAACTCTGCATGCATGATTATTTTTTGAGGGGCAATCAATCGTTCAATCCAGTTCCATATGTAGGGGATATTCAGTTGAGAGCCTTCACCTCCTTCACACTTAACCAGGTTAAGTGGAACAAAGCCTTAGACACATTCGAAGAGAACCAAGCGAACAAGCCACTTGTAGATCGGGCAGAGCATTGTTAGGTTGTGAATATTTTTGACAAACATCGTACCTTCATGGGAATAGAAGGAAGAAGGTGTCAGATGATGGCAATGCAGAAGTGGTGTGCTGACATGTGTACAAAGCAAATTTTTACTTGTCAGGAAGAGGCCCAGGCCAACGGTCAGAAACGATGGGTGTTGTCATCGACAACAGTAAGAATACACGAACCTTTTGTGGCCCCTCATTTTGTTCAGGCTTTGGACAGAGTACCACGGTATATCGCAAGCATTCAGACCTATGGGACCCAATTGATGGGTCTGAGATTTCATTTTCCTATTGTTTGGTTGCCATCTGAAGAGTACACACTAGCTTACGTGGTACATAAGGATTGGTGGAAGGAAGTCCTTCACACAGATGGATGCAAGGTTCCTGGAAAAAAAATGGTTATGAAGTATGACCTTGCACAACTCCATGTTGAACACAGTGGCTCTAACACAGATCTGCGTAGGAGACAAGCTGCATGAGGACATGTAGAAAGGCTAGTTGGGGGGAGATATTGATTGCTAATTTTGCCTATTTTTACCCACCTTTTTATCCCTTTCTTGAACTCATTTCATGCCCTTGTTGGTCGGTTTGCATTCTAAGCAGCGAAGGTACACCAATTATTATGTCTTTTTGAATTGTTAATCATTGAAGTGTAGTCATAGAGGATTACTTCGTAAAGCGTCTTGCTAACATAAGTTTTCATGTATATTTGGATTGATGATGATCAAAGGAATGATTCAACGTATGATTACCATTGTGCTGACAACATTATCTTTGGATATCGTCTGCAATGGTGGATCAACCTATCGACCAACATATTTCTATCTTTGAATTCTATTGTATCTCAAGAAATTGTTATTTATTTGTAGGCAAAAAACTATCGTAATCTTAGGCACTATCAATTTATTTATGAAACATATAAGTATTGATTACAGGGCTAGGAAAGCCACCACTACGAGATATGTGATATTTTTTAGTTGTAACAATAGACCTCTGTAATGATATTTTGATTAATATAATTATCGACCCTTTGAGTATTTTATAGATCTCGATCTTGCCACAACCATGATCAGGGAGTTGGTCCCACTCTCTTGATCAGGTGTTGTTGGATTAGATGTGTGTGTGTGTAGGTTTATTTTCTACTTTGTTATCTCTTTGTTGTGTAATGATTTCAGTGTGTTGTCGTGAGTCTTAACTTGTTGTTACTCTAATTTGTTGTTACAATTATAGCTTTGGGTTACACATTGTTATGTTATGATTGAATGTCCAATGTTGGGTAGGGAAATTATGGCTTGGATATATCTTGCACGATATCCTTTAGATAACCAGTCAAGCCTCAGGTTTAAAATTAATGTGGAATTGGGTGAATTTTATGAATCATATCTGAACACCAACAACAGTTTTGCAATACCTCAAGAGTCGATATAGCCGAAGGATATTGAGCCAAGTCTTCAACTACGTTGTAATTTTGAGTAGCTTTCGAAGGAGGTTTAAAAGTATACTTATAAATAACACCCTTCAGAGGCTTGATAGTCAATTCCGTAGGAACGAGAGGTGTAATAGGATCATATGAGGGTGGTGCCAAACTGGCAGGTTAATCAGTAGCCTAACCGTTTGGTGGATTCTCATTACCATAGTCTTTATTCCGAGTGGCCATCATGACATCAAATTTGACCTTTAAGGAGGAAAGCATCAAAATTTTGTTAGAGGAGGAGGCATCCCGGGAAACCATATGAGTTTCCTAATTCAGAAACAGGTTATTCAACATAGCAGGAGAAGTGGATGATTTAAGAAATTGATTCACTTTAGCACGATGCAGATAATCACATGTAAATTGATCCTCATTAAAAATCAAGCACGGGTATTGAGGCTTTAGTTTGTCATTGGAAGAAGAATTTTTTTGTTTATCTTGTGGTGAGGAATCTTTCTTTTTCTTACCTTTACCTTTCTTCTTGCTTCTAGATTTCTATTGAGAATTTCCTTTATCAAATGAGACAACATTTATCTCAGAAGTAGAAGCCGCAGGAAGATAAGATGGAGGATTTTGTGTAGGAGCGATAAGAGCAATACCAAATGGTTTACTTGCCGAATGCAAACTGGAAGAACCTATAATGTCAGTGGAAGCATGATATTCTTTACTAGTTGGAGGAGGAACAATATTTGGGGGATCTCAGAGTGTTTGGTATCTTATCATAGAGCGTGCTCGATTGGGTATAAAGAAGATCTAAATATTGAGCACCATAAATAACTTGCTCTTCGATCACAACTCCACCTTTGGCCACATCTTCTGGTATGGGAGCTAACAGATATTTGACAAACCATTCTGCTAAAAAATGATCGTGAACATAAGTCTTGACCAACCAGCGATGGTACCTCCACTCATGAATGTGATCTGAAATGTGAGTAGAGTCTGATTGTTTGAAGTTAGTCAATAGTTCCATTCTAGTTTTGTATCTGATGGGAAACTGGAAATGTGTGAGGAAGGTAGTAGATAAACTGTTGAAGTTGTGAAACGACGCTCTAGGTAAATCAATATTCTATTTAGTTGCGGTACCCATAAGCGTTCGTTGGAAAATAGAGATTCGAATGGAATCATCATTAAGTGAATTAGATGAAAACCATAGATGATATGTCATAACATGTGTTGACAATTCTTCTCTAGGATTCCCATTGAATTTTGGGATATCATAAGGTAATTTAGTGGGAATAATCGACTACCATGGAAAATGAGTAATGGGGTCATTATTATGCCGAGTTAAATCTGGTAATTCGAGAGCAGACACAAAGGCAACTTCTAATTAAAGTCAAGAGTTGGATGACTTGGATATGAATGGATAGACTAGGCAACAGGCACTTGCATTACTGGATAACGAGGATTCTGTTAATAAGGAACCTTCTTACCAGAATATGGAGGGTTCTGATAGCCAATATATAGGTTGGTTTATTTCCCAGCCCTAGGATGGCGATAAAGCTGCTAGCAACTCGTCTTATATCATCCTTGTTGCTTGGATGATGAAGATACTAGGGATTGCAAACTTTGCAAGAACAATGACTTCTCAGCCATATACAAACTGGAATGGTGTCTGTTTGTATCATCTCTTAAATGTTGTGTGGTACACCCAGAGCATGGTTGGCACTATTTCATCCCAATCATCCTGATTTTCCAAGCACACCTTGGATAATCCCTTCTCAAGTATCTTGATAAATTCCTCTACGGTTCCATTAGCCTGTCGATGATATGGGCTGCTCTTATGGTGTTGAATCAGGAAGTTCTGCAATAGAGAGGTGATCGTTTCATTAATGAAATGAGTTCCTTGGTCACTTTTCAAGCTTCTTGGGCACCCAAACCTTGAGATTATATTTTCAAAGGTGAATCTTCTAGCTATGTCTGTTGTACAATCTTTCAGTGGTGATGCCTCAGCCCATCTTGTGAGATACTTGGTCATCATGATGATGTACCTTGCCTGGGTGTGATGCGCCGGCGGATTGATCGGACCAATGAAATTAATTGCCCACTTTTCAAAGATATGTAAAGAGTGTACAAGATGTAGTGGAGTTTCATCATGATGCAATGGTTTCCAAACCCTCTGGCACACATTGAATCCTTTAGCATATTCCTCAATGTCTTTTTATATTGTTCACCACCATAGGCCTACCTGCAAAAATTTCCTTGAAGTTTCCTTGCCCCCTACGTGGCTGCCCGCGACTCTGGAGTGACATTCCCATAGAACTTCCTAACACTCATGATGAATGACACATCATCGCAACACCTGATCCAGTCGCAACTTGTACATGTATCCTTTGATAAGCTGATAGTCGGCTACTCTCATGACCATGTATGTCCTTTGTGTCACTGTTTACTCTTCTAGACATTTCCTTGTGGTGAGGAATCCCACGATCTCTTCTAGGTAGTCGAGTATTTCTTCCCCTCTGAATAGATTAACATCTGGTAATTGATCGTCTAGGGAGCCCCCACTTTCCCTCATTTCCAATCTAGATAGGTGATCAGTTCTGACGTTCAATCGACTTGGTTTGATGATTACCTCGAATTTGAACTCCTTGAATAGTAATAGCCATCTATATATCCTTCCTTCTAATACTAGCTAGTGGACTAGGTATTTCAATGTCGAGTGATCTGTGAAGAACTTGAATGAGGTCTCTAGCAATTAGTGCCTAAACTTTTGTAAGGAATACACCATGGCAAATGCTTCTCTTTCTATCGTGGTGCAGGTTTTCTCTACGCTGGACAACTTCTTATTGGAAAAGTAGATGGGATGGTCCAATTTCCTTTCTCTTGGTTACGCTAGCACTACCCCGAGAATAATGCCAGATGCATCTATATGTATGGGAACTTCTTATTCCAAACAGGGTATACTAAAATTGGAGCACATACGAACTTCTCCTTTAATATATTTAATGCATCTTGACAATCTTTTGACCATGTGAATGCTTCTACTTTCTTGATGTTGGGTTGTGTTATATTCTTTCCACGACTAGCCACCCTAGCTCTCCTGTGTTGGGTTGTGTTATATTCTTTCCGCGACTAGCCACCCTCAGTAACCGTGGGTGCCCCACCTCCCCTTCTTTGAGCCAATTGTGCAGCAGGGGGATCACAGGGGGGGTGGCAACCCCCCTTGTCTAGGGGTTTTGAGGGGGGTAGGTAGCCCCCCTCTACGAGGTTCAAAGCAGTGCCCTGGGGAAAAATTTTTCGGACCCTATATTAGGTGGGCGAACCTACCTATAGTTTTGTGCATGGTTTTCACACATGGTTTTGGGCGTGATGGTTTTTGGTCCATGGTATTGGATGCTTCGTCATGTATAAATATGTATTGTAACATTGAAAGGAACATAATGAAAAATCAAGTTGGTAGTCCCGATTTTGGGATCTAGGGGAAAATCTCTATGAATATTTGTTTTATGTGTTATACTCTCGCTATTGTTTATTTTTCTGTTGTTATAATTCATATGCAAGTAATTTTTGTATGGGGTTAAAACCTACTCTTGAGCCTCTTTTCCATTAGGTTCATGATGGAAGTGTAGTTACAAATTAATCTATAATAATACCCTATGTGGCCTAATGTCAATCGTAACCACTTTACATTGGCTGGAGAGTCCATGTTTATAATTTTCGCAACCTTGGTTGGGTCCATGCAGACTCCATCCTTGCATACAATGTGGCCTAGTAGTGTGTATAATGGAACTACGAATATACACTTCTTCAAGTTCAAGGAGATCTATAATTGTTGGCAACAGTGAAACATTACCTTGAGTAGGCTAACATGCTTGTTCAATAGGTTGTATACTGTCTAGTCATCCATGTATACCTCCACGAATCTGTGAATGTAATATCCAAATGCAGCAATAACAATCTAGGAGAATATGACACGTGCATTCCTGACGCCAAATGGAATTACATGGTAAGCATATGACCCTCGCTCTGTCATAAAAGTGGTCTTTCTCTTGTACTCTCCAGCTATTTTGAGTTGATGGTACCCTGAAAATCCTTTTGTGAAGGAGTATGCTTCATTTCCCACAACATTTTCTAGGTCCTCATCACTAAGTGGTGTGGGGAATGGGTCATGCACGCAAGCATTGTTAAGGGTGCGATAGTTTATGCAAACCCTTATATTTGTGACATCTTTCTTATTATGTATCACTATTGGGTTGACCCATTCTACCTTATCCATGAGGAAAATAAGTCCTACTTCCAACATTTTATCTAATTCCTTCTTGAACTTCTCCTTTACTCTTGGGTTTAGCCTATATGGTCTTTGTTTCACTGGCTTGGCGTCAGGTTTTAATATGATCTTCATTTCCCTGATGTCCCCCTTAATTCCTTTTAACTCTACAACCGAAGCTGGGAATAAATCCTCATACTCCCGTAAGAGATCAAAAATTTCCCTTGTCGTGTGCTCATCCCATTAGTCCCCTATTGACACCATGTTGGGTTTATCCTCCGTTCCAATGTTTTGCTTCCGCAACTTTACTGGGATCAAGTGCATAGCATCTGTTACGAGTCCTTCCTAGATATCCCTCTCCCTTTCAATCTCATGAAATGTAAGATACCTCAACCCTTCCAAGTCGTCCTCCTTCGGATCTTCATTCACCTTCCCCCAGACCATGGCTTATGGGTACCCTAACTCATAAGTAATACAGGAACCTCTCATCGATACATCCTTCCCATAATTGGCCTAAGGTGAAGAGGATCCTTTTAATGACATAAAGAGCCTCGGTTAGTCGCCTTCCATTATCCTTAAACGAGAAACTGCTACTGAATTGTTCTACCAGGGCATCCCAATCTCCCATTTGTCTTCATATCTCTTCTTGTATGTACCACGCTTGAGGGATTGTGCCTAAGGTGTGTATGAACATGTGTACCCATAATTCCTTTGGAACTCTTTCTCTATTCTATCTGTCTATGTAGTTTTCTAGGTGTTGTCAAGGATCTGAGTTTCCCTTGTATTTTGCGATCTCTTACGGGATCTCCCCCGCCTACTTGAATCTTTCCCTCATGGCCCTCTTGATTCTTCCCCAGTCCTGGAGGTTGTTTCGGTTTACTCCCCACAAACGTGTTGGGTTTTCTTGCAATGCAACATTTAGCAATAGTATTTTGTGGCTTTCCCTTATAGTTTTATCAACTTTACTGAGAAATACATCTACTGAATTTATGCCATGGAAAGTGGGAAAATCCCTTACCTCTATTCCAATCCAGTTGATGTGGCATATTGTAGCACAACGTCTGGTATCAACTTCATATCCACCCTGCTTCCAATCATCCCATGCTGCCTTAGAGAAAACTTTTGAGCTCTGTATACTCCTCCAGCTGAGTGATCCTTTTGTTGTGGGGTTGATGTAATCTTCCCTCCTTCCTGCTGTCATCCGATAGAGTTGGTCTAGCATCCTTCTGTTGTTTCTTTCGTCTACCAGTTTTGTGAATCTAGGTCCCTGGTATGGGTCCATTGGTTGGATGAATTGTACTCCCTCCACTTCAAATATCATCAGCTCCTTCTTTAGGTCAATAACGATGTAGTTTTCACAGGCCCAGTCAATACCTAGCAGTGTTGGGTAAGGATCTTTGTCTCCCATGATATCAATCACTTCAAAATTTGTTTGTGTCTTCACCCCCACCACATCTACTTCTATGTCCTCTAGTGTCCCAATCAGCAGTATACAGTACTGGTTGGCCATCCACAATTGGATTGGTGAGAAATTCAGTTGTAGTTTTCCCATTGCCTCCCATATCTTCCTTGGTAGGATATTGACATCAGAACCCATGTCTAACATAGTATCTTTAATTTGAAAGCCCGTGACCTGTGCATCAATCCTGAACTCCCTTTCCATTCTCTTCTTATTTCTCCTGACTTGTCTTGTGTGTTTCTAAGGCAATTTTGTCGAGGCATTCCATTCTCCACTCTCCTCGTCTGGAAAGAATGCTTTCATACTTTTATGTAGCTCCCCTAACATCTTATCATTGTTGACAATCTGCAAGAACAACCTAAACCATTCATCAATTGGCCTAGCAATGGTGGATTTGGTAAGGTTGGGCATAATATCCTTCTGAGAGTCTATCAAAATTTCGAACAGTTTTTCCACCTCCTAGTAGTTTACTTCTACTATCCAGGGTTGTATGGCCGCTTTGGTGAAGCCACCCGAATGACCATTGGCTGGTCAGGGCCACCATGGTCAGCCCCTATTTTCTTACCACCATAGGTGACTATGTTTATGTTGTATAGTGGATCTATCTCGGTAATCCTTGGTTCCGCATTGATCAGGTTCGTCCCCCGTTGTCTGGTTCGTTCTTCCCACCTTGCGATTAGCTCAGGGAAATCCTCCGTTGCATGGGTGTTGACCCTGCATTGGGAGCACCATGGTCTTCTTGGTAGGGGTTAGTCCTGGGCAACATGTCCCTCCTCATCATAGTTATAGCAACGAATAGGCCCCCTGCCCCCTGTTCTACCTCCTCTTGTTCCTCCTCTTGCTCGCCCCCCATGAGTAGTTTCATTGACCCTGAACGTCAATAGGTCTAGCTAATCAGCTAGCACATCCAGCACTCTACATTGGTCAGTGTGATGGGTCGTAGATGCAAAAATCTCACAATAGTTATTATTGCATACATTCGAATATTTTTGTAGTATTGGGCATAAGTGCGATGAGTGTCCATATCCCCCACACAATTCATAGTATTCTAGTGGGTTGCACCTCGTGAATGCATCTTTTGATCCTATTTCCATGGCACCTACCATAGATGGGGTCCCTGACAGTCCCACTGGCCCCAATGTGGTACTTGTATCCCTCAACATTATGCATTGTATTGCATGTGACCCTCCACTAGGCAGTTGGTACACCACACGTTCAGTCTTGTGGGTCGGATTGCCTATAAATCTTTCAAATTCTTTGTTAATCTAGCAATCTGGTGTTGTAGAGCCAAGGTAGATGGATCATGTGACATGGCTCCTCCTTGGTACTCATGTAGATATCCCTCCATAACATCTATGCGGGTTGCCTACTCCAGGGCATCTTGTAGTGTCTCGATCTTTTATTGTGTCAATGGTGTCTGGGTGAGGGGTAGTAGTGCCTTGATGAACCAATCCCTTTGATGATTTAGATATTTAGTGTAGCTAAGCTTACTAATTGCATCTTTGAACCTCTGCATTAGCTCCCAGGGAGTTTCTCCCTCCCGCTTCTTAATCTCCTAGAACTCTGACAGCCCCTGCTAATCTGTCTGGGGGAGCTTAAACTCTTGCACAAATTTCCTCTTAATCTCATCTATGGTCAGGTTTTGGTGTAACTCTACCCATTTTATAAACCACCATAGGGCTCATTCCCTAAGATTTGTCTAGAAATCTATTAGCTTCATGTGGTCAAGCATCTGATGAGCTCTCCATATATCCTTGCATAGGTACCAATGTTGTTCTACATCTTCATTCCCTCTACCAAATAATTCTAGGTATCTTGTAGATGATCCCACCATACTGGACTATGTTCATGCTAAAATCACAAAGCCTTGGGTTCCTGGCGATTGAGATCCTTCTAATCCTAGATTACTGTTGAGCCTCAACCTTGCACTCATTTACCTGTCCTCCCAACAGCTTTTCCCTATTCACTTCCCTCTTCTGACATCATTTCCTCCATCAACTTGTTCAATTCATTGCATTATATGTCTTTTTAACATGATTTGTTGACTGTGCTAATGATTGACTGTTTGTTTAGAATTTTGGTACATGTTCAGCAATTCCGCAGCTGTTCTGCAATTCCGCAGCTACTCAGCAATTCTGCAGCTGTTCAGAGATTCCACAGCCTTTTTGTTGTTTGCTATACTCCACGTGTCTTCTCTAGGAACGGGCCACATGGGCACGTTGGTATGAATGTATACATGGTTCGTATGCTATTGGTTGGGCCAAATCAGTCACGTATGCCCCCGGTCAACGCAGGAGTACCCACGGTCAAACAGTTAAGTTCCAGACGGTGGCACGGCTCTGCGTGAGCAACTGAGACACGAAACCACAGCTGGCACTTCCTCCATGCCACGAAGACAGCAAGGGACAGGATCTAACCATAGATTTACTCCCCATGATGATCGTTTCCTCCAAACGTGCACGGAGTTGCCTGCGTGTTGCTGCGTAGTTAATTAGTTAAGACTGTAGTTGCTTAGTTTACGCAGAGGATAGTTTGTCCCTGTGCCTATAAATAAAGCGTTTGCCAACGCTTAGAGATTAGCTTTTTGATATTGTAATTGCTGTAATTGTTTTGGTTATCAAACTCTGTTTTAAAGACTGTTTCTACAACACTTTTTGACTGTATTTTGACATGCTGATTTAATATAAGAAGACTGTTTTTGCTCATCTCTGCATAGCTGATCTTTAGCTAGTTGAGTGGATGGAGGGCCCCCATCTATCACAACCTATGTACAATAGCATTTAACTTTATTTTCCTGCCTTTCTTTGTTTTCATTTTCACATGTACAATAATGTATAGTTTGATTTCTGCAGTTTTTAATTTCTTTGAACATGTATAATAATGTATAGTTTGATTTCATGCCTTTACATTTCCAGCACTTTTCAGAACTGATCAGTTTGTTTATGCAGGTGTGTTAGGAGCCCGGGATAGTGTGTTTTTATCTCTTTTTATCACTGATGGTATTCAAAGTTATCTTGTCTTAGCTGCTAATTTTTACCTTACTTACGCAGTTTCATTGCTAGTTTACTTTATCAAGTTTTTGACAAGTTGCTTACTAACCTTTTGATGGTCTTCTCATCATAATTATCTAACCTTTATTGGACCAAAATATCATTGAGTGGCAGCTTGGTTTGATTAGCTTTTTGACTCATATTACTGATTCCTTCTTAACTGTTTTTCACATGAACAATTGCAGCTAGAGGCAGAGTGTTAAGAAAGAATGAAGTGTTATGATTTGTCATTTAAGTTTTGCAGTTAAAGTAGTGTTTTTCACTTTCCATTGAGTTAACATAGATGCTATTTTTTTCTTATCAGCAGCATAGATAGTGGACTAGTGCCATTAGTCACTTTGTTTAATGCTTTGCTTTCATTCAAAGTTTCAATTCCATTGCAAGTCACTTTTCAAGCTTTCTCTTTAAAAAGTTCTAGAAGCATTTAGAAATCACCATATATACACACACGCACTCATTTGTTTATAAATCCATCACTCCATCTTAAGAAGTTAAATCAACCACAAAAACGACAAAAGAACTAGGAAAGGTTACTTAAGTACATACTGTACATCTCACTTCATCAGCTTACGAGCCCCGGGTTGACAATTAATGATAGAAATTTAGACAACACTAAATTGACCAAACATTTTGGCGCCATTGCCGGGGAAGTGAAATTAGGTAGCCAATTCTAAAAAAAATTTATTAAGAAAATTTCAAGAAAGGGAAATTGATAACCTCTCAAAGTATGCTCTCATCTTGCACCTAGAGTGATCTGGAGGATCAGAAAAGAGAAAGTTATTGGTTTAATAGTTTCTTAAGTATGCTCTCTTCTTGCACCTAGAGTGACCTGGAAGATCAGAAAAAGAATTATTAGCCTGACTTGAAGGAAAAAATAAAAAAATGACATGCATAGAGCTAGAGATTCTAGGGGAAGGTTTTTAGCTAGAGCCAAGAGTTCAATTTTTACAAGTCCATCTACTTCAAGGGATAGACAAGAGACACCTCCCTTATCTCCAACTGACACTCCTAGCCCTAGGGTTCCCGGAATTCAAGAAGCAGGAGTCGACTCTCCAATACCTTCCATCGAGTCTGAAAGAGATCCTTTCCTTCTTTCTCATTGAAGAAGTAGAAACACCTGAAGAAGAAGGAGGGAATCCTTCTCATACACCCTTAGTAGAAGAACCAGAAGACTCTGAAGTCTCTGGGGAAACTACCATGGCAGAGGAAGAAGCACCTGGATTTGGTAGAGGTAGAGGTAGAGGAGGAGGAGGAAACAATGGAGGAGGTAGAGGTAATATTGGAGGAAATAGGGATGGGGATAACTCATTCGGATTCCCTATAGTTGATGAGGATTCCCGAGCCACCATGAAGAACATCTCACCATCTATCCTCCCAAACTTTCATGGATCAAGGAATGAGGACCCTGAAACATTCTTATTTGAGTTTGAAGTCGTATGTAGAACTTATGACTATTTGGATGACACTCAAAAACTCAAATTGTTCCCTTCCACATTGAAAGGACAAGCTTTGAAATGGTTCATGGGGTTAGTCACTCAATCCATTAGGTCTTGGAATGATATGAAACAGACATTTTTGGATAGGTACCTGGACTATTGTATGCCCACCAACCACAAGGATGAGGTATTTAAAATGGTACAAAGAGAAGATGAGAATTTGGAGGAATTGATTGAAAGATTTCAGTATAATTTGAAAAGAGCAAAAATGAGTAACTTGGATGAAGAGACCTTGAAAGCCCTATTACTAAAAGCCATTAGAGATGAATGGATAGATCTTTTGAATATGATGGGGAAGGGAGATATATCTCAGCTTCCACTTTCTGATATAGCAGAATTATGTGTCCATCTCTCAAGGGGCAAATCAAAAACTCAAAAAGGGCCTAGAGATCCTTCTCTCCTCAGAGCAAATAAATCTGCAACTGGATCAGTAAGTAGGGCTGAGATCGGCAATATGCTTGATGAATTCAAAACTGACATCTTAGGGAGTCTGAGTGAACAATTAGACACCCTTAAGATCCACAATAAACAGAAAGCAGAAGCCGAGGCCTTGGCCATCTTTTGCCCGAAATGTAGGAAGAAACATGCTTTAAGGGAATGTCCCTTGGAAGCACAAGTTGTGGAAACATGTGTAATTTGCTCAGAAAACCATGAGACCAAGGTTTGTCCTTCAATCCCTGGGCTCAAAGCAGTCTTTCAAGAAGATCCAAATACACTTGAATCTCTCTGTTTTGTTGCAAGGAGACCTTGGCAGGGGCAACAAAATCAAGGGTTTAACAACTCTATGAATTTTCAACCCCAACCAAATTGGAATCCTTGGCAACAACCTTGGCCTCAACCTCAAAATCCTTTTTAATCATGGATGCAAAGCATGCAAAATCCTTATGGGAGATTTGCTCAATTCTATCAATATCCTCCATCTTTTCAGAATCAGCAAGCTCCACAACTTCCAAATCAAAGTCAACAACTATCATTACCATTCCCTCAACAACAACAACCTTCTCCACAAAATCAAAATTCTCAACTCTTACTCCAATCCCAACAAAAGTCAAATCAACTTCCTTCTCAGCCATTGCCAAACCCCAATAATAGGAACCCTCAAAATGCTTACATGATGGAAGGTCAACCATTCCCTACCTATATGATTGTTCCTCTCAATGAAGTACAACTCAGATCAGGTAGAATCTTAGATCAACCTTATATAAATGTTCAACAACCAAGCATTTCTGAGGAAGAATCTCTTAGAGCTAATAAGGGTTCTGAAGCATCCCTTCAACACCCAAACACTCAAAAAGAAAAAGAATCAACCCCCACAACTCCCATAGTTGAGCAACCTACATCTGTGGCCACACCTCCTTTTCCTGAAAGGTTACAAATCGACAAAGGAGTGGAAAAGCAAATTTGGTTGCCTGACTATAATTTTCTAGATGAATTGAAGAATGTCTGTATCAAGATTCCCTTGTTACAAGCCATTAAAGAGATTCCCATTCTAGCAAAAACAATAAAGGAGTTGAGCCTTAAAAGACCAGGAAGGAAACCAAGAGATACCAGAAGGATCCACCTGGTAGGAAAAATTGCAGACATTATGATGGGAAAGATTACCATGCAGAAATATGTAGACCCCAGTAGTCCAATTGTCAAAACACATATCAATGGGGTAGAAATACCAAATACTTTGATTGATTTAGGGGCTTCTATCAACATTATGAGTAGACAGACCATGGACCAGTTAAAACTTCCTAACCTTCTCTTTACACCTACTCTACTGCAGCTTGCAGATAGATCAATCATTAAACCTGATGGTGTATTGGAAGACATTCCAGTCTCCCTAGACTCTTGGGAATATCCAGTTGATTTTATGATTTTAACTCCCAAGAACAATCTAGGAGGACATCCTCTTATTTTAGGAAGACCTTGGCTGGCCACAGCTGATGCTTTCATAAGTTGTAGGTCTGGGGATATGTATATTTCTGATGGAAATTCAACAAAGAAGTTCAATCTGTATCCCCCAGCGAAAGCAATTACAGAAATAGGAGATAATGAGTGGGTTGATGATGAAGATACTATACAACCTGTCTTTACCATTTCTGAGATTAGTGAAGATAGTCAAATTCTGAATACATTAGAAAATTTTGAACCATCTTCAGAATATGACTCTACACAATTTCAGTTGGATTCTGACATAGAGTGTCTATCATCTAGACAAATGTCTCTTTTCTCTATGGAAGAATTTGGTAGTTTTGCCATTGAGATCTTTCCAGGAAAGACATTAAACATTAACAAAAACTTGGAAAAATCCCAACAGGAAGAGCTAACCAAAGTCTTGCAAAGACATTCTACTGCTTTTGCATGGGAATATACCGACATGAAAGGTATTGACCCTAAGACTTGCATTCATCACATCTACATTGAGGAAAACAGTAGACCAATCAGACAACCTCAAAGAAGGATGAATCCAAATCTTAGAGAGATAGTGAAAGAAGAGCTCCAGAAGTTACTCAATGTAAACTTCATTTACCCTATTTCAGATAGCCAATGGGTTTCTCCCTTGGTTATAGTACCTAAAAAGAATGGTAAATGGAGGGTTTGCATTGATTACAGAGAATTAAACAAAGCAACCTTGAAGGATCACTTTCCTTTGCCCTTTATTGATCAAGTATTAGATACTTTAGCAGGTAAAAAGTTTTTCTCATTTTTGGATGGTTTTAGTGGTTACAATCAAATTCAGGTAGCACCTGAAGATCAAGACAAAACCACATTTACTTGTCCTTGGGGAACTTTTGCTTACCGAGTACTTCCTTTTGGATTATGCAATGCACCCGCTACATTTCAAAGGGTTGTACTAGGAATCTTTTCAGATCTAATTCATGATTGTGTAGAGGTCTACATGGATGATTTCACAGTTTATGGTAACACATTTGAAGAAGCATTAGAAAATTTGGAAAAAGTTCTAATTAGATGTAAAGAAACAAATCTTTCATTTAGTCATGAAAAGTGTTTTATGATGTTTACTGAAGGAATTGTTTTAGGACATCATATTTCAGGAGATGGAATTAAAGTTGATAGATCCAAAGTGGAAGTCATCTCCAAGTTACCTGTTCCAAATTTCCAGAAAGATGTTAGAAGTTTTCTTGGGTTTACTGGATATTATAGAAGATTTATTGAAAACTTCACTAAGATAGCATCTCCTCTTTTCAAATTACTTACCAAAGACTGTGAGCTCAAATGGGATCCTGAATGTCAGTCTGCCTTTGAAACTTTAAAGACTAGAATATCTGAAGCACCCATTCTGAGAGGGCCAAATTGGAAACTCCCTTTCCACATTTCTACTGATGCTTCAGATACAGCTCTAGGAGCTGTTTTGGGACAAAAGGATTTGGTCCCTTATGTCATTTATTACACCAGTAAAAATTTGACTCCCACCGAGTTAAATTACACTGTGACTGAAAAAGAATTCTTAGGTGTTGTTCATGCAATCAACAAGTTTAGACACTACATAACCGGCTATGAAACTTTTGTCCATACTGATCACTCTGCAATTAGATATCTCATGAACAAACCTATTACTAATGGCAGAGTTACAAGATGGCTTTTACTTTTACAAGAATTCAACATTACTGTGTTAGATAGACCAGGAAAACAAAACACAGTAGTTGATTTCTTGTCTAGAATCCAAAACACTAATGAAGATTCTCCTGTAGAGGATAAGTTTCCAGATGAATACTTGTTTGCAGTAACTACCAAGACTCCTTGGTATGCAGATATTGCTAATTATCTAGTTACAGGGAAGCTACCTCCACACTTATTTCCTAATGAGAAAAGGAAAATCATTCAGGAGAGTTCACATTATTTTTGGATTTCTAATGAATTGTTCAAAACAGGGCCAGATTGTATGATCAGAAGATGTGTTCGGGAAGATGAAATTCCTGACATCCTTAAGGCATGTCATGATGAACCGTGTGGCGGACACTTTGCTGACAAGAGGACAGCCTATAAAATCCTTTCTTTAGGATATTATTGGCCTTCTCTCTTTAAAGATGCAAAGCAGTATGTTAGAAGGTGTGACAGCTGCCAAAGAGTTGGGAGACCAACTCCTTCAAATGAAATGCCACTACAGCCACAGGTATGCATCGAACCCTTTGAGAAATGGGCTCTAGATTTCGTTGGACCTATTAATCCACCATCTAAGCAAAAGAAGTACATATTGGTTTGCACTGATTATGTTACTAAGTGGGTAGAAGCCAAGGCATTGCCTTCTGCCACTGAAAATTCAGTTGTTCAATTTCTTTTTGAGGATATTTTTACTCGTTTTGGTGTCCCAAGAGAAATTGTGACAGATCAGGGAAGCCAATTTACATCTAAATTGATGGAGAAGCTGATGGAGGAATACAAAATCAAGCACAGAACATCTACTCCATACCATCCGCATTCAAATGGTCAAGTGGAATCTACCAATAAAGTCCTTGAGGGCATTATCACCAATTCTGTTCATCTTCATAGAAGAGATTGGGCGGAAAGGCTTCCTGAAGCCTTATGGGCCTATAGAACTACATGGAGGAACACAACAGGACATTCTCCCTATGAACTTGTTTATGGGAAAGAAGTCCTGCTCCCCATTGAGTTCCAAATCAAGACCTTCAAAATGGCAGTTCAATTGGGGATGAGCCTATCAGAAGCTCAAAAACACAGAATGGACCAGCTAAATGAGCTAGATGAAATAAGACAAGATGCAATTCTAAGGACCGATCTAGTTCAGCACCAAAGAACTAAATGGCATGATCGACACATCAAAGAAAGAAAGTTTCAGAAATGAGATTGGGCACTATTGTTTGATTCCAAGTTTAAGGACTTCAAAGGAAAATTTCAAACTCATTGGCTTGGGCCATATGAGATTGATGAAGTCTTTAAAAATGGAGCAGTTCGAGTGAAGACCATTGATGAGCTTCACACTCCTCTCATTGTGAATGGCCATAGATTGAAAGTCTACCACAAGCCACTCTCAAGGGAGGAATTTGTTTGTTAAAATGTTCCAAGAAGATTCTGCAATGAGGCTAGTGGAGAAGAATTCTTCTCCTCCATCAGCCTGATCTTTGTTTCTTTCAGTTAAAAAAAAAAAAAAAAAAAAAAATCTCTTGTATAAGCCTGAAAACCAATCTTGGATTGGCAGTCTTATGCAGAAAATATGAAGTGAAAATCAGGGTCACCTGACACTTTATATTTTCCAAAAAAAAAATCTCTCTCTTTTTCTGTCCATCTCATCCATCTCATCCATCTCATCATTTTCATTCCACTTCATTTTCTTCCAGTCCATTCATTCCATCTCATTTTCACCAATAAAGTCCCTCTCAGGACTATTCCATTCAGTCAAGTTGTTTTAATCCTCTTTGTGCAGGCAGAAAAGTGTTGCTGCACTTTCCACAACTAGGAGCCAATTCCGCAGCTGATATCAAGATTCTGCAGCTAATACACTCTGTTCCTGCAACAAAAACAAACTCTGTTTCAAAAAAAGAAAAAAATCTGCAGTCAAAAGCACCAACATCATTAAAGAGCAAGGACACATGGCATATATAAAGGCAGCAATAAATCAAAGGTTAGGGATCAAAATGCAAATACACGAAGGTATGTTCTAAATTTCTAACTAACAGTTATATCATTTATGTATGGTTCTCGGATTATGGTAGGAGGCACGTAATGTAATGATTGACAAGACCCCCGTCCACTCCTCATAATCCTCATCCATTATGCTGCGTAATCCACCTCACCACCTTCCTAACGGTTCCCTAATTGCTGTTGATTTGAACTTAATACGGCTTGCTCTCTCTCATTAATTCTTCGTACCAGAGTGACGTGTACTATTGTACCACGGATCTCCAATTGATCATTCCGCAGCCAAGTGTACGCAGCCACCCGACGTTCAGGGATTTGGCCGTTGTATCCTCTACCCATAACTCCGCTTCTCGCATGCATAACCTCATCTTCGCATTGTTATCTACGCCCTCACCGTTTTCACTCTCGGTTTCATTCACTACTCTGTTTCACCGAGAACATACTCTGTTCTATTTTCCTCACCTCTCCGCTCAAAACCCTGACCACCAGTCTCGTAATTGCATCACGGCCATTCTGTTGTAGCCGTAATACCCACTGCTGAGCGTTCTGTTGTAGCCGTAATATCCACTGCTGAGCACTGTTTTTCCCGTATAGCTCTCTCTCCAGTATTCAAACAACACTGTCAGAGTAGCAAGAGAGCTAGTAACCGAAATGGGCAAGTTATTAAGAGCAGAGCCGGAAGGTTCTAAGTTTTTAGACGGTTACCCACAAACGAAGAATGCCCTGCAGAAGGCCAAGTGGTTAAAATTTATTCAGAAGTTCAAAGGATATCACAAGGAAGTTACCAAGGCCTTTACTCAGTCGTTTGATGGAAAAACAAATACTGTGGAGATTGGAGACCTACAATTCACTGTCACAGAGAGCAGCTTGGCTCAAGCAACTGCCTTGCCTCGTACTGGGGAACGTTGGTTCAAAAATCGAACTGTTGAAGGCCAAGAGTGGAAGAACATGTTGAAAAATCCAGGTATGGATACCACTATCTTCACCAAAGGAATACCTGTAAGTGTCATTAAAAAGGAATGGACTGCCTTATTTTTGCTAGTTCAGAAATTTTTAACATGTGAAGGCAGATTTGGTATAATGTATGTTTATCATACAAAGATAATGATGCATTTTATGGGTGAACATACCATCAATCTTCCTTATTTCTTGCTAGCTAGTCTAAAAAAAATGAGTGCCACTGTTCAGAAAAACGTGGGAAACATTGAGCCCCACCTATATCACCATGGACTCATTAAAATCTTGATTGAGGAGCAGTTAAAAATTAGAAAGGATACATGGGAGAAATTCCTTGTTAGAAACCATTTTCAAGAAGCAGCAGAAGCCTCTAGTAGCTCTCCTAGGGTGCCAAAAGGAAGTAGAAGAAAAAGGAAAGAAATGGTTACCCAAGTAGAGACTGCTGCCCAAGACACTGCTGTAGAAATTGAAGAAACTACCCAAGAAATTGTTACAAAAACTCTTCAAGAAATTGCCCAAGAAACTGTTCAAGAAACTATTCAAAAGGAAAAGAAAAAGGGAAGCAGAACAAAAAGACAAAAGGGGGATAAAGGGAAAGCTATTTTGCAAGAGTCATACCCTTCACCTGAACCCTCAAGTGAAGAAGATACCCAAACATTAGCTCATAGGTTTGCTCAACTTCATGAAACTGCCATCTCCAAAAAGAAACAAAAGCAAAAACAGCAAGAACCAAAAAGTACTAGCCTGCAAGTAAGAAGAAGCAGTAGACTTATAGAGAAGAAGAGTGTGACTAAAGAGAAACAGTCCCATTTCATTGATTTGGGCACACCTGAGAAGACTCCAATTCGGCTAGCTATTGAGCTAATTCCTCCAAGAGAGGAAAGCCCTTTCCAGCAAGAGAGAGAAAGTAGTTTTCAAGGATTTGAATTTAGGCCAAGACAAACACCTGACATTGACCCTGTCCAGCAGGAGGCATATGATTATTTGGAAACATTAGAGCAATCTGTTGCTGGTCCTAGTACTGTCTTGCCCCTTGAACAGCAGGTTCAATCTCTGAAGCAAGAAGTATTTGAGCTAGAGGTCCTAAACTGCCACATCAAACAGGAAAATGAAGCATTGAAAGAACAGAGAAACGTGGACAAAATGATCCACGATAATACAATGCTTCATTTGGGTCTTTGGCAAAGAAAGAACAGGAAATTGAAGAGGAAATGCAAGAAATTAAGCATGGCCTTGATCAACTTGAAATTCAGGTGCTTGGTTAGGAAACCAAGAACAAATTTGGCAACAGGAAGGAAAAGGAGAAGGTTGGATGTCTTGGCAGAGGCATTTGAACATGTGAACTAAAAGATTATGACAAAATTTTGGTTTCATGAGGACATGCAACACCCTCGCAGTGGGGGTATGTTGAGCCTCAACCTTGCACTCATTTACTCCCAACAGCTTTTCCCTATTCACTTCCCTCTTCTGACATCATTTCCTCCATCAACTTGTTCAATTCATTGCATTATATGTCTTTTTAACATGATTTGTTGACTGTGCTAATGATTGATTGTTTGTTTAGAATTTTGGTACATGTTCAGCAATTCCGCAGCTGTTCTGCAATTCCGCAGCTACTCAACAATTCCGCAGCTGTTCAGAGATTCCGCAGCCTTTTTGTTGTTTGCTATACTCCACGTGTCTTCTCCAGGAACGGGCCACATGGGCACGTTGGTATGAATGTATACATGGTTCGTATGCTATTGGTTGGGCCAAATCAGTCACGTATGCCCCCGGTCAACGCAGGAGTACCCACGGTCAAACAGTTAAGTTCCAGACGGTGGCACGGCTCTGCGTGAGCAACTGAGACACGGAACCACAGCTGGCACTTCCTCCACGCCACGAAGACAACAAGGGACAGGATCTAACCATAGATTTACTCCCCATGATGACCGTTTCCTCCAAACGTGCACGGAGTTGCCTGCGTGTTGCTGCGTAGTTAATTAGTTAAGACTGTAGTTGCTTAGTTTACGCAGAGGACAGTTTGTCCCTGTGCCTATAAATAAAGCGTTTGCCAACGCTTAGAGATTAGCTTTTTGATATTGTAATTGCTGTAATTGTTTTGGTTATCAAACTCTGTTTTAAAGACTGTTTCTACAGCACTTTTTGACTGTATTTTGACATGCTGATTTAATATAAGAAGACTGTTTCTGCTCATCTCTGCGTAGCTGATCTTTAGCTGGTTGAGTGGATGGAGGGCCCCCATCTATCAAAACCTATGTACAGTAGCATTTAACTTTATTTTCCTGCCTTTCTTTGTTTTCATTTTCACATGTACAATAATGTATAGTTTGATTTCTGCAGTTTTTCATTTCTTTGAACATGTATAATAATGTACAGTTTGATTTCATGCCTTTACATTTCCAGCACTTTTCAGAACTGATCAGTTTGTTTATGCAGGTGTGTTAGGAGCCCGGGATAGTGTGTTTTTATCTCTTTTTATCACTGATGGTATTCGAAGTTGTCTTGTCTTAGCTGCTGATTTTTACCTTACTTACGCAGTTTCATTGCTAGTTTACTTTATCAAGTTTTTGACAAGTTGCTTACTAACCTTTTGATGGTCTTCTCATCATAATTGTCTAACCTTTATTGGACCAAAATATCATTGAGTGGCAGCTTGGTTTGATTAGCTTTTTGACTCATATTACTGATTCCTTCTTAACTGTTTTTCACATGAACAATTGCAGCTAGAGGCAGAGTGTTAAGAAAGAATGAAGTGTTATGATTTGTCATTTAAGTTTTGCAGTTAAAGTAGTGTTTTTCACTTTCCATTGAGTTAACATAGATGCTATTTTTTTCTTATCAGCAGCATAGATAGTGGACTAGTGCCATTAGTCACTTTGTTTAATGCTTTGCTTTCATTCGAAGTTTCAATTCCATTGCAAGTCACTTTTCAAGCTTTCTCTTTAAAAAGTTCTAGAAGCATTTAGAAATCACCATATATACACACACGCACTCATTTGTTTATAAATCCATCACTCCATCTTAAGAAGTTAAATCAACCACAAAAACGATAAAAAGAACTAGGAAAGGTTACTTAAGTACATACTGTACATCTCACTTCATCAGCTTACGAGCCCCGGGTTGACAATTAATGATAGCAATTTAGACAACACTAAATTGACCAAACAATTACTATTTCTATTATTTCCATGATTTTTAACAATCCTAGTCCTATATTTAACATGCACACTATTCACTCTTATCACCTTAAGCAACTTAGCAATAAATTTACCAGGGTTATTGTAGAGTACTAGGGGAAGGTTGGGGGGAAATCTATCTACACCTCGGGGGTTTAGATCTTTGATTCTTTCGGATGCAACATTCTCCTCGAACAATCTTCTCATCAAAAATCACATCTCATCCTCCATGTCTTCCTTGGGGTTACCATGACCATCTCCATCCAACCCCTCCCTCGCAACTGGGGAGGGAGGGCTCATATCACCCTTTGGACTCTCGGTCGTCCTTGTTGTCTCTATCCCTCTTGCCATATTCTCCTCCCTTCCATCTCTTGCCTCTCAACTTTTCAACACCCCTCCTTATTGGTGTACTCCCTCTGGTTTCCCTCTGATCACCTACATCGCGCTTTCTTGCCACTTCTCTGTTGTCTACTCTCCTTTGCACTCTCACCTCCCTAGCCCTCTGTGAATCTTCTACATCCATACCTCTAACAACATCCTAGCATCCCGCTCGGTAGCATTTCTCCCTTTAGGTCCTACTCCAAGTACTAGGGTTTTACACTGCCATGCTTAACCCTTGGAAAGGGATCAGACCCTCTTCCACCTTTAAAACCTTAATCGAGAGAGGTATTTCTTTCAGTAACTTCCCTCTTAACCCGGTCCAAAAAATAGCATCAGCCTTCGAGAAGGACTAGTAGCTTTATGTTGTGAGCTCAACCACATATCCTACCAGGGTTGTTTGCAACCAAAATTGTACCACTCTCATAAGATTCATGTCAAGACGGTGGGTGATGCAAGATTTATGGGAATCCAATCACGATGAGCTAGCGTTCGTCCTCCCATCCGACCCTTCACTTGTAGCCTCCGCAACTAGTTGTACAATTCCTCTGGGAACTTACCCCAGAAGATCTCGTATTGATCACTTGTAGCTTCTGAATATAAAATTTCGTCATTCACTTTAGTAATACCTTAGTTGCAAAGTATGGCTTGCTAGGATACAAACTAATCCACTTGGTCATCCCACTAGTTCCATATCTCCTTCTTAAAAATCCTTGATACCATATTCTGAACCCCCGTTTTTTATGTCAAGTCCTAGTAATGGAACCATTTGTTGGCACGAAATTGACAACAAGGAAAATACCCTCGGTTTAGGCACAAGGGGCCAACTAGCCTCTGCTATGGTCTAGAGCAATGCCAACATTTTCAACTTACCTAGAGAGGGCAAGGAGTCGCACCTGAGCCATGTCGCGATCAAAATTATAAGGGGTAGAATGAGGTACCAAGGGAATCACAAAAAGTAGATGATAGTGTCTCATAACAATCAATCATCCACATTAATCCAATCACATTGCTCTAATCATATACTCTTAGAGAACCATACAACTTATAGGAATCCATTCAAAAATTTAAAGAAACAACACATAACTAATCATGAAAGCTCAAAGCCTGATCATGAAGAACATAAATAACATAACCCACAGGAATAGACGTAGATAGGACAGGGAATGATTCACACCTTCTGCAACTTGGGAAATCCCTATTGATCTATGACTTACTCAACTGATACACAACCAACCATTTCTCGCCCTCCCTTCTTCCTTTTATCTTCTACCATGAGCTTAGACTCCTAGTTCTGCTTATCTTCTACTTTGTTGAATTTATCCTTGGCTTCCTTTGCTCTCCCCTTGACCGACCGCTCCTACTCTTCTCTGCCACCTTCCCACAACTATCGGTTCACTTCTAGTTCTTGTTCCCCCCCCTTGGCTATCAGCTCTGTAACCCAACGGTCGTCTCTACCACCTGTCCCCAGCACTTCTATCTGAAAAAAATCAAAATGAAGGCCCCAACATGGGCTGAAGCCATTCACACAATAATAGTTATTCTTAACAAAACTCATTTAAGGCCAAACAATGATAAAATTCCCTATGAGATTTTGGTAGAAAATGTTACATCAAGAGGAATGATGACAAGCTTGGTAAGTTCGAAGCAAAGTTTGATGAATTTATTTTTATTGGATATTCTCAAAACAACAAAGGATATGGATGTTATAATAAGAATACCAAGAGGATTGTTGATTTTATTAATGTCAAAGTGGATGAATATTTTAAATCTGAAGACAAGCAACCAATAAATACCAGCACTAATGAACTAGTTACCAATAATGAGGAGGACCATGAGCCACTTTTAGAAGAAGACAATGAATATCCCTCCATTCATCGAGCTTGTTATCATTGAGCTAATAGAGTTGGGTTGTGTCAACCTTCAACCCAACATAACTATTTCAAACCACTTTGAATGGAAGTTATCCCTTCCAATTTGAGAGGGCTCTCTCAAAACACTTATCAAGTTCACTTAAAACAACTCAAACTACATATGACTAACTCTGATTTATTTTTATGTGGTTTTACAGGTGAAGGAAAATGTGATGACTTCCACCATTGGGCATGGAGTCAAATTAAAGAAAATCATGGCAAACAATAATGTTTAATGGAAGTTGATGCATATATGGCTTCAAAACTAATATCAAATGAACATTCACAGTCATACATAGTAAGTGAAGAAAATTTGAGCACTTTGACAAGAATTCCAAGTAATAAAAATACCATGAATACTGATAGTAAAACAAAAAACATGTTAAGAACACATGAAGCCATGACATGAATCTCAGGTACAAAAATAGAGTTGCTACAACTTTATATATTAACTGGATCAAAATATTACATTAGGCTAGTTCTTCACATTATAGATCAACCCTTTTAGAGTAAAGGAACTGCAAATATATAGAGTAAGACCACCATAATATCATTAATTACAAAAATCTTCCACTTGGGCTAGATTCGATCAAATGGTTTTCAAACCTTATCCTACTTGACACCTATTGAGAAATATAAGGGATTTTTGTTTTACATAATTTGAATACAAGTAGGACTCTTCCACCATAAATGAACTCAACCAAATTCTATTTAATGGAGCTTATCGAACCAACCTCATTTTATGAATGTGTTGGAGTTGATGATGTGTCTCATGCCATGTGGATACTGACCTGATTGGCTTGCTAACCTATCTCCTGAAAAAAAAGGAGTTTATGTGGACACCCTTCATGACCTGTAATCCTTCTATCTCCCTGGATGTTTGATGTCCAAAAACTTCAAAAATGCAGAAAAAACAGAGTTTTGACAGTTTCATAGCAAAAAAATAGAGTCTTCAACAGTTTCGTGTAGCAAATTCAAAAAACACCCTTCTGCTACCACTTTGCTCTTTTTGCAAGTTCTCAGGTTTTCCTTGATGTTTTTAAGCTAAATACATACCTTCAAAACTTCCTTTACTATATTTTAAGTTTTCCTTCTCCTCCATGAAAAGCTATAGTAGTTTCGTAGAAAATTTTTAGCATCATTATGGGGAGTTGCTACAAAATTTTAAAATTCTGCATTTTTTGAATTTTCATGGTTCCTAATACCTCCTTATTACTCCTAATACCATGTTCACTATGCATAAGGCTAAGTTTACTGGTTTAAGCATAGTAAAGACAAAAATGAAAGTTTTACCACATTCAAGGAGTAGCATTTATTTGAACAATAATCTTCATATTTCTCTTTTTGAGCTCAACCTTAATCATTTCAATTTTAGTTTCTAGTGCTATGACTTGTCCTTGTAGCCTATTCTTGTCTGCTTATAGCCACTCGTTCCTTCTATACATGTGTTTGAACATCATGTGCAAAGGAAAAGTCCTCTTTATCATCCTTTTGGATTTATCTGCATTTTCATCATAAAAATATGTCTACTTTGTCACTTCTTTTTGACATTCCTCAAACTCAAGTTTGGAATTAATAACTTCTTTTCTAGCTTCTCTTAATTGTTACTACAGAAACTCTATTTCATTTTTTTATTGTACATCCTCCTTGCCTCTCTTTTTCTTTGATGGATATGTTTTATCTAAGGTACTTCTGGCATCTTTTCAACTTGCTGCATTGACCTTGTGACAAGTTTCCTTGGCCCAAATATGAAACCATGTTCTTCTTGTGTGAACTCCAACTTCTTAGCCCTCTTGATTTTCTTCTTGGTTTTAGTTTTGGTCAGTTCTATAGGTTGTTCAATTGGGCTTTCCTCAATCTCAATAGCCTCTAGGATATCTGTTGACACCTAATCAGAAGGATTGGGTGAACAACTGTAATAAATGTAAATAAATAATAGAGAAGATAGAGAGTCATGAGATGAACCAAACAGTTACTCCCTCTTGTATATTATAATGTTTAGCCTTAATGAATATAACAAAGTTTTTTTTTGAGGAGTTATATCCTGGTCTGACATGGTATCAGAGTAGGCGCCATTTTTGGCCTTCCTTTCAAATTTTAAACTCCTTCACTCTCTGTTTTGCATCTCTTGCAGGCTGACATCTTTGTCAGATCTCTGTGAATGCTCGTCCTTTGAATTCTAATATGTTGCTGCTGTGTCAAATAGTACTGTAATAGCTTTATTTTTCTTTGTCGCTGCCCTTTCATTTGAAGAACAACATGTAATTGTTTATATATATTTACCATATTCACCGTATTTCATCATTTTATACTATCGTTTGATATATTCATCGATTCATCATTTTTCCTATCGCTTGACGCACTTACCAGACCCCACTCGACACAGTTCCCAAGGTTTTATGGGCTCATTCTCGACCGTTGATCTCCACCCTCAGATCCAACAACTGACGATGATATCGGGCGCATAAGTTGCATGACGGTTACCCGCCCGATATGCGCACCTTTTTCTCTCTCCTCCCGATCAACCTTGACCGTAGATCTCTTGACCTTAGATCTAATGGCCCACATCAATATCGTGCGGCCAACATGCTCGACCTTTTCCCATCTGATAGAAGTGGTTTCTTCTCTCTCCTCAGAGCCACATGTCCGTCGCTCTATGGAATCAGGTGCTCCCTTCTCTAAACCACTTATCGCCTTGTGTTTGTCCGATATTCCACTCATCGCCTTAAAACCACCCTCCGATAACCGTTAACGGTTGGACTTCTTCACCTCCGATAACTGTTGATATTCTACCATCAATGGCCCTCCTCCGCATTATTTCTCCACTCATCCGCCGCTCATCCTCCGCTCAACATCCTCTGTTAATTTCTGCCATAGACAGTTACAGTCAGACTCTGACTCCGGTATTCGGGTGAACATTGAACACTGAAAGTATTACATTGTTCAATATGCATTCAATCATATCTATTGTGGGAATAACTCTCACCAGAAAAGAGAATTATCCTGAATGGTTGAGGAAACTCCAACACACTCTTATTTTTAATGAGTTATGGAAAGGAGTGTGTGTTGGAGAAGGAGACAAAGACCCAGTTCAACCTACCTCTGACAAAGAGCTCGCCATTTGGGAGAATAAAAATAGCAAAGCTAATTCATTGATTACTGCATCTGTAAGTGAAGAGCTGAGTTGACACATTAAACTATTTTCAACTGCATTCGAAGCATTACAAAAGCTGAAGGAACTCTATGACTCACACTTTGCACTTGAATTTGTTCAACTCATGATTAAAATCTTCACCCTTGAATTACAAAATAATGATCCTCTTGCTCTGACACCCAAAGTAAAATCAATAATGCATGATATCAAAGTCACTAATGTTGAATTGGATATCCCTCTGATTGCTTTTCTCAAGGAACTTTATCCTACTTACTCTAATTATCTTGAGTCATTGCAAGAAAATGGAAATCTCAAAGATATCACCTTTGACTCTCTTATAAAGAAATTTGTTGAAAGAGAGAAAGCTTTTGGAAAGAAGACAGCCCCTGAATATTCTGAAGAGTTTGTGTGCCTTTGTCATAAAGAAAAGAGTCTTGCCCAAGACTCTTCCAGAGGAAGAGATGGTTGAAGAGGCAGAGGAAGATATTTCAAAGGCAGGGGGGTAGACACTCTCAAGGAGAAAAGTCAGATTTTCACTACATACGCTGTAAAAGAAATGGATCACATGATGCCTCCACATGCAAGATACCTTGGGATAAAATTGAGCAGCAAAGAAACCAACCCAAAGGTAAAACTAATGACATAGACAAAGGTAAAGCACCTGAATCAGCTCATTATGTTGTGGCACAATGTAATATTGGAGTAAATGAAGACTTATTTAATGCTTCACTTGCTTCTTGGAAAAATGATTGGTTGCTTGACTCAGGAGCAACTTGCCACATGACTCATAGAAAATATTTTTTTGAAGAATTCACTGACAATGTTGATGGAGCAGTTTACTTTGCAGACCAATCAAAACTCAAGCCATCAAGGCTTGGCACAATCAGGCTTAAATTGCCTGGTCTTCCAGACTTTCTTCTGCATCATGTTCTATATCTCCCTCAGTTGAGGAGAAACTTGTTGTCCTTGGTCCATATCAGACAACAAGGCCACTCCATTCATATGTTTGATGGCAAGCTTGAGGTAAGAAAAGCATCTGACCACTCACTTGTCATGACAGGGATTGAAGAAGAAAGGCTTCTCAAGCTGCAAGGTACCTCTGCTCGTGCACAACATTTCTCATACAATTCTAATTATGAAGAAGGTACACTTCCATCAAGTCTATTATGGCATGCTAGATTTGGACATTTGAACTATGACAGCCTTCACTTATTAAAGAAAAATGGTGTTGTTGGATTGCCTACAATTCCTAGGAAGCTTAAGCAATGTGATGCTTGTATTCTAGGAAAGCATAGCAAATAGCCCTTTCATGATTCACATTCCAGAGCACATAGAAAACTTGAAGTCATTCATTCAAATTTATGTGGTCCAATGCCTGTCTCTTCTGCAAATGGAAATAAATATATGATGACATTTATTGATGACTACACCAGAATGTGTTGGGTATATTTATTGAAGAACAAATCTGATGCTTTTCAAACATTCAAGAACTTTCATGCATGGATTGAAAATGATGCACAATCTCATATTGGCTCTATTCGCACTGATAATGGAAAAGAATACACTTCAAATGAATTTGAAAACTATCTTCGCCAACATGGGATCAAACATCAAACAATTGTGCCTTATAATCCCCAACAGAATGGAGTCGCTGAAAGAATGAATAGGACAATCTTAAATATGGTACGCTCCATGCTCTTCTTAAAAAGTGTAAAAGTAATGTTTTGGGCTGATGCTATTCTATGTGATGTATATATAAAGAATAGATGTCCATCTAATGCTATTAGAAACAAAACTCCTTATGAAATGTGGTATGGGCACATTCCTTTGGTAAAGCATCTCAGGGTCTTTGGTTCCACCTGTTATGCCTTGATACCAAAAGTACATAGAAACAAACTTGGTGCAAGAAGTCATAAGTGTATCTTCCTGGGGTATTCAAACCCCTCCAAAGCATACCATCTCTATGATGAAGTGAACAAAAAGTTTGTTGTCTCTAGAGATGTAATCTTTCTTGAATCATCCAAAACTGACAATGTTGTTAAAAGGAAGCTTGATCGCTTGGATAGATTCACAACTACAAAATCATTTCAAGAATTTGATAATTAGATTCCACATCTTGAAGGGGGATTCCTACACTAGATCAACCTGTGGAATCTTCTTCTGAAGCACTCTCTCCCCTGCATGAATCTCCAACAACAGATGATACTTTGAGTGATGTGATTGATAGAATTGGGAGACTCAATCTTGATTCAGCCCCAACTCAGTCAACAGAGCAGCCTGGACCATCTGAGAAAGGTCCCCCAAAGTGGCTGACAAAGACACTTGAAAGTGTTCATCCTGATGAGGTTGGAAAAACAGGAACTAGAAATTCAAATCAGAAAAATGGAGGTAATGTAGATGACTCTGATTCACCTGTTGATATGGATGTTTCTTATGATTGTGAATTAAATTTGTCTACAGATTTTGAACCAACTTCCTTCAAAGAAGCTGCTTCTCATGATGAATGGAAAGAAGCAATGCAAAAGGAGTATGATGCCCTGATAAAGAATGGCACTTGGAAACTGGTTGATCCTCCATTGGGAACCAAACCAATTGGCTGCAAGTGGGTATACAAGAACAAGTATAAAGCTGATGGCTCACTTGACATGCACAAAGCTAGACTTGTGGAAAAAGGTTATGCATAGAAGGAAGGGGTCGATTATGAGGAGACTTTTGCCCCCACAGCAAAATGGGCTACCATCCAAACACTCTTTGCCCTAGCAGCTCAGAATGGTTGGAAAGTCCATCAAATGGATGTAAAAACTACTTTCTTGAATGGAGATCTAAAAGAAAATGTTTTTATGTCCCAGCCTGAAAGTTTTGCTATGAAAGGACATGAAGATAAAGTATGCAAACTTGTGAAATCCTTGTATGGCCTCAAACAAGCACCACGAGCCTAGTATGAAAAATTGGCTGAGCATCTTTTGAAACTCAATTTCAAACATTATGATCTTGATGATGCAACTCTGTTTGTCAAGAAATTTGGAAAAATAGTTGTATATCTTGTAGCATATGAACCAAATTGGATCCTCAAACAATTCCATGATTGTTAAGAATGAATGACAAACTTCAAGAAATCTTATAGCTATCAGAAATAACCTCTGAATAATGGTAATTTGCAGCCAGCATGGAGCAACGAGGACCTTCGGTCAAAGCGTGTAGACCGTTGGCCCATGGAGACTATGCATGGTGCAAAAATGGCAATTAGGAAGCTCAAATCTAGAAATGGAGGCTATTTTTGATGGCAAAACCCCTCGAGAAGGAAAAGCCCTGAGCGCTCAGTCACAAGGGAAACCAGAAAACCATGGGAAAGTGCTAAAACCGATAGGTGGGTCACGCTCAAAACCGGTGGAATATCGGAGGCATTTCAAGCAGTAAGCGGATTTGGCTGAGGACCCAGCGATTCCATACACTGAGTGACACATGTCCAGAGGGGAGAGAGAAAAACCACTTACATAGCGGACAAACGGTCGAGTAACTGAACCACGCGTTATAAGCGAAGACTGTAGCATATGGGGGCTCTAGATCAAACGGCAGAGGTTCAACCTGATGGATGACTAGACCCGAGGGAGAAATAAGTTATGACCCATAAAGATTTGAAGTCTGATTTGACCGATGACTCAACAGAAGGATCCGTTTCGCATACATTTGGGAAATAACAGAAAAACGATCGTTTAGGAAGAACTGACACTCATTTTGCAAGGAGACAGGTGGCCATCTCTCTACGAAGCATTACACAGCAATGATGATGCAGGGCAGAGGAGTCCCAGTGGACAGAGGCAGGCAATCCAAAGAGCTGGGAAGACGAAACAAACAGTCGAAGGAGCGAACTGGCTTTAAAGCCACGAGCTGATAGAGACAAGACAAGAGAAGGAGACAGTGAGGGAGAGAAGCAATGAAGAAGCTGAAGGCCGAGAGACACAGAAAGAGAGGAACAATTGCAGAAGACAGAGAAGCCGAGCTGACCATCAGAGTAAGGGTAGCATCGAGCAGACAGAGACCAATTGAGGTCGAAATTCAGTAAGGGGAGTCTGTGAACTCTAAGGACTTGGGAATGCCAAGTGCCATCCTACTGATTATCCTCTGTCAAGTGAGACTCAAATTGAGCTCCTTATTGTAAGACTCTGCTTTAAAAACATAATAAAAAGTCCACCACTGAAGGCTGGACCAGGAGACGTAGCCCAGGAGGATTGGGTGAACTCCTTATTAAATTTTGTTGTGTTTCTATTTTGCTTACTATGATCTCTTACTATTTCAAGTGTCTGTGTATTTTACAATCTTATCGATCCGTTGCCTAAGATAACATAGACACACACACTAGCACATGAGTCTGTAATACCTTCATTAATTTCCTGAGGTCACCTAGGGGTGATTTTAGATCAAGTGGTATCAGAGCTATAGGTTGTTAAGGTTAGATAAGCTTGTGTTGGATTTAGCTGTTGAATGCTAACTAGATCAAAGCTAAAATTAGGAGAAGGAGAGTTGGTCAAAACTAATCCTGAAATTGGAACAGTCTATCCTCAAAAGACAATGTCAGAGGAAGGTTCTGTGGGGCCAGACCCTCAATTTATAGATAGTTTCCTAGCCATAAGGTCCATGGTAGAGGAAACGTATAAGGACTTTAGAAAACATAAAGATGAAGATTCATCAGGCTCTAAACAAGATAAAGGAGAAGAAGACTCTCTCCTCCATGACCACTCAAAAGGCAAAGGGAAAGAAGAAAACTTTCTCACACCTCCTAATAGCCCTGAACATAAAAAAAAAGACATATTTAATTAAACTAGATGCTAAATTTGATTTACCAATATATGATGGAGAGTTGAATGTAGAAAAGTTGTACAATTGGATCAGACAAATTGATGTTTATTGCAGATTGCAGAGTATCGACTCATACAAGAGCAAGATTCAGCTTGCCAGCCTACGCCTTGGAGGCACTGCCTTAGTTTGATGGGAAGGCAGGACCCAAGCTGACATGAAGAGACATGGTAAGACTCTTTCTGTCTGGAGTGAATTTGTTTCTGTAATTAAAAAACAGTTCTATCCACTAGCCTACATACAGCAAGCCATGATGAGCTGGCAAACTCTTCGATAATTGAAAGGGAAAAGCGTACAAGTTACACCCAAGAATTTAGGAAGAGAGATTTGATTCTAGGAAATTTATTAGACTTACCTAAGACTCTGTTGAAGTACATCGGTGGTCTACATAGCTAAATGAGGCACACTATCCTCATGTTTAATCCCACTAGTCTAGATGAGGTATCTGTTCAAGCTACGCATCTAGAAGCTAGAGGAAAGAATGGGAACCCAAAAGTTGGGGGATCATCCCAACCCACTGTAAGCAAGAACAAGGAGAAAAGAAAACAGAAATGGAAAGTAAGGAAGGCCAACACTGCATAGAAAAGCAAGTCTTCATGCACTCACTGTAATAAGGATGGGCATGATGATGAGCACTGTTGGATTCTGCATCCGGAGCTGAGACCTAAGAAGTTCGAGGGCAAGAAGAAGAAGATTGTTGTAGCTATTCAGAAAGATTTGGGGTCAGACTCAGGAGATGAAACAACCATTGCAGCCATAGGTATAAAAGGTAAGAATTCTAAAGCATCTACTAGTAATTTTGCACAATCTACTATTGATAAAGAAAATGAGAGAAAAAGACATGAGCTTTTCTATATTCGAGTTATTTCCAAACATCAAAAGATTGATACTTTGTTTGGTAGTGGCTCACAATTAAATTTAATTTCTGAAGCAATTGTAAAGAAGTTGGGATTACTGACTACACCTCACAAGAAACCATACCCATTAGGTTGGTTAAGTGATAAGACACAACTACAAGTGACTAGACAATGCAAACTTAAATTTTCTTTTGGGTCATCATTTGTAGATGAGATTGAGTTAGATATAATTCCTTTGGATATATGTGGAATTGTTTTAGGAAGTCCTTACTTGTATGATAGAAAAGCCATTTTCTATAGAGCTAAGAACAAGTATCTACTCTTTAAATATGGAATCGAATACTTTGTAAGAGCTCATAAGCTCAAGAATAATTATACTCTCATAAACTCAGGGTAGATGAAACAAATTGTAGATTCATGCAAACAATTTTTACTGATGGTTGTAAAGGAAAAGAAACCTGATAAAACCAATGTATTTGAGGGTTGTGATGCTAAACAACAACTGATTTAGAAAAATTTGTTTCAGAGTATGATATCTTGTTTCAAGAACCTAAAGGTCTGCCACTCAAGAAGGAAATAGTGCATGATATTAATTTGCAGCAAGATGCTCCATTGCCTAACATTGGGATGTACAGGTTGTCCGCTTTAGAGAATGCAGAAATCAAGAAGCAGGTGTAGGAGTTTCTCGAGAAGGGGTTCATCAGACCTAGCACATCACCATGTGGGTCACCAATTGTTTTGGTGAGAAAGAAAGATGGCTCGTGGAGAATGTGCATTGATTACCAAGCACTGAATAAGATAACAATAAAAAATTGTTATCCCCTTCCTCGCATAGATGATCTATTAGATCAATTGAAACAAGCTATTTATTTTTCCAAGCTAGACTTTCATAGTGGATACCATCAGGTCAGAGTTGCAGAACAAGATGCATGGAAGACTGCCTTCAAAACAAAGCATGGATTGTATGAGTGGTTGGTTATGCCTTTTCGCTTAACTAATGCTCCTGCTACTTTCATGAGAATAATGAATGATGTACTCAGACCTTTTCTTGATGATTTTGTTATTGTATATCTGGATGACATTCTGATATTTAGCAAAACATGGGAAGAACATTTAAAGCATGTTAAGCAGACACTAGATGTTTTGAAAAGAGAAAAACTTTATGTTAAACTCTCAAAATGTGAATTTGGCAAAACATCTTTGAATTATTTGGGACATATAGTAGGGGCTGTTGAATTGAAGATAGATCCCTCTAAGGTGGCAGTCATTGTAAACTGGCCTAAACCCAAATCTGCTACAAAAGTTAGGAGCTTCTTAGGAGTAGCACAATATTGGAGAAAGTTCATTTCTAACTTTTCCTTAATTGCAACTCCCTTACATGCTTTAACAGGATTGAACAAGGTGTTTCAGTGGGGAGGCAAATAGCAGAAAGACTTCGACACCTTGAAAGAAAATATTAGTACAGCACCAGCACTAGCACTGCCAGATCTTCAAAGACCATTTGAGATCCAAACGGATGCCAATGACTATGCCATGGGAGTAGTGTTGATACAACACGGAAAACCCATATGTTATCATTCTGAGACATTTAATTATGCAGTAGTTAACTATCCCACATATGATAAAGAATTGTATGCATTAGTACAGAGTGTGAAAAAGTGGAAACATTACTTAATGGGAAAGGAAATAGTTATACATACTGATCATCAACCACTTCAATATCTATACTCCCAAACTAAGTTGTAGCAATCAAGACACTATAGATGGATGGGTTTTCTACAACAGTTTCATTTAGTTATTAGATATAAAAAGGGCATACACAATAAAGTTACAAATATGTTATCTAGACCTATTATAAATGCATCTACTATACTTAAGCATAATTCTATGTTACATGAGAGCTACATTGAACAATATGCTCAAGATATAGACTTTAAAGATGTATATGCAACTTTAAGTCAAGGCGAACGAGTGGAAGAATTGGATTATCACATTAAGGACCAACTCTTGTATCATTGTGGGAAGCTATGCATTCCAAAAGCTGAAAGAGTAAAGATAACTCGAGAAGCACACACTTCTCTAATATCAGGTCACTTTGGGGTAAGTAAAATAGTTGCACAGCTGCAAAGATTTTGTTATTGGCCAAAAATGAACAAGACAGTTTCTAGATATGTAAGAGGGTGTACTATGTGTGCTAAAAGCAAGCCCAACAATAGAAAACTAGGCTTGTACACTCCATTGCCAGTTCCTTCTCATCCTTGGGAAAGTGTTTCCATGGACTTTGTTGGAGGACTGCCTAAATCTAGGAAAGGTCATGATTATCTGTACATTGTTGTGGATAAGTTCAGCAAAATGTGTATTTTGATACCTTGTAATAAATAGATTACAGCTGAACAAACTGCAAAAATGTTCATTCAACATGTATGGGTTCATTTTGGATTACCCACTTCCATTATATTTGATCGAGACACCCGATTTGTGGGAAAGTTTTGGTCAAGTCTATGGGAACTGATGGACACCAAACTGAAGAAAAGCATAGCTTTCCATCCACAAACTGATGGCCAGACAGAAGTAGTCAATAGGACAGTGATCTAGTTGCTCAGAGGATATTGCAGCAAGCATCCCAACCCTTGGGATGAACATTTGTGTTATGTGCAGCATGCTTACAACCAAGCCAAAAATTCTTCCACACAGAGATCTCCTTTTGAGACCTGTTTTGGTTTCACCCCAAGGTCTCTCTTGGATTTTGTCTTTGGTAAGGACACAATAGTTGAGGGACACAACGATGTCGACAAGGAAACTAGGTTCATTGAATAAATCCAAGAGATCCATCAAGCAGTACAGGAATAGCTGGAAAAGAGCAAGGCCAAATACAAGGCAAGGCATGACAAGCATCGGATGGAGCATAGTTTCCAAGTTGGTGATCAAGGCTAGCTATATATCAGCAAGGACAAGATGCAAGGTGAAGGTAAGAAGCTAAAACTAATAAGGTATAGACCTTTCAGGATCCTTGAGAAAATTGGTGAGAATGCTTTTCGCCTTGATTTGACAGCTTATATGCACATCTATTCAGTCGTTAATGTAGACAGCTTGAGACTATTTGAACCTTCGTTAATTGAAGATCCTGAAGAACAGAGTCAATTGCCTTCTATTGATGACCTGCTACCTGAATATATTAATGAATTGCAAGAAGACATAGTTCTGGACAAGAAGGTGAGAACGATGCGCAGGGGAGATGTTGAGTACCTCAGAATTGGGCTCAGGGGTTCAAAGCCAAGCAGTGCAAAATGGATAGAGATTGGACAGGTGAGAAAGTTGTATCCTCACTTAGTCGATGCTTGAAAACCAACTTTTGGTGGTCCAAAAGCTTTTTCAGTGGGAAGGCCATGATCCGAATTGGATCCTCAAACAATTCCATGATTGTTAAGAATGAATGACAGACTTCAAGAAATCTTATAGCTATCAGAAATAACCTCTGAATAATGGTAATTTGCAGCCAACATGGAGCAATGAGGACCTTTGGTCAAAGCGCACTGACCGTTGGCCCATGGAGACTGTGCATGGTGCAAAAATGGCAATTGGGAAGCTTAAATCCAGAAATGGAGGTTGTTTCTGATGGAAAAACCCCTCGAAAAGGAAAATCCCCAAGCGCTCGGTCATAAGGGAAACCAGAAAACCGTGGGAAAGCACTAAAACTGACAGGCAGGTCTCGCACTCAAAACCTGCGGAATATTGAAGGCATTTCGAGCAGTAAGCGGATTTGGTCGAGGACCCAGCGATTCCATACACCGAGTGACGTGTGTCCAGTGGGGAGAGAGAAAAACCGCTTACATCACGGACTAACTATTTTCGAGAAAACTAATGTCTTTTCAATCTGCTAGTCCCACTAAGACGGGTAGCTATCTTAGTAACAAACAATTCAAAGCACTTCAAGATTTCCTTTACGTATGATAGATAAGAGAGAAGAAAAGAGCACCAACCTATTTCTTCTGCTTGGCTCCTTGCTTGTTTCCTCTCTCCCTTGATAGAGTTTGCCACTCTTCTCCTACTTGTCCTCCTTTAAGGAATACCTATAGATGCAAAGCAACAAAACACTATCAAAGCATCTCGATCTATGATATCATAAATAATGTAGAATCAGAAATACATTAACCATACAATTGCATCCACAAATAACAAGATTCACAAATACACGATTATATGGAGGAAAACTCAAAGAACTTTATTAATAGTGGAAATAGAAGAGAGGATTACAACCTAGCTGTCTGATCCAGCATCATCCTCCCAACATGAAAGCCCTCTTCACCTCATGAAAAGAAATATCACCCAACAATACAATGTTCCTTCTCAAAGAGAAACCAACAACACTTCCTTACAAATTACAAAATTCCAGCCTCCTAGATCTCTCAGATGAGGGATCCATTTATAGATATTTGCAGAGGGGTGACTCAGCTTTCAGGTTTTTGATTAGTGTCATTTCACTGATAGTTCTTAGTTCCACTTGGAGATTTCATTGATCTCTTGCTCATCCTTGGGCAAATTCAGAGAGGCAAGTGTCATATGAGCAGTTTCTAGAATATTCTCTAGGTTTCCACCTAGCAAACTGCCTCTTCCATTTGTATACTCTCGCCCATCACACCCTACAGAAGGCTCTTTTAGTATGCATCACACCTGGCTAGTGTAGCAGCTAGTATGCATCACACACTAAGCATGGAGCAGTCTGTATGGTCCAGTTTTGGCCAGTTCTTAGTGGTTTTTTCATGTGGAACTTCTCGGAAATGTTGTAATCAGTTGACCATGATCCTTTAGGGTATGAAACAATACTTTTAGGGGTTTAAGAGCCCTTGGTTTATTGACATATGTGATTGGGGTTGCAGTGCCCAAATATGTCTATAAAAGTTGCCCCGTAAAGCATGAGGTCGTAAATCTTCTGATGTTGGGTGAAATGCTTTATCATGAGGATTCGAGGTATTCGAACTGGAAGGTGACCTATATAAAATACAATACAATACATTATCTTCATATTATTTTCATGATCTAGCTAAGGCAAGCATTCCCATGCTCAACTTTATAAATTCATTTTCATGTACATAGGACAAATAATCATCTGCTGTTGCAGACTGGTCATTCTTGTAGAGCCATCATCCCTTAGCTTGGATGATCATCTGTGCAGCTACTGTGTACATTTGATGTCTTTATCTTCCTGAATATATCGTAGCCCAGATGGATGAAACTAGATCCGGGGTCTTCAAAACTCGTTCAATCTTTGCCCAATGTACAAGTCGATCCATGTGAAAAGATGTTCTGAAGTTGAACATGGAAAGATATTCCCTGATTACCAGAAAATGATGTAAGTTGTTAACAGGTGCGAGAGGAATCATCGATAATGATAATGACCCTCAAGGTACTACAATACAATTCACATGGTGTGAATATATGAGTCGATGTCGAACACCACGCAAAATCTTTTGATCGAAGGCCATTGATGTAAACCTATTTCCGGAAGTGAGAAACTTGCCATTGAGGTATGCAAGCTTCAAATCACTGAAAGGGTTGTTCCTAAGTCAACTTCTTGGATAATGAGCTGATGTCGACAAGCAGTGACCCGTCATAGGAGGGCCTTAATGAATCCCACATCTACGACATGAAACGAAGCAAATGATTTTCTGGAGGTGAAAACAATCTGATGATACAAGGTTCAAGAATGGCGATCATGAAAAATGGAGGGTGAAGGTATTGCAGTGGATGAGGCGTAAGCTGGGTGGTCAATTCTCTGAATGACTTCTCTTGAAAATATTGGTGACACTGAGATGGATTGGTAGCGTTAACCCCAAAAATGGATGGTACGGAGGACCAACGGTGATGTGACCGGTGAACAGAATAACCCAAGCCAACTTAATCATGGTGATGGAGTGAAAGTGTCATGTTCAAGAGCAACCTGCTACCAATGAAGTTCTTCAAGTTTTCTTCCTTTTTTCCCCAGTCATTGTTGACCAGTACCTCTTTATTTATGTCAAGCTTGAGGAGGATAACATATGCTTGTTCTATAATTTTCCCTTCGAGAAAACCTGTCGCTATGTTTTAGTGAGCCTAGCAACAGTGAAACTCACTCTTGTCTGGATTGACAAGTTTGTCGCTATTTTTTTAACAAGTTTAACGACAAAGATAACTCGGTTCTTTTCATGTTTAGAGAGTTTGAAAAGAGACGAAAAGGAAACTCCAGCAGTCCTTTTTCATAGCATAATCCCTTAAGTCCAAAAAAGTATAAAATAATACGAAAGGGATGACCTTTTGATTGTTTTAGCGAGCCGAAAGAGACAAGCACTCGATCTTTTTGTAGAATGATCCCTCAGGTCCAAAAAGATTAAAATGTAGAGGAGGGATGGTGCTTCCCTTTACTTTAACGAGCTGGAAAGGCCAGTAGCTCGGCAATATTTTCATATTTTACGAGTCTAAAAAGAGCTTAAAAGAGACTCGTTTTTTAGGAACAAGTGATGTTTTCAGGTAGCAACTGGTTCCAGGTAAGTTTGGAACTTCTCTAACACGGCAGTGTAAAAAGGGTGGCTAACAGAATCACTCGTCGCATCTGTTCCTCAAAAGGGTAAACAATCAAGTGGAAGCGTATGATCAAACAAAAGAGTGGAGGTGACGGTAAGAACACAACCAAGGCTCAAAAGGCTGATAGCAAGGCAATCACAAAGGTTACTTACCTAGGGTGGATTCATTTTTTAATGAGCTTGAATCAAAAGAAACTATGCCCAGTGGCGGGTTTATTTTTTAACGAGCTTAAACCCTACAGAAACATTGCTCATGGATAGTGGTCAAAGATATTTAGATTACCATTTAACACATTAGATTCTTTCAATGGTCGTATTTCTCATCGATGTCCTATATGCCCACAAAGCTGAGTACAGGATTAAGTGCCAACTCCATTTGTGGACTCCAATCATCCTTTGCAGCATGCGCTTCAGGACTTTGTTGATGGCCTCAACTTGTTCGTTAGCTTGCGGATAATATGGAGTAGAACTATCATGGGACAGTCCTAATTTGGCAGCCAATTCAACCATCATGTGATTGTGAAAATACAATCCATGATCTGTGACTATAGCTTGTGGAACACCAAATCTAGAGACTACATGATTGAAAAAGAAAAGAGCAGTTGTTTCGCCGCTGTTGTTTAATGTAGGCATCGCCTTGGCCCATTTTGTAAAATAGTTGACTGCGACTATGATATACCCATGCCCCCCGGCCGAGGTGGGGTTACATGTCATGAAATCTATGCCCCATTTGGCGAATGGCCCAACAGCAACTACTGGATGTAGCGGTGTGGGTGGTAGTCTGGTTTTGTGGTCGAAGATTTGACAAGCATGGCAACTTCTTGTTGGCATTATGAGACAAGTGTTGTCCTTGATGGAAAATCACACAGATGATAAATTATAGTGCAGCAAAGTTATTTTCAAAGTTCGCGCACTTTCATGAAGATAAAAGTTTCTTTCATGTAGAGAAAAGTTCACGCACTTTCATGAAGATAAAAGTTTCTTTCATGTAGAGAAAAGTTCACGCACTTTCATGAAGATAAAAGTTTCTTTCATGTAGAGAAAAGTTCATGCACTTTCATGAAGATAAAAGTTTCTTTCATGTAGAGAAAAGTTCACGCACTTTCATGGAGAGAAAAGTTTCTTTCATGTAGAGAAAAGTTCACACACTTTCATGCAGAGAAAAGTTTCTTTCATGTAGAGAAAAGTTCATGCACTTTCATGCAGAGAAAAGTTCCCTTCATGCAAGAGAAAAGTTCACTCACTTTCATGATTGGTTCATGGTATTAGTCTGATAGTTTTTGATCCTATGGTTTTGGTCCATGGTATTGCATCCAAAAGTGTTGAGCTCACGCACTTTCATGGTTGGTTCATGGTATTAGTCCGACAGTTTTTGATCCTATGGTTTTGGTCCATGGTATTTCATCCAAACGTGTTGATCCCAAGTATTGGGTCCGTGGTATTGTGTTATTATGGTTTTGGACCGTAGTATTGTGAAAGGCCTAAGACTATAAAAGAGGAAGGAGATCATTTCGCAAATCATCATCTGAATTATTGAATATCTGATAAAGTGCTAGATCTAGAATACTGTGATTGGGTTATGGTGCAGATCTGGATCTGAGCTAAAGAGGGATCTCACCAGTTGATGGAGAATAAGATCTAAGGATAGATCGGGATCAAAAGGTTTGAAATGAACTATCTCTATATAGTTGATTATGCTTATTCTAGATCTGTATACTGACGCTTGTAATGATCTGAACTGGGTATAACTTAAGTTTGAAATCGCTGCAAGTCATGATTGAATATTTATAGATCCGTACACGGGTTGGCTTTGGTGAAATCGCGTATGTACGCAGGTTTGGTTCATTGTGGTAGAGTATACCATTTGAGCTATGATGTTTAAAGTTACAGGTGGTTCAGGTTGTTGATGTGTTCTAATGACTGTTTAATGGTGTCAGTATTCTACATATTCAGTTTGATTGATTGTGTTGATGGATCAGATCTAATAATGGATTAGGATCATAATGACTCATATTTATGTGATCTAATGGACTAGATCGGGTTGCTAACACACATATTATCCTTGTATATGTATTGAACTGGTGATTGGGTGATTTAGAAGATTGATTGATTATGTGCTTCAATGATATTTATGGGTCCAGTATGAAAATTGGATGAAACGTGGCCTTTCAGATTATGTGTTGTGCTTCAAGAGTATCCAGTATGAAAATGTATGAAACGTGGTACCCGGAGGAGAGAAGATTCTAGGCCGGTGCCTACGTACTAGTATCTTAGCTAGTACAAGAGCTAAGGGGGTGGTAGCTCCCTTCCAGTAGCAGTTGAAAACTTTGGAGCATTGTAGTAGGTAGCAGCCTGCGTACTAGTAAATGGATCGGCTAGTACAAGAACTATGGGGGTTGTAGCTCCCTTCCAGTAGAGACTGGAGAACGAGAGAGGGTTGTAGCTCTCTGCAGGTAGAAGCCTACGTACTGGTATAAGACTGCACCAGTACAAAAATATTGTAAAAGGATTTTCTTATTAAGAAGAAGATTGAGATGACTTGCAACAGGTGGTTTTCTCCCACATTGGGTTTCCACCTTATATCATGGTGTTCATGTGTGTGGCTTATGTGTGATGATCTGTTCTATTTTACTATACCTATTTGCTGTTAATATGGTTGATAATGTTCTAATGCACTCATTGAAGATCAATTAACTAAATCATAAGTTTACTGAATATACATGGGTATTCTTAACTGAAGCAGCATATATGAATCAAAGTATGGAAATGAAAAAGTTTTATTGACTTGATAATACTAATTCAACCCCCCCCCTCAGTATTATTTCCAACAATTGGTATCAGAGCAGGTCCTTTTGCAGAAGATTGATCGCTTGAAGGAGATCCGTGGAACAATGGGAAATAAGCTTAAGAAGAAAGCGCTTAAGCAGAAGAAGACATCTCAGAAGAACTATGACAGTGGGAGAATCGATTGGGGATTATGTGGAAGAAGCACTTAAGAATTATTTCAGAATGAAGATGAACTATCAGGTATGAATTTGTTATCCTCTGATGTTCCAGCTATCTATCCTTTTGGAAAAGATGAAAGTGATAGCGAAGCAACTGAATTTTCATTTATGGGTGAGCAAGAAAGATATCAAATAGAGGCGGAATTTAAAAGGCTTACAGGAAAAATTAGAGATCAACAAGATCTATTGAAAAAAAGGGAATGTGTCTTCAAAGAAGAAGCTGCCAAACTAAAAGCTCAACTAGAGGAAGGAAACAAGGTAAGGAAGTTATTCAAGGACAAATATCAAAAGTTGCAGGATGAAGTAACATCACTAAGAGATGAAGTCAATGAAAGAAGCACAACCATCAGGAAACTCAGAGATAGATCCAGTTACTATGAAAGTCTTGAAGCCACGATCCGCTCGCTAAAAGAAGATCTTGAAGAATCAAAGAAGCATAATAAAGAACTACTCCAAGCTCATGAAAATGAAGTTCTTGAACTAAGGCAACAAATGGAAGAAGGAAGAAAATCTGAAGAAAGTTTGAAGAAGCAATGTCTAGAAAAGGAAGAACAACTTCAGGTTGAGGTAAATATCTTGAAAGGTAAATTAGAAGAAAAGGATAAGCTCTTACATTTTCAAGATAGTACTAAAGTGTTGGATGATATTATTAACAGTCAAAGGTCTCTTGCTATCAAAACTGGTCTTGGTTTTCATGAATCTATTGAAGGTGAATCTAGTTCACAAAGTAAGACAAGGGACTCTACTGCAAAATTTGAAATACTCAATAAGGAGATGAAAGCCAGATGTAGAAGAAGAAGGGTTCAAGACCATCATGCAGAAAGATCATCACATTCAAGGTACTTTAATGGATATTGCTTTGCTTGCAATATGTTTGGTCACAGAGCTGTTGATTGCTATAGAAGAAATATGAGACATGTAAGATGTTACACATGTAACAAGCTTGGACATATAGCTAAGGAATGCAGGAACAAAGTATGGGCACCATACCAAAAGGAGAAAACATCATCATCACACTTGAAGATGTGGAAGAAGAAAGAGGTACAGTCAGAAAGAGGGGGCACAGCACAACATACAGACATAACAGAATCAGAGGGAGCTGGAAGTGTAAAAATTCAGTGTCGTAAATCTCATACACAAGTTTCTTAAAGAGAAGTCATGTATATACGCGAATTGGTTATGTCATAGTCGCGTATATGATTGTTTGAGGAAAGGCAGTAGGGACATGTTCAGGAAAAGGATCAGTTATCATTCGGTTTATTATTTGCGATGTTTGATAATGGTTACAATTTACTGATGATGTGTGGAAATGACTTAGAAGTGTTTTGTTTTAAGTTAATAATGATGATGACTTGATACTTCTTACTGATATGCATGATCAAATCTGACAGTAAACAAGATGGCACAGGTTTAGGGGGAGCATATGCTTTTAATGCATTGTTGGCATTATGGTTAATAGTCCTTGCTGATGATGCTCATATGGATAAATTATTCATCTTGCTATGATATGGTTATGAGTTGTTCAGATGATTCTTGGGATTACATAGTTGATATTTAGATCAGATTTGTGGTTGATTCTCTAATGGTGCTTACATGGTGATCTTCATAAGGATAAGGAGAAGTACATAGCTTGAATTCACATCTTCTTTACTTGATGATGAGTCACTCATATGTTGTTGTCGTCATATGCATAAAGATCATATTTTACAGTTATGATGCCAAATTCCTATTGTTCTTGGCACATATATGGATGAGGATTGTTGGCTGGATACATGGATGATTATTCAAAGTTGCATTGTTGGAGACATGATGATGATGAGTTCTTACCTATATGATGATAGGTTGTTTCGTACATATGTTGATTGATGCAGATATTCCCAATTGATGATACTTGGTCCATGCAGATCTGGATGGCTATTGTGTTTCTCACATATGATAGAATGAACCTGTATATACAGAATTCTGTTCAAAAGGATGAATTGATACAGACATACCTTGATGATTCTTGCACTAATATAAGTTGCTGGTCTAGTTGCTGTTGACAGATGCTATGGAGCAGATCATACAGTGTCGTTGCTGATGTTTATCATGATCTTATTTAGGTGTTTGGTCTCTGTTATAAATGTCATGTATATCATTCGATGTAAGGTAATATCAAGACTCATGATGTAATAGTGTGTCTCTATCTATTGTAGTCATTTGATGAGATCTCTTCAGGTCATGTAAAAGCCTATGTTGGTTTCCCCACTATGCCTGGGATGAATGATGTTATTCTCTTATGTTATCATATGTAAACTTTTGGTATATCACCATTGTGATGGGAGATAGATGTATGTATGAGTCTTTGGTGATAGGAAGTTCATTCTCTTATGTTATCATATATCACCATTGTGATGGGAGATAGAGTATGTATGAGTCTTTGGTGATAGGAAGGTCATTTATGATGTATAGAGTCATGTTCTTCTTGTAGAACATCTTTTTATAGACCTTGCTTACAGTCAGGGGGAGAATGAACAAGCATATTTCAGTAGAGCAGAGATTTCAGCATGTTCTCAGAAAGAGCATGGATAGATTGGTGCACCATGGCATATACAAAGGGGGAGCTCATTCAGAGATTTCAGCAGGTACTTAGGGGGAGTATGGACAGCAAAGGAAGAGAATATCTTGGTCCGCCCTTTGCCCTTGATGTCAAAGGGGGAGAATGATTTGGTATTGTTGCCATCAAGTCCAAAGGGGGAGATTGTTGGCATTATGATGCATGTGTTGTACCTGATGGCAACCAACTTGTAGAAGATCAACTCACTTATATATATCTAGATGAATCTATGGAAGAGATATCAGATGTGACAGAGTGCATGGGATGCCGGACAACTCAAAGGAATCAAATGACAGTTCTCAGGTTAGCTTTTCCATCAAGCCCAAAGGAGGAGATTGTTGGCATTATGAGACAAGTGTTGTCCTTGATGGCAAATCACACAGATGATAAATTATAGTGCAGCAAAGTTATTTTCAAAGTTCACGCACTTTCATGAAGATAAAAGTTTCTTTCATGTAGAGAGAAGTTCACGCAATTTCATGAAGATAAAAGTTTCTTTCATGTAGAGAAAATTTCACACACTTTCATGAAGATAAAAGTTTCTTTCATGTAGAGAAACGTTCACGCACTTTCATGAAGATAAAAGTTTCTTTCATGTAGAGAAAAGTTCACGCACTTTCATGCAGAGAAAATTTTCTTTCATGTAGAGAAAAGTTCATGCACTTTCATGCAGAGAAAAGTTCCCTTCATGCAAGAGAAAAGTTCATGCACTTTCATGATTGGTTCATGGTATTAGTCCGACAGTTTTTGATCCTATGGTTTTGGTCCATGGTATTGCATCCAAAAGTGTTGATCTCACACACTTTCATGGTTGGTTCATGGTATTAGTCCGACAGTTTTTGATCCTATGGTTTTGGTCTGTGGTATTGCATCCAAAAGTGTTGATCCCAAGTATTGGGTCCGTGGTATTGTGTTATTATGGGTTTGGACCATGCTATTGTGAAAGGCCTAAGACTATAAAAGAGGAAGGAGATCATTTGGCAAAGCATCATCTAAATTATTGAATATCTGATAAAGTGCTAGATCTGGAATACTGTGATTGGGTTATGGTGCAGATCTGGATCTGAGCTAAAGAGGGATCTCACCAGTTGATGGAGAACAAGATCTAAGGATAGATCGGGATCAAATGGTTTGAAATGAACTATCTCTATATAGTTGATTATGCTTATTCTAGATCTGTATACTGACGCTTGTAATGATCTGAATTGGGTATAACTTAAGTTGGAAATCACTGCAAGTCATGATTGAATATTTATAGATTTGTACACGGGTTGGCTTTGGTGAAAGTGCGTATGTACGCAGGTTTGGTTCATTGTAGTAGCTTATACCATTTGAGCTATGATGTTTAAAGTTACAGGTGGTTCAGGTTGTTGATGTGTTCTAATGACTGTTTAATGGTGTCAGTATTCTACATATTCAGTTTGATTGATTGTGTTGATGGATGAGATCTAATAATGGATCAGGATCATAATGACTCATATTTATGTGATCTAATGGACTAGATCGGGTTGCTAACACACATATTATCCTTGTATATGTATTGAACTGGTGATTGGGTGATTTAGAAGATTGATTGATTATGTGCTTCAATGATATTTGTGGGTCCAGTATGAAAATTGGATGAAACGTGGCCTTTCAGATTATGTGTTGTGCTTCAAGAGTATCCAGTATGAAAATGTATGAAACGTGGTACCCGGAGGAGAGAAGATTGTAGGCCGTCGCCTACGTACTAGTATCTTAGCTAGTATAAGCGCTAAGGGGGTGGTAGCTCCCTTCCAGTAGCAGTTGAAAACTTTGGAGCATTGTAGCAGGTAGCAGCCTGCGTACTAGTAAATTAATCGGCTAGTACAAGAACTATGGGGGTTGTAGCTCCCTTCCAGAAGAGACTGGAGAATGAGAGAGGGTTGTAGCTCTCTGCAGGTAGAAGCCTGCGTACTGGTATAAGACTGCACCAGTACAGAAATATTGTAAAAGGATTTTCTTATTAAGAAGAAGATTGAGATGACTTGCAGCAGGTGGTTTTCTCCCACATTGGGTTTCCACCTTATATCATGGTGTTCATGTGTGTGGCTTATGTGTGATGATCTATTCTATTTTACTGCACCTATTTGCTGTTAATATGGTTGATAATGTTCTAATGCACTCATTGAAGATCAATTAACTAAATCATAAGTTTACTGAATATACGTGGGTATTCTTAACTGAAGCAGCATATATGAATCAGAGTATGGAAATGAAAAAAATTTATTGACTTGATAATACTAATTCACCCCGACCCTCTCAGTATTATTTCCAACACTTCTTACCCCGACTATGCAATCTTTCAATATAGTAGGCCAAAAGTAACTTGCTCATAAGATCTTTTGTGTTGTAGCATAACCAGATTGATGCCCACCACACACACCTGAATGACAATCATTTAGGACTTTTTCGGCCTCCTCATGCATGAGGCACCTTCGCAAAACTATATTGACACCACAATGGTAAAGTGTATCACCGATGATCATGTAGTCTTTTGCTTGGTATCGATTACGCTGTTGTTCGGAGCAAGAGGTGTTAGGCCTAAATGTTTGGGTTTGGACATAGATCAGTATATCTCCATACCACTGATCGCTTGACGATATCAAAAATAGAGATTCATCTAGGATTGATGCTTTAGATGTTGAATTGTTGGATGACGATGGGAGGTCGCATAGTAACTCCGCGAAAACCAGAGATTTCTTTGATTTGGATTTTGTGAATTCCAGATCAAACTCTTGCAAAATTGCTATCCATTTTGAATATTTCCCCCCTAGTAATTTACGTGACAGAATGTAAGTCATAGGGTTGCAATCTGACAAAATTGTAGTTTTACAAAAGAGGATATAGTGTCGAAATCTCCGTACTGCTTGAACAACTGTTAGAGCCAGCTTTTCAACATAGGAGTACTTGCTTTCTGTATCATTTAAGTTTCAGCTTAAATAGTAAACAGGATGTTCAATTCCATTGTCTTCTTGTACTAAAACCATTACGATGGTTGTATATGTTGCGGCGAGATACAAGATAAAGTCTTTTTGATAGTGAGGAGTGTACATTAATGATGCTTTTATTAGGGAATCCTTTAAAGCATCAAAGGAAGCTTACGCAACCTGATCCTAGTTGAAGGGCACTTCCTTTTTCAAAAGGCGTGTATAACCTTTAGCAAGTTCAGCCTAATTTGGAATGAACCTCCTTAGAAAGTTTGATTTCCCTTGGAGTTTCTGAATCTGAAGCAGATTTGAAGGTGGAGGCATGTCGATGATTGCCTGAACCTTACATGGGTTGAGTCGAATCCCGTCCTTAGCAACTATGAAACCAACTAAACGACCAGAACTGATACAAAATACACACTTGTGTGGATTGAGTCGTATCTTGTAGTGTTGGCAACGTAGAAATATAGCTCTCAAATGCTACGGATGGTTAGTCTTCTTTCACAAATGAGCTAGTAGATCATCGAGATATGGTTGAACGATGTGTTTGATGTCATGGAAGGCGTAGTTCATTGCCCTCTGAAAAGTTTCCCCTGCATTCTTTAAACCCAAAGGTAGTTTATGGTATGTGAATGTGCCCCACAGACATATAAATGCAGTCTTCGACTAGTCCTGTGGGTAGATGTTTATTTGATTGTATCCAGAAAATCCATCCATAAATGAAAACATCTCACATCCGACACATTCATCAATTATCTGGTTGATGAAGGGTGTAGGGTAGTTGTCCTTTGGACAAGCTTGATTTACATCCCTGTAATAAATGCACACTCTAATTGTTCCTTGCTTTTTCATCACAAGAACAATATTCGATACCCAATCAGTTAGAGGAACAGGGTAAATGAAACTAGCATGTAAAATTTTTTCAACTTCTGCCTTAATGGCAACGGCTTTCTTCGGGTGAACCTGTCGAAGCCGCTGTCGTACTGGTTTGACATCTGGATACATCTTGATTTCATGTTCAATGATGCTCGAGTCAATGCCTGGCATTTCTTCATATGACCATGCAAAGACATCTCTAAATTCATGAAAGAGAGCGGAGTATATTTCCAGTTCTGAAGAAGAACAAGATTTGCCAACATGAATATTCTCTACAACATTAGGTTTGGTCGAGATATTTATGGCGATAGTCTCTTCAATATTGGATAGATTTTGCTCGAAATCCACCGTATTTATAGTATTTGATAGAAAATCAAAAACTGAAGGATGATTAAGGTCGCTGGAATAATCTTCATTGTTATCTTGAAGATGGGAACGATGGTGGTAATCTTCCCATGGTGCCTCTCCTATCATCATTGACTGAATGATTCCTTCGTCTGTAGAATGTATACATGACCAAGGATCTAAAGAGGTACCATATTCTAGAGACCTATCTATCCAAACACTTGATGAGTGTTGATTTGGGTTTGCCGCCCAGGCCCAGAAAATTGATTACCACAAAATTTCTATGGGGCTTGGGTGCAATACCTGGCAATGATCCATGCTAACAAAATGTTCGAAAATATTCTTAATCTTTGTTGATGTAGAAGATACCATATGACAGGTTTTCACCGTGGCCACTTCCGCCAGATTATTTGGAGGCGGGAGGGCAAAAGTACCCATTAAGGCAAGGTCTTTTAGGAGGCCAACTCCGACATTTTGAAGTGATTGAGAGCTTCCATGGATCACTGGGATGCTTCCAGTAGGTTGTGAACTATTGGGGAGAAAGGTTAGTTGATCAACAATTGTAATTCCGCCTTGGAAGGGAAATGCAATCATACTAATTTGTGTTGACACAATAGCAGCCATAGCATAAATCTAGGGCCTTCCTAGTAGGATATTGTAATCAAGGTTTCCATTGATAACTTCGACTTCAATTTCTACTGTCTTGTCCCCCAGTTCAACTTGCAAGTTACTTAATATCCCATATGGTGTGTATGTTCTTCCATCAAATGCTTTTAATGTTGTTGATGATCGTGACAAGGGTGGTGAGCCTAAAGTTTTCCAGCAACTCATTAACATAATACAGGTAGATGCCCCCTCGTCAATGATTGTTCGATGAATAGTTTTGTTGAGGGATTTTACCTATATAAGGAAAGAGAGTTGGGCCGGTAACTGAGGTTCATATCCTTTGTGGTTAAAGGCCACAAGATTGGAATCCGTTGGGTCAATCCCACCTATTGCTGATAATAAAGCTTGCTTTTGGGAGGGGCAATTCTACAGTACTTCAAGTGTCGACATAGCGGATGGCAATTGAGCCAGATCCTCCACTATATTATAATTTTGTGCTGCTCGAGCATGAGGATTAAATGTCGATTTATGTACTACTCCCTTTGGCGGCTTTATTGTTAGTTCAGGAATGATGGGTGGCACAACTTCTGATGAAGTTGTTGTCGAACTACTGGGTTGATCTGTAGCCTTGTTGTTCGACATCTATGGATTCCCATAATATTTATTCCTTGTAGATATCAAAGCATCATTTTGCTGCTTCGAGACAGAGAACATAAGCACTTGGGATGTGGAAGCATGATTGATAGCAACCAGATTAGTTTCTAGGTTTGGAAACGGATCAGTCAATACTGTTGAGGTGTTTGAAGTTTTAAAAATTTCTTGACCTCAGCTCGATGTGGAAAATTTTTCGTATAATGGTCCTCATTACATATGAAGCATGGCTGATTGGGTTTCTTTTGCCCAGCAGGGTTTTCAGAAGATTTTTCAAGAGTTGAATCCTCCTGTTTCTTCTATTTGTTTTTCCCTTTCTTCTTGCCCCCTTGCTTCGGTTCTTTGACTTTGTCAGATGACACGGCATTAACCTCCGAGGCAAGAAGTTTTTTATTTGCCTTTTTACTAGAAACAACAAGGGCTTTACCAGATTGAGCCTTCGTGGTTTAAATACTTGAGGTACCAATCATGCCATCACTGACATGAGTGTCCCTGTTTGATTTAGGAGGGGGAGGAACGGAAAATTCTGGTCTAGGAGCATCAGGAATTTTGTCATAGAGCATGCCAGACTGAGTATAGATCAAGTCCAAATATTTTGCATGAGCAATGACTTGCTCTTCAGTGACAACTCCTCCTTTTGCCATATCTTCTGTGATAGAAGGTAATAATGACTTAATAAACCACTCAGCTAGAAGCTGATCAAGAACATACATCTTTACCATTCGACGACGACGTTGCCACTCATAAATATGATCAGATATGTGAGTGCCTGTTGTTTTTTTAAAGTTGGTAAGGAGTTTTGTCCCTGTTTCGTACCTTATGGGTAACTGAAAGTGGGTTAAAAAGGTAGTGGAAAGGATGCTGAAGTTATCGAATGAAGCTCTAAGCAATTTGATGTACCATTTTGCTGCTGGACCAGTTAGCGTTTGCTAAAAAAGGAGAAGTCTAATTGAATCATCAATGAGGGTGTTGGATGAACACCACAAATGAAAGGTCATTACGTGATTCGATGGATCTTCACTCGGATTTCCATTGAATTTAGGAATATCTGAGGGAAGTTTATGAGGAATCGTTGGCCACCAAGGGGCGTAAGCAATTGGATCATTCGTTAACTAGTTCAAATCTGGTAATTCTAGAGTTGCTACAAAGGGCAACTGTTGATTCAGGTTTGGCAAAGCATACCCAGGATAAGATGGGATCACCTGAGTAGTGGGTCTTTGCATACCAGCATAATGTATCTGATGCTGGTAACTTTGATAAGGTTGATGGGCATAACCATTATAGTATGGTTGTTGGTAACCGCTTTGAAAATGTAGTTTCCCATTACCTAAAGCACCTTGTTGCTCAGGTCCTCGGTAAACTTGTTGGAATTGGGGTTGTTGATATTGCACCAGCCATGGTTGTTGAACCATTTTCTGTTGCCCAATACTGGATGATTGACCAAGATGCGGAGTGATAACACCTGTTTGAGCCTGAGTCATTCTAGTTAAGGAAGCACTAATCTGAGATTGTGGCGGAGCCATAGAGACAAGAGGCTGTTGTACTGCAACCTGAGAAATTTGAGGTTGACATACAACAGGTTGTGCTTGTACTTGCGACACAGTCACAATAGCAGGTGTAGTGGTAATATTCGACACAGGTTGGGTTGGTTGTATTGAATATACAACCCTTGGTTGTTGAGGTAGTATTGGTATCCAACCACCAGATGTAATTCTAGTTTGACCTGAATTTTGTTGTGAGCTCTCATACGGTTGTTCTCCAGGAGGGAACAATGAAAAAGCATACTGCCCCCCGTATGGTGGCAATCCAGTGCTCAAAGGATAGATTGGTCTTTGAAGACCGGGCTACCCAAATTGAAACTGGTATGCAGGATCAATTTGCTGAGCTTCAACATAAGAAATGCCAGATAGGATCTCGGAGGAACCAATGGGAACAAACCATGTTGTCGAAACAGTCCCTGGGTGGACTCCATCTAGTGATTGATAACTAGTTGGGACAGATGGTATACCAACAAACATCGTCGGATTGGTAGCAGGAAGTTCTGTTGTGGCTATATCGGATGACACAGTCCAAGATGTCGACAGTTGTTCAGACATATTTAGTCTATCAAAAATATTTCCTAGCGATTCGACAGGAACTTGCGATGAAGGATGATTAAAAGAACTAACTTCAGGAATAGAAGGATATAAGTGGATCCGAGTGCCAAAATGCAATGGAGTACTGGATGGAAGATCCTCTACTATCTCCTCTATGGAAATCAGTCCAGGTCGAAGCGGGAGACCATCAGGTCCGTAAAATATTTCTGGAGCCGAAGAAGGTATAGCTTCTACAGTGACAAATAATGGAGGGGTGACACCTTCTAAATTCTAGAACACAACTCCCAGATGTTTAGGTAAGTTAACTTCAGTTTCTAGATTAGCTCTAGATGGAGCTGTTTCAGGTATAGAGGTGTTTATTGTTACACTAGGATCAGTTCTAATGTCCTCTTGTAACTGCGGAACTTCTTCTGTAAAGGCAGATGTACCAGAAATGATTGGAGTAACTATAGTCTCTAATGATGTTGAAACAAAAGTTTCAAATAAACCAGAAGAGGTGGACTCAATTAAACGAGACTGTTTCGCCTAGAATGGTTTCATTTCCAGAGTCAAAGATGGTTAACTCGCTATCCTCCGTGAACGACGGGGTTTTGTTTGAATTTCTTCCACGATTGCAGATTACTTGATCAACTCAAAATTAAAAAGGGAAAATGTTATTCTAAATTAAATGAATTTTATGATGCTTTGACACAACTTTGATTTTTCAAATTTTAAGAGTCGAGAAAAAGCTAAAAATGACTCTAGTCGCCTTCGATTTTTAATGAGCCTGAAGTGACAAGTGCTCAGATGGACCTTTTCTTTTAGGGAGTCGAAAAGGAACGAAAGTGACTACTCTGGAAATCTAGACAGAAGGATTACCAAACCAATCGCAAAACTGCAATATACACCTTGGTGGTAAATTAAAGAGAAATTACCAAGGATTTTACATACGAAAGTCAATCTTCTTAAATGTTGTGTTCAGTGAATTGCGATCAATAGGGCGATAGACATGGCTTCCTAAGGATAAAGGATATCGGCCTATTGTGGTCTCCCAATATAAACTCGACGATACGGGGAGCACAAGTTTGTACTAGCACTTGTCATATCAAAGAGGAGGAATCACCCAACCTTTGATGAAAATGATAGTTACCAGGTTTTACGACGCTGGAATACGTCTCTAGCCTAGACTTCTAGATGTTGTGCGTTAGGTTCCAAAGCGTTTTTATGTTCATTGAGGTTTATTTTAGAGTTGATCTTTTTTAAGAAGTTTGTCTTTCAAGGTTCACCACGTGATGTAGATGTAAAATTCCTAAATATGCAATCTAAAATGATAAACAATCATTTGTTTTCTTTTAGCAATGCAAATCCTAGCTACTAAGGAAAGAAGAGTACAATTTCTTTCAACAGAGAGCAGAGAGCACACACTAAATGCACTTTTCTTAAATCATTTTCCGCATGCAGTCTAGATGCAAATGCACATGCATGTATTTTTTTTTTCCGTTTCCATAATGTGAGAATGCCAAAAAGAAAAATAAGTACAGATCTGAACTATTTCCTTCAAAGTGACACTTTTACGATTTCTTTTCAAAACGAAAGGAAGACTGATAGACACTTTCAATTTCGAATGGAAAATTGCTTTCGAAACTTTAAATATTAACAATTCAAATCAAATACAATGGAAAAAGTACAATTGACTATATAGAAGAAGAAGACTTTACGACACTCTTCTTTTCGACTCAAAATGACAGTTACGACACTTTTTTACATCAAAAACGACAGTTCGATTAAGCTACTTTTAAAAAAGGAGGACCGTAAATGATGAAAAATACATTAAAAAAATTCACAAATCCTAATCAATGGAGGTTGATTAATGTGAACGAAGGAGGCTTCAGCAATGATATACTAATCATAAGTAGCAAAACTACTAAATAGAGCTGAAAACAAGGAGGAAAAAACCAAATTTCTAAGAGAAAAACAATATCATTCAATCATCACACCTGTCCTTAAGGCAAACAGGGATGCATCTCACTTGCAACACACGGGAGGTGTGATGCATACAAGCTACCAGTTACAGACAGTGCGATGGACCAGGGAACGAAACTGAGCTTGGATTTCACTGAAAATTTGCAGCTAAGTTCAGTGATTTAGGTCGAGCTATGATAGACAGTAAAAACAAAGTATAGGGGTATGATCTTATGAGGTTATTGAGCTACCACAAGGGCACTTAGGATGTTTGCAAGTCAAATGTTCAGTTCATAGACCAACCCGGAGATTGACTGAAGCAGTTTTGATCTACTTTGCAGTTGCAGAGCAAAAGTAGTTTGAAGGCTAGCTGGCTTAACTTTAGGCTCCGTCTGTAGTTTATAAAGAAAACAACAGTAACAAACAAACAAACTATTCGCTCCCCAGCGGAGTCGCCATTTTGTTTCTGGGAAAACTAGTGTCTTTTCGATCTACTAGTCCCACTAAGACGGGTAGCTATCTTAGAAACAAACAATTCAAAGCGCTTCAAGATTTCCTTTATGTATGATAGATAAGAGAGAAGCAAAGAGCACCAACCTATTTCTTCCGCTTGGCTCCTTGCTTGTTTCCTCTCTCCCTTGATAGAGCTTGCCACTCTTCTCCTACTTGTCCTACTTTAAAGAATACCTGTAGAGGCAAAGCAACAAAACACTATCAAAGCATCTTGATCTATGATATCATAAACAATGTAGAATCAGAAATACATTAACCATACAATTGCATCCACAAATAACAAGATTCACAAATACACGATTATATGGAGGAAAACTCAAAGAACTTTATTGATAGTAGAAATAGAAGAGAGGATTACAACCTAGCTGTTTGATCCAGCATCATCCTCCTAGCATGAAAGCCCTCTTCATCTCATGAAAAGCAAGATCACCCAACAATACAATGTTCCTTCTCAAAGAGAAACCAACAACACTTCCTTACAAATTACAAAATTTCAGCCTCCTATATCTCTCAGATGAGGGATCCATTTATAGATATTTGCATAGGGGTGAGTCAACTTCTGCGTTTTTTATTAGTGTCATTTCATTGATAGCTCTTGGTTCCACTTGGAGATTTCATTGATCTCTTACTCATCCTTGGGCGAATTCAGAGAGGCAAGTGTCATATGAGCAGTTTCTAGAAGATTCTCTAGGTTTCCACCTAGCAAACTGCCTCTGCCATTTGTCTACTCTCGCCCATCACACCCTATAGAAGGCTCTTTTAGTATGCATCACACATGGCTAGTGTAGCAGCCAGTATGCATCACACCCTAAGCATGGAGCAGTCTGTATGGTCCAGTTTTGGCCAGTTTTGAGTGGTTTTTTCAGGTGGAACTTCTGGGAAATGATGCAATCAGTTGACCATGATACTTTAGGGTATGAAACAACACTTTTAGGGGTTTAAGAGCCCTTGGTTTATTGACATATGTGATTGGGGTTGCAGTGCCCAAATACGTCTATAACACTAACGATCGAGCAACTCAACCGTGCGATATAAGCGAAGACCGTAGGATCTAGGGGCTCCATATCAAATGGCGGAGGTTCAACCCGATGGATGACCAGACCTGAGGGAGAAATAATCTACGACACATAAATATTTTAAGTCCGATTTGACTAATGAATCAACAGAAGGATCCGTTTTGCAGGCATCTGGGAAATAACGGAAAAAACGACCGTTCAAGAAGAACTGACACTCGGTTCACAAGGAGACAGGTGGCCACCTCTCTGTGAAGCATTAAGCAACAATGATGATGTAGGGCAGAGGAGTCCCAACAGATAGAGGCAGACGATCCAAAGAGTCGGGAAGACGAAATGAACAGTTGAAGGAGCGAACTGGCTTTAAAGCCACAAGCTGAAAGAGACAAGACAAGAGAAGGAGACAGTGAGGCAGAGAAGCAGTGAAGAAGATGAAGGCCGAGAGACACAAAAAGAGAGGCAAAATTGCAGAAGACAGAGAACTCAAGCTGACCATCAAAGTAAGGGCAGCATCGAGCAGGCGGAGACCAATTGAGGTCAAAATTCAGTAAGGGGAGTCTATGGACTTTGAGGACTTGGGAATTCCAAGTGCCATCCTACTGATTATCCTCTGTCAAGTGAGACTCAGATTGAGCTCCTTATTGTAAGGCTCTACTTTAAAAACATAATAAAAAGGCCACCACTAAAGGCTGGACTAGGAGATGTAGCCCGAGAGGATTGGGTGAACTCCTTATTAAATTTTGTTGTGTTTCTGTTTTGCTTACTGTGATCTCTTATTGTTTCAAGTGTCTGTGTATTTTGCAATCTTATCGATCTATTGCCTAAGATAACATAGACACACACACCAGCACATGAGTCTATAATATCTTCATTAATTTCCTGAGGTCACCTAGGGGTGATTTCAGATCAGTATATGTAGATGATCTTTTGATAACAGGGAACAATGAAAGCTACATTGCATCCATAAAGAAGGAATTGAAGAAAGGTTTTGAAATGACTGATTTGGGCTATGTTCATTACTATCTTGGTATTGAAGTAACTCAACATCCAAAGTCCATATTCCTTTCTCAAAAGAAATACATTGGAGATCTGTTGAACAGATTTGGTATGACTGAATGCAATCCTCTGACTACTCCAATGGAACAAAACTTAAAGCTCACATCAAATGAAGGAAAAGAATTTGAGGATGCAACAAAGTATAGACAACTTGTAGGAAGTCTCAACTACCTGACAACTACCAGACCAGACATTTCTTTTGTTGTTGGAATCCTCTCCAGATTTATGCAAAAGCCTTGTGAGGGACATTGGTCTGCTGCAAAAAGAGTTCTAAAATACTTGAAGGGAACTCAAGACTTTGGAATCAAGTATACACAGGTGGACGACTTCAGCTTGATTGGATACTCTAATTTAGACTTCGATGGAGATAAAGAAACAGGGGTATCTACTTCAGGTTATGCTATGAGTCTTGGATCAAGAGCTTTCTCCTTGAGATTACGCAAACAATCAATTCCTACAAACTCTACAACAGAGGCAGAATATGAGGCAGCAGCTGAGGCAAGAAAAGAAATTGTGTGGCTCAAGAAATTTTTTGAAGATTTGCAGGTAAAACAAGTGCAATCAACTCCACTCATAATTGACAATACATCTGCAATAAAGTTGGCCAAGAACCCAAAGTTCCATGATCAAACAAAGCACATCAATACTAAATATCATCTGATTCGACATCATGTTGAGGCCAAAATAATCCATCTCCGCCATTGTTCCACTAATGAGAAAATTGCAGACATCTTCCCAAAGAACTTACAAGAGAAAAGCTTGAAAGATTCAGAATGATGCTTGGACTCACCAACAATCCTTCAGATTAAGGGGGGGAATGTTGACACCTAATCAGAAGGATTTGGTGAATAGTTGTAATTAATGTAAATAAATAATAGAGAAGATAGAGAGTCGGGAGATGAACCGAACAGTCACTCCCTCTTGTATATAATAATGTTTAGTCTTAATGAATATAACAGAGTTTTGTTTTGATGATTTATATCATGGTCTGACAATATCAGTTAGTTTTCCTTTCTTGTACTCTATTCTTTACTCTGTCTTTTGGCCATCCTCCTCTTGGTGCTTGTGGAAGCCTCTACTATAGGGTGCTCTGCCTCTGGTTGTTGTTTTGCATCTGGTTGGTGCTCTTTTCTAAGGGTTGTAGATTTAGATTTTGGAGTTCTCCTAGAGGGGGTGGCAACATCTAACTCATAGCCACTCAAGAATATAAAGGTAAGCCAATATTTGTTTAACCTATTTAGCTATTCTACAACCAGCAGTTTAATAAGGCCATGATGAAAAACAGATGTGTCACTTGCATAAGGTTTGGCTTGAACCTTGTCTGCCATTTTTCCCAAACTTCTAAATAGATAAAAAGGAATGTCTAGAGGTTGACTACTAGTGAAATGAAGTAGAAATATGAAATGATACTTATACACCATGTTGAATCTTCCTTCACATGTGAAATACTTATGGATGACCATTAAGAGCTTGGAGAAATATTATTTAAGGCAAGTTCTGGGAATGCCCGTAGTCATATTAATATTTTTGTGTTCTTCTTTGAGAAATTCATCACATTTTTGCAGCTTGATCTTCTAGACTTTAAACCATACTTCTCCTAACCTAGGGATCTTTGTAGCACGAGAAATTGTGTCAGGAGACACTACAAAGTTTAGAAGACCGACTTTTGTTTCTATTCCAGTGAAATTCATAGCAAAATCTTTAGCAATTTGTGCATGGAAACCCTGTAGCTTTTGACAAAAACGTAGGCATCCCACGCTGGAAAATGCTTGAACAAAGGTAGGGTCTTCCTCCAGCAATTTCATGTCCACGGGCTCATAACGCACCACTAATCCTCCTTTATATTGTTTCCTATGTGCCATGGTTGCAACACGTAGGGTTCCTCCTTGTCACCTTCTTGCCACCTGCAAATCAACCTAGAGACAACTAGACAGTAGTGGAACCTAACCTAGAGACAACAAGACTTGTATGAGAGCTAGGCTAGTATGAGAGACAGAAAAACAATTCTTTGACAACGTGAAGCTTATGGAAGAAAAGTAAAATACAAAAGAACGGGTTAGTAGCAAGGAGATATGCGATGTCAATATATAGGGAAAATGGACAAAGACTAATAAAGTGTAATCATGACCCATCACAACACTGACCAATCACACTTTTTAAACCTCAAGAACTGTTACTTCACTGTTTATCACATTTGTTCACTTCATCACAATTTCTTAGTGGGACAGGTATTTGGAAAGATGGATTCACTATTGAAGTGTCACGAACTTTCGTAGCAAATCCCTATTATACATAACTGGAGTTGCTACGAGTTTCTATAAAACTGAAAAAATTCCAATTATGAAGAAATAAACCCAACCCACATGAAATATTGGAATTTGAAGTTTTATGATTTACCCTATCTGAACTTAGTTGGACCCCACATAATGATATGATGACCAAAATACCTTATGATCATGAACTTTATTTTGAGAAAATTTGAAAACCCTAATTTATTTGACCAATAGACTTGACACACTATTCTTAGGTATTATCATGGATAACAATGGCTCCATTGGGGATGTTGCACCCCTGTGGTGCAGCAAAGATCCAGTAGACTAGTTGCCTTATTGAAAATTGAAAACTGACGATATCATTTCCAAGTTCTTATGGCCTTCACTTTGAGCTCAAACTTATTGAAGAGATCATCCACACCTGCAATTATAAAAATGAAAAATGGAATATATACAATGGTTTTTTTCCTAGCTGACTCAATCAAGAGGAATAATGTTTGAGAAACCTTCCATTGACAGGTCCTCCTTTGCACAGTTGAACATCCATCTCTTGCAGTATAAAAGTATTATTTCCATGGTAAGCTGAGATATTATATTGTCCTTTCGAGAGGTTCTCAAACTTTCCATGTTTTCCTTTGTCTTCAATCTGAGCCTCCCACTTCAGAACCACATCATGAATATTGAAATTCTCTTCTTTTTCTTTTATGTCAAATGTCCTCTTAACTTTGTTTTGAGATTTCTGATAATTGGTGTATACTTCTTCTCTTTTTTCCTGCAAAGTGATTAGCTGATTGATCCTCCTTTGAATAGCATTTGGTTCTTCCTCCAATCCTTGTAACAATTTCATCACTGGAACTCCAAGAGAGCTAGGAAACACAACTTCAGTTCCATAAACCAACTCATAAGGAGAAACTCCTATGGATCTTTTAGTACAAATTTTGTCAGCCCATAAAGCAAATTTAAGTTTCAAGTGCCATGACCTCTTGTTTTCCTGCAAAATTCTCTTGATAATTTTGACTAGACTCTTGTTTGATGACTCAACTAGGCCATTACCTTGAGGGTAATAGGTTGTAGAGTGACCAAGGGTGATATTATATTGGTTGCAAAAACTTACCATCTTCTTTGATTTGAAGGCCTGAGCATTGTCAGTGATGATCTTCATTGGGCAACCAAATCTAGATAAGATGTTATTTTCCAGAAATTGTATGATCATTGAGTCTGTAGCTTGTCTTGTAGGAACTACTTCAATCCACTTTGTAAAATAATCAGTGGTTGTTAGGATCCACCGATGCTGGCCTGAAGATGTAGGATGTATCTCGCCAATAAAATCTAACCCCCACTACTGGAAAGGAGCTTCTACAAATATGGGTTTCAAAGGTAATGGGAGAAACTTTCTCTTTCCATCAAATATTTGACATTCATGACAAGCAACAATCTTTTTATATACATCTTGGAACATTGAAGGCCAATAAAAACCTGCTCTGAGTATTTTATTCACTGTTGCTTTCCAATAATGATGACCCCCACAGTCACCCTTATGAAACTCTTCAATCACTTTCTCAACTTCATCTTCTAGTAGACAGTTAAGAAGTATTCCACCTATGTCTTTCCAATACAAACTTTTGTTCAAGATACAGTACCTCATAGATTTCAGCTTGACAAATCTAGATTTTGATTTTGATAATTCAGGAGGAGCTCTATGATGTTGTAAAACAAAAATGACATCCTTATACCAGTCTGACATAATGAATTTTTCTTCAACAGGGATCAGCTCTTCATCTACAATTACATCTGAAATTTCTGCTATAAAATTAATGTCTAGACAATCAAAATTTGATTGAGTCATCAACTTTTCCAGTCCTTGTCCTTTCACCAATTTTGTAGGTCTGATCTCCAAATCATATTCTAGCAAAGTGGAAATCCACTTACTTCTCTTACCATATGGATCAACTTGGGTTAATATGTCTTTTACTATAGCATTAGGTACAAAAGAAACAATGTGTGAATGGATGACATATACCCTGAAATCTTTAAGTGCTTTCACCAAATCATAAGCTTGTTTTTCCATAATGTTGTACTTCAATTCAAAATTTCCAAGTTTCCTACTGAAAAAGGAAATAGGTTGTTCATTACCTTGTTGTTTTTTCTGCAACAATACTCCTGCAATTGTATGTTCTGAAGCAAAAGTAAAAACCATAAATTCTTTTGAAAAATCAGGATTTATGAGTACTGGAGCTTGAGTAAGAGCCTTATTTATCTCTTCAAAAGAATGTTTAGCCTCTGCTTTCCACTTAATATTACAATCCTTCTTAAGCATCTTGGTGATATGCTTCACAATTTATGCAAAGTTAGGAATAAATCTTCTAACAAAATTCACCTTGCCTAAAAAAGATTGAATTTCTTTTCTATTTCTAGGCAGGTCTATCTTTTGAATAGCAGCAACTCTACTTGGATCAATTTAATCCCTTATTTTAATATTATATGACCCAATAACTTTCCAGATGTCAAAGAAAAAACAATTTTCATGGGGTTCAAAGAAATACCAAATTTTCTACATTTTTGAAGAATCTTTTCCAAGTGCTTGAGATGTTCCTCTTCCTTCTTTGAAAACATAGTGATGTCATCCAAATATACAACCACAGATTTGTCCTTTTCTTCTGCAAATGCAATATCCATGGCCCTCTGAAAAGTTTCTCCTGCATTCATGAGTCCAAAAGGCATCTTGGCATACATAAATGTTCCCAGGGTGTGGTAAAAGTTGCCTTCTCTTGGTCATTAGGATGTACCAATATCTGATTATAGCCTGAGAAACCATCTAGCATTGACATCCTTTTTTATCCTACAATGTTCTGCAGTATGTGATCCATCTTGGGAGGAGGATAATTATCCTTTAGTGAGGCTTTATTCAAGTTTCTGAAATCAATACACATCCTAATCTCTCCATTTTTCTTCCTTATAGGTACCAAATTAGCCAACCAACTGGAAAAACTCAATGGAACAATGATCTTTGATTCAAAGAACTTTTTAATCTCCTTTTCAATCAATGGTAGAAGTAGTGGATTAATCCTCCTTGGCTTTTGTTTAAAAGGATTTTCATTTTCCTTTATTGGTATTTTATGTTGTATAATACTAGGATCATAACTTTTCAAATATTCATAACTCCATGCAAAGACATCTATGTATCTTTTCATATTCATAACTCCATCAACATATTTCTGTTTTACCTCATAATAAAAGTATTTGGACAACTTGACACACTTAGGATTATGTGCAGTACTAAGGTTACAGTTTTTGACCTCTTCATCGTCAGATTTTATCTTAGGATACTTGGCTACATGATTCTGGTCAAACAATGTTTCAAGAGGAATCAACCCCTTAGGAATATAGTTGTTTTTCAATTGAATGGCATTTGTACTAGCTTAGTTTTCAACAAACATATTCTAATGGTCAACATGAGTAGTTTCAAACTCTTCTTTCAATTCCAGAAAGTTTTTGACTTGTTGATCATTGTCAAATACCTACCAGTTTTTTATGTTATCAGGAATGGCTGGCCTATGTCTGATTTCAATCTCATATTTCTTTCTAGAATGAGTTGGAATTGTAAATTGGTTGGCTGAAACAACTAAGGAATCTGCAATATTGTTCTGTTCTCTAGGCCTGATTGTGAAATTGTGTTCTTCAAAATTTTCCAGTAACTCAAGAATTAAATTTTTGTATGCTCTCATTCTAACATCTTTGGTTTTATAGGTGCCATTTATGTGTTTGATGACTAACTGAAAATCACAAAAAAATGAAATATTTTTAGCACCTAAGTTTTTTAAAGCTTCTAAAACCAAAACCAAAGCTTCATATTTTGCCATGTTATTTGTGCAATTAAAATTTAGCTTGTAAGAGAAAAACATATTTTCATCTCTAGGGCTGATTATCCAAATGCCAGCACCAACTCCATCTCTTCTAGCAGAACCATCAAAGCTCATGTGCCACCAACCTTCTCTGTCAATTTCTTCAACTTGCTGATTTTTTGTTTCATCGGTGATTCCATTGAAAAGAATAGAGGATCCTAACTCTGTTTCCACTACATAAACTGGGAAATTTTGAGGTTTGTCTTTGCTACTGACCATATACAACATTCTAGATTCTTGATATAATCTTCTCTTCTCACCAAAAATAGGGATAGTGGCATAGGACATGTCCATTTGCATGGTTCCCTTGATTTTAGTAGCCCATGATCTAGACAACAACATACCAAACTTTGGTGGAATATCTGCTACAATTATGTCCATCAGTACAATTTTAGTAGGGACTTGAGTTAAACCAACCACCACATCTTTGATTAAGCCTATACATTGAACCCTCTTAGAATCAAATGAGAATAAATCTTTGTAAGGTCTAGTAATGTCCAAGCCCAATATTTCCATGATGACCTTTGGGATTAAATTTTGAGATGCCCCTGAATCTAACATAGCATTGTGTAATATCATGTCATGAATATTTAAACTCACATAGAATGGTGGTACTTCTTCATTTTGTTCATTTTCCACTCTTGGCCCCAAGAAAATGGTAGGGTGATGTTCTTGCATATTTAGAGTATCAGAGGGTCCTGCTTGAGTGTTAAGCATTTTCACAATTTGATTCCTATATTCTGTAACTCTCAATATTTCTCCAAAAGGGACAACAATTTTTATCTTTGAAATCTCATTTTAAAGGCTAAAAAATGATTGAGCTTTTTCAATTTCTTTCCCAAGAACATCCTTCTTTTGATTTTTTTCAATTTCTTTCCCAGAAACATTCTTCTTTTGTTCAGCCACTTTTGGACCATCTTCCTTCTTAAGCTGATTCTTATTAGCAACTATAGGGACATTCTTATTCCTCAAGTTATATTGTTTTTGCATCTTAAAAATAGCGTGTTGATATCCTTTCAGGTAATCTGATTGTTTTTCAATTTCACCAATACACGTGTCATTACTAGATTCATCATGCTCTTCTTTTGTTAGAAACATCCCTGTCTCATCCTCATCTAAACAATGTATGAGGTCTTCTTGATTTTATGGTGCATCTATTCTTCATCAACTAGATTTTGATGAAAAGGAGGCCTAACTTGGTGATCAGGCTGGTTTCTTTGTTCTCTAGTTCTCTGTTGAATCTAAACTCTCCTAAAATTAGGGTTTCTTATCTATGGTTCTGGTTGTGCAACAAGAGGATTATTTCCAAGTGTTAGTATGTCCATAAGTTTTTCCATGGTTTTCATCATGCTATCAAATTTTACATCTGAAGATGAAGAAGGTTGATCTTCCTCCTTTACTCTTGCTTTCCCAGTCTTTGTCCTTTTTTCTGCAGCCATGTTAACCTCCACCTTAACAACATCATTTTGCATGTTAGCCAAAGTGGCAGATTCTCTCTCTCTTAGCAAAATGGAAAACTCATAATCAAAAGCTTCAGCATAATGCAACTGAGCAGCCCCTGGGGGAGGTTTAATATGAGCAGGAATGGAATTATACACTTTGTTAAACCTTTTTGTAAAGTCTTGAACTGATTCATTACTTTATTTCTTCAAATTATTATATTTAGTCAATGCTTGAACATGATTCATCTTACTCCCCCATTTCCTTAAGAAAGTGTCTTCTAATTGATCCTAATCCTGTATACTTCTTGGGCTTAAGGCTTTAAACCATTTTTTGACTTCACCAATGAAACTTTGTACAAACAATCTCATTTTAACATCTTTCTCATCTTTTTGAAGATTCTTCGGCGAAAATCACATAGAGAAACTTTTGTCGACGCGTTTCGAACCAACCAGTGTGGTTCATCGTCAAGGACAAGTTGAATGAGCAGATCTCGCCTTGCACATTAAATAGATAGGGCAGAATATCCAATGACTCAATTTCCTCGATAAGGTAATGGCTAAAAAGGCAATAGCTTGATTTGACTGGATAACGGCTAGTTTGACTATGATAAGGGGTATTATATTAATTTATATATATATATATATATATATATATATATATATATATAATATATATATTATTTTTTTTAAATAAGAAAATTCGGTTATTAATATTCAAATTAAAATGTAAGTGGACCATGTTACCAATATATAATAGATTAAGTAAATTAATATATTATAATAAGTAAATCATAATATATTAATATTCAAATTAAAATGTAAGAAGAGGGCCTAAAGAGCGGATTCCTGGTGTCCATCTTCCGTTTGTTCAGGGGACCACGGATAAGATTGTGAGGATTCTTAAGAAGCATAATGTCCCCGCAACGTTTAGACCTCTTAACACCATTCGTAAATCCCTTAGATCTGTGAAGGATCCCATCGACCCCAAGGACATGAAAGGGGTTTATATTATTCCTTGTTCATGTGGGACCCCCTATATTGGTGAGACTGGTCGCTCCATTAATCAAAGGATTAGTGAGCACGCAGCTGACCTCAAGCATATGAGAACTAAGTCTTCCACTTTAGCAGAGCACGTGGAGAAAACCAATCATCATGTCTGCATCGAGGAGGCTAGTGTGATTGCTAGAGTGTCGCAATTCCATCACCAGAAATTTAGGGAAGCCCTTGAGATTGAAAAAAGGCCGAACAATCTCAATAGAGAGGATGGCTGGAAGATCAGTAGTTGCTGGGTCCCAACCCTCTCCTCCTAGTCATTTTCTTTCTTCCCCTCCCTTAAATAACCGATTAATTAATTATTATTATTTTTTCTCCAAATAAATATTTTATATGTGAAAACTCTTTGCCTATTAATTTAAACTTAATTTATTTTATGATAAATTTACAAAAAATAATTTAAAATTAATCTATTTTAATTAATTAATTTAAACTATTAATTAATTTTTAATATGGTAATTTTTTTTTTTAATATTTATATATGTGTAAACTCTTTGTCTATTAATTTAAACTTAATTTATTTTATAATTAATTTACAAAAATTAATTTAAAATTAATCTATTTTATAATTAATTAATTTAAAACTAATATACTATTTTTTACCCCTAAATAGACCATGAATTAATTTTTAATATTGTAATATTTTTCTAACACTTGAATTCTCTAATTTTTATCTCGAGAATACTCTTTGACAAATATTTATAAATATTTGTTCCTTCATCTTATATTTTAATATAACTATTACTCTATTTTTGGCTTTTATAACTAACTAATATTTTTATCTAACAATTTTTAAATTAATTTATTCTAACAATTTTAAACTAATTTATTTTAATGTATATTTATTAATATATTTGCAATTAATTTATTTTATGATTTACTTATTATAATATATTAATTTACTTATTCTATTATATATTGGTAACATGGTCCACTTACATTTTAATTAGAATATGAATAACCGAATTTTCTTATTTTAAAAAAATAAAAATAAATAAATAAATATAAATTAATATAATACCCCTTATCATAGTCAAACTAGCCGTTATCCAGTCAAATTGAGCTGTTGTCTTTTTAGCCATTACCTTATCAAGGAAATTGAGTCGTTGGATATTCTGCCCTATCTATTTAATGTGCAAAGCAAGATCTGCTCATTCAACTTGTCCTGACGATGAACCACACTGGTTGGTTCGAAACGTGTCGACAAAAGTTTCTCTATGTGATTTTCGCCGAAGAATCTTCAAAAATTTGATATGGATCACAGAAGTCTCAATTCAATAATCTTTCTCATCTACTTCTTCCAACTCTATGAAATCATTAAATTGGTCAACATGTTGTTCTACAGAAATTCCCTCCTCACCTCCAAAAGTTTTTATTCTAGTGGAATATCCTTGTGGTAGGTCATGAAGTTGAGCAGGTAAGACAAGAGGAGCATATCTAGCAGGGCCTACAGGAGGTGGAGGAGGAGGAACTCCTGCCATTGTAGAAGTAACAACAGAAGATGTACTAGTAGAAACTACAACTGGTGGGGTAGTTATCAAACTAGTATGAGTGGTAGTAAAAGCAGATGTGATTGTAGGAAAATGAGTTACAAGGATCTTCAACTCAGAAATAAAATAACTCCACTCAAGTAAAGGGATACCAACTCTTCTTTTCAACAAGAATTCAAAAGGATCAAGCTCTTTTAGTTTTTCTAAAGATTCTTGTTCTAATAACAATTCTGATGTGACAGTTTCTGTTGGGTCCCTATAATACTAGTGATTACCCCATTACTATTGTAGTTATACCCCTTATTAATATTGTTGTGCCCCTATTGCCCCCATATTGTTATTACTGTGCCCCATAGAATCCCTCTATTGTTATTTTTATGGCTTTATATTATTAATGTTAGGTTGGCTGGATTATATTGTGACTCCCTAGACTCCTATATATAGAAAGGAGGTTTTGTCATTTGAATCATCCAAGAATTGTTCATTTATGTAATGTAAAGGAGGTTTCCCCCTCGAAGAGGCTGAATTCTAAGGCGTTGATCTATCTTTTCTATCTTTTCTTGAGCTGGTTTCATAACATTTGGTATCAGAGCTTTGGATTCTAGGTTTCGCTGCTCCAAACAGGTCATCGTGGCATTTTCGCTATAACTTTTTTTTCTGCGATGTTTCAGAAGTTGAAAAAAAAAACTCATTTGAGAAGAAATCACGCTAAACCTCGGGTTCTAATTTCAGAGCTTTTCGTGCTAAATTTGCGGAGATATGATCCGAGGAAGTTGGTCTTTTTGCAGACTCCTGAATTACATTCCAAACAGGTGACCTAGGGAAAATAATCATAACTTTCTTTCTGAGCATCGGATTGAATTTCGTAAGAAGGTACAGAAAGAGAACGGACTATAGTTTTCTTGTATATATTTTTTAGAGTCAAATGTCGAAACAGTGACACGTGGCACTTCATACAAGTTCGCTCTACTAAACTAGTCTATAATCAAGTCACTGCGGGAGATTGTGCATAACTCTTTCTTGGAGAATCCAATTTGGATCAGACTAGTGGCATTGGAAAGAGGACATAGAAGGCTACTATAGGTCACAATTTCAGAACTGGATGATTCGAAATTACAGAGATACATCAGATTCAATATCAGGCTTCTACAAAGTGAAAAAAGGTGTGTAGCTTTTTTTTTTTTAATTTTTGCGTAAGCTTGGTTTGAAGAAATTCAAAGGGCATAGTAAAGCATTATTATCGGTAATTGATGCCCCGAGGAAAGAAAATGCAAACACCTAGTGAGAAACCTGAAAGCTCTAGCATGACTTATGAAGAAGAGGAAGAAATGCAACATGATATAGCAAAATTGCGAGACCAAGTGCAACAAGTGTCACTTGCACAAAAAGGAACAGAATCTAAGATGGATGGTTTAAAGAAAGATGTAGAACCTAAGATGGATGGCTTAAAGAAAGGCCGTAGAAGCTAAGATGGATTGTTTAAAGAAAGGCGTAGAAGCTAAGATGGATGATTTGAAGATAGATTTGAAGACATAAATGGAAGAATTGAAGAAGTTGCTACAAGAAAGGTCACTAATGGTGAAAGGTAGTAAAGGAAACTCATGATGAGAACAAAAGAAATGTTAATCATGATTCCATAGACTCTAATGTTGGATCGAAAACCCACCATATTCCAAAAATCGATATGAGGAAGTTTGATGGCAAGGATCCCGCAACATGGATATTACAGATGGAGCAATTCTTCGATCTCAATAATGTGCAAAACACATAAAAGGTACGTATGGCAACTTTATATTTGGAACCAAATCAGTTTGTATGGTATCAATGGCTTTGCTCTCATAAACAATTTATCACTTGGGCAATTTTTACAGAAGAATTGATAGCACATTAGGAGGATACAAAAAGCAACACTTTTTTTAGCCAATTGATAAGTCTCAAACAAAAGGGTTCAATAATGGAGCACATTGAGGAGTTCCAAAAATTGAACATAAGGGTAAAATATATTCCAGAGGAGCATAGGATTGATGTGTTCATAGGGTCTTTAAAGGATAATATCCAACATGATGTTCGCCTTTGGAACCTGATTCATTAGAGAAGGCATTCAGGTTAGCAAGAAAAATGGAAAGCAAAATTATGGCAACCAGGAAGCATACCACTCACAACTATAAAGACGGAAGTGTTGTTGCCCCTAGTCTTCCACAACCTATAAGGTTGACACCACAACAATTGGAAGAAAAGGGAGCAAAAGGGCTTTGTTACATTTGTGATAGCAAATATACTAAAGGTCATAAGTGTGCTGAGAAGAAATTATTCTACATAGATTGTGAAGAGGAAGAAGAAAGGAGCAAGAAAGGTCAAAAGAAGAGGATATACTCCAGGAACAAAGCCTATATGAAGAAAAAATAAATCCGACCATATCTTGTAATGCATTGGTAGGAATTACCACTCCTCAAACCATCAAGATAGAAGGACAAATCAAGAAGAAAAAGGTAATAGTGTTGATTGATTCAGGAAGCACCCACAATTTTAGTCATTGTAAGGTAGCAAAAGAATTGAATTGCTTCCTATATCCAGCACCAGAGTGTCAAGTGATGATTGCAAATCGAGGAACAATAAATTGCTCTGGAAAGTGCCATAATATCAAGCTATCCATGGGAGAATATGTATTGACTAGCCCAATGCTTTCCATTCCAATGGGAGGTGCTGATGTTGTACTAGGAGTCCAATGGCTACAATCCTTGGGTACAATAGCTTTTAATTTTCAATAACTTTTCATCAAATTTTCTACAGAAGGAAAGGAAGTTGAATTAAGGGGTATTGCAGGGAAACCAGGAAAGATAATCATCTCTAATGGTATGACAAAGCTTCTAAAAAAGGAGCAAAGAGGTGTAATTGCACAATTATGTTCGCTAGATGTTTCCACATAAGAATCATCTATTTCTCCAGATCTCCAAAAATTCCTGGACAATCATTCCAAGGTATTTGAGACTCCCAAAGGTCCCACCTATGCGTGATCATGATCATGCTATTCATCTGATTCCAGGAAGTGTTCCTCCAAACATCAGGCGTACAGATATCCCTATGTCCAAAAGAGTGAAATTGAACGTATGGTTGCAGAAATTCTAGAGGCTGGTATAATTCAACCGAGTCAAAGTTCTTTATCTGCTCCAATAGTATTGGTGCACAAGAAGGATGGATCATGGCGCATGTGTCGGATTATAGGGAGCTCAACAAGCTCACTATTAAAGATAAGTTCCCCATTTCTGTCATTGATGAATTACTGGATGAATTGCATGGATCAATTTACTTCACCAAGTTGGATCTTCATTCAGGATATCATCAAATCAGAATGAAGACTGAAGACATTGCAGGGAAACCAGGAAAGATAATCAGCTCTAATGGTATGACAAAGCTTCTAAAAAAGGTGCAAAGAGGTGTAATTGCCCAATTATGTTCACTAGATGTTTCCACATCGGAATCATCTATTTCTCCAGATCTCCAAAAATTCCTGGACAATCATTCCAAGGCATTTGAGACTCCAAAGGTCTCCCACCTATGCGTGATCATGATCATGCTATTCATCTGATTCCAGGAAGTATTCCTCCAAACATCAGCCCGTACAGATATCCCTATGTCCAAAAGAGTGAAATTGAACGTATGGTTGCAGAGGCGATGTTGCAAAGCTAGAGGCTATATAATTCAACCGAGTCAAAGTTCTTTCTTTGCTCCAATAATATTGGTGCACAAGAAGGATGGATCATGGTGCATGTGTCCGGATTATAGGGAGCTCAACAAGCTCACTATTAAAGATAAGTTCCCCATTCCTATCATTGATTAATTACTGGATGAATTGCATGGATCAATTTACTTCACCAAGTTGGATCTTCATTCAGGATATCGTCAAATCAGAATGAAGACTGAAGACATTCCAAAAACAGCATTTAGAACTCATGAGGGTCATTATGAATTTTGGTCATGCCTTTTGGCCTTACCAATGCACCTTCAACATTTCAAGGTTTGATGAATTCAATTTTCAAACCATTCCTTAGAAAATTTTTGTTAGTATTTTTTGATGATATACTAATCTATAGCAAGTCTTGGAAGGATCATGTTGAACATGTTGACAGGGTGCTACAACTATTGGAGGAGAAACAATTATATGCAAAAAGATCCAAATGTTCTTTGGAGTCCAGGAGGTGGAATATCTAGGTCATATTGTATCTCATTAAGGCGTTAAGGTAGACCCTAGCAAAATTAAAGCCATTAAGGAATGGAAAATCCCCACATCCATAAAGCATCTGCGAGGATTTCTCGGTTAATAGGGTATTATCGCAAGTTTGTTAAGAATTATGGGAGAATAGTAGCACCTCTAACAACATTATTGAAGAAAGATGCATTTTCATGGACTCCGGAAGCAACAAAGGCCTTTGAACATCTTAAAGAGGCAATGTGCCAAGCACCGATCTTAGCTACACCAGAGTTCACAAAAACCTTTATTGTGGAATGTGATGCTTCAAGAAATGGAATTGGTGTTGTTCTAATGCAAGATGAAAGACCCATTGCTTTTGAAAGTCATCCAATCAAGGGAAAGCTTTTAAGAAAAGCTATTTATGAGAAGGAAATGTTGGCAATACTCCATGCACTTAAGAAATGGTGACCCTACCTAATGGGAAGACACTTCAAGGTAAAAACGGATCATGATAGCCTTAAATACTTTTTAGAACAAAGATTATCCTCTAAAGAGAAACAAAAGTGGGTCACAAAGATGTTGGGTTACGACTTTAAAATCATCTACAAAAAAGGAAAGCAAAATGTGGTGGCAGATGCACTCTCAAGAAAGGATGAGGATGTGGAAGCATTGGTGTGCGCCATTTCTATTATCCAACCAGATTGGATAAATGAAGCAAGGGAGGAATGGAAGAATGACGAAGAAGTGTGGGCACTTATTCGAAAGTTACAACAAGATTCCAGTACGTCTGATACATTTAGCTGGGAAAATGATTCATTATGGTACAAAGATCGCTTATACCTCTGTAAGAATCCCACTAAAACAAAAGATTCTTATGGAATTGCACACTTCTCCCTTAGGAGGGCACTCAGGATTATAAAAACTTACCACAGGTTTAGAAGGAATTTTTTTGGGATGGCCTTAAATTAGATATTCAAAAGTTTGTGGCAGAATGTTTGCTTTTCCAACAAAATAAAGTTGAAACAATTAAGACACCGGGTCTATTACAACCTTTATCCATTCCAAGCCAACGTTGGAAGGAGGTTTCAATGGATTTTATCACAGGTATACCCAAGTCTGAGGGAAAGAGTGTCATCAGGGTGGTAGTTGACAAACTTACCAAGTATGCACACTTTTGTGCATTATCACATCCATTTAAAGCCAGTACAGTTTCTACTACATTTATGGAAACAATTCAAAAGCTACATGGAAACCCAAAGATATTGTAATTGACAGAGATCCCAATTTCACTGGAAATTTTTGGATAGAATTATTTTCTTGTCTTGGTACTCAGTTAGCTCATAGCTCATCTTATCATCCTCAATCTGATGGGCAAACTGAGATAGTAAACAAATGTTTGGAAGGATATCTTCGTTGCTTTGTATTTGATAAACAAACACAATGGGTCAAATGGTTTCCTCTGGCTGAATGGTGGTATAACACTTCTTCCATACAGCAACAAAAATGACCCCATTTATGGCACTTTATGGGTATTAACCACCATCCTCACATCATATTTAAGAGAAAATTCTAAGGTTCAGGCAGTGGAACATCACATGAACATCACAACAAGTCCTCCAACTGTTAAAGGATAACCTCGTGTTGGCACAGAATAGAATGAAACAACAGGCAGATCAACATCGCAATGTAAGAAGTTTTGATGTAGGTGATTGGGTATTCCTACGGCTACAACCATATAAGCAAATGTCCCTCAAGCTAGCTAAGAATGATAATAAATTATCACCAAAGTATATGGTCCATACAAGGTTTTGCAAAAGATTGGTACTATGGCATACAAATTGGAGCTTCCTGCAGCTTCTCGATTGCACCTAGTTTTCCATGTTTCATGTTAAAGAAGGTTATAGTGTTAGTGTCAGTCTTTACAGCCTTCCTCCAGTGATCAAATTTGCTCTTACATAGTGATTTTGAAGTGTCAAGGTAAATTTTGTCATTTCAGTGAGTCCAAGCAAAATTGGTCACTAGGCATTATCTAGGGTTTGCCTAAATGTCAGCCATGTCACTATTCAGCTGAGTCTATCATCATTCATATCTTTGTCATTATCATATCAGTGTCTAATGATCATTTTACATCTGGTCCATGCTTCATTGCCACCCAGGCAAGGTCATTTCCCTCTCCTAGGGTTTTGAAGCCAATTTCTCTTGGATGGTCAAATCACCGCAAACTTGTTTCCTGATGTTCATACACCCTTCCCATCTTAAAGTACCTTATCAAACACTTCCCATCCCTGATTCGCCAATTCCTCATTTTTGCCAAACCCTAGTTTCTAGCTACAATCTGGCAATTTTCTAGGTTGCCTGTGTTTTGCCTTTTTCGACCCTTTCCCTCACTCAATCACTGAGATTCCAGTCCCCTGTTTCCTAACATCCTTCCCCACTCCCAAAATTTCCCCAATAATTTAGAAGCCCCCATCCCCTTCATCTCGCTCCATTTCGACAAATTTCCTTGCTTCACACATCGGGACAAGTCGCACTCAAATGATGTTCCAGAGCAATCAAAGATGAATTTTGCAAAACTGAGAGAGGTTTTTGTCCACAACATGCCAAGGAAGAAAGCTCTTTCACTTTTTACACAGGTGTCATGGTTTGAGAGAAATGTCAAAAATACCGGCGAGAACAAAGGTGCCCAGGACTTGGCCAAAGCACAAAACGAAGAAAACGCCCGATCCACTCCAAACTTTGGCCAAAGCCTCTTTGACTCAGCATGGTACTTGATTGGAGACTCCCAGCCCAAATTCAAGAAATTGGAGAAAATTTTGTCATTTGTGAATTTTTTGTGCTATTACAGGTTTTTCCAAGAACTGGTCTCACCCCAGACCATTTGAAGGGCTGCTCGGAATTTTGAAAACTTGCATTTTTGGAAAGGAATTTAAAAATAAAAATTACCAATACTTGGAGAAGCATGATTTTGAGTTTGAGCCTCCAAAAGCTCAAAATACACCTAAAAAATGACTTTCTGCCCACTTTTTGAGTTGCAGAAAGTGACCTGGGAGAAATGGGTTTTGAGGGGTAAAATCAACACCAAATTCAGAAATTCTACTTGGATGGAAAGTAACAGGCCAAGCTTTCCATGAGCATCTGCACCTGATTTGGACCAGTGGAACCACTCAAAACAGCTTGAAGGGGCACCAGAACTTCCAGGGGCGCGACCAGAACTTCCAGATTTGCCAGAATTCACATTTTTGGTCAAAAAAACACTGTTTTGACTATGGTTACATTTTTACTTGTAGATGAAGGATAAATGAATATTTCATGGCACTTTGTGAGTTTTATCTTTCTTTACCCTTCTAGAAGCTTCATGATGTAAAAAGTGAAAAATTAATGCATGGATGAGTTAGCTAAGTAATAGAGGCAAGTTGTTGGGCTGCCTAATTTCTAGTTCTTAGTTTAGAATAGTTCAAGCTGCTCCTAGGAAGCTGAGCTCGACCCCTAGAGGGGGAAAGGAGTTAATGGTCTAGATGGTCTATATTATGCTCTCTCCTTCTCATTTTCATTGTTAGACTCTTGTGTAAGGAAGCTTATTGTATATTGTGCATCTATTTCTGCAATTGAAGCAAGGAAAGACAGGGTTTTCAGACATCTTTGAGGATTCTTGTGGATCTGATTGTTGATGGTGTGTTCTCTACAAGTTCTTGTAAGTTTTTTATGGTGCACACATCTCTCTTTGCTTCTAAATTGGACAGATGAATAAAGTTTGAATTCATGTTTTGACATGCTCAGCTTTTTAGTTTGTTCAATTTTAATGTTTTCTACTGTCTAGAGAGGATTCGATGTGTGTTTGCCCTCTTTAGCTTCTCCTCTATCATCTCTGATCATCCATCTCAATTAAGGCATCAGCACTCATTCCTACCTTGCCCTAGATCCCCCTGTGAAAACTGCTCAATCCCCGCACCTTGAATTGCACTTCCACCAATTGCCACCCAAAACCCCAAAATTATTATAAATCAACCCCCTATCAATTTACTAGCCTAAAATCTTTATTCTTAATTGGTCAGCCTAATCCTATTGAAAGATCTATCAAATCTGACCCGAGAGAGCCTTCTCATACCTCGTAGGGCTAGCTACGAGGTGAAATGGTTTGATGTAGCCTGAGAGTTTTCTATCTCAGCAGGTGAATTCCAAGCGCTAACAATAGGCAACAACTCCCAGTTCAAACAATATTGCTAGAACTTGACGAGGAAGGAAAAATTATATTGGAACCGGAAGCAGTCACAGAAACAAGAACTCGACAGCTACGAAATCGATCAATTTCAGAGTATCTATCAAGTGAAGAACTTATCCGCTGAAGATTCCACATGGAGATGAAAATTTTATGTAGAAGTATCCAGAACTACTCAAGCGTTGAGGACAACACTTTTTTGAAGGAGAGGGCATGTTGGATCCCTATAATACTAGTGATTACCCCATTACTATTGTAGTTATACCCCTTATTAATATTGTTGTGCCCCTATTGCCCCCATATTGTTATTACTGTGCCCCATAGAATCCCTCTATTGTTATTTTTGTGGCTTTATATTATTATTGTTAGGTCGGCTGGATTATACTGTGACTCCTTAGACTCCTATATATAGAAAGGAGGTTTTGTCATTTGAATCATCCAAGAATTGTTCATTTATGTATGTAAAGGAGGTTTCCCCCTCGAAGAGGCTGAATTCTAAGGCGTTGACCTATCTTTTCTATCTTTTCTTGAGCTGGTTTCATAACTGTTTCACAAAACCTTTCCTTATCTTCTTTGGAACAATAGTTTGGTATCTACCCCTAATATTTTTAGATCTAGGACAATTTCTGTTATTAATTTTCTGATTTGGACGTAAAAAGTGTTTCTCAAACTTGTCATCAAATTTTATGTCTTTCGAACATTTAACACCTCCAGGGGGTAATATTACAACCTAAAAAGATGTGGAGTACCTGATTTTGATGAGCTTCCAATTCCTTTAAGAATTTCTCTGCATCATCAACTATCTTTGTTAGATTTGGATCTGGATTTGTTAGAAAATTATATTTACAAAGCAATGGAACATATAAAATATTGCAGAAATATAAACACAGAAAACATATAAAACAAGAGAGACACAAATATACGTGGTTCACCCAAATTGGGCTACATCCACGTAGAAACAGTCAGTCCTTCCTTTATATTATATAGAAAAACGAATAGATACAACCTCCAACAGATCCGATGTAATTCCCTCTTCTCTATCACACAATGTCCTCTCTCTTTCTCTCTCAGAATACACATCTACATAGACGCAATACAATTCCCTCATATATAACAAGGGGTTGCCTTCTAGGTAAAAAAAAAGCTAAATCAAACAAAACATAACTCTATCGTCATATTTCTGCCTAATGAATGACCCATATTGACTATGAAATTACAACATTTTACAAGGAAATTTTACATCTATTTTTTGCTTCAGGGTGCTGCCCCCGATCCCCCGCTAGGGGGGCTCTAAATAATCGCCATCACCCCCCCCCCCACACTAGGACCCCCCTGGAGGTGCACATAAATGGGCAGCGTTTCCGCCACATTAAGAAATGGGGTTCAATGCGGCGATACCTCTGAATAAAGAAGATAATCAGGCTCCATACCCAATAATCTCCCACTTGAAGAGTGATTATAGAAACTCCATCACTGCTTCATTTTTGGACACTGACTCCACTTTCCAGTTATTTTATCATCTTCATCATCATACTTGAAGACCAATTGAAACTGAGCAGAATCTCAGTTTCTCCCTGGTTACAACTTTTGTGAACATATTTGTAGGATTCTATCTAGTGTGTATCTTTTCAAGCTTCAACTACACATCTTCCAACACTGACAGTATGAAATGGTACTTGAGGTATATATGTTTGGAATGAAATGAAGAGTTCTTTGCAAGATGTATGGCACTCTGGCTGTCACTGTATAACCTACCCAACTCTTGCTTCTTATCCAATTCATCGAGAAACCTTTGTAACCAAATCATTACTTTACTAGCCTCTGTAGCAGCAACATACTCTGCTTCCGTCATTAAGAGTGCAACAACACTTTGCAGTTTTGAAACCCAACTGACAGTTGTTCCACCTACAGTAAACACATACCCTGTGGTGCTCCTCCTGTTATCTTTATCACCTGCCTTATCTGCATCAAAATATCCCTATAGAGCAATGTTTGAACCACCAAAGCATAATGCTGGATTTGTGGTACCTCTCAAATACCTAAGAATTCACTTCACTGCCATCCAATGTTCTTTTCCTGGATTGTTCATGTACCTGCTTACAACACCCACTACATGTGCAATATCAGGCCTTCTGCAGACCATTGCATACATTAAGCTTCCAACTGCTGATGCATATGGAACTTGAGACATATAATCCATTTCTTCATGAGTCTTTGAACACACCTCCTTACTTAGTTTGAAATGGCTAGCCAAAGGTATACTAACTGGTTTTTCATTCTACATATTAAATCTTTTCAACACCTTTTCAATGTACTCACTCAAAGACAATGTTAATTTTCGATTCTTCCTATCTCTAGTTATTCTCATACCAAGATTTGTTTTGTAGCACCTAAATCTTTCATTGCCAATGAGTTTGCCAATTTTATTTTGAGTACATTTATTTCCTGCATGTTAGAACCTGCAACAAGCATGTCATCTACATACAATAACAATATAATATAGTAGCCATCATTTTCCTTTTGAGATAAAAACAATGATCAGAGTCACAGCAAGTATAACCCTGTCAGACATAAACCTGTCAAATTTTAGATACCATTGCCTTGGAGTCTATTTTAAAGCCATATAAGCTCTTCTTCAACCTACATAGTAGTTTCTCCTTCCCTTTGACCTCATATCCTTGTGGCTACTGCATATATATCTCTTCCTCCAAATCCCCATGGAGAAAGGTTGTCTTTACATCTAACTGCTCAAGATGCAAATATTCAGCTGCTACTAGACTTAAAATAGTTCTGATTGAAGTCATTTTAACAATAGGATAAAATATATCATCAAAGTCTATACCCTTTTTCTATGCAAACCCCTTCACCACCAGTCTGGCTTTATACCTTTTTCTACCTACATCTTCTTCCTTCAACTTGTAAATCCATTTATTCTGCAATGTTGTTTTACATGTAGGAAACCTGACTAAGTCCCAATTCTGGTTATGTGCTAAGGAGTCCATCTTTTCTTTCATGCTAGCTCCCACTTTTTCTTGATGTCTACATGCACTACTTCATAACATTCTGGTTCACCAAAATCAGTCAACAATGCATAATATAATGAAGGAGAGTATCGTTCAGGGGGTCTACCTATCCTGGTATATCCTCTAACACCACTTTCAAGTGTTTGAGGTGCTTTGTTTTTGTTGTTTTAGCCGTTGATCATTATGATTTTTCAGACACCTTCAATTTTTCTATGATCTCATCAAGCATTGTGTATTCTCTATTTTCTTTTTCCTGTTTCTTTTCCTGCATCTGATCCTTATACAAAACCTTTTCATTGAATATGAAATCTCTACTCCTAATGATTTTGTGTTTTTCATAATCATAAAAGTGATAACCAAAATCTTTAACACCATATCCAATAAGGTACATTTCTTTGATTTTGCCTCAACCTTTGTTCTATTTTCTTTATTAACGTGGACAAAGGTTTCACAACCAAAAGTCTTTAAAAATGAGTAGTTTTACCTTTTTACCTGTCCATGCCTCCTCTGGAATACCACCATCCAAGGAACTTGAAGGCCCTCTGTTTATTAGATAAACAATAGTATCTACAACATCTGCCCAAAATTGTAAAGGCAATCCTGATTGCTACATGATTGTCTTGTTCATCCTTTCTAACACACCCATTTCTTGTGGTGTTCCTGGAATTGTCTTCTCTCTGTGAATTCCATTCTCTGAACAATACCTATCAAACTCTTTGCTATAGTATTCACTTTCATTATTTGATCTAAGACACTTCAGCCTTTTTCCTGTCTCATTTTCAACTAAATCTTTCCATTTATTGAAAGTAACAAATACATCAGATTTATTTTGAATACAATAAATCCAGGTTTTTCTAGTTGCATCATCAATAAAAGTAACATAATAACAAGAGCCACTGAGAGATGATACCTGAGAAGGTCCCCATAAATCTGTATGCATAAGTGATCCAAAAATGGATCCTGGATAAACCTATAAGTCTAAAAGACTTCATGCAAGAGGTAAAAGGTGACAAATGGCACAAATGGCAAAATCCTTTGTAAATCAGAGTAAAATGAAAGTCATAGGTTGCTCTTAGAAATATTCTCATTGCAGAGATCTCCTCATTCTAAATCTGATGCAACTTGAATGGGCAAAAATAGACTCCGATGAAGGAGTTATTGTAAAATGAAAATTGCCCAATGTCCTTAGGAAAGGAGGCAATTTCATTAAATTCTGAACTAGATTGAAAATTTTGATTTTAGTATAGGCTCACGGGCCAATCCATAGCTGACACATGGCAAGCCGGGATTGGGCCATGTGGCCTTATTTGATTGGGCTAAGAGGAAATATCGCATCGCAATTATTTATAAGGGAAGGACCTTGGGCCATCAGCGATTGCTGCTTTATCACATCGCACAGATTCAAGAGGACTTAACAAAGGCTGAGGCCGATGTGACATGCAGTAGACCATGATTGCTGATATTGGTAGATCGCTGTCGGGGATCCCAAAAGGGAATGACCCCGTGCCGATGCAACTTGCGACTGTGATCGCCAATATCGGCGGATGGCTGTCGGCGATCCCAAAGGGGAAGGACCTCAGGCCATGTGACTTGTGACTGCAATCGGAACTAGACCCGAAAGGGTTTCGAAATATAAATACATAATATTATAGATTCAGACCAAAGCCATTTCCATGGTTTTTGCGATATTTTCCATGTTTTAATATATTTACAAAATACAAAGGGTAGGCCTTAGAGCCATTGCGACCTATGAGCAGACCCAATAGGAAAATAAAGCACAACTATGAATGTTTTAAGTCTAGTGAACAGTGATTTATGTGGATTTTCACATGTTTTAGAGTGTTCTCTGTGTAAATAGAGAATGACTGTTTCTGAAGAATTTAAAGTGCCGATTGTTCTTCCGTTACCAAACAGGTGGAATTCTTACCTGAAAGCATTAGTAAATGATTGTTAAACACTCAGAAGGGGACTTGAGCGAACAAAGGTCATGGAGCTGAAGAACCGAAGGGAAAAACAAACTGACCCACACCGATTGATTAAAAAAAAAGAAAAGCCACAGAATAAAGGGGGGAGGCAAGAAGGCTGAGTCTAAGAGCACGATTAAGAGGCAAGAAGGCCACGCTGAGACAAAACAGAAGCAAAAAAAGAGGGGCTTGGAATTTTCTAGGAGGGCAGTCCACAGCGTGAAGTGAATGCATGGCAAAGTTGGAGCACTGAGGAACCCATTGGGAAGCTCGGTGTGCCAAAGCACTTGATAGGAGATAGCCACCAGAGGTTGGAGAAGCAAAGCCAGAGTGATTATAGAGCGGAGCCACCAGAGGTTAGAGGCAGCACATAAACACTTCAGTGAAGTATCAGACAGTAGAGAGACCGAATGCTCGAGCTGTTGCTGGTGTTGTTTGAGTTGAAGACAAAAGAAGGATTCTAGAGACAGTAAACAATTCTGAGGGAGTCATAGAAGCCAGAATATCAAAGGAGCTCAGAGCACTAACTGAAAGAATTAGTCCAAAGAAGCCTAGAACTGTTTGCAACTAAAAGACAGCCAGGGGTAAGATGGTATTCTAAACCCATTGGTTCATTTGTAAACCATATGGAGTTGAGTCAAGGACTTGTAAAAAGAGTTTAGCCATAATCCCAAAGAGCCTAATCGAGTTGATTAGAGCTCAAGGAGACGTAGCCCAAGATATCAGGGTGAACTTCATATTACATTGTTGTCTTATGTGTTTGCTTCTTTGCTGCATTATTCACTACTATATGCATTTATATATATGCTCAATCACATTTAAATATCAGCATACACAGCAGATTTTAAAGCACATAATAGCCATCAATAAAAAAAAACAAGCATATGCCTATATTTTCCAGCATTTCTTAATTCCGCATTGGTTAATCAAATAGACTTGGGAATATTCAAGCTTTGGAAGTGGGAGAGGTTCTTGTAACCTAGACAAGAATCCTAAGAGCCCCATTTTCAGATCAGGTGGTATCAGAGCAAAGATTGATTAGCCACACCTTCAAGGAAGGATTATATTAGAATGCTTGATTGACAGAGCAAACACTGCTTGTCTGAAAGGTGTTTGAACAACAAGAGGCTGATTGTATGCTTGTTTGCAGACTGACTATTGTTTAAGTTTACAGAGGTAAAGATGAAGCTATTGATAGCTCAGTCCAAGAAGGACAAATAGGAAGAAGGGCTGAAGGAATTCTTCTATCCCAAGGACCTCAAGGCAATCTTTGGAGCACAAGAGGTTTGTTGCAAAAGGTTGCTGAATAAGCTCTTTATTTATCTTGTTGAAGTTTTTTTTGTTCATTGGCATAATGACAACTTCTACAAGTGTATCCTCAAATTCCTTCTCCATCACAAGACTCTTTGATGGAGACATGAAGCAAGAATTGTCCACCATGATGGATATGGTGAGAGAAATGTATGAGGATGGAAGGAAGAGTAGCATGCTTAGAAAGCAGCTGAATTCCATGAAGGAAGAGAAGCAGTTGCTTGCTGACAAACTGTAAGAAATGGAGAGGCAACTTCATATTGCAAATATGAACCTGAAAAGGATGCATGAGTTGGAGTCATAGCTCTTTGTTTCCAAAGAAGCCTTAGTCAAGTATCAGCTTGAAGAAGAGGTAAGCCATTCCAGTTTGTCTTCAAATTCTTCTAAGAATGCTCATATTGGTTCTTTTGAAAAACATACTAGAGGCATAGGTTCCAAGCTAATGTCCAAGATGGGCTATGAAGGCAAGGGCTTGGGAAAGCATGCACAAGGTATTATTGAACAATAATGGTTGAGGAAAGGCCTAAATATTTGGGTCTTGGCTATGGACAGTCTTGTGGAGAGAGTTCCAAAGCTGCCATGAAGGCCATTGAAACCATTCCAAGAAGGAGTTTCATTACAGGTCCTCTATCTCAAGAGCGTGAATATTGTGTTCAGGAGGAATGCAATGGATTGAAACATCATTTGTAGGGTGTAGGTGATCAGAAGCACAACCTTGAACTAGAGAGTTGTGGAAACTCTAACAACCTTGAAGAGATTGATAGGATTCCAAAGGGAGCCACTTCTTCATTTGCTTCACCTCCTCATGAAGGCAATAAAGGTGAAAGAGGCAGGTATAAATCTGGGTTTGAACATAGTCCTTTTGATTTTGCAAAGCATGAGAAATTTCCACAGAGATATGGGAAAAGAATTTCATGTTCCTTTTGTGGTTTGGATAACCATCATGTTTCTAGATGCTGGAAGAGAATGACCACATACAGGAATCTTTTGAAGGAAAAGAAGCAAGTAGCCAAAGGTCCACTGGACAAGGCAAATCATGCTATCAAGAGGATGCACATACAGTGCACTTACTGCCATAAGCAAGGGCATCTTGTTGAAAGGTGTTGGACTTTGAATATAGCAATGCTTCCACAAAAGCTGAAGGAGAAGGTGGAAAGAGAAGATGGAAGAAATGGAAAGGAAGATTCCATGAATGATGTGTCGCAAGATGATTGACATATTGATGCTGATGTACAGACAAAGGAAGGACCTTTGAAACGGATTGGTAAGAAATGGTTAGAATTCTTATCCAATTAAGATTGCATGTCTATTAATGCATCTATTTGCATTTCCTTGTTAATGGAATGCAAGTTGCAGGATTTTACCAAGAAGAAGCTCACTTTGTTGCTGCAACATTACATTTTATTTCAACTCCGAAAGTATAATGTGCTTAAGTGAAAGTTGAAGGATGAAATGCATGCATGAGATGATGTGCATGAACGCAGGGATGTTGATGTTTTCCTTGTTTTCAGAACATGTGTGTGTGATTTACTTGAAGGGCTGATTGCTTTGTTGTAAACATGCATGTAATGTTGATTTGGGAAAAGTTAACTTGGTCTCCAAATGGAGATAATGATGAAGTGTTTTCATCTTTTGAAAAAGAGTCCTAATTTTTTTTTCTACATGCTTGACTTGAAAGGGTCATTTGCTTTAAAGGAATGTTTTGTGGCTTGTTTATCTAGTCCATCATTTGTATGCAGATGTAAGACATGGAGGTGTTCAAAAGATGTAAAATCTTTTCTTTTGTTGAAGCAGGAGTTTAGTCCATCCAGTTGTTGTTTGTATGCCTATTGGAGTTAATAGTGTTGTTGGCAGCTTGTCAAATAGGTACAAATGAAAGTTTTGTTAAGAAGATATACTTCACATTTGCTTGAGCCACCTTGGATCAATGATCAAGGTAGAGAAGCTCAAACTACCTTCTATAACAATTTAGCAAGAGTTCTACACGAAGGAAAGGAGGAAAACAATTCTTCCCAGGAAGATTAGCCATCCAAGAAGGGAAGTGGTCAGAAACTTTGGTTCAAGGCACTATGCAAAGGCAAGTGTAGGGAGGCTGAAAGAAGAGGGTGAGTCACTCTGATTTACTATTCAGATCAGTATATCAGTCTTTTGGAGACGAAAAGTTCTTTTAGTGGGAAGGCGTGATCCAAAAATGGATCTGGATAAACCTCTAAGTCTACAAGACTTCATGCAAGAGGTAAAAGGTGCCAAATGGCACAAATCCTTTGTAAATCAGAGGAAAATGAAAGTTGCAAGCTGCTCTTAGAAATAGTCTCATTGCAGAGATCTCCTCATTCTGAATCCAACACAACTTGAATGGGTGAAAATGGACTTCGGATGAAGGAGTTATTGTAAAATGAAAATTGCCCAATGTCCTTAGGAAAGGAGGCAATTTCATTAAATTCTGAACTATATTGAAAATTCTAATTTTAGTATAGGCTCGCGGCCCATCCATAGCTAACACGTGGTAGGCTGGGATTGGGCCATGTGGCCTTGTTTGATTGGCTAAGAGGAAAATCGCATCGCAATTATTTATAAGGGAAGGACCTTGACCCATCAGCGATTGCGATAAGCGATGGCCGCTTTAAATTTATCGCATTGCAAAAATTAGAGGAATAAGAATTCAGGCCAAGTCAGAGACTTAACAAGGCCAAGGCCGATGGGACATGCGACTGCGATCATCAATATCGGTGAATCGTTGTCGGCAATCCCAAAACGGAAGGACCCTAGGCCGATGTGACTTGCGACTATGATCGCCAATATCAGCAGATCACTGTCGGCGATCCCAAGGGAAGGACCTTGGGCCTTGCGACTTGTGACTACGATCAGAACCGGACCCAAAAGGGTTCCGAAATATAAATACATAATATTTCAGACCCATACCAAAGCCATTTCCACGGGTTTTTGCGATATTTTCCATGTTTTAATATATTAACAAATACAAAGGGGCAGGCCTTTCAGCCATTGGAACTTACGATAACGACCTACAGTGAACCCGATAGGAAAATAAATCACAGCTATGAATGTTTTAAGTCCAATGAACAGTGCTTTATGTGGATTTTCCTATGTTTTACAGCGTTCTCTGTGTAAACAGAGAACGACTGTTTCTGAAGAATTTAGAGCATTGATTTCCCTTCCGTTACCAAATAGGTGGCATTCTTACCTGTGTTAGAAAATTATATATTACGGAGCAATGGAACACATAAAATATTGCAGAAATATAAACACAGAAAACGCACAAAACAAGAGAGACACAGATATATGTGGTTCACCCAGTTTGGGCTACGTCCACCCCGAACAGCCAGTCCTTCCTTTCTATTATCCAGCAAAATGAAGAGACACAACCTACAGCAAAACCGTTGTAATATCCTCTGTTTTCTCTCACAGTCTCACCTCTCTGATTCTCGCTCACAGAATACACATATATCACACAGCCTCAAATACAATACCCTCATACAAAGAGAGGGGTTGCCTTCTAGGGCAAAAAACCCTAAACTAAACATAAGTTCTACGTCAGATCATCCGCCTAATGAACAGCCCAGATTGACTAAAAATTACTATACTTTTACAAGGCAATTTTACAGTTGTTTTTAGCTTCGGGGGCGCTGCCCCGAAACCCCCAACCAGGGGAGCCCCCCAAAAGTCGCAGCCGCCCCCCCCTAGACTCCCCCTGCAACGAATATTTTACAGGCAGTGTTGCCGCCCCCATTTCGAGCTGGGGTCCAAAGTGGCGATACCTTTGAATATAGAAGATAATCAAGCTCCACAACCAACAATCTCCCACTTGGAGACTGATTGTAGCAACTCCACCGCTGCTTCATTTGCTGGACAATGACTCCTCCTTGGCCCTGGCTGTTTCTCATCTTCATCGTCATCCCTTGAAGACCAATTGAAACTGAGCATATTCTCAGTTTTCTCCCTGGTTACAACTGTGTTAGCATATCTGCAGGATTCTGGCTAGTGTGTATCTTTTCCAGCTTCAACTCTCCATCTTCCAACACTGATCGTATGAAATGGTACTTGAGCTGGATGTGTTTAGTCCTGGAATGAAATGCTGAGTTCTTTTGCAAGATGAATGGCACTTTGGCTATCACTGTATAACGTGCCCTTATCACGCTCCTTACCCAATTCACCCATAAACCTTTGTAACCAAATCATTTCTTTACTAGCCTCTGTAGCAGCAACATACTCTGCTTCTGTTGTTGAAAGTGCAACAACACTTTGGATTTTTGAAACCCAACTGACAGTTGTTCCTCCAACAGTAAATACATATCCTGTAGTTCTCCTCCTGCTATCTCTGTCACCTGCCATATCTGCATCAACATATCCCTGTAGGAAATGTTTGAACCACCGAAGCATAATGCTTGATTTGTGGTACCTTTCAAATATCTGAGTATCCATTTCACTGCCATCCAATGTTCCTTTCCTGGATTGTTCATGTACCTGCTTACAACTCCCACTGCATGTGCAATATCAGGCCTTGTGCAGGCCATTGCATACATTAAGCTTCCAACTGCTGATGCATATGGAACTTTACATATAATCCATGTCTTCTCTGGGTCTTGGGCACATTTCCTTGCTAAGTTGTGAAATGGCTAGCAAAAGGTGTACTAACCTGGTTTTGCATTGTGCATGTTAAATCTTTTCAACACCTTTTGTATGTACTCATTCTGAGACAATGTTAATTTACGATTTTTCCTATCTCTAGTTATTCTCATACCAAGATTTGTTTTGCAGCTCCCAAATCCTTCATTGCAAATGAATTTGCCAATTTTCTTTTGAGCACATTTATTTCCTCAGGTTAGATCCTGCAACAAGCATGTCATCTACATACAATAACAATATAATATAGCTGCCATCATTTTTCTTTTTCAAATAAACACAATGATCAGAGTGACATCTAGTATAACCTTGTTCAGACATAAACTTGTCAAATTTTAGATACCACTGCCTTGGAGCTTGTTTTAAGCCATACAAGCTCTTCTCAACCTCACACTAGTTTCTCCTTCCCTTCACACCTCATATCCTTGTGGCTGCTGCACATATATCTCTTCCTCCAAATCCCCATGGAGAAATGTTGTCTTTACATCTAACTGCTCAAGATGCAAATCTTCAGCTGCTACAAACTTAAAATAGTTCTGATTGAAGTCATTTTAACAACAGGAGAAAATATTTCATCAAAATCAATACCTTTCTTCCGTGCAAACCCCTTCACCACAAGTCTAGCTTTGTACCTCTGTTTTCCTCCATCTTCTTCCTTCAGCCTGTAAACCCATTTATTCTTCAATGTAGTTTTTCCTGCAGGCAACCTAACCAAATCCCAAGTCTGGTTATGCATTAAGGAGTCCATCTCTTCTTTCATGGCTACCTCCCACTTCTTCCTGCTTTCAACCTGCACTGCTTCTTCATAACATTCGGTTCACCGGAATCAGCAACAATAAATAATATAATGAAGGAGAGTATCATTCAGGGGTCTACTTATCCTGGTAGATCTTCTAACACCACTTTTGGTGTTTGGGGGGCCTGTTGTTGTTGTGGTGGTTGCTGTTGTTGTGGTTGTTGATTATTATTATTTTCAGGCACCTTTACTTTTTCAGTGATTTCATCAAGAACTGCGTATTCCTTGTTTACTTTTCCTGTTTCTTTTCCTGCAACTGATTCTTATACAAGACCTTTTCATTGAATATTACATCTCTGCTCCTAATGATTTTGTGATTTTCGTAATCATATAAGCGATAACCAAAATCATTAACACCATATCCAATAAAGGTACATTTCTTTGACTTTGCCTCAAGCTTTGTTTATTTTCTTTATCAATATGGACAAAGGCCTCACAACCAAAAGGCTAAATAGTGAGTATTTACCTTTTACCTGTCCATGATTCCTCTGGAACACCACCATCCAAGGAACTTGAAGGCCCTCTGTTTATTAGATAAACAGCAGTATCTACAGCATCTGCCCAAAACTGTAAAGGCAACCCTACTTCAATCTCATGCACCTTGCACGCTCCATGATTATTCTGTTCATCCTTTCTGACACACCATTTCTTGTGGTGTTCTTGGAACTGTCTTCACTCTACGAATTCCATGCTCTGAACAGTACCTATCAAACTCTTTGCTGCAATATTCACCTCCATTGTCTGATCTAAGACACTTCAATTTCTTTCCTGTCTCAATCTCAACCAAAGCTTTTCCATTTCTTGAAAGTATCAAATACATCAGATTTATTCTTAATACAATAAATCCAAGTTTTTTCTAGTTGCATCATCAATAAAAGTAACATAATAATGAGAGCCACCAAGAGATGATACCTGAGCAGGTCCCCATACATCTGTATGCACAAGCTCTAGTTTTTCATTCTTCTTTTCTTTCCCTACTCTGATAAATCTGACTCTCTTTGTGTTTTCCATAAATGCAGTTCTCACAAAAGTCCAAATCAACATTCTTCAAACCTGGCAACAAATTCCTTCAGTGAAGAATCTTCATCCCCTTTTCACTCATGTGTCCGAGCCTATGATGCCATAACGCTGCATCTGCTCCTTTGGGAAGTTAAAGCATTAACAGAGTTAGAAATCCATTGCATAAATACAATGTACCAACCTTTTCCGCCTTTTGCTATTACCAGGCTCCTTTGGTGACCTTCCAAGCTTTATCGTGAAAGTTGTCACACAGCCTTCACCACCTAACTGCCCTGTTGAAATCAGATTTTTTCTTTAGATCTGGAACATGCCTTACCTCCTTTAATAGCCATTGGTTTCCATCTACTGTTTTTAACAAGAACCTTACCCATTCCAACGATTTTACAAGGTTTATCATCACCCAGACGAACTTGTCCAAACTCCTTTGAACATAGTCATGAAAGTATTTCTTATCAGGTGGGCATGGAATGAAGCCCCTGAATCTACCACCCAGGAATCAGTAATATTTCGAAAGAAAGAATCAAAGCATCTTGTAAACACCTCACCTGTCACATTTGCTTCATGATTTTTTTCTTGTTGTGCATCTCCTTCTTTTCCCTTCCGAGATCTACAGTCTTTCTTTAGGTGTCCTTTCTTTCCACATTTCCAGCACACTAGCCTGATCTGGACTTGATCTGCCTTTCCTTGATTTACACTGCGATATCCTGAGCTCTTTCCTCGTTCCATTTTCTTCCTCTAGACTCTGCACTCAAAAGCATTCCCGATGTCTCACCAGAGTTTTTCCGTCGCATTTAAACGCTAAGGATAGTACCGACAACATCATCAAACTTTAAAGTACTAGATCTAAAACGGAGTTACTAATGGCCATT